>CM016484.1:13112699-14312699 GCA_002890555.2 Lagenaria siceraria | reverse complement strand
TGCGTTCAAGCATGAATATGGGCTTAAGAAATAATAATATATGGTTTAATCTCTTTAAACGCCTAACTTTGCAGAAAAACACAAGGTTCAACACACGCGTCGAATTATAACAGAAACGCATACCTCGGACGCATGGCACTAAAAGACAAATCCTTGAACCTCAAAAAACCTGATCTTGACAGCTGGAGACAGAGAGGATTTTTAGCTCTCTGATCCGCGTAATAGTGACAACCTACCGGTCAGAGATGATGATTGACAAACGTGAAACCTTATCCTCTGCATCAGAGCCTTACCTGATGACATCACGAAAGTACATCCTTGAGGCTATAAACACCATTTGAAGCAACATATCAAAAAGGTTAGATAGTTAGAGACATTTTTTGGTTACGAAAAAGCTCGAAAATCAGTTAGCCATCTTCCATTCTTCCCCTCTCAGCGACAGCTGAGTGTATATTTTTCATCACCATCGGAGAGCCAGTGAGCTTCAACCTTGAGAGAGAAGTTGGATCCTCCCTTTCTTCTCCTTCATCAACGCAAGCAAGCAAGAGAAGTTACCATCTCTGTCGGCGAGCAGGACACTGTCGCCGCCATCTTCATATCTCTTAACTTTCATGTAACGACCCGACTTTCTAGAAGTCGTTACTTCATGCATGCATACATTTCAAAACGACACATTTCGTATATTTGACTAAAATAAAAGAAATTTATCAAATAAATAACTTCATTAAATTTAAATAATTAAAAATATTAGATCGGGGTACCCCTAAAAAAAATTATAAAACCAGAACTGTGAGTTTTGCATAAAACCTCTAAGAATGCAAAACTAAAATTTATAATTTAAACATTCAGATTTGGATTTAACAACATGAAAACATAAAAATATGAGCGGAAGCATTGACTGGTCCCAATGGCACGGTCACGAATTCTTCCTGTCATTCGCCTGTCTGTCCTTGTCTTTACCTGAAATCCATAAAATTGTAACCGAATGAGTATAAAACTTAGTAAGTAATCCCACTGCCGGGATTTCTAGATCTGTAGGCCAACTGCCCTGTCACCATGCCTAGCGGCCTGAGGGCACGCCATCAATGCTGTGGTGTAAGCCTGATGACCCACACCAGTGAACATGGAGGTGAACCCGTCGGTCCACACATGTCTAGTGGCCTGATGGCACACCGTCGAAACTGGAGGTGAACCTGATGAGAACCCGTCGGTCCACACAGGTCTAGTGGCCTGATGACACACCGTCAAAACTGTTTTGAGGTGAACTTGATGATTCAAGTAATAATATAGCATGAGACAACGGGCGTTGGCATCGGATTCAATCATACATAGCATAGGTAAATTCTCAACTGATAAATTCTCAACAGTAGATAAATCATAAAGTAGCCAGACAAGCATTGGCCAGACAAATCATACATGCAAACATGCCAATAGCCAGCCAATAGCCAAATAATATTCTGAATGACTTATATGCCAATGGTCAAATAATACTGCGAAGCTGTGACCTGCCAGCAGTAGAATCACTTACCTTGAAATAAGTGTAACAATCGCGCTCAGAAATTCCCTGTGTACCAATTACAATCCACACCAGCGTTATGACCCACAACGGTTGTTGCCTAAAATCCAAAAAAAATAATAATAATACGTTGACGCCAAGGCTTGTTAAGCGTAACCAAAACTTTAGAAACCTCAAACCTAACAAAAGATCAACATTAGAGATTAACCAAATTTTTCGATAGTAAATCAAATAACCAATGGAGACCAAAATCCCAAAACTCACCCAGTTTTACAGGTTCTGTTCGGCAATTATTACGGACACATGAGAGCTTAAAACAACGATCCAACCGTTCAGAATGAGGCTCTATATGTCCCGAATATGCTGATAAAATTTGAATACAATCCGACGGTTGAAACTCCAAAAAACGAAAATTTTCTGGGAGCTGTCGCAGAAAAACCGAACTGCACTGCCGTTTTTCCCATTCTCCATTTTTCGGTGTATTTTTCTCCCTCTCTAGTCACTTAATAATATATATATACGATCCCAAACCCTAATTCCTTAATAAATTAGGTATATACATATTAAATTTCTTTTCCCTCCACCAATTCAACTAAATAAATTAAATCTCCCAAATTAAAATTCAATTTTCACCGATGGAATTTAAATTCAAATCTTTTATCCTATTTAATTTAAATTGAATTATTTTTCCAAAATAATTCAATTAAGACTTAAAAATTCAAAATAATACCCAAATAATTTAAGATAATTAAATTAAAATTACTTAAAATTTTGGGTTGTTACATTCTTCCCTCCTTATGAAACTTTCGTCCTCGAAAGTTCTAATCTTGAAAAAACTCAAGGTACTTCGACCTCATCCCCTCGTTCCCATGTCACTTCCTCGAACTGATGGTTCTGCCATAAAACCTTCATCAATGCTATCAAAACTTTCATTTTTCTTGCAAGGATTTAAATCGGTTTCCTTTCATAACTTAAGTTCTCATTCAACTGTAAAGACTCAAAGTCTACTACATGAGATGAGTCTGTCACGTTCTTTCTCAACATCGATACATGAAAAATATTATGAACTACAAAAAGAGACAGCAATAATGCTAACTGGTAAGCCACAAGACTTTGATTCACTCCCAGATCTCAAACGACCCAATAAAATATGGACTTAACTTTTCCTTCTTTCCAAACCTCAGGACACCTTTCATAGGTGCTACTTTTAGGAGCACTTTATCGCCTACTTCGAATTCCATGTCTTTACGCTTAACATCGGCATAACTTTTCTGTCTACTCTGGGCTGTCTACATCTTTGCTCTAATCTTCTGAATAACTTCACTTGTAGCCTGCACTAACTCATGCCTCAATAATTCATTCCCCAACTTCATCTCAATAAACAGGAGATCTACAGCTCATTCTATACAAGGTCTCAAAAGGCATCATGCCAACAATTGTCTGATAACCATTATTATAAGCAAACTCCATGAAACGCAAGTAGGAGTCCTAACTTCCTGAAAACCTCTATCGCACAAGCGCGGAACATGTCCTCTAAAGTTTGGTTCAAACACCCTGTTTGATCGTTAAAATGTCTGTGAGAAGCTGTATTAAACTTTAACTGTGTACTCAATGCTTTCGAGAGACACCTCCAAAATGCATGTGAAACAGGAGTCACCATTGGACATACTAAAACTCATACCTCAAGAAGTGTGACAACCTCTTCCATTTATAACTATGAAACTTGAGATGCTAAAAAAAATCAATAATACTTTAACACATTCACTCTGAGAACTCTAAGAACTGTCGTGAGCTTAAGAAGTCTTACTCACTAAAAACATGTATCTGAAATGATTGTGTTGATGTAGAGAAATCTCTGTACGTGAGGCAAAGCAACTGGCCATACACGACACGACGAAACCTTAAGATGAGTAGTAAAGAAAAAAAAATATGGTCAACTGAAAAGTGCTTCTACCTTAAGAGCTTTAACTGTGATGCCCTCCTTAGTTGCTACATGTGTGAGAAACAACATTATCCAACTAAATCTCATATTCACTAGATACTCAACGCGAAGCTTTAAATCGCCAAAGGCTATAAATCTTACTCGCCAAACCTTATGTTACTCCTTAAACTTAAATAGTAGCATAACACTATTTAAACCCTAATACGACCAAGTTTGGAAATCCCTTTCATAATAAGGTTCCTAAAGTTCTTGGACACTATAGAGCATTAGTCAATCTAAAACACATCTCCATAACCTCATAATAACAACATCCAATCCCTGAAGATAGTTTTTTTTTTAGATAAAACCTTATTGATTTGTAAATCCATCTTAAGAATATCCATCTTCATAGAGTCGTTCAACTCTTCGTCCACACTAGAAGAAGCACACTATTTCTGGCATTCCAAGTTCAGGATTCATAAATATGGATTCGACACCTGATGGTCCTAACATTCCTCTGCACCCTGGTTATATTACCATAATCAACTCTTAATAGAGTTGATACATAAGCACATTAACTCTCTTCTAAGCATACAAAACTAATGTACCCAGAGGCAACATTAAGGCGCCTGAAAAACTTCTATAAATAGTTCATGTATCTATGACTTGCTATTCAACTCTGCTAGCATCACTCTGTAAGCATCCTTAGGAATGAAAGTGTTCTATTCTCCAGTTCATCTTTTGTGCTAGTGTCATCTTGGAAAATCTAGATTAATTACTTAACCTTAATGGTGTGCCGCTTGTTCTTCAGTTGGAGCTAAATTACTTTCACTCCTCAATCAAATTGATGGTTATACCAGTTTCTTGTTCTAATTTGCGCCCAAAATGAAAAATCTCCCAAATCTTACTAATACCTTCAATGATTTACTCATCCCCTAACCAAGCTTAAACCTTCCATTTCTATAGTTCCTGGCAACTAATGTTACCAAAAATCCTCACATAAAATATTATTTTCTTCAATTTCTTTATATTTTAAAGAGGTCTATCAAGCACTTTTCCAACGCTTGACTGTCTGTGCTTAATCTTTTATTTTTAGAAGATAATTCTCATGCTAATACTGAGTTTCACAATCAATAGCTTAAGCAAGTCATCCTTCCAACCAACAAATACTAAGATCTAAAGTTGCAAGTAGTAACAGTATTGCTTACTACACCAAAGCTAGTAAACACTCATATCCTTCCTTAACACGCCAAACCAGACTTATGTACTTGTAGTCTCCAAAACATTAATTTCCTTTATCTTCTCAAAATAAGAAAACATTTTCTAAATACTTTTTCTTTTCCTCCCATTTATCTTTGGTAAGACTGAAACAAAATCAAGATGCTCCTTTCACTTTTCCAAGTGAAACATAATCTCTATACTCATATATGTAACTATTTATAACCCTTTCATAATCTATCATTTTTTCCAAGCTTCAAACATTAGCAGGGTATTCTCCACAAGTTAACATTGCCTTTGAACTCTTAACACTTATCTTTCCTATTGGCATAGGTAATTAAACTTGAGTCTTTTCATCGCAACCAAACATAGACCAAACCTTAGTACCTTAGGGACAATAATTCAAACCAACAACTTATTTTCTCACTTTCAATCAATATTTGTTTTCAACCATCATGATTATTCTTGACGAATTCATTTTACTTTTGTCTTACCGCGAGTTTTGCATATTATCACTTGTACTCCAACTAGTAATCTTTCATCCTCGTTAGGCACGTTACCTGAAGAACCCAAAACACACCTCACTCAAACCACAAATCTTCAGCACCAGAAAAGTGATCATGTCCTATTAATTCTTTCCAAACTTTCTCCTGAAATGTTTGGTTTTAAAATCTCGAAACCTTTAATAAATCTATAGTCTCCACTTCTTCTCTTTCTTATAAAGTTCAATCTCGTACCTACTTGTGTGTCCTGTGGTGATAAATCAACTTTTGGTACCACTAATCTACTTTTTCAATGCAAAACATAACACTAATCTCCAGTGAATTCTTGTCTGGAATATTTCATTCCCTGCCTTAATCAGTACATACTTTTCCTCCTTAACTGTTATAACTCTACTTAGTTTCATCAACTTTTATGAACTCTACACTGAAATATATGTGCCTTTCTAACAGTCCTTTCATGAGATAAACTAGCGCCAAGTGACCTTATAAAAAAAAATTTCCTTTTCCCAATATCATGGCTGAATAAACAACTCATAATAACTTCTATCGAGTCATCGACTGAGCATTAGAACATTGTGGATGCATTTAAACTAAACAAATATTTTAATGCACCACTTTACATAAAAACTTTACTTGCAAGGCGTACCTGACGATGACGAAGAATCCGTTGTTGAGCCATAGGGACATTCTGGACTTATATAATAAGTCAGTCTACAGAACCTAAAAACTTAGGCTCTGATACCAACTGTAACGACCCGACTTTCTAGAAGTCGTTACTTCATGCATGCATACATTTCAAAACGACACATTTCGTATATTTGACTAAAATAAAAGAAATTTATCAAATAAATAACTTTATTAAATTTAAATAATTAAAAATATTAGATCGGGGTACCCCTAAAAAAAATTATAAAACAAGAACTGTGAGTTTTGCATAAAACCTCTAAGAATGCAAAACTAAAATTTATAATTTAAACATCAGATTTGGATTTAACAACATGAAAACATAAAAATATGAGCGGAAGCATTGACTGGTCCCAATGGCACGGTCATGGATTCTTCCTGTCATTCGCCTGTCTGTCCTTGTCTTTACCTGAAATCCATAAAATTGTAACCGAATGAGTATAAAACTCAGTAAGTAATCCCACTGCCGGGATTTCTAGATCTGTAGGCCAACTACCCTGTCACCATGCCTAGCGGCCTGAGGGCACGCCGTCAATGCTGTGGTGTAAGCCTGATGACCCACACCAGTGAACATGGAGGTGAACCCGTCGGTCCACACATGTCTAGTGGCCTGATGGCACACCGTCGAAACTGGAGGTGAACCTGATGAGAACCCGTCGGTCCACACAGGTCTAGTGGCCTGATGACACACCGTCAAAACTGTTTTGAGGTGAACTTGATGATTCAAGTAATAATATAGCACGAGACAACGGGCGTTGGCATCGGATTCAATCATACATAGCATAGGTAAATTCTCAACTGATAAATTCTCAACAGTAGATAAATCATAAAGTAGCCAGACAAGCATTAGCCAGACAAATCATACATGCAAACATGCCAATAGCCAGCCAATAGCCAAATAATATTCTGAATGACTTATATGCCAATGGTCAAATAATACTGCGAAGCTGTGACCTGCCAGCAGTAGAATCACTTACCTTGAAATAAGTGTAACAATCGCGCTCAGAAATTCCCTGTGTACCAATTACAATCCACACCAGCGTTATGACCCACAACGGTTGTTGCCTAAAATCCACAAAAAAAATAATAATAATACGTTGACGCCAAGGCTTGTTAAGCGTAACCAAAACTTTAGAAACCTCAAACCTAACAAAAGATCAACATTAGAGATTAACCAAATTTTTCGATAGTAAATCAAATAACCAATGGAGACCAAAATCCCAAAACTCACCCAGTTTTACAGGTTCTGTTCGGCAATTATTACGGACACATGAGAGCTTAAAACAACGATCCAACCGTTCAGAATGAGGCTCTATATGTCCCGAATATGCTGATAAAATTTGAATACAATCCGACGGTTGAAACTCCAAAAAACGAAAAGTTTTTAGGAGCTGTCGCAGAAAAACCGAACTGCACTGCCGTTTTTCCCATTCTCCATTTTTCGGTGTATTTTTCTCCCTCTCTAGTCACTTAATAATATATATATACGATCCCAAACCCTAATTCGTTAATAAATTAAGTATATACATATTAAATTTCTTTTCCCTCCACCAATTCAACTAAATAAATTAAATCTCCCAAATTAAAATTCAATTTTCACCGATGGAATTTAAATTCAAATCTTTTATCCTATTTAATTTAAATTGAATTATTTTTCCAAAATAATTCAATTAAGACTTAAAAATTCAAAATAATACCCAAATAATTTAAGATAATTAAATTAAAATTACTTAAAATTTTGGGTTGTTACATTTCAATTCTTTCTTTTGTACCCTTAAGTGTATTTGTCTGCTCTGTTATGTCTGTATGAACTAAATCATTAGTCTTATTAATATATATTTCTCACATCATGGATCACTCCTTGCCTTCCATCTTTATGTTCTTTTCACCATCAAGCATGAGTAGCTAAATCACTTAAAGGGTTGGAGAGAAATACCCATCAATCTTAAGAGTTTGAACTTAATTTTCAGTTCGTTTACATTGATGTATTTTTATCTTGATTGCTTAAGTTCACTTGACAACTTGATTTAATTAGACATAGTTAACTACTTGGAATTGCAAGTAACTATGGATCTCATCAATGTAACTAAGGAATATTCCTAGACATAGGAGAAATCTTAGGCTTAACTAAACTAGCATGCATCATAGACATATAATTTATGTGATGCATTTACCTAGAGGTAAGAACTACTTGAGTTTAGGAGCATGAACCATGAAAACTAAGCAAGAACTCAACCAATTGATGAAATATTTTCTCCAACTCTGTTTTGTCCATTCGAAACATTTGTTTGCACAACATCTCACTGATTCCCAGTTCGTGTTTTACTTCTCTTACTATTTTATTATTCAATACTTGCTTACCAACATTTCATTTCATAAAACACCGCAAGTTAAGCATTTTATTCATCATAATAGCTACAAAATCTTCGTGTTCGACCTTGGTCCTCACCGAGACATCTTAGTATTACTTTATACTTGGGCTGATATTAGGAAAAACTTGACATTAGTGCATGATAAGCAAGACATCATTGAATACACATATAGCATAACTACTTGAAGGAAGCCGACAAAAGAAGGATGCTCGATTTGCAAGAGTTGGAAGAGTTGAGATCGGAAGCATATGAGAACTCTAAGATTTGCAAAAAGAAGACTAAGCTAGTCCACGACCGAGCTCTCATTAGAAAGGACTTTAAGATTGGTCAAAAAGTCCTTCTCTACAACTATCGCCTCCAAATAATGCCGAATAAGTTGAAGTTTAGCTGGATTGGACAGTTTGAAATTTATGACATTTCTTCTTATGGTGCAGTGAAAATTAAAGTTTTGAGACGGGAAAGGAACTTAAGGTGAACATACACCGTTTGAAGCTGTTCAAAGAAAGAGAAGACTACTTAGCTAATGTTAGCTTTATCCTAGCTCTCCCCTCTTACTCATGAGTCCGACTTCACCATCGATTGAGCAACTGACCCTAAAAATTTGCACTATCTTGGAGGCAACCGGGCGTCAACACTCTATTGCTTTCTTTTGAATTTTGTCTTTAGTTTGGATTTATTAGAATTCTTTAGTTCAATTTCTTGCCTTTACAAAAAAAAAAAAAAAAAAAAAAAAACTAAGAGAAATTTGATTCAATTGTTGTTTTACAGGGAAAAGAGAAAGTATGCTCCAAAAACAAAAAACAAAAACAAGGCTCAACAAGATCATGCCTTGAGGATAATCCCGTTCACCTCCAAAAATAAAAGCAAGGGGAGTTCTTCTTTTCCCCTTCCATTTTTGTTTATGAGCTTTATTTTTTAAAATAAAATCACATGTTTTCAAATATTGAGGACAATGTTTTGTTTGAAAGTTCGGGGTGGGGTTTCCTTGAAACTTTTATGAGATTTGTAATCAATCTTTGCATACTTCTGTGATATTTGCATGCTATTGCTTTAATAATACATCTTGCTATATTTGGGGTCCTTGATCGCTGTGCTCGAAAAATGCTTGCTTGCTTACTTTGAAATGCTCGCTTTATTCTTTTTGGCATGGTTTTGATATTATGACATGAAGATGACGCACTCTCATTACAATGAGTTTTGTTTTAGATTATGTTTGAAGAAAGATTATCAGGATTTTTAAGCCCATTTTTTTTTCAAAAATCCTTCTTATCCTCCGTACATCCTTGAGTACTCATTCTTATCAATATAAGTCTCACATGCTTATAATCCTTTTATTTGGCTTGTATTTCCGTTGTCACCACGAAAGCCCACTTTTAGCTTAAAGAGTAACCCTACTTGCATTTAAGTGTAATCTTAGATTATGTGGTTGTAAAATAATCCTATGTGATGTGAGTCTACAAAAGCAAAAGCAAAATTGCTTAAACAAAACAGTCAAAAGTATAAAAAAAAAAATTAAAAAAAAAAAAACAAGGTTAGTCTAGCTAACTAGCCCCCCCAAAAAAAAATTGTGCGTGTGTGTGCATGGATAGAGGTGAAAAGAGCTACCCCCATTGTGATAAGTTAGGACCCCAGAGAAAATAGTGGAATGAGTCCCTACTTTGGGTGTGTGAAAGCTAAAACATATGCCCTCTATATTTTGTGTGCGTGAGCAAGGCACCCTTGTCCTAATATTACCTTTCCATTCAAGTTTGGTATATCTATAGCTAATAACTGAGCCAGAGTAGTGGGAAGATGGATTTAGAGCTTTATAAACTCATTCTACTTATGTTTCACTTATTTGATAATAATTTGAAACTTGTTCATGCATGAATAGACTTAGAATCATTTTTCTAAAAAATTGTGCTCTTGATTGATTGATCATCCTTTGGATCGCATTCTTGATTGCATTGCCTATCTCTTGAGATTGTTGAGAGTGAAGTATCATTCATTTCCAATTTGAACATTCGCTTGAAGCGTTTCTAAACATGAGCATGGCTAACCATAACTTTCTAATTTTAACCTTCTAACTTTTACTTTCTAACTAGCATACTCATACGCATATAGCAAGTATGTTTAGTAGGAAGCAAGACCATTTTTAGCATGTGCATTACCAGTCATTGCATGATTGATTGGTTAATTCTTTGCATAATCTTAGATTTTATTCCCTTGCTCGGGACGATCAGGGTTTAAGTTAGGGGTGATTTGATAGAGCTTTAAAACGCTACGTTTCATTGCTTAAATCTTCATTAGTTCATTTTACTTGTTAAATCTCTATCTTTATAGGAATTTGTCATCTCGAGGGTAAAAGAGTCATTTGGAGCTAAAACGAGCCTAAATCAAGCTTGAGAGATTAAAGGTCAATAAGGGTTCAAAATTACCAAAATACCCCTGTGAAGAGCATAGTTGCGCCTCCTATATGCTGGAGACCCGAGAGTTCAAAACAAGGGAGCATAGCGGCGCTTCGGAGATTGACGCAAAAATTCAAACTTTGCAACGCGCGCCTCTTTTCAGCAATGTTGTTAGCGTCGCATCGTTCTGGGCAGCGCAACCTGACGCTAGGTTGCAGCGCTGCGACGCTCTCGATAATTTTTATAAAATTAGTTCATTTGTCATTTTGATTTAGAGAGAGCATTTTCAGAAATCCCCGAGCCCTATTCCTAAATTCTTCCAATTTCTCTGTAGAAAACTTGAATTCTTCCATCTCTTTGTCCATAATAATTGAAGATTCAAGAGTAAAGGTATTTCCTTCATTATGATCGATTTCTTTAATACAAATTATTGAGTTTATCTTCTTGTTCTTCATTTTCATCTTGAGTTTTGGCTGAATTCTTTGCTGATTTCCCATGGATTATGATGTTTGTGAATTGACAAAGCATGAATCTCTTAATCTTGGTAAGCAAAACCTTATGATGCGCTAAGCAATATATTGTGAGAAAAGTTGCAAAACTAGGAATTCTTGTTTAATTTCAATGGCTATCCTTGAAGTGAGGATGCTTGAACTAGTTGAATTAGGCCATAAATCAACTTAGAAGAGAGACTATCTGTTTTTTATTTCGTCATAATAAAGAAAACCCTCACACATTATGCATTTTCAATTTGAGTTTCGAATGCCGCTAATAACTAGATTCAAGAATTGATCTTAGGATTAAAGAAGATAGAATCTTGTTTAATTACTTAGGGCTATTAAGATTGAATCTCTAAAATTGGCTTACTTTGGTGAATTAAGACATTTAGGAAGAAAATGTTAATAGGTTGTGAACTCTTGATTAATTTGAATTGTTTTAGAACCATGATAGAAATTGTATGTTTCTTGATTAACGTCAATCACATCTTTTATGAAATTGTTCTTCTCAATAATCATAAAAGCACAAAAATAGTCTCATTTTTGCATTCTTTAAATTCTTGCACATTTTATTTTGTTTTACAAACCCCCCACAATAAGTAAATTCAATCAATTGTATGGTTAGTTTGATAGATCCCTGAGGAACGATCCATTTTCTTGCATTTATACTGCTCTTTAGAGTTTATTGCTTGAATTAGGTTTATAAATTATTTTGATTCCCAAACTTATGTATTAACAACACATATTTTTAGGGCGATCAGCCATATATAGTTATATAAACTTACAATAGTACTTTCTCTGGTTTTGGGCTCAAACATTACATTATCATATAATATGAGAACTTTTCATGGGATGACATTAAAACTTCATGGTTTTAAGTCTTATAAATTAGTTAAAACTTAGGGTCTTCCCAAAATATATAAGCTGAAATGAAATACTCGAAAGTACAGCTACATCATCCTTCTCTTTATTGCCAAGTTACTGCTATAGGACTTCTAACAGCATATTTTCCTGAGACCCAAACAAGAGATCCAAAAGAAAACTCTCCTAAATCTTGTTTTCCTCCCAATGCAACAAAACCCACTTGGTAACTCAACTTCTCTCCCAAGCTCCCAAAACTTAACTTCTCAGGCTTCACAATAACTGTTATTCCTTTTGGATTGTTGATTTTAACAGTGTAATCACTTCTTGGGATACCAACATTTGTCACTGTTCTCTTAAATGTAATACTAACATTTTTGGCCTTCTTCTTCATGAACACAGAGAAAGAAGGGTAGTTCAAGTCTCCTGGCTGAAGAAATGTTCTTTTTGATGAACATGTCAATTTCCCTCTTGAAACTAAAGCAATTTGTGTGGAGTTATACTTCAAGCTACACAAGTAGTTTATGTAGTCTTGGGGCGTGATATCGTATACGAGCCCTGGATCGGAAGCTTTCTCGGGATGGACATGGCCAGAACCAAACGCAAAAGGGTCTGCAGGTCCACCACTAGCATCACCGACATCGGAAATGAGACTCATTTTGTTGTCAGTAACGTAAGCTGTGGTCATGAGCGCGGATTTAACCGCAGCAGGCGACCAATCCTTGTGAGCTGATTTAAGCAACGCAGCTAAACCGCTAACATGAGGGCAAGACATAGAAGTCCCTGAAATGATGTTGAACAACACTCTTCTTTTATCAGACTCAAGCTCACTTGGGCTCACAATCGGCGGCCAAGCAGCCAATATATTAACACCAGGTGCAGTTACATCTGGCTTTATCACATCTGGTCCAACAAAGCTCGGCCCTCGAGAAGAAAATGCAGCCACTCTCGGTGCTCGACTTCCATATTTGGTCCCTTCGAACGCGATCGAAGCTTTCGCTTGACTTTCCGAGGAAGCTATATAGTCTAAGATGACTATGCCAGCTGAAGCTCCAAGAGTAGTGGCTGGCAAAACATGAGGGTCAGCAAAAAGCTCTTCACCTTCAAATTGTGCGTTGATTAGAATCATTCCAGCTCCTCCAGCTAATTTCACTTGCTCTCCTTTTGCAGTTCTTGAGTTTAATCCTCTTTCACACAACACAATTTTTCCGTTCACCTTTGATGGGTCAAGTGAACCAGTTGTGCAAAAATTTGTTTCTTGTCCATCACCAGCAGTATTGTTATAAACAAGTGGGAGCTCATTTATGTTCTTACCAACATACAAAGAAGAGCCTTCAAAAACTTGTCCATTTCCAAGCTTTACAGTGGTTGGGAAAGCTCTGTCTGTGTAGCTAGCAGCAACTGTCATGATCCATGGGGCCGCATTACCAACAGTTGAGGTTGATGGGCCAGAATTACCAGCTGAACATGACACAAAAACCCCATTTTGAATAGCACCAAATGCAGCTATGGCAATGTTATCTCTGTAAAAAGAACCAGCACCACCACCCAAAGACAGTGATAGAACATCGACTCCATCGGCAACGGCACTGTCCATGGCTGCCAGAATATCGGCACTTGCACACCCTAGGGGCCAACATACTTTGTATGCTGCGATTCTGGTCAATCAAAGTTTTAAATATCAATGTCGATGTAAAATATATATTTTTTAAACTATGTCTGGATCAAAAAGTTTGGGACTGCAAAAAAATGGATGTAACCAGGATACACCAAATACCTAAGTATTTTGTGTATTCTTATTTATATATGAAAAAAAATCAATGAGTTTGCTTTTAGAGGTGTGTTGGTATGCTATAAAAAAATTTCTAATAAATCTCTAAATTTTGTGTGATGGTGTCTATTGAATCTCTGTATTTTAAAAAGTTTTTAATGAGTTTACAAACTTTAACTTTTCTGTATTTTAAAAAGTTTTCAAAGATATTAACAATATCAACCACATGATCTTTAGATAATAAATAGCGTGTTTGTTTCCTTATTGTAGTATGAAACACCATAATGAACAAAGATCTATTAAAATCTTTTTTTGAAGTGTAGTGACTAAATAAACCTAATTCGAAAGTTTAGTAGCTATGAAAAGCTTTTTGGTATAACTTTCAGCTGATTGTTATATAAACAACAGAAATTCAATACCTTGAAGTGAAGCTCATTCCAGTAGCTACTCCCATGGCTTGGTTATTTAAGCTTGCTTTGTTTACAATATTTCCAGCAGCAGTCGAAGCCGTGTGTGTCCCGTGCCCATCCGAGTCTCGAGGCGATCGGAATGTCCCTGTTTCATTCAATCTACCGACGATGGCCTCGTAGCCTTTAATATAGGCACTTGCTCCAATGAGCTTTTTGTTACAATTTGAAGGTGAGAACTTTGCTCCTGCTTGGCAAATGCCTTTCCATTTTGAGGGCACAGGGGGCAGACCCTTGTCTTGAAAACTAATATGCTCAGGCCAAATGCCAGTGTCAAGCAAACCAATAATTATATCAGAAGCTAAGTTTGAGGAATTCCAAAGGCCATGGTCTTTTTGTAGGCCCAGAAACTGAGGGGAGTGGGTTGTGTGAAGCTGTAGTAGTTCATTTGGAGTGGCTGCTAGAAAGCCACGAATTTTGCTCAAAGAATTAAGTTTTTTTGTGGAGAGCTTTGCAGCAAAACCTGAAAATTAAGCAAGGTGTTAAATTTCCATTGACATCTAAAATATTTTTATTGCCTTTTTCAGTGCTTCTAATGATATATATTTTTTTTTTTTTTGGAGTGATTCTAAAATGAGTTTTGAAATCATTCTAAAAATGCTTTTAAATATTTAAAATTAATTTTAATAATATAAAAATTGTATTTAAAAGAGTAAAGTTAAACATTGAATTGATTTTGAGTGATTAAATAAAGTGTATTTTGGAGTGATTTTAAAGATGACAAAAGTGATTTTAACCATTTCAAAAGAGCTACCAAGCATGTACTAAATCACTAAAGGTATTTATTTAAAAATTAGTATTAAAAGTGATTTTTTAAAACTTTTATAATCAAGAGAGATCCATTTGAGAAATTATAAAAGAGAAGCAAAATACTCAAAAAGGGCTTTTAGAGGAAGTGCGTTTATCTAACTCTCTTTCCAAACTGCTTGTATAATAATTGTGTGTGAAATGTTTACTTTGTTAGGTAGCAAATGCCCATATTTGCCAACTTTAAGTATAACTCAATTAGCATAAACTTGTATTATCAATTTCGAAGTTTAAGGTTCAATCCCTCCACCCCACATATTGTCAAAATATATATATATATATATATATATATTTCTATCGATATTTTTATAAAATTAAGACTTCAAATTTTTATCAACATCGACATTTAAAATCTTGCCTGAAAGGGCATTTTTGTAAACGTAGAGAATCTCAGCAGCATTTGATGCTTCTTCATCGTTGTGGTCAAGAGACGAGAGTTCATTGACTGAATCAATGATGGTTGTGTACCATTGTTCAGGGTTGTTGGTGATCATCTTTGTGGTGTCCATGTGAATAATGTAAGTCTGTTGATCAACAGCAGCACTTGAAATTGCAAGCATTATTGACAACAACAACCAAACTTCTCTAAATCCCATTGTGTGGCTACAAAACAAAAAGTAAGACATGGCAACATGTCAGTTAGTATTGAACCCTAAGTATCTAATATGATATTATAAACATTAAGACCCTAATATTCTTTTAGTATTGCTTTTACAGTATCTTTTATTTTCCTTACTAATACTATGCGACTTCATTATTCAAAGTACTATAGAGCCTCCTCTCAATAATAGTGTTGATATGTGACAATATCTACAAAATTTTGTCCACAATGTCACAAGTCGAGTACATTCTATGGGCTCAATATTTTTGTTACGCACCTGAGGATTACACCAACACGACAATGTTTGCGACATGACTCTAATATATTACTAATCGTTATGGATAACTAACCTCTCCACAATTCTATAATTAGTATGATATTGTCCACGTGAAACAATAAAACCCTCATGGTTTTACTTTTAGCTTCGCACTCAAAATGCTTCATATCAATAAAAAGGACAGTACTAACTTATATATTCATCATCTTTTCCTTATCTAATTGTTAAACGTAAGACTTCCATCTCACCCTAACACAAAAACTTCATCTAAAGCAACAAAAAGAAGGAAAACTTCATATTGTGAGAGAGATATTTTATATATCTTTTATTTTCACTACAAATACAACAAAGCACACACAAGACTCAATATATAGATGCATGCATTAAAAAAAACAACAAAATAAACTTCAAATTTGAAAAAGAAAGAGAATGTTTTACTCACTACTGTTCTTGTCTAGACCAGGTAGATGGTGCAGTTGAGAAAGAAGAAGAATATATAAATTGGCAAGAACAAAGGTTCCTATATATACATAAATTGAAGAACAGAAGGAATAACTTAAACTCAATATTTAAGGACTTTTTCAATAGTGATTAATTTACACAATATAAAGTAATCATTGAAAAGTTATATGTTTGAGATATCCCTCTTTAGTGGTATGTAGTGCACGCCTTTCCACTAAAAAAATATATATATCCTAATTTGTAAAAATCCACCAAAATGGATGTCTGTCTCAAAAGACAATGGAATTTACACATCTTTTTTCCAATTCCCCATGTTGTTGCTTTCTCAAGTCAACTCTCTCCTCATTTGAATAGATTTTTTGTTTTTGGTTCAATATTCCACTTATATTGGTTGGTTTTTGTTTCTTTTGTAAAAAAAAATCATACTCTTTTTTACTTTAGTGTGTGGGATCAGAGAGAGTTCAATTTTTATAATGTAGAAATTCATCTTAATTTATATTAAACTAATTAGTTTCATGCAACAACCTCTTCCGTTGAGAAAGAGAGGTGTTAAGCTTGAAAGAGAAATATTTGGATGCATGCGACTTTATCTATTTTGTGCGGTGATCAATCACAAGTTGTCACGTGATAAATTTTTCTTTTTTTAAAAAATAAATTTTTTAAATATCTTTTTCCTCTGTAATTGGAAGGGGATGCAGGGAGATAGGTGCAACTATTACTCTAAACTTAATATATCTCTCTAAATTGATAGCAATGATTAGATGCAGCCTAAGTTGCACCTATATCTCCATGCAGCTGTCTAAATAAAAAATGAAGTTAATATATCTCTCCATATTTAACTTCTTTTTTTTTTTTTTTGCCTAGGTAGCACCTATATCTCCACATATTTATAGTATTACTCTAAACTTAATATATCTCTTTATATTCATAGTAAAAGAAAAGGTTGTTTTTAATTATAGAAAAATAAGTCAAACTATTTATAAATATAAAATTTTTTTACAGTATATCAGTAATAGGCTACGATAGAATTCACTTTCTATCGCTCAAGCGATAAAAAATGAACTTTTATTGGAAAAGAAATGTTTGCCACATATGACAAATTTTAATTGGACAATTAAGTGGACTGCACAAAGATAGATGCAGCTCAACCAACACCTAAGTATTTTTCTTTATACAATAGAACAATATGTTGCTTATTTTAGAACAAGCGTGTGGGTATGTGTGTGTTTTTTTGTCCATCCACAAATATAGTTGATAAACGAAATAAACGAATAAAAGATATTGTTTTTGTTTATATATACCAACAAGTAAGACTCATCTAATATTTGGACCATATGATAATACGTGTAGACTTGAAAAATGAAGAGTAGAAGTTGCAATTAAACCAAAATGGCCAATTACAATTTCTAGTTTTTTTTTTTTTTTGTTTTTTTTTCCAAAATGAGAATTCATTTTTATTGCAATCAAAAGAAGTTGGTCTAAAGTGGAGAGAGTTGAAGAGAGAACCCTATAACATTGTGTGGACCAACACATGTGTATATTATGTGTTAGTTGGCATTTGACCTCACAAAAACTTGAGATCCTTATGGTTGAAGTTTTGGTTTGAGTCCATTTCAAGCCTTATATATATATGGTGCAGTTAAAAGTAAGAGTGAAGTTAAAGAAGTTCGCTATCATGATATATACCAACTAGGCTGACATTAATGTTAGTTGGCATTTCTTCATGTTAAGAAAGACCTTTTTTTTTCTCTTTTGAATTTCTCTTTACTTTGGGGAGTTACATAATCATTCTTAACTTACTAATTACCTTTGATTAAGAGTAGGGCAGCAAACTAAGCTACTTATTAAAAGTATATCAATGGATTTTTTTTTTTAATTTTTATTTACTTGATATGGTTTTACAATTGAGAACAAATTCATCTTAAGCTCATTGGATAACATTTTTTTTTTTTTTCCCTTTTTTTGTTTCTTATTTTTGTCATTTCATATTTTTAAGGGAGATTTTTAAAAATAGAAAAATAAGATAAACTATTTACACAAAATAGCAAAATTTTAAGATAGTTGTGATAAACGCTGATAGAAGTCTATCAAGGTCTATCAGTGATAGAAATAATAGAAGTCTATTACTGATAGATGCTGATAGAAGTCTATCAATGTCTATCAGTGTTTTTTTTACTATTTTCTGTAAATAGTTTTACATTTTTTCTATTGGTAAAAACTTTCATATTTTTAATAAGCAAAAATCTAACTGCACTTAATTTTTTTTCTTTCTTTTTTATTGAAAAAAAATATGAATAATAGTCTTTTCTTAATTCTTGTTCTCTACCATTTCAAATTAAAATGCATAATCTTTTATATGAAAATTATTTTTTAAATTAAATATTCAAACTTTTAGTGTTATATCTGTTTTTCAATAATTAGTTTGCATTATATGGGTAAAAATAATAAAATAATACTTCTGTTTATGTGTTGAATAAAATAGAAATAGAAACCATAACCAAGCTGAAAAAGGAATTGATTTCTTTATCAAAATTTCTGCACAATTTCGACAACGTTTTTGACAAATGAGAAAGGAAATGCATGAATAGTTAATAATATAAATGCTTCATTTTTTCAAAAACCAAAATTAAAAAAAAAAAGAAAATTATTTTAAATGATAAAAAACTGATAATAATATTTACAAAGATAGCAAAATTTTACTGTCTATCTGTAATAGACTACGATAGACCGTGATAGACTACTATCTATGTCAGATACTACAAATAGACATAGATAATAGTCTATCGCGATCTATCGCAGATAGATAGTGAACTTTTGTTATATTTGTAAATATTTTTGTTTATTTTCCTATATTTAAAAACAACCCTAAAAATAACACATAAGAAAGAAGCAAGAACGTTACCTATTATTTTTAAGTCAATGCCCCTAGCTTTTTCGTCTCCTATTTTGTCTCCATCTATGTTTTAGGTCTTTTCAAATAGTTTTAATCTTATCCATATTTTCAAATTTTTTCTCTAAATAAAATTAGGTGATATTATTGACAATATTTATATGACAGGTGATATTATTCGTAGTAACTATGTGAGCTAGAAAACAAATCCGGTAGACAATACTCTAACACTCAATCACTATTGTTGATACAAAAATCCAAACAAAGAAAAATACATTTGATTTTCATGTGACACCAATAGTGAATTCATTTGAAGGGAGAGAAGAATGTGGTCTGTAGAGGAAAAAAATTCCCCTTTACTTCCCTTTGATTTCCTCTATATTTTCTCTTTCTTCTGCTGTATTTTGGCCTTCCACACTTATATCCACTCAAGATGAAGACTTGAATGAACTAAGAGGTTTGTTCTAGCTTAGGTTAGAGAGGTTCCCAATTGTAATTCTTGTAAGACTTGATATGAATCTAAATATTTCTTTATTATCTATGATTGTTCATGTTGACTAATAAATTTCGGCCAATCACAAATTGACATATCATTAATTTAAATTTGTGATTGATAAATTTGAGACCAATTGCAAATCTACACGTGTCCTCAAACTAAATTAAAAGACATAAAAGTTGGAAAATCAAATGACGCCACTTGTCTAAGCATCGATCTATCGAGCAATGTCAGCTCATCCAATCAAATTATGCCACATGGCGATTGGGCCCGAAGCTAAGTCATCTTGGGTTTATTAAAATATATTGGGCCAAATTTAAATAAAAATCTATTAAAAAATAATTAATTTAAATCCAAGCTCAAAAGTTGGGCCCAAAGCCTACCAAGCCCAAGCCCAAGCCCATATAGGGCCTCCTAAAACTCTATAAATAGAAGAGGCCACTCGTCATTTGAGGCATTCAGAAATCAGAGAAATCAGAGAAGTCAGAGAATCTAGAGAATTTCAATATTCAGAATTCAGAAGATTTGAAAGACAAGACGATTTCTTCAACAAATGGATCATCTCTTCGTCATCTACAAATTGAAGATTGATCTTCATTGATTTGAGAACAAGCCCATCAATCCTCAGTCAAAGTTCACATTCGTGAGAAAGCATCAGAGGATTACAAATTAGAGACTGTAACACTTATACTTCAAATCAATAAAATCAAGTTCATTTCCACGAATTAAATTTTTCTTGTCGAAATGTCGTGTGAACAAATTGGCACGCCCAGTGGGACAGTTTCTACCTCTCATCTCTTTCTCTCCAAAAAGCTATGGCATCTAAAGAAGTTTCTTCGAACACGGCTAGGACCAGTTACAGGTAGTCGTTACAAAGAAGTCCAACACTCTGAAGGTCAGATGCATATCAACACAAACAAGATGTTGAGATGTATGACAAATCTTGCTCAAGCTGATATCGCCACTGCAGAAGACATCGTGTTTGAAAAATTTTCTCTTCCCTCTTAACAAACTAAAGAGGCATCTGATCCTGACGTGATGTTTGTCATGATGACTAATGCAAACATCAGTGAAGAACGAATGACTGAAGTAGAAAGGAAGATCAACATGCTTTTGAGAACAATAGAAGTAAAAGATCAGGAGATTATTTCTGTAAAAAATCATATCGGAAGTCGCGATGTTACAGAATCAAGTCAGACTCCTGCCGTGAAAGACAAAGGAAAGACTATTGCGCAAGAAGACCCGTCGCAACATTCAGCTTCGATTGCCTCACTATCTGTCCAGAAACTTCAAGATATGATTGTAAACTCCATTAGAGCTCAATATGGTGAACCTGCTCAAAACTCCCTCTTGTATTCTAAACCCTATACTAAGAGGATTGACACTCAAGATACCAAACAGATATCAACCGCTGAAGTTTCAACAGTTCGATGGGAAATGTAATACCAAACAACACATTGCTCATTTCATTGAGACATGTGAAAACGCTGGCACCAGAGGAGATATGCTAGTTAAGCAGTTCGTCCGAACACTGAAAAGGAATGCCTTCGACTGGTATACTGACCTCGAGCCTGAGACTTTTGATAGTTGGGAGCAACTTGAAAAAGAATTTCTCAACCGCTTTTATAGCACAAGGTGTACTACCAGCATGATTGAGCTAACTGCTACCAAGCAACGAAAAGGTGAACCAGTTGTCGACTACTAATCATTGGAGAGCTCTAAGTCTTGATTGTAAAGATCGACAAACTGAAGTGTCTGCTATCGAGATGTACACCCAAGGCATGCATTGGGGACTTCTCTACATTTTGCAAGGAATAAAGCCTCGCACGTTCGAAGAGTTGACAACTCGCGCTCACGATATGGAGTTAAGCATAGCCAACAGAGGGAACAAAGATCTTGTTACAGATGTTAAGAAGGAAAAGAAAGAAGTTAAAAATGTTGAGAAAACATACAAAGGGACTACAAAAGAGTCAATGGTTATCAACACAATTCCTTTCAAGTTCTCGAAGGGGAAAGAAAAGGAAATGCAGAGGCAGCAAGGAGAGGGTGAAAGACGTCGTCCAACGCTGAAGGAGAGACAAAATAAGATTTACCCTTTTCCAGACTCTGACATCGCAAACATGTTAGAGCAACTCCTAGAAAAACACCTCATTGAATTGCCATAATGTAAGTGACCAGAGGAAATGGGAAGGGTTAATGATCCCAATTATTGCAAGTATCACCGAGTTATTAGTCATTCGGTAGAAAAGTGTTTTGTCCTAAAAGAGCTAATTCTGAAGTTAGCAAAAGAAAAGAAGATCGAGTTGGATCTTGACGAGGTGGCTCAATCAAACCACGCTGCAATGGCAACAGATCTCAATGAACAAATATCTGCAAGTACACCTCACGCCTAGGAAGCAAGTCTGATTAAGTTTGGAACTTTAGAACTCGTGGTCATTTGGCTTCCGCAAGAGGTCTAAAAAAGTGTTTGTCAAAGCAAACTGGAACCTATTGAAAATGAAGATGAAGGATGGACTTTAGTGACTAGCCGTAAGAACAAAAAACCGTTTAATTCAAAGAGAGCCTCATTGTAACGATCCAACTTTCTAGAAGTCGTTACTTCATGCATTCATACATTTCAAAACGACACTTTTTGTATATTTGACTAAAATAAAATAAATTTATAAAATAAATGACTTCATTAAATTTAAATAATTAAAAATCTTGTATTGGGTACCCCTAAAAAAATTATAAAACCAGAACTGTGAGCTTTGCATAAAACCTCTAACGATGCATAACCAAAATTTCTAATTTAAACATTCAGACTAGGATTTAAAAACATGAAATCATAAAAACATGAGCGGAAGCATTGACTGGTCATAAATGGCACGGTCAGAGATTCTTCCTGTCATTCGCCTGTCTGTCATTGCCTTTACCTGAAAGTTGTAACATAAGAAAGAGTGAGTATAAAAATACTCAGTAAGTGACCCACTACCGGGTCTATCTAGTAAACTTGTTAATTTTCCTACATGGGACATGTGTACAAGTCATAACATGGGCATAAGTAGTGAACCCGAAGGAACAAAAATCATAGCAGTCGTGTGATCCCGAAGGAACACAAATCATGGCAGTCTAGTGATCCGAAAAAACACATATCATGGCAGTCTAGTGATCCCGAAGGAACACATATCATGGCAGTCTAGTGATTCCAAAGGAACACATATCATGTCAGTCATTCTAATGAACCCGAAGGAACACATATCATGGCAGTCTAGTGATCCCGAAGGAACACATATCATGGCAGTCCAGTGAACCCAAAGGAACACATATCATAGTAGTCTAGTGAACCCGAAGGAACACATATCATGATATAAAGTGTACACAGCCCGAGAGGATAACTAACTGTCACTATTTAACATGGCATGCATCAATCAACCAATAGGCCTTAAATCTTAATTATCATAGCATGTAAATCATCATCATAAAGTTTCATGTTGTGGTCATATAATCATAGCTTGTAGACTTTTAGCATACCCAAGGCAATCCATTCATGAGCAAAACATACGCAAATCATTCCAATACATTCAACTTAACAATAATAACTTGAGTAGTGTGCCGGCTCGAAGGCGAACTGGTAGTAAACCACTTTCCTCGATATCAAGCTTAATTGGTTTTAGCCAAGCAACTAATCTCCTTCAACCTTTAGAAATCTTGAATAAATCCTACCACATGAATTTAATTAAAATTTACGTTTAATGTGTAAACACAAACATAAACTTGTTCTAATTGTCTCCAAACAACTTACCCGAAGCCAAGTCTCAATTCTCTTCCAAACTCTAAACAATGAATCCAATCTAGACAAAAACTAATATTACGGGTTAAATACCCAATTTCTAGTACTAGTAAAACTTTCAAAATAACTTTCAAGACATTGTCACTTACCAAAATTGATCCAAAATCGCCAAACCGAACTTTACTTCATTGGACAGCACGCTTTTGCCTTCAAAACATCTCCAAAACTCACTTCTAATGCCAAGAATACAACAAAATCAATCAACTTGGGTCACAAATTAATGGGTAATCAAGGAATTGCAAGAAAACTCACCAATACTAAAAAAATATCACCCAGTTTTACAGGTTTCGTTCAGCAGCAATTACGGACAAACCAGAGCTTACAACAACGATCCAACCGTTGAGAATGAGACACTATATTTCTCGAACAGACTGATAAAATTTCAATACGATCCGACGATTGAAACTCCAGGAAACGATAATTTTCTGAGAACTGTCGCTGAAAAACTGAACTGCACTACCGTTTTTCCCCTTCTCCGTTCTTCGGTGTATTTTTCTCCCTCTCTACCTTATTAGGTCACCTAATAATATATATATACAATACCTAATTCCTTAATAAATTATATATATATATATATATATATATATATATATATATATATATATTAAATTTCTTTTCCCTCCACCAATTCAACTAAACAAATTAAATCTCCCAACTTAAAATTCAATTTTCACCAATTGAGTTTAAACCCAAATCTTTTTTCTTGTGTAATTTAAATTGAATTATCTTCTCAAAATAATTCAATTAAGCCTTAAAAATTCAAAATACCACCCAAATAATTTAAGATAATTAAATTAAAATTACCTAAAATTTTGGGTTGTTACACTCATATATTTCGAAACTACAGAAGAAAACACATGTCACGAAAGAAGATAAAAAAGATCAAGGATTCGAGAAGGTACAAGTTGGCTAAAGAAAATGATGAAGAATTTGTTCAACCTCATCATTCGGTAACTCTTAAAGAATTCTTTCCAAAAGTCTTTCTCGATGAAGATTGTGAAGTTGTCACATGCCACACTGTTAAAGCCTTCGAAAAAGATGATTCTTCAAGTCTGCCCCAAGCATCGATAAAGTTGGAAGACTTACCTTCATTCAACATAAATGAATTGTTAGCACTTCCTCAAGCATCCAAGGATATTATTATTGAAACGTTAAAGGGCCCTAATGTTGTTACCTTCATTCTAATGTTGGGATCAAAACTTCACAAAAGACCATTGTTTGTCTCTTGCTACATTTGGGAGCAAAAAGTTGGTTGAATTCTCATTGATGATGGGTTAGCTGTTAATATAATGCCTAAGTCAACTATGACACAAATAGGCATCTCAATGGATAAACTATCCAATAATAAATTGGTGATTCAAGGCTTTAACCAAGGTGGGCAGCGAGCCATTGGCATGATTCGTCTAGAGCTTACTATTGGATATTTGAAAGCCAACACCCTCTTCCATATCATAGATTCCAAGATCACTTATAGGCTATTGTTAGGGTGTCCTTGGATTCATGGAAATGGAGTTATATCTTCCACCTTACATCAATGTTTCAAGTTCTATCAAAATGGTGTCAAGAAGGTCAAAGCCAACACCAACCCATTCTCAGAGGTAGAGTCTTACTTTGCAGATGCAAAATTCTATGTTCAAAGAAATAAACTAGAAGAGCTTATGCTAACAGAGATTCCTTTGATTGAGAGTCATAAGACAGAGCATCATCAAAGTATAAAGAAAGAACCAAGAATGGAGGTAGATGCTTGTGAAATTAAAACAAATGAAACATCTTCCCATTCAACAAATTTAAAGGTGCAAAATGAAAAGAAGCCACCAAGTCTCATCTTACGTTATGTTCCTTCATCTTAACGTAAGAAAGAAGAATCACCATTTATAGAATGTTCAAAAAGCCTGAAGGCCAACGACATGGATGTTTTAAAAGAAAGTTTCACCGTCCCTCTGACGAGGATTACTAACCAAGAGGTTCAAAAGCCTGAGGGCAAGCACACAAAAACGACCTTACCTAAAAAACGAACTAGAGAGAGGTTTGACCCAAATGCTTACAAGCTCCTAGAAAAGGCAAGATATGACTTCACAACTCACACTGAGTTCAAGAACCTAAAAATGTACAAGTAGCTTGAGCTTTCTCCATCCCAAAAGAAGATTTTGCAAGGAGGGTATGCTATACCCGCATCGAGAAAGGGGCTTGGATATAAATCGCCAGAGCCAGTTCATATAGCTAAAAAGGTAAGGAAAAAGTGGTCGAAAACAATCATATAACTGTCGAAGAAGTTGATAACTCAAAGGAGAAAGAAAGCAATGAGCAGAGGATCTCACTCTTCGATCGCATTAGACCGACTGTCGCATGTGCTTTAGTCTTTGAAAGATTAAGCATAATAGAAATAGAGGAAGAAAGTAGGCACCACCTCCGAGCCTTGGTAGATGCTCAACCTTACGAAGACTTACTATGCCTTCTCGAGGAAAAATAAATATTCAGCAAGCTCAAGTAATGACGCGATCATCAACCTTTGAAAGATTAAGTGCACCTACAAAGAAAAATAAAGAAGCACCATGCGTGTCGGTCCTCAATCGCCTTAAGCATAAAGGTATTGAGGAACTCTCCAACAAAAAGTCGTCCTTTGAAGTAAAAAATGAAGGAAAAAGTCGTAGTGATATTCCTAATATAACAATTAAAAAGAGTGGGGGAGTATCTCGCGCGTCAATTTGGCGCCGTATTAAGCACGAGGACGTTGAAAATCATTCCAGTAAAAAGATACCCTGTGAGACAAAGGGTGAGGGGAAAATTCGTAGTGTTATTCATTCACGAATGAAAAGAAAGCTTTTCGTTAGCCTCGATACGAGTAAAGGATCATTGAAGGTAACAAGACGCAACATTGTTTTCACGAATCCAAAAAACAAAAGCTTAGAACAGGAAGATAGTGAAACTTCATGTCACCACATCACCATTATCGAAGAATCAAAGAACGAAATATCTGAAGAAGATGTAGATGATGCCCCCCTAACACTTGAAGACGGTGGTCAATTGTTGCATTCATAAAGTGCAAAGCATAAGTATGAGATGCAATGCTTGCTGTTTCTACCAAAAGATGAATATTTATAATGACAAGCGATGGACACAAGTTTTACAAGTATAAATTCAAATCAGGAACCTGGTGAGTCCAGGGTCGAACACAGTGACTTTTATGCGATTGTGATTTAAACCTTGCGATGACAACTATGCAATGAATGTTTGTCCTAAGATGTAATTACAATACAAGAGAGTTATGCGACGAGCAAAGAGGGATATGATAACTGTCATTGGAGTACTTTTTCAATCAAGTAGCATGTGATGGCGTTTGAACTAGTCTTAATAACAGTGCCAAGATTTTTTGTAAACTACATTTATGCAAGATTTGTGATGTCAGTCATGTAACCTCGTAGCAACCTCTTGGCTCTTAACCCACACTTCCCTTATCTCTAAGGTGCATGCGATGATTGACTCTTTGAATGTATCACCTTATCTCTAAAGTGCTACTTCTAACTGCTTAATGCTTTTGACACTTTCTTCACCCTCTTAGGCAAGAACTCAGGCTTAAACGTATCTCTCAATAGTTTAAAGCAAAGATTAATGATGCATTAGACAGTAAAACCACTAAATATGCATAGATTCAATCTTTAAATAGATCTTTCAAACATGTCAAGAAGAATAATATGCAAACAAGTATGTAGGTGGATGCAAGATGTAGACTTATATTAATACTTGAATAAGAAATCTCTCAAAATCAATTCAGAATACAAATACAAGTAAGAAAAAGAACTAGAATGGAGATGACGGGTTAGGCGTCTAAGCTAGCTTCTCTCTAATGATTTCCTGACGCCTGAATTAAATTCCATATCCTGCTGCACCGCTTGCTTTGTTACAAGTTCATTGACTCTGCCATGAATAAGTCTAATCAGCCACCAACTTGTTCTGTAGATTTGACAGTTGCCGCTTGCACGTGTCATACCTTTTTGCGTTCATCGCATGGTTTGTTTTGTAACATGTTGGTCGTCTTCTTTGTGATTGTGCGATCATGGCTTCAGCAGTTCTTCAGCTTTTATCATTTTCTCTTCATTCCTGGTTGAAACAGAGATATTTTCATGATTTCTAGTTTTATAGCATTTGTAAACACATGATTTCAAAGTATGCTTATTTGTTTGGATTTATAACATATTTATATTATTTCCTTACGAATTTCACTAATTGTTTTAAAGAAAAGAATAGAATAACTTGTATTTCTACAAGTTATCATCAATCCACAGTAGATGAGCTCAAAGAAGTGAATCTTGGCACTTCTGACAGACCACGACCGACCAACACGAGTGCATCACTTATTGATGAGGAAGAAAGTAAGTATTTGAGTTTGCTCACTGAATACAAAGATGTTTTTTCTTGGTCATTGTTGAAGGAGAAATTTTGGCTAGCTAAATTTTGTCACCTCATCACAATGAAAGCCCAGGTCCATCGTAAAAATTATAAAGTGGATTGGGCCCAGTAATTAAAGTTGCATAGGTCCAAAAAATCCAACACAATTGAAGTCCATGGTAGAAGTTTGGGCCAAAGAAAAGATATTGGGCCCAAGCCCAAGCCCACAAGCAAATGGGCTCAAGCCCCTTAAAACTCATGGAAATCCTCTATAAATAGAGATCATTCTCCTTCATTTGAGGAGGGTTGGAAGCGTTTGACAACAAAGTGCTGAAGACTTGAAGGTGAAAGCTCTGAAGATTTCAAGACTTTGAAGCTCTGGTCGACCTCAAGATTACAACATTCTGAAGATTGAAGACTTGAAAGATTGAAACTTTATTGAATTCCAGGAGATTGAAGCTCCAATCAATCTCAAATTTACAACTTCCTGAAGATGGGAAGAACTGAATGCTGAAGCTGCTCCCAAGATCAACTTCTACCCTCCTGAAGATTTAAAGACTAAAACTGAGAGGACTTCCAGAAGATCAAAAGACTCTCTCTAAAGCTTTTAAAGTCATAAACAAGCCAGAAGCCGATCCAAGTTGATCAACAAGCTAGAGGCTGGCCCAAGCTGATCAACAAGCTAGAGGCCGATCCAAGCTGATCAACAAGCTAGAGGCAGATCCAAGCTGATCAACAAGCCCAAAGGTCGATCATCCAAGAAGATCAACAAGCCTAAAAAAGGTCGATCATCCAAGAAGATCATCAAGCCTAAAAGGCCGATCATCCAAGAAGATCAACAAGCCCAAAGGCCGATCATCCAAGAAGATCAATAAGCCCAAAGACCGATCATCCAAGAAGATCATTAAGTCTAAAGACCGATCATCTAAGAAGATCAACAAGCCCATAGACCAATCATCTAAGTAAATCAACAAGGCTAAGAATCAAAGTTTACTTTTCGAGAGAAAGAATCAAAGGATTATGTATTAGAGATTGTACTCACTGTACTACATTGAAATTAATAAAAATAGAAAGTTTAAATTTCACGAATTAAATTTCTTCGAAAATCTTGTGTGAACAAATTGGCACGCCCAGTGGGACCTCTCTACCTTTCATCTCTTTTTCTCACATAAGATCGAATGACATCAAAAGACAACGCTTCCAAAATCTCAAGCGACGCTTACACAGGGCCAATTACTCGTGGTCGCTCCAATGAAATTCAACAGTCTGACGAGCAGCCAACCTTTGAGATTGCGAGGAATATATGGGAGCAGATCTCTAAGGACCCAAAAGTTGGGGTCATCGTCAAAGAAAATCCTACAATGGACAAACACACCTCACCTTTTGAACAATTAAGCAAGGAGGCATCAGAACCCAATATAATGTCAGTCATGATGGCTGACGTGGGAACAAGTGAAGAGAGAATGCCTGAACTTGAAAAAAATGTGAGCCTATTGATGAAGGCAATCGAAGAGAGAGATTATGAAATCGCCTCTTTAAAGAATCACATTGAAAGCCTTGATGCTGCTGAGTCAAGCCAGGCACCTATTGTCAAGAATAATGATAAAGGAAAGATAGCCTTGCAAGAAAGCCAACAACATTCAACTTTAATTGCTTCGTTGTCTGTCCAACAATTGCAGGATATGATCACAAACTCCATTAGAGCTCAGTATGATGGTCCTTCGCAAAGTTCTCTCTTGAATTCCAAACCATATACAAAGAGAATCGATAATTTAATAATGCCAACTAGATACCAACCACCTAAGTTTCAACAATTTGATGGGAAAGGCAATCCAAAGCAACATGTTGCTCATTTCATCGAAACATGTGAAAATGCTGGTATGCGAGGGGATTTATTAGTCAAACAGTTTGTTCGAACATTGAAAGAAAATGCTTTTGACTGGTACACTGACCTGGAGTCTGAGTCAATTTACAGCTGGGAACAACTCGAAAGAGAGTTTCTAAATCGCTTCTATAGCACAAGATGAATAGTCAGTATGTTCGAGCTTACCAACACCAAGCAACAAAAAGGTGAACTTGTGATCGACTATATAAATCGTTGGAGAGCCGCAAGTCTAGATTGCAAAGACCGTCTCACTGAACTGTCTGCCGTTGAGATGTGCATACAAGGCATGCATTGGGGACTTCTTTACATTCTCCAAGGTATAAAGCCTCGCACTTTTGAAGAACTAGCTACTCGCTCCCACGATATGGAGCTAAGTATTGCTAATCGAGGAGACAAAAACACTTTAGTCCCTAATCTAAATAATGAAGAAAAGTATGTTGACGTGACTATAGAAGAGTCTATGGTTGTCAATTCAACCCCTCTTAAGTCGTCCTTCAAAGGAAAAGAGAAAAAGACTGAAAAACGACAAGAATATGAAAGGCGTCGTCTGACTTTGAAAGAAATGCAAGAAAAAGTTTATCCTTTTCCTGATTCTGACATTCTTGATATGTTAGAACAGCTACTGAAAGCTCAAATGATTCAACTTCCTGAGTCTAAACAACCAAAAGAAATGCAAAAAGTCGGTGATCCAGACTATTGTAAGTATCACCAAGTCATTAGTCACCTAGTGGAAAAATACTTCGTTCTAAAAGAGTTAATTCTAAGATTAGCTCGAGAAGGAAAAATTGAGCTAGATTTTGATGAAGCAGCTCAATAAAATCATATTGCAATAACAACAAGTAGATGCAGTCAAATATGCTCTAGCCAACTTCGACATAAAAAAGTGTGCCTACTTCAATTTGGAATATTGGAACCAATATCTATTCAGTTTCAGCATGAGGGGCCAGAAAATAAATCCAAGGACATGATCAAATGTGTCACTGCTGAAGATAATACTTATGAAACTCATCAGCAAGAACAAGAGCAACATCTTGTTCAAAAGAAAAATTGCTCATTAAAGCCGAAACGTGAAATGAGGAAGAATGCAAAGTTGTCTTAACTTCGCCAACCGATAACGTCAAATGAGGTCTTCTCTAGAAAATGTCTTCTCATGAAGAAGAAGGATGAAAACTCCACAAGTTCATATTATCTTAACGCCGAAGAAGTTGACGATTCAAAACAAATCGAGCAAAAAACTTCTGTCTTTGATCGTATTAAGCCTTCAACTACTCGATCTTCAGTCTTCCAAAGATTAAGTATGGCCACGATAGAAGAAGAAAACCAATGTTCAATGTCTACTTCTACCCGAACTTTAGCTTTCAAAAGGTTGAGTATCTCCACATCAAAGAAAAATCGACCTTCGACATCTGCTTTTGATCGTCTCAAAGTGACAAATGATCAACATGAAAGAAAGAAAAATTTGAAGGCAAAACTATTTTGTGAAGCAAACAACGATGAGAAAATTCACAGTCTTGTCCCTTCACGCATGAAGAGAAAGTTATCTGTTGTCATAAGTACAAAAAATTCCTTGACGGTGAAGTCAAAACTCATCATATTGACCAATCCTACAAATGAAGAGGATCAGAGTCATAATAAAAATAAAAGCTTCTGAAATATAAATGTAACAACTCCTTAACATAAGAGTATAAACTACATGTTGCTCCTGGCCCGCATGAGCTTAAAAGGTGAACGACCAAAGAAAAATTTTGAACTACGTTATGACTTGATCCCATTATCATAAAGGGTACGTAGGCAACTTAAAAAATTTAAGTGCAGTCAATTAAATATTGTCACAAAAGTTTGGGTGGCACAACCACCTAAATGTGCCTCTACAAAATCTATATTGTTCATCTTCATGGAATAATAATACTCCAAATTGCAGATGTTCATCTCTATTGGGGGGCAACCCAACACATTGAGGGCAGAGTGACGAATTCAAGATGTTCATCCCCAATAAGCAGGTGATACAATAAATTGAAGATGCACTCTACTTTGCATGAGACTATGTAGGTTGGATGCACACAAAAGTTCTTCGTTGAAGAAAGACTCAATCTTTTCTTCACTTTCTTAAATAAAGAAGCTTCAAGTATTGGGGTTATTTGCTTCAAGTTCAAGGCATTGATCGGATAAAGTTCAATGATTCATCTTCAAGTATGGAAGTTCCTCAAAATCAAGTTTAGAGGTTTTGCTCATGCTCCCTCACAATTAAGTTCACCTGCAAGTTCAAGGCTTCGGTCACCCAAAGTGGCATTTCATCTTCAATGTCTAGTTTGGCTGGCTTCGCGTGATCAAGAGCGGAGGCTTTGACAATGATATAACTTCAACGATGATGCAGCTTTAAAATTCATGCTTCTTCATTTCTAAGCTTGAAGACTAGTTGGCTCCGTCTCATCTTCAAAGTCTCTGATGTGGCTCGCTCACTTTATCTTCAAAGCTCGATGGCACATCCACCTCATCTTCAAAGCTCAATGGCGTATTCGCCTCATCTTCAAAGCTCAATGGCGCATTCGCCTCATCTCTAAATCTTGATGGTCCATCTGCCTCATCTTCAAAATTTGATGGCCGCTTCGCTTAGACAGTCACAGGTTCATCGAGATGACGAACAAGCTCGGATCCTATGGCGAACCAAATCGCTCGGACCTTCACAGGTTCATCAAGATGAGAACAAGCTCAGATCTTATGGCGAACCAAATCACTTAGACCCTCGCAAGTTCCTCCGGGCGGTGAATGAGCTCGAATCTTATGGCAAACCAAATCGCTCACACCCTTGTAAGTTCCTCTGGGCGGCAAACAAGCTCGGATCTTATGGCGAACTAAATCGCTCAGACCCTCGCAAGTTCCTCTGGGCGGCGAACGAGCTCGGATCTTATAGCGAACCAAATCGCTCAAACCGTCACAGGTTCATCGAGATGGCGAACGAGCTCAGATCCTATGGCGAACCAAATCGCTCGGACCTTTGTAGGTTCATCGAGATGGGAACAAGCTCCAATCTTATGGCGAACCAAATCGCTCAGACCATCGCAAGTTCCTCTGGGCGGCGAACGAGCTCAGATCCTATGGCGAACCAAATCGCTCAGACCCTCCCAAGTTCCTCCGGGCGGCGAACGAGCTCGGATCTTATGGCAAATCAATGGCCTCAGACCCTGGCAAGTTCCTCTGGGCGGCGAACGAGCTCGGATCTTATGGCAAACCAAATTGCTCAAACCCTCGCAAGTTCCTCTGGGCGGCGAACGAGCTCGGATCTTATGGCGAACCAAATCGCTCAGACCCTCGCAAGTTCCTCGGGGCGACGAATGAGCTGGGATCTTATGGTGAACTGAATCGCTCACACCCTCGCAAGTTCCTCGGGGCGGCGAACGAGCTCGGATCTTATGGCGAACCGAATCGCTCAGACCCTCGCAAGTTCCTCGGGGTGGCGAACGAGCTCGGATCTTATGGCAAACTGAATCGCTCAGACCCTTGCAAGTTCCTCGAGGCGGCAAACGAGCTCAGATCTTATGACAAATCAAATGGGCTCAGACCCTCGCATGTCCTTCGGGGCGGCGAACGAGCTTGGATCTTATGGCAAATCAAATGGCATCAGACGCTCGCAAGTCCTTCAGGGCGGCGAAGGAGCTCAGATCTTATGGCAAGTTCATCTCCAAAATATTATGATGGCACGGCTTCGCAGCTTCATTTCCAAAATAAAATATTTCAATGGCATGGCTTCGCAGCTTCATCTTCAAAATAAAATATTATATTTCGATGGCATGGCTTCACAGCTTCATCTTCAAAATAAAATGGTGCGCTCCATCTCCAAGTTCAAGCTTGTGTCGTCTCATTTTAAGTTTGATGACTTCAAGCTACATCACCACCATGGAAAAAAAAGTGGGGGCAAGTTATTAAAAAATTGTGGATTAAAAAATAATAATAAAATTACACCATAAAAAAAAAAGAGTGAATTTCCAAAAATGTTAGATTCAATTATCAAAGTAAATTAGGTTTGTTTCTAAAGGAGAGAACAAAATGAGTTAAAAAAAAAGAGACGAAAAAAATAGTGGTGCAAAAAAGAGAGAAGGCAAGAAATAAAAAAAAAAAATGGGAGAAAAAGAAAAAGAAAAAAAAGAGTTGTAAAAAAAAGTTATGAAAAAAAAAAGAATAAAAAAAAGCAAAAGAATAAAAAATTGAAACGAAAAGTCGAAAGAAAATAATTAGAAGAAAAAAAGTAGAGCAAAAGTAAAAAAAAAAAAAACTAAAATTCATCTCTTTTCTCTGCACACTCGCCGCCCCATTTTCTTTCTCCACCTCAAAACTCTACTCTCTCCCTCTCTCACTCAATCTACCATACAACGACAATCATACCAAATGACCTTCTGAGGACTGTGTGCGAGCGGCAAGGGCGAAAGAAGCTGAGTGTAAAAAAAAATGCTCCGACTACTAGCGACTATCGCCCCACCATACGATGGCAATGAGACTGATGACCAGCCAGCGTTTGGGTAGTGTAAAAAAAAAAAAAAAATTCAGCATAATTTTGGTAACTCATTTGATAGGGGGAGCCTGAAAGTTATGAAACAAGGAAAAAATGGGCTTCAACGCTTGGAGTATTACATAGGAAATAGAAAGAAAATGAACCTCAACAATCAAATTGGAAGTCATCCTCAGCAAAAGAAGATCTTCACAGTTTCCTTACTAGCAGAACAAAAGACATCAAGGAACCCAGGTCATATGATCTTTTTATCCAAATAATCTCTATTTATAGAGGGTGAAGATCAAATCTTAACTAACAATAGGTTAGTCCAAATTCAAATAGAAAGACCAAATTATTCTCAACCACTTCAAATTTAGGGTGATTGACAAGATTTTATAATTCTTAAAATCCAAGGTTTTGGTTGGAAGTTGTACTCGATTTTATCCTAAGTTAAGTTCAAGCCAGAGTTCAAAGGTTTAATGGGTCAAATTTTATCTACTCCAAGCGAGAATTTGGGGGAAAAAGGCATTGTTTTATCTTACCTAAATCAATAGGTCAAGAGTTTGAAAAAAAAATTCAATCTCAAAGCCAAACACAATATCTCAACTGTTATTCATAGTTAAAGGAATTTTAACGTTTATCTCCAAGCAAAAATTTGAGAAAACCTCAATCATAAATTCCACTTATCTTGGAGTAAAGATTAAATTAGATCAAAACCAAAATTGAATTAGATCAAAACCAAAATTGCAGTGGAATTTTCATTTTAACCATATTCTTAGGTGGGAGAGTTTAATTCAAATTCAAACGAAAATTTTGAATTGAATTCAAGTCATATTCAAAATCAAATCTTTCTCAAGTCAAAATTTGGCATACTCCAAATTTTATGTCAAATCCAAAGTTGGAATAAAACAAAAATTACTATTCTAAATTCGAGTTGGGATTTGGCTACCAACAATTTTAACCAAGTGTCAAAACCTTGATGTAATCTAAGTGTTGCCTCAAATCAAAATATGGGCACGCTCCAAGTATTTATCGAATCAAGTTGAAATAAAGAGAAAGGCAAAGAACTTCAAATTCGCATGAAGAATTGAGTATATTCAAAATCTAAAAAAAAAAAATAATTGTTAGAATTTGGGATACTACTCCAAATTCAATTTACAATTAAGGTGGAGCATAAATTCTACTTTAGTTCAAATTAAAGTTTACCAAATGAGAAAGTCAATGACTAAAGTTCATCTTTTGTTTACTGGGTGTAAAAATGTGTCAAGCAAACGAAATCCATATCAAAATTTTAAGCTAAGTTCATATGTTGATCAAGGTAATGAGTTGATCCAGGGGAAAGAGGCGATAGAACACTGAGGTTATTCAAACCTTCCAGTGCCATCTCTCTATGGGTTTGCACGATGAAGTGATTCGAGGCAAAGAGGCGATAGAACACTGAGGTTATTCAAACCTTCCAGTGCCATCTGTCTATGGGTCTACACGATGAAGTGATCTGAGACAAAGAGACAATAGAACACTGAGGTCATTCAAACCTTCCAGTGTCATCCCTCTATGTGTCTGTATGATAAAGTGATCTGAGCCAAATAGGTGATAGAACATTAAGGTTGTTCAAACCTTCCAGTGCCATCCCTATATATGCTTGCATAAGAAGGAGATTCGGGCTAAAGAAGCAACAGAACACTAAGGTCGAAACCGATGAAACACGAACATCCAGGCCAACAGAACACTAAGATCGAAGCCGATAGAACACTAAGGTCGAAGTCAATAGAACTTTGAGTTTGAAATCGATAACCACCCATGTCGATTATAGCAATCAGCCATAGGGGGGTGTCTAGTAGGAGACAAGTCATTATCGTTGCCCTCATTGAACAAGTGACATCCCAACAATAACACATCAAAAGCAACAATGACAAGATATATACATAATCAAGAAAGATGGAATTAAGTGAGAGCAATAATGACAAAGAGAAATTTTCAATCATTCGGATACGCATATTTAATAGGGTATTTCTAAATTGAATAATTGCGAAAAAAAGGGTCTTGAAAACATACCCTCTTGGATGGCAAGCAAAGATCGATAGAAGATTTGTCCTAACAAAAAAAATGTGGAAGATAAAATTCAAGTATATGTAAATATCAATAAAAGTTGTGCGTGCAAATTACAATTCAAATATATATACATGTGTTGTGGATGAAGAGAAGCGGTAAAAATCAAGATGTAACCCGCATACATGAAACTTGCCCACACATTGGAACTTGGAAGCAAAGATTGATTGTCCAACGAAAGGAGTTGTGGAATAAATTTGTTCTTGTGGATAAAAAGTGGTTTAAAAAAAATAGAGATAGTATTGAAATAAAAAAAAATCACACATGCGGGTGTATTTAAACCAACAACATTTGGATATATATGTATAAGAAGAAGAAAAATATCATAAGTGGCAACCTATGTGAAATCTTATACTTGCAGCGTCAAACAATATTTATATGTATCTAATAAAAATTAATTGTGAGAGATGGTGGAGATTGATAGCATTAATGTAAATGCTTGGGGCATTGTCTTGGTAATCAAATAAAAGTTTCAAAACAAAAGTGTGAAGTTTGGTGCTATCGAAACAATGGTCACAACTACGTAGTGCTTTTCAATAAGAGTTACGACAACATTAAAAAAAAGGATGCTTTTGCTACCAATAACAACAGAGGCTTTAAAAGGTAGAGTTTTGAAAGATTCTTTTACTCACCAACAACAATGATGGGGCAAGCAAGATGCACAAAAAAAAAAAAAAACTATTGTTCAGTGTTGCAAATGAAAGCAAGATTGAGACCTGTACAAAGAAGAAATTGTATGAGCATTTGAAAGAAAAATTAAAGCAAAAATATTAAAGAGGAGAATTTTTTAGAACCTTAAACTCTAACTTGAGAGTGATTTGTGTTTTGATCTATGCAACTCTCTCCAATTTATAAAGAGAAGAAGTACACACAACAAATAAGGAGAAGTTTGATTTTGGTAAAAATAAAATTAGTCAAATCAAACATAGAAATCTCCTAGAAGTCTTATTAAGAAAAAAAATAAACTATAAATACACATATTAATTGAAAAAAATTTGCCCTAACTAATTAGGGAGGTAATCTCCTACAATTTTTATTATGGAAAAATAAAATAAAATAACTCCAATTTTCCAAATTAATTGGAGGAAAATTTTGTCATAATCAAATATATAGATTTCCTACCTTTCTTATTAGGAAAATATTCTAACTCCAAATTTACATATCAATTGGAGAAAGATTTCCTACGATTTTTATTAGGAAAATATTCTAACTCCAAATTTTACACATCAATTGGAGGAAGATTTTATCCCAATTAAATATGGAGCTCTCTTAGAATATATATATATATATATATATATATATATATAGGTCTAAATCCATGTCATTTGAAAGAAAATTTTGGTCAAATCCAAAAATTAAAAATTTGGCCAAAATGATTTGGCTCACTATTACAATTCTTTGATTGGCAAAAAAAAATGTCAAAGTTGGCAATTAATGTCGATATAATTTTTTTTTTTGAAATTCACACACGCCTATATGTGCATAAATTTTGAAAATGGGGCATTTGTTGACTAATAAATTTCGGTCAATCACAAATTGACACGTCATTAATTTAAATTTGTGATTGATAAATTTGATACCAATTGCAAATCTACACATGTCCTCAAATTAAATTAAAAGACATAAAAGTTGGCAAATCAAATGACGCCACTTGTCTAAGCATCGATCCATCGAGCAATGTTAGCTCATCCAATCAAATTATGCCACATGGCAATTGGGCCCAAAGCTAAGTCATCTTGGGTTTATTAAAATATATTGGGCCAAATTTAAATAAAAATCTATTAAAAAAGAATTAATTTAAATCCAAGCCCAAAAGTTGGGCCCAAAGCCCACCAAGCCCAAGCCCATATAGGGCCTCCTAAAACTCTATAAATAGATGAGGCCAACCATCATTTGAGGCATTCAGAAATCAGAGAAGTCATAGAAGTCAGAGAATCCAGAGAATTTCAACATTCATAATTCATAAGATTTGAAAGACAAGAAGATTTCTTCAACAAATTGATCATCTCTTCGTCATCTACAAATTGAAGACTGATCTTCATTGATTTGAGAACAAGCCCACAACCCTCAGATCAAAGTTAACATTCGAGAGAAAGCATTAGAGGATTACAAATTAGAGACTGTAACACTTATATTTCAAATCAATAAAATCAAGTTCATTTTCACGAATTAAATTTTCCTTGTCGAAATCTCGTGTGAACAATTCAACTTGCTTTACTTTTATGATTGTGCTTGTGAATGACTGAAAATCTAGACAAAGTTGCATAATCTATCACTATAGATTAAATATAAATCCATAATTATTGAGCTCCTTAAATCGAATGATATATATCAAGGCTAAGTTAAACTTGTGAAATTGGTTGGTTACTATTCGATTAACATTGTTTATTTAACTTAGTTGAGTATCCTACTATTTGACTTGTGAGGGGATTACTTGGTGATCGGCACACAGGATGTCGAATTCTCCGGTGGAACAAATAATATTTTGTCCCTTCCTTAACCGTAGTAGTGGAGGTACGGGTCAAGTCTATAGAGAACCTTATGTTTCTCCAATAAAATACTTACGATCCACAGGTAACACGAAGGGGTTGGTTTGGCATGCTTTGTTTATAATTAAAAGATGCACGAAAGTAAATGTTAGAAATGACCCAGTGTACCCTAGGCCCAAGGACCACAAAGGCACATGGGAGAAAACACCTTTTCTTGTCCCACATTGAAGAATTTAGGAGTGGGTAGATGGTATATATAGATAACCACTTCTAGGGACTTGTAAGATGTATTGGTGGTGATAATATAACCCTGTCACCACACAAATGTTTTCTTTTGACTTTTAGAAAAACTAGAGCTTCAAATATGAAAAAATGATTTCTTGCACCTATCTTCTTCTTCTTCGCAAACTCTAGCATCTCTCATCTGAGTCCAATCCATTGTGTTAGCCTTGGAGAACAACTACATCAACAATTCGTACCACGGTCGTGCCAAAATTTCTTTCGAGATAGTGGTATCCACTACACAACAACAAAACTGATCTGGATTCGAACGACTTAAAGTTGAAAGTAATTTTATTTTTTCCCAATGTCGATTAAATCTGGGAAATTTCTTCCAAATCCGTCAAAATTAGAGCCGCTCGACGGAGCCAACTACCACTGCTGGTCACAAAAACTGTTGATCTTTTTCAAGCAATTGGATGTCATTATGTCCTGACCTTCAACTATCCTGACATATCCAAACCTCTTCTACTGTGATGATTAACCTGTCTTCCTCTACGGATGCTACTGCCACCGATGTTGCAACCGCGTCCAAATCTGTTTCTGATCTGGTTCTGGTCATAGACAGTGACAAATATGAGAGGGACAATACAACGGTTCGCGACCACCTGCTTAATCATATGACAGACTCCCTATTTGACCTGTTCATTGTCCAGAAATCTGCAAAGGTCATATGGAGCACGCTGGAATCCAAATACGATGGTGATGATGATGGCAGAAGAAAATACATGGTCGGTAAGTGGTTGCAATTCCAGATGGCTGACGAAAAACCCGTCATGGAGTAAGTTCATGAATATGAGAGCCTGGTAGCAAACGTGGTGTTGGAAGGAATGAAAATGTGTGAGATTCTTCAAGCAAATGTGTGATCGCCCTATAAACGTGTCGTCGTTAATACACACCTGTGAGAATCAAAACAATTTATAACACCTAACTTTAGTAATCAATACTAAACACATAGAATAAATGCAAGTTTGGGATCGTCCTCAGGGATCTATCAGTTATTCGTGCAATCAATTGAATTCGTTTTATTTTGAAGGGAGATTTTTAAAAGAAAAATATGCAAGCAAGTAAAATGCAAGAAATTAGAATGTTTTTGGGATTTATGTATGTGAGCGCATAAATTCAAAGAGATTTGTGAATAGGTACAAATTCAATCAACTTCTTTCATAGAATCAAAGTTGTTTCAATCAATATTCAAGAACCCACAACCAATTAGAAATTCACTCCTAAATGATCTAATTCATCAAATTAGTCCAATTATGGCTTCAATTCTAATTGCCCTAATTCATTAAACAAGAATTAGTTCCTATTTAATTTTAAAAAACCTTAATACCTTTACTATTTTTTTAAAAAGTATTAGAGAAGAAGAAGAAGAAAACAAGAAAGAAAAGATAGAAAATTAGAATCAAGAACATTAAGCTCTCTGGTTGTTTGAGGTGCAGATCCTCAGGACCAACGCCCTACCAATTGCACCTCAAATATATCCGAATTTTTTTTGTGTGTGTTGAATTCTTGATTTGGTAGATGATATTTTGTATGGAAGAATTCTCTTCCTCTTCTCTATATGAATCCCTCTAAAAGTTATTTTTTTTAGAAAAAATAATGTGTGTGGTGACTCTCCAGGGTTTCTTCGTGTAAAAAATGTCATCCACAAATGGCCAATGATCACCCAATTTATAGAAAATTTCAAACACTTTAATTTAGGAAAAAAACTAATCAATGTAAATTTAAAATTAGAATAAATAATAAAATTGATGGAAGATTATTTAATTATTTTGGATTTTTTTGACATAATTAACTCATTCCAAGTTTGATTAGATATAAGTTTTTCATAAAAAAAATTTTGAATATTCAAAACTTTATCCTCCCTCCAAAATAAATATTTTATTTTATTTTAATTAATGAAAATATCAAAAAAGATTTAAATGTTATTCACTAAAAAATATATATCATTTTTTTTGTTTTATTTTTGAAAATTAACAGTAAATTTAAAATTAACTCTAATAAGTAACAAAGTTAAATTAGACAAAAATGGGTGGCTACAAGATTCATAAGGTGAATTAGATTCATATTGAAACTATATAGTAATATTAATGTGAATGTGATTCATATTAAAACTATATAGTATATGAGAGAAATGTGCATTTGATGAATGATATTTAAGATTAATTAATTGTTAATTAATTAATTATTATTATTCAAATTAATTAATTAAATGTTAATTAATTAATTTATATATTATTATTTATTTAATTAATTATATATGTGTGTGTATTATAATTATAATAATAATAATAATATTAAAATAAACTTCCCTGCAATTACGAGGAGTGGTGAACGTATGTGTGAGGGGAGTTACTTCCCTCACACTGCTACTCCAGTCCTTTTAAGAGGAAAATGACTGCAGCATGAGAACTAACGTTATTATTGGTACCCTCTCTCAAAAAATTCTCACTGTGGTTTTCCCTGCAAAATCAAGAAGGATTCCACCATCCTCTTTTGATCTTTCCTTGAGCTTAGTGAGGAAGCCCAAGTGGTAGTATTCTTCAAAGGTAACATTATGTCACTGTATGCTTAGTTCTTTTGGTCTCTCCCTACCCAATTTCAAATGCAAAACGATTAATGTTTCCGCAATTGGGATTCAATCCCTTTAAAAGTTAGGTGTTATAAATTGTTTTGATTCCCATAGGTGTGTATTAATGACGACACGTTGATAGGGCGATCAAATTACATGTGATCGCACGTTTATAGGTGTGTATTAAAGTTAACAATAGTATGAACGAGTATCAAGCAGAGTTGTATTGCAGATTTCACCATGGAAGCTGAGTATGTAGCCACATTTGAAGTGGTAAAGGAAGCAGTATGACTTAAGAAGTTCCTAACTGATTTGGAAGTGGTTCCGAAATGTTCGTGACACCTATGACAAGTGGATAAACGTCAATGACAATGCCAAGGTCAACATTTTGGCAGGCTTAACTGAAGTCCTGCAAAAAAAGCATGAGGCCATGTTCAATGCTCGTGAGATCATCGAGCCATTGCGTGCAATGTTTGGGCAACCGTCCACATATCTTTAATGCCACACATTTTGGCAGGCTTAACATTGAGATCATGGAGTCATGATCCTCTCAAGTTCATCTTTAATGCCAAGATGAATGAGAGATCATCTGTTAGGGAGCATGTCTTTAACATGATGGTCCACTTCAATGTGGCTGAGATGAACGAAGCTATCATAGAAGAGTCCAGCCAAGTAAGCTTTAGTCTGAAAACTTTACCTGAAAGTTTCCTTCAATTTCGCAGCAATGCTGTGATGAATAAAATTGAATATAACCTTACCATCCTTCTTAATGAGCTGTAGACTTACGAGTCTTTGATGAAAGTCAAAGGCAAGAAAGGAGAGGCAAATGTTACCTTCCCTAACAAAAATTTTCACAGAGGTTCGACCTCTGGAGCAAAGTCTGTACCTTCCTCTTTTGGTTCAAAGAAGTAGAAGAAGAAAAAAGGTGGAAAGGGGAATAAAGTTGCCCATGTTTCTGCTTTCTAGAAGGGAAAAAAGACCAAGGTTGCAAAAGGAATTTGTTTTCATTGCAACCAGGACGGGTACTAGAAGAGAAACTGCCCTAAGTATTTGGCCGAGAAGAAGAAAGCGAAAGAAGGGAACTGATTCCTGGCAGAAACTGAAGGCTGGAGACATGACTCTGTGGGTTGGGACAAGGCAGGTCGTCTCGGCAGTTGCAATTGGGAGCCTCAAGTTTTTTTTCAATTAAAAATTTCTTATTTTATGCAATGTTTATTTTGTTCCTAGCTTTAAAAGGTACTTAATTTCTATTTCCTATTTATTAGAACATTTTTACAATGTCAATTTCATTCTTAATAAAGTGTTTATTTTGAAAAGTGGTGTTGAAATTTGTTATGCAATAAATGAAAACAACTTATACGTGCTAAGAACGTTAGCATCGAAAATGCTCCATAATGTTGAAATGTTCAACACTGCAACTACACAAAATAAAAGGCAAAAAGTTTCTCCGAAAGAAAATGTTCGTCTTTGGCATCTAAGACTAGGTCACATCAATCTCAATAGAATTGAGAGATTGGTCAAGAATGGTCTTCTAAAAGAGTTAGAAGAAATTTTTTTACCTGTTTGTGAATCCTGTCTAGAAGGAAATGACTAAACAACCTTTTACTGGAAAAGATTATAAAGGCAAAGAAGTATTACAGCTTGTCCATTGCAAACCTTTGTGGCCCGATGAATGTTCAAGTCAGGAGAAGTTTTGAATACTTCATCTAGATGATTATTCAAGATATAAGTATATTTACATAATGCAACAGAAGTTGGATGCACTTGAAAAGCTCAAGGAATATAAGGTTGAAGTTGAGAATTTATCAGGTAAAACTATAAAAACATTTCGATTAGATTGAGGTGGAGAGTATTTGGATTTAAGATTCCAAAACTATATGATAGAACATGGAATCACGCGTCTCAACCCTCAGCACCTGATACACCTCAACAAAAGGTGTATCAGAAAGGAGAAACATAATCTTGTTGGACATGGTCGCTCAATGATGAGTTATGCTTCATTACCTAATTCATGTTGGGTTATGCAGTAGAGACTGCAACTTACCTTTCGAATCAATTTCCCTCAAAAAATGTTTCTAAAACACCTTTGAGTTATGGAGAAGTTGTAAAAGTAGTTTAAGACATCTCAGAATTTGGGATTGTCCAGCACATGTGCTGCTAGCCAACCCAAAGAAATTGGAACCACGTTCAAAGTTATGCCTGTTTGTGGGCTACTCTAAAGAAATGAGAGGTGGTCTCTTTTATGATGCAAAGGAAAATAAAGTGTTTGTATCAACAAATGTTACTTTCTTAGAAGAAGACCACATTAGGGAGCATAAACTGCACAGTTTGGTAATGTGAAATGAACTAACTAAAGAAACTACGAAATCTTCAACAAGAGTTGTTGATACCAGTACATCTAGTCAATTAGGTCTTCCTCAAGAATTGAGGCTACCTCGACGCAGTGGGAGGATTATTACCCAACCTACTCACTATTTGGGTTTAACGAAAACTCACGCCATCATACCAGATGATGAAGTTGAGGATCCATTGACTTATAGTAAGGCAATGGCTGATGTTGACAAAGATGAATGGGTTAAAGCCATGAATCTGGAGATGGAGTTCATGTACTTCAACTTTGTCTGTAATCTAGTAGATCAACCTGATAGGGGTAAAACCTATAGGTTGCAAATGGATCTACAAAAGAAAAAAAGGTGTCAATGGTAAGGTGCAAACCTTTAAGGCTAGATTAGTGGCAAAGGGTTACACCCAAGTTGAGGGAGTGGACTATGAGGAAACTTTTTCACCTGTTGCCATGCTCAAATCTATCGTATTCTCTTGTCCATTGTCACTTTTTATGACTATGAAATTTGACAAATAGTCTTCAAGACTGCCTTTTTAAATGGTAATCTTGATGAGACTATCTACATGAAACAACCAGAGGGATTCATTACCCAAGGTTAAGAGCAAAAGATTTGCACGCTTAATATATCTATTTATGGATTGAAACAAGCAACCCAATCTTGGAACATAAGATTTGATACTACGATTAAGTCTTATAGCTTTGACCAAAATGTTGATGAGCCTTGTGTTAACAAGAAAATAATTAACAACTCAGTAGCTTTCTTAGTTTTGTATGTGGATGATATCCTACTCATTGGAAATAATGTAGGACTACTGACTAATGTTAAATGATGGCTAGCTGCTCAATTCCAAATGAAAGATTTGGATGAAGCATAGTTTGTTCTAAGGATCTAGATAATAAGGAATCGGAAGAACAGAACGCTAGCTTTGTCTCAGGCATCGTATATTGACAAAATGCTTGTCAGGTATTCGATGCATAATTTCAAGAAAGGTTTATTACCTTTTTGACATGGAATTATCTTGTCTAAGGAACAATCTCCTAAGAAACCTCAAGAAGTTGAGGAAATGAGACAAATCATCTGCAGTTGGTAGCCTAATGTATGCTATGTTGTGTACTAGGCCAGACATTTTCTATGCAGTAGGAATAGTCAATAGATATCAATCAAATTCAGGATTAGGTCACTGGACGACAGTTAAAACCATCATCAAGTATCTTAGGAGAACGAGGGACTACATGTTTGTGTATGGTGCTAAGGATTTTATCCTTACAGGATACACTGACTCTGATTTCCAAACTGCTAAAAATTCAAGAAAATCCACATGATCAATGTTTACTCTGAATGGAGAAGCTGTAGTATGGCGTAGTATCAAGCAAGGATGTATTGCTGATTCTACAATAGAATCAAAATATGTAGCTGCTAAGGAAGTTGCCTAGCTAAGGAAGTTCTTGATGGACTTAGAAGTAGTTCCAAATATGTCAATGCCAATCACCGTATACTGTGATAATAGTGGTGTTGTGGCAAATTCCAAAGAACCTCGGAGTCATGAAAGAGGAAAGAGGAAAGCACATAGAGCGCAAGTATCATCTCATTCGGGAGATAGTGCAACAAGGAGATATGATCGTCACAAAGATCGCTTTGGAGCACAACATTGCTGATCCATTTATGAAGGCTCTCATGGCTAAAGTGTTTGAGGATCACCTGAAAAGTTTGGGTTTACGGGATATGCGTCATCTTGACTAGGGCAATTTGTAAAGAGTCTACTTATTGATGACTGGTTATATCCATGGACACAGAAATATATCTACAATATGAAGAGTACAGTTGTGGGTTTTTAGTGGAGTGACCCACAGTTAATGAATGTTGATTTGATTAATTAAAGAGTTTAATTAATCTAATATCTAATCATTGGAGCTTCTAATCTGTAGGTCCATTAGACCCCTTGCTAACTCATTAAGGGTAAAATAAGATTCAATTGTTTTGTAAAATAATTTGAATTGCTCAAATTATTCAAGGAATCTAATATTAATAAAGATTAATATAAAACATATTATGTATGTTGTTACATTATAATATATAGTTTGTTATAAATATGATTTATAATTAAACTATATAATAAGAGAGAACAATATATGAATAAGATTCATAATGTGAATTAGATTCATATTGAAACTATATAGTAACATTAATGTGAATGTGATTCATATTAAAACTATATAGCATATAGAAGAAATGTGCATTTGATGCATGATATTTAAGATTAATTAATTGTCAATTAATTACTTATCATTATATTAAATTAATTAATTAATTTTATTTAATTATATATATATTAAATTTGTTTATATATATATATATGTATTATAATAATAATAATAATAATATTATTATTATTATTAAAATAAACTCTCATGCAATTATGTAAGGGAGTGGTGAACGTGTGTGTGAAGGGAGTTACTTCCCTCACGCTGCTACTCCAGTCCTTTTAAGAGGAAAAGGACTGCAGCATGAGAACTAACGTTGTTATTGGTACTCTCTCTAAAAAAATTCACTTTGTAGTTTTTCCCTACAAAATCAAGAAGAATTCCCCCATTCTCTTTTGATCTTTTCCTGAGCTTAGTGAGGAAGCATAAGTGGTAGTGTTCTTCGAAGGTAATATTCTGTCACTGTATGCTTAGTTCTTTTGGTCTCTCCCTAGCCAATTTAAAAGACAAAGCGATTAACATTTTCATAATGGGGATTCAATCCCTTCAAAAGTTAGGTGTTATAAATTGTTTTGATTCCCATAGGTATGTATTAATGATGGCACATTGATAGGGCAATCAAATTGCATGTGATTGCACATTTATAGGTGTGTATTAAAGTTAACAATAGTATGAAGGAGTATCAAGCAGAGCTATATCGCAGATTCCACCATGGAAGCTGAGTATGTAGCTACATTTGAAGCGAAAAAGGAAGCAGTATGACTTAGGAAGTTCTTAACTGATTTGGAAGTGGTTCCAAATATGCATCTGTCTGCCACTCTGTATTGTGATAACAATGACGCAGTTGCAAATTCAGAAGAACCTGGAAGCCATAAGCGTAGAAAGCACTTTGAGCGAAAATATCATCTCGTTAGAGAAATTGTGCAAAGAGAAGACGTTGTTGTCAAACAAATAATGTTAGAACACAATATTGTTGATCCGTTTACGAAAGCCCTCATGGCTAAAGTATTTGAGGGACACCTAGCAAGTCTAGGACTACGAGTAGGATAATCTAAGGCAAGTGGGAGAAAATTTGTGGGTATGAGATGCCCTAGTTCATTTTAATTTTTTATTTTTTTCTCTCTCTAAACTAAGTCATTTGTACTCCACTAGGAGTTTTAGTCCAAGTGGGAGTTTGTTGGGTTGTATGTCCTAAAACTCGTAGTTTGTAAACAATGAACATTACTTGAATAAAGTGAATTGTGTGGATAAGTAACTCTAAATCCAACAAACTAAGAAGCCATAGCTATTAGCATGAATACTTGAACTCTATGTGAAGACATAACAGTGGATCAAGATTGAGTAAATAGCCAAAATGGTCTATAGTATAGGGATAAAGCTGGATACCTTATCCTACAGACACTATGGATGCGACCCACTTTGTATTTGATACAAACGATGTGATCCTAAATCGTTCATGTGGAGACATGCGTGTGCAAGCATCCTATGCAATTAGTTTGTATAAGACCGGACCATGAAATAGTAACTAATACTTTATAACGTCATTTACTGTTAACACTGACTGTTTCAACCTAATGACCTAGGTAACTCGATCTTAATACTAAGCTAACTATGAACTCCTATTTATTCGGGATAACCCTTAGATCTGCATGGGTGAGAGTGGCCCAAGTTCACCGACTGAATAATCCCCTATTTCAAGGATAAGATTGGCTAGACAACTAGGGATATAGTCATGCAAGATAAAATTCACTCCTACCTAATTATCGGGATAGTAGATAGGTTGTTCCATTAAGTACTAACTCCTGGTCTTGAACCAGGGGCCATCTCTTTCCCTTATGTTATTATTGAATATCTTTATTTCTATTGAATGTAGTATGATTTAAGTTTATATTTTACATCATACATCTCTTTATAAGTTTATATTTTACATCATACAACTCTTTGAATTTCAATTTTCTTGAGTTGTTTGTCATCATCAAAAAGGGGAAGATTATTGGTTTTTTGGCCCTTAATCTCAAATTAATTAATTAATATTTTGATGCTAACAAACCTGAATTAATTTACTAACAATTTGAGTATTTTGAAGTGTCCATTGTGTAGGGTTGAGAACAACGGTTCCAACACATTTTGAATCACTTAAATCGGAGTTCAAACAGAAAAGATATCGCCAAAACAAGCTTAACGGGAAAATACTCGATGCGATGAAGTAGCGGCCAAATCATTAAAGTGGATCTACTAAAGGATGAAAAGTAGAGCAATAGATAAGAGACACATGGTGGGCTTTTGAGTTTTGGTTGGATTTAAAAAGAAAATGAATTTAATATTATTATATATATTTGTGTCTAATGGTTAGTTGCCTTTAAAAGAAAATGAATTTAATATTATTTTATGTTTGTGTCTAATGGCTAGTTGAGTTTAAATCTCCACCATTCAATTTTCTTTTACCAACATCTAATAACTCAAATTGAAATTGATTTTTACCTACCCATCTTCTTTTAAACACTTCATCGTCTCTAAATTTTCAACAACAATTACATATTTTTACAATCCTCAAAGCCACCATTGTTATTCTCTCCAACCTCTCATTTTTTTTTTCATCTTATTCTTGAGAGAGATATATTGTATTGTGAGGATTTATTTGTTGAGTGATTAAATTTTTAATTCCACTCTTGAAGAGATTTTTTCATCTTGTTCTTCATTTCCAAACTTTTGTAATGGTTGCTCTTGATCCTGGAAAAAGAATTATTATAACGGTTTGATCCTCAACTGCAGAAAGGATTGGGTTTGTTCTTGCGCCCGAAAAAGGAACGTTGTAACGGTTCGACTCTAAGCCGTAGAAAGAGTCAAGCTCATAGTGACATACCCAAGAGGAGCTTGAGAAGTGGATGTAGGCCGGTTGTGCTGAACCACTATAAAATTTTCGGTGTCAATCTCTTTATCCCTCTCCTTTTATTTTTTCAATTAATTTGTTATTATATTTTATTGTATGAAATTAATTGCAAAATTTATTCCTTGAAATTAATTGGTCATATTTGTTTTCTTTGATTGGTAGTTCTTAAATTTGCATATCTTTTACCAATCTTATTATTAGAATTAAATAGGGTGTTATAAATTGTTAGTGTTAATTTCTTGTTTTGTTCAAATTGAAATTATTTGCATATAATCTTTGTTTAAATTACCTATTAGTAAAAAGTGTATTAATTTGTTTAATTAGGCCCACATTAGTAAAAAAATTTAATTAGTTTGAAAAATCCTGTTCAATCCCCTCTAGGGCTGCCATACCGATCCTACATAGTTTGCATAAGTAGGTGTTATAAATTCATTTGATCCTTTAAATGTGCTTAACGACACACATTTTTAGCCTCAATCAGACCTGCAATAATAAATTCTCATCAATAGGCATTATAAAAGAGGAGATAATAACGGGTAGAGTGTTATTATCCCCTAAGTAAGCATATTTCAGATGCCCAAGAAGGGTCTTTAGCTCGAGCAGGGGAGGTTCTTCCAGTGATGGTTTGGTTTTTGAAGTTGTGTAGTTGCTCTGGTCAAGTGGTTCAAAATTTGTTGTAGGTGTTGTCAATGCAAGAACACTTTCATCTGCGTCCAGTTCTTCAATCTCGTCAAAGTCTAATTCTTCCAACTCAGTTTTAAACAGATCCCAACTGTCAAACTCAAAGTCTTCAACAATCTAACATGATTCAAGCTCATTCGGGTACTTCATTGCATTGAACACGTTAAATTTTACTTGTTGATCATTAGGGCGAATCATTATTTCTCATCCTTGGACGTCGTTCAGGGCTCGTTCAGTAACTAGGGACGGTCTTCCCATAATGATGGGAACCTCCTTATCCGCTTAATAGTCAAGAATGATGAATTCTACAGGGAAGATGAACTCGTCCACCTTAACTAACAAATCTTCTATTTGTCCTTCAGGGTGTGTTATCGAACAGTCAACCATTTGCAAGGTAACGGTTATGGGTCTTGCTTCACTGATGCCAAACTTCTTAAAGATAGATAGCAGCATTAGGTTGATGCTCACTTCTAAGTCGCATAGGGCTCTTCCCACGTCCATTCCCCTAATAGAGTAGGGTAAGGTTAAACTTCCAAGGTCCTTCATCTTAGCGGGTATTTTATTCTTAATGAGTGCACTGCATTCCTGGGTGAGAGCGATTATTTCAAACTCACAAAATCGCCGCTTCTTAGAAAGGATGTCCTTAAGGTATTTCACGTAACTGGAAATTTGTTCTAATGCTTATTGTAACGACCCGAGTTCAGGAGGGGGACATGAATGAAACAAGATCACATCCGAATGAGAGGGATCCTAAGGACATGAAAGTATGGTTAAGAAAGAGTTAAAAGAATTGAAAATTACAACCTATACCAACAAGGTGCACTTTATTTTTGGTGGCTCAATCATAAGAACTCCACAATTAAGCGTGCTTAGCTTGGAGCAATCCTATGTTGAGTGACCTCTTGAGGATTTTTCTAAGATGCATGTGAGTTAGGACAAATCATGCTGAAAAGACCCGTGTTGGTTTGTGGGGATAACGTTTACTCTTACAAAGCATTCAGGACAGGCAAGGATGACGTAGCCAGGACGCAGGAGAATGCCGGGACCATCAGTTGTCAAATCCGGATTCCAAATCCTAGGCCTGGGGCGTTACACTTCTATTAGTGGGATGTTGTTCCACTTATCTCGTTCCTTACTTTTCTTTGGACTCACCGGCTCTCTGCGTCGAGTGACTCGACTCTTGGTGCGTCGAAGGAGTTTTCTTTTGTGATTCATCTATAGTTTCTAAGGTCAAAGAGTTGTCTTGGGTTCTCAAATTCTGGTCTGAAGTAGTTGGTTGGTCATTCTTGATTCTAAGGTCTGGTTTGTCAGGAGTCAATATCTTTCCACTACGTAGTGTCATAGCTTAACATTGCTCCTTTCCATTGTTCCTCAGTGCTTTCGTATTGCTCGGTAGTGTGCGTTGGGGCCTGCTTCTCAATTCCTCGGCTATTTGGCCCATCTGCACTTCTAGGTTTCAAATTAATGTGGCTTAACTTTGAATCAGAGCATCATTCTTAAGGATATAAGCTGTTAATAGCTTCTCTAAGTTATTGCTCGTTCCTGGCTCTTGTTGAGGTCTGCTATGCGTTGGTTATTGATGTTGCGTTCCAGATTACCTGAAAAGCATAATGGTGTTTTTCTATTAGCTTACATTGGTTGACCTCTTGTTTGTTCTGCAGTCAACTATTGATTATCACCCCAAAGGAAGTTTGGATGATTTCTCCACCCAGGATTATATGTTTTAGAATAGGGGTTGTTCTTTATAAGACAAACAGACTTCGGGTTGTAGTGGCACATCTCAAAACCATGCGGTTCACCGCATCCAATGCAACTTACAATCGCTTGATTCACCATTCTAACCTACTTAGCATTTTCTGTCAAAGAGTTGTTGTTCAAAGTCATATTCTGTAGCATATTTGTTACTGCAAACATCTGTGCCGATAACTATTCCACCGCATCGTTGTCAACCGAACTTGTACTTCTCTTCTTCTTTTCCATCGCTCTATTTCCATAACTGTCATCATCCCATTCAATCGTGTTTTGTGATATTCTATCCAAGGTTGCCTTTGCTTCAACATAAGTCTTGTCTATAAATCCCCCTGCCGCAGGTGCATCAGCAACAACCTGGGACACTCGGTCTAACCCATTATAGAACATCTTCATCTAAATACGGCCAGGGATGCCATTATGCAGACAGTTTCTTACAAGCTTCTTAAATCTGATCCATGCATCATTAAGGGTTTACGTATCCTTCTGTACGAAATTAGCGATTTCTCTCTAGCATCTTGCATTTACAGTGGGCAAAAAATATCTTTGCATAAACCTCGCGACCATCTACTCCCAGGCAGTGATTTCACTCGACTCTAGGGAGTAGGCTCACTGTTTAGCCTCGTCTCGTAGCAAGAATGGAAATAACGTCAGTCTAATTCCTTTAGGTGTAATACCTGGGAGGTCAAAAGTGTTGCAATACTCCTAAAATCGAACAGTCTTGCGAAAGTTAAACAAATAAAACACAAATTAGCTGTAAAATCTCTGACAATGGTGCCAAAAACTTGTTGTTTTCTAGATGGATGCTCAATGATATCGTGTTGATCATGCGATAATGGGTCAAGTTTTTCCTAATATTAGTCAAAGTATAAACTAATAGTAAGATGTCTTAGTGAGAACTGAGGTTGAACACGAAGATTTTGTAGCTACAATGATGTGTGAAATATTTAAATTGTGGTGTTGTAACAAAGAGATTGAAGTTGTTGATGTAAATAAGAAATAAACAATAAAGCAAAAGAGGTGAAATGTGAGTTGGGAATTAGTGAGGTGTGTTAGGCAAGCTAGAGAGGTGTTGATTCTTCAAGTGGAGAAAAGAGGGTTGGAGAAAACCTTTCATTAATCGGTTAAGTTCTTACCTTTCGGCAGATGAGTCACATAAATCATATGTCTATGATGCATGCTAGATTAGTTGAGCCTAAGAACGCTCTTATGTCTAGGAATGTTTCTTAGTTATACTGGTGAGTTCCATAGTTACTTTATCTCTCAAGTAGTTAATTATTTCTACTTAAATCGAGTTGTCAAGTGGATTTGAGTAATGAGATAAAACTACATCAATGTAAATGAACCAAAAACTAAGCCCGAACTCTTAAGATGGATGATTATTTTTCTCCAACCCTTCAAGCAATTTAGCTATTCGTGCTTAATGGTGAAAATAAAATAAGGATGGAAGACAAGGAATGAGTCAAGATGTAAGGTATATTAATAATGATAGTGATTGTGTTCACACAAGGTTATGATGAATGAAAATACACTTGAAAGAGTAAAAACGAAGAATGGAAAAGCAAAGAAGATGAAACTGTCGGCGATAGTGTCCTGTTCGTCGTCAGGGTGCACTACTACAAAAACTGAGTTACTTGACATGGCTGCAATGTCAAGTAATAGTACATTTGACGTTTTTAAAAACGTCAAGTACCTAACTATCAAGTAAAGTCATATTACTTGATACCAAAACAAGGTCAAGTGATATGTTTCTTGATATAATTTTCGTGTCTAGAAAACTAATATACTTGCCACAGGAGAATTGTCAAATGTATTCTCTTGACACGGATTAAATATCATGTGTCGTTACTCTTGACGTTTTTTAATTGTCAAATATATATTATTATCTTGACACGAAATAATTGACAAGTTTATTTATTCTTGACACTGATTATGTATCATGTATTATAGTGTATGCTTTTTTTAATGGCTAATTTACCAATTTTTCATAATCTAATTTTTCCTACATTCTAACAATTATGTACACTTGTTCCAAATAAGAGAAAAATTTCATGAACTAAATAAACAATTACACATCCAAATATATCCAATTAACAATGTCATTCTTCTATTAGCTTTCATATATTATGAACAGTTCCAAAATTTACAATATATGACAATTCCAAAATTACAAGAATAATAAATTACCAATTCCATATATGCTATTCCAAAATCACAAAACTATAAATCTATCCCCCACCAGACACATTGTTTTAAAGTATATAGCCCTATATATAATAATAGTTACGAACAAGACATTTACACAAAAAGGTATATGGGCATTCACATGTATCTATCCACAAGATCTACATAAACAACTCCAAATACATGTCCATCAGATATAGCAACCTAAAGATTCAGTCCACTCCACTCGCACTTCATCCAATTCAAGCTGCAAGTATGAGCTCCTTATATCAATCTATAAAACATCAAAAGTCAAATATACATTTTATGAAGAATAAAAATTGGTCACATTACACTATAAATATTACAATATAAGTAGTTTAAAAACATACTGCATCTGTGATCATGTTATTTTTTTTAGTCAAGATTTCTCTCATATATTTCATGACATAATACCCATATTCAATAGTTCCCAGTTGTAACGGACACTACAATACAAAACCAATAATACATATTAAATATTACACTAAATGTATACATCATTCTATTAATATTTGAAATTCCTATACTTGCCTTTACTACTTTCTAGAATGTGGTTTTTCGAGTCCTTTTCAAATTCTCTTGAGATTAAAAAGTTATCAATGCCCTACATTTGCCCAAAGAGTACATTATATAATAATATTAAAAAATCCACTCTAAATAGTCTTGTTAGTGAAGCACTTGTGATAATAGTTGAAAGGGTCTAAAACAATATTTTATTTACCTTCTAAACCTCGATGAATTTTTTAAGAAAAGTTGCACCTTCCAACAGCTTCTATCACACCTGAGGCAATCTTACACTCCTTTCCATTGGACATCAATATGGCTTGAATATGTTGGTTTTGTTTTTGTGTCTAGAGAAAGATTCAATGACATGGCTAAAAAAAATTGATGATAAACAAAGAAGTACAAGACACAAAAAAAAAAAATCAGTTGAAAAGAATAACAAAGCAAACCAAGCATACAAGTAAGTCTATATCCATCTACTCAGAGGATTCACGGAAGTAAAATCAACTCAATGAAGCCAAGTTTACAATCATCGACAAAGCTTACCTAATATGTCTAACAAGTAAAGCAAATAAAATAGAAGCAACCAATCACAAATATGTATTTATGAGAAAATTAGAAGATTCAAGTTACCAAACAAAAGCAACAAAGAAAAAAAACAAAACCAAACAAAAAGAAAGAAAGAAACCAAAGGAAAAAAAAATTAAACAACAATCAATGACTACTCACTTTGTTGCCCAGTAAAAGATGCACTCCAGTGCTCCACATAAAGTAGAGAAGCCATAATCCTAAAGAATGACAACAACATTGAATCACTTATATGAAATTAGCTAGCACTTTGCACATCAAGATTATCAAATAATATATCCACCAATAATATCATTAAGAATTTGGACGACCTTACTTGAATAGGATTTGTTCTATAGGTTATACAACTGTGTCTTTCCGTTCTAAAAATATCATAAAGAATTTGGTATTAAAGAGGTTGGGAGAGAAAAAGGTTGGCCTTTAAGAAGATGAGTGCAGAACAGAGTGAAAGAGAGTGGAGGGTGATACGTCGCAAGTGTACGTATCGAGTAATAATATAGTTAAAAACGACCTTGGCCAAGTATCATCCTCAGGGAATCAGATTGATTAATCTTTTAGCTATTCAGAGATTGTTCCAATTTTATTTAGAAGACCGAATGGTAATGACATTTAGAATAAACTAATCTAAGAAAGCAAATAAAAGTGATCGATATATGGAAATTATTACCTAAGAGACGCTTTAGAGAATAGATTTCATCAAAGGTATTTATTAAAAATAATTGCTTGACTCTTGAAGTAATTAACACAACACCGAGATCTAGAAGTCTTTTACCTGGATTGAATTTTTCGAAAACAACCTTTTCTTTTACTTAAACCCTAATTCCTAATCTCTTGAAACTAGATGATTAAGCAAAGCATTAAAACCCTTTGTTAACAATCTCTACCGTTATCCATCACTCTCTGTGATTTCAAATGATAATCTAGCATGCATGATCTAATCTAAAACTCTCTTGTTCAAGCAAGATTCTAAATCATGAAGTCATTCAAACATTAATCAAATATTCAAAAGCATTAAAAACGGTCATGAAAGAAAGCATAAATGTAAATTAGCATTCAAGAAGCAAGTGTTCAATAATTCAAACCTATGAATTCATCTACCCCTAAAACTAAGAGAAATTTACCCTAACATGGCTTCCATATACAAAATCCACATTAGAATAACAAAATAAGCAAATAAACCAAGAGTAAAGAAAGAAAAGAGAAGTTATCCGGCTTCCAAGCTCATCTACGGGATGAATTTGTCCTTCCAACGATCGTCAAACCTTCTGGCATCATGGTTTCTTTATACTTTGCTCTAAACTCTGTCTCTTGGTCTCCAATGCAACAAAATCTGATATTAGGGCTGCTGAGAATCTTCCTATTTATAGAAAAAGATTTCCAAAAACCTTCTCCTAATTAATGGAAAAGGGAAGCTAGCGTAGCTATGTTGCGGAAGAGCGTCGTGACGCTGATCTAATTTTAACACACCGTAGCACTGCGATGTGGGGGTTAGTGTAGCTATGCTGCACCAGTGTCGCTATGCTCTCGAGTGTGTAAAATTTAAGTACTCATGGGTCTTGAACCTAAAAAGGCAGCGTAGCGACGCTCTTGCTCTATGCTGCCTTATTTTCTAGGATTATGAGTTATTCTTGTCCGATTTTGACTCGGTTTGATTCTATTGCTTCTAAAACTCAATTTTCTTCATTATAACCTAAAATCCACTAGCAAACACATTAAATTTACTAAAAATACTTTTAAATAAAGAGTAATAAAGCACAATTTAGGTGCGTTTTAGAGGACAAATAAGGGAATGAAGCATACAAATGAGTACATTCCACCGACATCACTACTAAAAGAACCTAAAAGTTCAATGGAAGATCATAAGCATAGAACAATAAGTCAAACTTCCTCCCTATTTCACGACCTGATGGCTTCCAACTTCACCTAGAATAAGCTAGAGGCACATCACTCTAAAAGTTCACCAAAAGAAGTTAGGGTCTTTTGAGTATTAAAAACATATATTCAAATACCCACCCAGTCAACTGAACAAGAGAGAAGATCACTCTGTAAACATAAATATATATATAAGATAATTTGAACTAATAATTGCATAAATGTATATATATGACTTGATCTCTTCTCTACCAAATCTGACTATTTACAGAAAATTTCTATTTTTTAGACAAAATATCGCCCATATTCTTTTTAATTTATTTCTAAATCTCTTTTCTAGGAGCACTTGTCAACCTTGGAAAACTTTTATAACCTCTACTGGTTCAAAGTCTTTTTCCCACTCCTTCTGTTCAAGAGTTTTTTTTCTAACATATGTGAACTTGGCTCTTGCTTAAATTATGCCTACTGGATGGAGTTCTCTTTTGGATGTCACATCCTATGAGACCAATTTGCCAACTTTTGCTATATGGCTATTGGAGACTTTATGTCTTTACATTTGCTAAAGAGGCATTCTAAGGTTGACATGACTTATTAAATCAACCTTTGTCAAGTCTCTTAAGAATATATTCATCAACGCACCTAGGTAGTGCTTCTTGTTGGTGCATTGCTCTTTTGCAGTAAGAACATGAGCTTGAAGCTCAGCAACCCACTAGGTCATTAGATTCTACAGTTATAAACCAACCATCTTCTTTAGTAGGCAACCGTAGCGATGCACTTCTAAACATGCTTAATGTTGAAAGCACATCCCTTGGAAAATATGTCCAACTTAGTACTAGTGCCTTCGTATTTCTCCATCCCGCTTGGAGTCAGCTGCACTTCTTCACAACTATCTTTAGGTACCCACTTCTGCACTAATGGAAGGGCAAAATCCTTCTCCAACCGGAGCAGATATATTTACTTATGACAGAACCTACCACTCATTGAGTGACCCAACCATTACATTTGTGGTAACGTTCTTTGTTTGAATTAGCACTCTAGGGTAGACTCTCTTCTGAGGGTCGGGCTAAGCCACTAGACATGGCTAACAACTTGCTTCATTTTTGTAAGGTAAATGGAAACCGAATTATGGCTGCTCACTGGGTGTCTTGCAAGCTTAACTGTATCCACAAACACTTTCTCTCTATGGCGGAACACGAACAATTATGAAGTCTTCATTCTATAAATTTCAAGTTGCTGCTTCAACCAGAAGATGGATCAAGCCTAACCAGTGGGCTTCCAAGGCATTCTGTTGGCAACTAAGTCAAAGACAAAGGAACTTCATAATGAACTAGCTAGTGCTAAGTCCAAGTTGAAAGACCCTGAATATCCATGTGGTCAACTTAGGTCGCTGAAGCTCATTAACCTGACTTGGACTTCAGCTTCAAGAGTATAGAGTATTGAGAAAATTGCAATACTTCTAGCATTGCAATCTTTCTAGCATTGACACCAATCTAGGCGACGTATTCATTTATACAGTTTTTTCAAAGACGTTTCAAATGACTCCACCTTTGAGTCATGATGTCTTTTGCATTTGTTGCTTCTATATCCCTTTGGAACTAACTTAACCGTTCCTTTTGGATGGCAATGACATTTTTTTTTGCTGATCCTTCATACTTACTTGTCTCCATACTCAAACAAATTCAAATATTGTCTAATAGGAGCAAGTTGTACTGAGTACTATAAGGATAGTAACACTTTAATTTTCTGATTTCCATGAATGAGGCATGACCTACTCGAATCTCTCTTCATCTTACTACACCAATAAAAATTTAGCTCCACACCCATTTTCATTAGATCACCTTTCCACATAAAGTGTCTAGGGTGGGTCATCACAAGTTAAGGCTTGCGACTTGACCTGGAAACATCTTTGTTAGTTTGATGAGAGTTTCAAGTGAGGTTGTTCCATCCATAAAATTCGCAACAGCTCATTCCCTCAATTGATAAAGTCTTTTTCATACTTACTGAGCTCTATGGCCCATTTCATCAATTGGTTTGAAGCCTCAAGCTATTAGTATACATAAGAATATTTTATTTCTACCCCACTACCGATCAGAATCTGTTCATCTAAAGTTGTAGGTGTCATGGTTTGCATGTCCACCTCGACCTTTCTTATACTTGTTTGTATTTCTTCGATACCACCCGACTCGAAGTTCCACCGAGACCATTATAAGATTATATCAGTAAAACTTTCCTAGGTGGGAAGCCTCATAGCTTGGCCTATCTTTTAACTTTCTTCTTCTTCAGACCTGATCGATTCTCTTCCTTTCGACTTCTTTCTTTATGACTCAAGGTTGTTTCAGATCCTTTGCAACTTAACTGCTTATGCCCAACCGTTGGCCTTATGGTCCTTTATTGGTTGCACTTTCTATTTTCACTTTCTATTGTAGGTCTGTGCTTGGGTCGCATGTCTCTAACCGGACTACAAACTGCCCAAGGTAGATCCGTAATCTTTGGGTTACCTCTGTAGTATGGCCACTGCTTTGTAGCATTTTCACCTTGGATTGATAACCAACAACTTTCTTAGGTGTTGCTATGATGTCATCTTGTCATTTTTTTTTATCTATGACGGTCTGAATGAGTGGCTTTCTCCTTAAGGCCACTTCTCAAACGAAGGAGCTCATCTGTGCTCCTATACCTCTGTGCCTAGTGAGAAGCTCGACATAAGTCATAGCTGCTTCCTTCCTTGAGGACTAGAGGGACTTCTCGTTCTTGAGCCCAACTATAATAGCTGTGAGGGCAGCATCATCAGTATAACCTTGCAACATATTCCCTAACGTCTTATTAAATGCCTGTTCTTATGAATATAGACGGCTTCAGCCACAATCGCTCAACCGAGCTGGACTTTTCTAAGCTTTCTTTTAGGCTTAGACTTCTCTGAGCTCTCATGAGCTAAACTCTTTTAGGTTTGAGCTTGGCTCTCCTAATCCTTCTTCTAGGCTTAGGCTCCTCTAAGCTCTCATGAGCTAAACTCTTCTAAACTCGAGCTTGACTCTCATACGCCTTCTACTAGGCTTAGGCTCCTCTGAGCTCTCCAGAGCTAAACTCTTTTAGGCTTGAGCTTAACTCTCCCAAGCCTTCTTCTAGGCTTAGGCTCCTTTAAACTCACTCGTACTCTCCTAAGCTCTTCTGAGCTACACTAAGCTTACCTCACGGGTCCCACTAAGCTCTCTCCAAACTCGCTTAAGTTCTCCTATGGATCCTATTGAGCTTTCTTCTAAGCTCTTAGCTCCACTAAACTTGCCTCATGGGTCCCACCGAGCTCTCTCCAAGCTCAATTAGGCTTTCCCATGGATCCTATTGATTTTGCCCATAACAGCTGCTCTTGCCATGAGAGGGTTCAGACACTCGAGTGACTTTAAGATTTCAGTCAACTTCGGTCTAATCCCTTATCCTTGACTGCTAAGATGGCATACTCATCTGTCCGTTTTTATATCGGCTGAAGGGTACTTATTGATGTGATGGTCTACTCCTCAGATAGGTGTTCGCCTAGTATGGTGATCTCAACATGACTTATCACCTGCATCCTCTTAATTCGAGGGCACATATCGATATGAATGGTCTACTTCCAAACAAGTTCACTTAGGATATGATCTCAATTGGACACATAACATGCATCCTTACTTGCTCCCAATCATGCATATTTTATTTTTTATCTTAATAAAAATAACATGCCTGAGTAATGTCACGAAAAAGAAAATTTCATTAAGTGAAACTAGAGATAAACTAGCATGCACAATTGAAAACAATTTAAATTTTTAAGCACTTCAAGGCCAAGCTTGATCCTTTATTTCAGGAGCCTGCAGCTTGACTCCTTGGCCGGGCTAATTTAGAAATAGGAAGGACCTGTCGGGTCCATCTGTGCCCAAGTTGCTGCCCATGGACAATCTTCAGCGTCACGACAGGCTTTACACAATGTGCACTCATCTACTTTGAGATGTTTTGAACATTCATCAGGCTCAAACCCATCCTCACCGTCACTGTCTATCTGGATGACCTCAAGTTTTATCTCCAAATTTCGTGTTTGGGAAACTTGATGTAACCGTTCTCTCAATCCGTGGATTTCATCGTCAAAGTTTCATTGTGCCATCACTTGGATTTGGACTTCAATCACGGCCTTCAGCTGACTGATCTCTTCCTTCAGCGAACGGAGATCTCCCTGTAGCATCCTAACGTTTGCCTTAATAGCGCCTTGCAGTGCCACCAAGTCTTTGGTACCCAAGTCATTTTTTCCTTGAGCTTGTCTCCCTAGAGTTCCAATTGAGGCCTCCATGACTGTGATCCTTTCCTTGGGATTCCTTTCAAGGAAGTCAAGGGAAAAATTATGGTTGTGCTGGGAGCCCATGCTTTGTGGCAGCAATTTAATGGCGAATTGTCCTTTTCGGACGTTCAGTCTTTCTTCAAATCTCTCCACTCTCTCTTTGAATCTTTTCATTATTGTCAAACTGAGAAAGTATGCCATAATTGAACTTCTTCCCCACAGACGGTGCCAACTGTTGGCGCCAAAAATCGCACCAACGGTGAATTTGTATTTGTCGAAGAAGATTAACTCAATGCCCTGCAAAAAATAACAAATCTAGCACCGGTGTGGTGTTGAACCAAATCCACTTCGATCCTTAAGTTAGAATCAGGTTTGAAAATGGCTTGCTTGTAGATAATAAATCAGGTTAAGGCATACCTTTATCTGTCTATGGCATGAGGATTATATAGGTCGAACTCTATAACCGAAGCTTGCCTGACCTTTCAGCTTTCGGGCGATTACCGGACTTCCCTCAGTCGTTACCCATCAGAGCCATCATTGCTAAAGTCGTTACAAATCTCGACCATTAATGTGTTTGACTCTTGTTGGGTAGACCTCTAACGTATGATTAATTAACCACGATAGGTAGCGAATGCATGGCTAAATTTTGCATAACTTGCTTTCTTAGCTCGACCTTCTTACTTAGGCCGACCTCCTTTCTTACTTAGGTCGGGCTTCTTTCTTATTTAGGTCGAGCTCCTTTCTAAGCTTAACATGTCAGGTCGACCTGCTTTCGCAGGTCAATCTCTTTGGTTAGCTCAACCTCTTTTCTCAGGTCGACCACCTTTCTCAAAGAGGTTGGGCTTACTAGGGTCTCCCCATAGGTCTGACCTCCTCTCTTAGCTCGACCTGATCTTTTCTTAGTTGGATCGAGCTTACGAGGGTCTCCCCATAGATCTGACCTCCTCTCATAGCTCGACCTGACCTTTCTTAGTTGGGTTGAGTTTACTAGGTCTCCCATAGGTCCAACCTCCTCTCATAGCTCGATCTGCCAAGTTGACCTCTTTTCTCAGGTCCACCATTTTGAGCTTAAATCTAGGCATAACAATGTTGATCCCTTCTAAATAACAAAACACAAAATCCCTACTGTTGGTGTGGCAAAAAGATGATTTTAACACCAACCCGTCTTATGCACAACACCAAGGCATGGTCCTAAAATATTGCAATTCATCTCATCAAAACAACTAAAAATAAATGGTTTCAATACACAATGTTGAATGAAAAATAGTACTGAGAACAAATATAACTTCTTTCACCCATTAACAACATAAAAGGATGTGAGATTGTGCCCTTCACAAGATGAACATTAAACTCTCAAACAAAAATAACTCAGAGAAATAAAGACAAATTTTGTTCAAAACTAAGATAAAATCAGTTCAACATGTGAGAATAAATTAACGAAGGATTAAATTCAAACCTCTTTAAACTTTAGTTAATATACACAAACTTTCAACCATTTTGAAAACTACTTTTCAAAGAAAATCAGTGAACACGAAGGCTGACAAAACTGGAATGGTTGACGGATGCTTGACATAGCTTAGATTTGGAATCAGAGACTACACGCTTGATGGAGCTGTTGACAAAGGCCAATGGAGGTTGACGATCGACAGAGCTCGACGATCGACGAAGTTGGAACAAACGCTTGAACGAAGATCTAGTGTGAAGAAATGAACGTACACTCGAACGGAGATGGATGCTTGAACAAACTCTCAAGATAAACGGAGATCCACGATGCTGGCGAATGGAGATGGTGAAGAATGGAGAGAAAGGGAAGTGTTAAACAGTTGCAAAGGGATGGATGAAGAGTTGAAGCTTTGTGAGAAGGAGAAAAAGTTTAAGTAATTAGGGTTTATGAAAAATAAAAATATAATTTAAAAATTAATATTATACTTGATATTTAAAATGTGTCAATTAAAAATATAACAAACTTGACACTTTAAAAACGTCAAATCTTATGTTAGCGTGAAAGTAATCAAAAAAAAATGTGAACTTCCGCCTTTTTTCATTATTCTTGACGTTTTTTTTATCAAATTTACATGTTATTAAAATGTCAAGTACTCAAAAGTTTCAAGCATCAAGTAATGTAGTTTTTATAGTAGTGGTGGTGAAATCTACTGGCTTGCTTGCATTGGTGGAGGAGAAGGAGGTGCGGGTCCAACTGCTCTCTCAAGGTTGAAGCTCAATGGCTCTCCATTGGTGATGGAAGGAAGAGCACTCAGTTGTCACTGAGGGTGAAGAAATGGAGGGTGACTATTGATTCTCGACGAACACTCTAATTATCCAAATTGTCTAACTATCTAACTCTTTTTCTCATGGCTTCGGCTGATTTTTATAGCCTCAAAGATGTAGTATCGTGATGTCACAAAGCCAAGTTCTGACGCAGAGGATAAGGTTATGTGTTTGTCAATCGTCATCTCTGATCGGTAGTTGGTCGATTGTAGCACTATTATGTGGATCAGAGGGCAAAAAACCTTCTTTTGTCTCCAGCTGTCAATGTCAGATTTTTTTAAGTTCATAATTTTGTCTTTTAGTGCCATGCATCTTAGGTATGTGTTCCTGATGGAATTTGATGCATGCGTTGAACCTTGTGTTTTCCTGCAAAATTGGGCATTCAAACAAATTAAATCTCAGATTATTCTTTTCTAAGCCTATATTCATGCTTCCACGCATATAAAGTATTTATAATGAAATTCAATAAAAGATGATGCATTTTCATTAATCTTTCTTAATTATTCTAAGAAAAGAGAAGCAATAACTTGTATTTCTACAAGTTATCATGCACACAAAAATATTTCAAGCAAAAATTCAAGAATTTCTTCCGAACATTACCTATTTGAATCCCTTCCTCCAATTTTTCAACACAACTCAAACACTCTGAGATATCACGACCTAATCTAAAAAAATCTCAAACAAAAACTAAGATAAATGAAGGAAACAAGAGATTTTACCTTAGAGTTGATGAAAAAACTCCAACAATTGAGAACTCAAAATTTTTCACAAGAAATGATAAAAACCCATGATTATTGGGATTAAGAGGGGGAAAGATAAAGTATGGGTGTTAGATTTGGGAAAAAAACAAGAGATTTTGGGGGTGGAGGGAGAAGAAATCAGGTGGAAGTTGAAAGATTTCAAGAGAAAACGAAGTTGAGGGGTAAGGCACTCTCATACAGCGAACTGTTAGCAATTTAATAGACAATTTTTTTAGTTCCCTATGTTCAATTCGTGCTACCACTACTACAAAATTCGGTAGAAACAATTAAATTATTTGGTCATGTAAGACCTCTCCTCTATTACCATTCTACTTGAAATTATCAGGAAACTTACTGGTTGAGTTTGAGCTTGGAGGCTTGAGATTAAGTTTGATTTGGAACTTTTGGGATTAGAAAATATGCTTGGGACAGAAGGAACTGAACTAACATTTTCTTCGAAAAGAGAGGAATTTGTAAAAGGTCCAATGAATAATTTGAGGGTAATGAACTTAGCCAAGCTTATAAAGGACATTAGTGGGTGAAGTAGATATGCTCGAGTCAAAGTTAAAGTCAAAGGTCAATGGTCAAAGGTTGACAGTTGAAGTCAAAGTCAAATTTAAAAGTCAACATTTTGGAAAATGGTAAAATTTGGAAACTTTTGAGGTTTTAATGGTAAATTTAGGGAATTAGAGGCTTGTTAGGCTTAGCATGAGCTGAGATTAAAAAGAATTGGGCAAGGACAACGTGTTCATCTTTGAGAGAGAGAGACTAAGAAATTGGAAGAAATTGAACAAATTTAGAGTTGTCTTCTTCAATTCTTCCTATTGGATGGTCTAGAGGTGTTCTATTAATTATAAGGAGATGGTGAACTTCAAACAAGTACTGGTAGCTGGAGATTTAAGTTTGAACATGCAAAGTCGATGTTGACAAGTTATAAAAAGGGGAAGAAAGAAAGAGTTGAACTAAGAGTTTTGGTGGGAAAAAATTGGAAAAAATAGAGTTAAACCATAAAGGGAGTTAAGAGAGAGGTTGTGGAGTGCTTTAATTAAAGAATCAGGGTCGAAGAAGTAAGGAAAAAGAAGAAAACCAGTGGCATTGGAGTTTATCGAGAAAAACATAGGGGCTTGACTTTTCGACAAATTCATGGCATTATAGGTTTGATTTGAAGCTTCACATTTAAAGGTAAGGAAGATTTAAGGTCCCTCTAACGTTCTATAGTAATTAATTTGATTGTTATTAGCTGGAACATCTTATTTTAAATTCTAAAACTCCTCATCGAAAAATAAGGTACCGAGAAGCTCTGGGTTAATTCCAGGAGTTCTAGAGCAAATCAGACGTCCAAACTTTGAGGTTAGTTAATTCTAATAATGTGTACAAATTTTATCTCGATTAATTGAGCTTTTAATGGCTGGAAGTTGAAGAATTTTGGTATGGAAATCGTGACGAAAAACAGGGCCGAAATCGAGAAGAATTGGGGCTGGAGGTTGAAGAAGAAGCATGTTTGTCATCTATTATCCGTATTAAAAGGGTAAAATAGTTTACTTTCATGTTTGACTATCCTTTTAAAGTTTACTTTGCAATTTTGGGACTAATTGAGGATCCTTAAGCTCGATTTATAGTCCAATGAATATCATTAAGATACTTTAACCCTAAAATTGGAGTAAATTGGAATTCCAAGTTAAAAGCTCAATTAATCGTACACCTATTACCCACTAACTAACCTCAAAGTTTGGATGTCTGATTTGCTCTAGAACTTCTTAATCGACTCAAAGCTTCTCAATACCTTGTTTTTTCAACAAGGAGTTTTATAATTTAAAATTAGAAATTCCGACCAATAATAATCAAATTAATTGTCATAGAATGTTATAGGGACCTTAAATCTTCCTTACCTTTAAATGTGGAGCTCCAAATCAACCTATAACGCCACAAATTTGCCGAAAACCCGAGCATCTTTGTTTTTCTCGATAAACTCTAGTGTCATAATTTTCTTCTTTTTCCTTGCTTCTTCGGCCCCGATTCTTTAATTAAAACACTCCATGACCTTTCTCTCAACTACCTCTATGGTTTAGCTTCATTTTTCCCAACTATTCTCCACCAAAAACTCTTAATTCAACTCTTTCCTTCTTCCCTTTTTTATAACTAGTCAACACAGACTTTGTATGTTCAAGCTTAAATCTCCAGCTGCTAGCACTTGTTTGAAGTTCACCACGTCTCCTGATGATTAATAGATCACCTCTAGACCATCCAAGAGGAATAATTGAAGAAGACAACTCCAAATTTGTCCAATTTCTCCCAATTTCTCAGTCTCTCTCTTTCTCTTAGGTGAACACCTCTTCCTTGCCCAATTATTTTTAATTCTAGCTCATGCTAAGCCCAACAAGCCTCTAATTCCCCAAATTTACCATTAAAACCTCAAAATTTCCCAAAATTCACCTTTTTCCAAAATGTTGACTTTTTAGTTTGACTTTGACTTTGATCTTTGACCATTGATCTTTGACTTTGACTCGAGCATATCCATTTTATCCATCAATGTTCTTTACAAGCTCGGCTTAAGTTCATTACCTTCAAATTGTTCATTGGACCTTTTACAAATTCTTCTCTCTTTGAAGAAGATGTCGGTTCAGTTCCTTCTATTCCAAGCATATTTTCTAATCTCAAAACTTCCAAATCAAACTTAATCTTGAGTCTCCAAGCTCAAATTCAACCTATAAGCTTCCTGATAATTTCAAGAAGACTAGTAATAGAGGAGAGGCTTTACATGTCTCCATCCCTTTTCCTGCTATAATGGTATACTCCTTTTCCATGACGGTTGTCTCCTCCTTGTTGGCTAAATTAAAACCATCTTCTGATTGGTGGTCTGAGTCTCTAAATTTGGTGATGGATTGCGCCACTTTTCCACATCGTTTTGGATTCTGTCACCCCATCTATTACTCCTACCACTACCTTCCCTACCAGCAAACTCAATATTATTACGTTCCACCTCAAAGCCAACACTCTTACTTATTCCATCCTTTCCCCCAATGATGCTTATAGCCATTCCAGAAACTCATAGTGATCAGTCACTTTCCATTGCACAACTTGACATTCACGAAATGAATGGCCTAATTGACCACATGAGAAACAAAAGTCTGACAATTTTTCATACTAAATAGGGCACCACACTAGTTAATTTCCATATCTTGTTTTGATTTTACAACATCTTGTTAACGATTTATTCACATCCAGGATCACCCACACTCGCATAAACGGACCAGTCCACCCACTTTGATCATCATAATAAATTTCAATCACTTTGCCAATAGAAGCATCCAAAACCTTCGCCATTTCCACATACATTTAATTAAAAGGAATGTCATGTAATTGGATCCAAGCCTCCTTGAAGACAAGATCACTAATTTAGTCCATTATGCATGGGGGAAGCCGTCAGAATGAGTGCTCGATCGAAAGACCATAGCCCCAGATTCATAATAATCCTTGCCTTCTCTTCTTTATGTTTGAACCGAACAAAGAACATATTCTTTCCGGACACCGCAATTTTTGTATCCTGATGCACACGCAAACTAATTTCATAACTCATCGGAATGCATTGGCATTGACCCTCTTAGTCGTACGAACTTTCAACACACAACATAGGAAAATATTCTTTTCAGATAGCAAGATGTTCCAACATAGATAATTTCCTCCACATAGCACTTAAATCCTCCATTATCAATAAATAGTAAGTAAGCTAAAACAAGTTACCTTTCCGATAGAGAGAAAAACTCTCACATGTAGAGAGAAAATCAATCTTTTCCCACGCGACTTGTGTTTACTTTTTGTGCTTAATTGGTTTAATCAAGATGTCAATCTTTTAACTTCTTTTATATTAATTTTATTTTAAAAATTAAATTGTTACATTGATGTGCACTTCCTTACTCTTTTTTCTAAATTTCTTTTCATACCACATTTTTATTCATAATGATGAATAAAAATACATGGTGAGACCTACATACTTATCAATTACTATTATTTGAGTTAGCTTAATAAAAGCATCTTGAATCTCCCACTCCTCATATTTTTACTTAATTGGTTTAATCAAGAAGTCAATCTTTTAAGGAAAATTTTCACAAATAAAAAAAATGTCAAACTATTTACCGAAAATAGCAAAAAAAATACTGATAGATATTGATAAACTTCTATCAGCATCTATCATAACTATTTAAAAATTTTACTATTTTGTGTAAATAGTTTTCCTTATTCTTCTATTTTTAAAACTTTTCTATCTTTTAACGTTTTGTATTAATTTTAGGGGTCTTTTCACAAATAGAAAAAAAAACAAAACGAAAAAAAATAATTTCCCTTAATTTTATTTTAAAAATTAAATTGTTACATTGAAGTGCACTTCTTAGACTCTTTTTTTCCTTTAAATCTCCCACCCCACATATTATTAGAAACAAAAGTATAAAAAAATTATGGTTGCTAGAATTCGAGCCCATGCCTCTACAGCCACAACGTAGAATTCTCACCACTAAACTACAGCCACATTCTTATGTTCAAGATATTGCAATCCTTATATTTTACTTTTAACATTATTAAATATTGATGTGTTTTGCTCTTTGTTTTTCCTCTCTAATTAAATACCTTTTTAATTCACTTCTTCCCTTCTTCAATCTCTAAAATTATCAAATAAATAGAGGATCTCTTAATTATTGAGTATGCTCAAATATAAATATAATAAATTTCAACCCTAAAACAGTCCATCCATTAACCCCTCCCCTCCTGCTATTTGTTTAATTCTTACCCAAACATACCAATGTTCTCAACAACTAAAAACTTTAAATTAAAGTAGGAGATGGAATTTTAGAGAAAAGCAAATTGTTTTAGAGAGAGTGGTTTAAGAGAGGAAAATTTCAGGAATATATATGTTAGAAAGAAAAAAATTAGATCGATTGAGGAAAAGAAAAGTTATAACAAGAAATTCTAACGAGAGTTGAAAAAAATGTAACAGATTTTAGTGACAAATAGGTCATTGAGATATATTAGATTTTTTAAAAAAATAGTAAAATAAATAAAAAGAGAAAAACTTTGAAAAAATTTTAAAAATAGAAAAATAAGGGAAACTATTTAAAAAAATAGCAAAATTTTTAGATAGTTGTGATAGACGCGGATAAAAGTCTATCAGTGAGAGAAATGATAGAAGTCTATTAATATCTTGTGTTTATTTTGTTATTTTCTGTAAATAGTTTGACATGTAAAAATTTCTCAAAACTTATATATGTGTAAAAAAAAAATTAAGAAAAATGTGTGATGCTAAGAGAACGAGGATGAGGGATCGAATAATTTTCTCTCTCCCTTTCTCACTTTCTATCCTTCTAAATTTTGCACAAGTTGGGGCGAAGAATTTTTTTTTTAAGGAACAATTGGAATCTATGATTTCTTTTAGAAAATTTTGAATTAAATAATTTATTTCGTCATACATTAGAGAAATTTTAAAGACAAATTGCTTAAATATCATAAAAGAAATCAACTGATTAATTACTTCCCACATTATCCAATTATCCTATACATAATCCAAATATTGAATCAAATTATCTCCAAGTCATTGAGTAATAAATCTTCAAATAATAATAACAACAATACTAATACATTAACACATTAATCAATCCCTCATCGATCTTGGCTTTCACGGGCTATAGACAACAATCGGACTTCTCACAACATGTCGAGCATCAACCCAAGCAATCCAACCCGAAACCATGTTTGTCGACGACAAAGGACCAACTTTCACAACAACCTTAAACCTCTGCTTTTGCAAAAGCTGTGAGAACGATAAAGTTGCCGGCACCATCATTATCTCCACCCCAGGGGGAGCCCTGATCGTCGCATTGTATACAGAGATAGGACGACCGACATTAGTTACTTCCCGCCAGAACACAGCGGTCGTTGGTTGTCGGGTGCTTTTGAGGCTTAGTTGAAAGGTTGGGTAATTAAGAGAGTCCTGGCCTTGGCCTGGGATTATTGTGGAGCAATTTATAGATTTGGTTCCCGTAAGGATTGCAATTGAAGAACCAGTGTAACCTTCGCTGCAAAGGAATTGAGCGTACGACATATCGTTAAGGTCGTAGATTAGGCCGGGGTTTGTAGCTTTAGCTGGATTTAGGTTACCAGCACCGTACCCGAATTCTCCATCAGGGTTTAGTCGTCGACTAATTGGTCTCGCTTCATAAATAAAGATATAAAAACATTAGTATTTAGTCATGTGATGGTTGTAAATAGGAGGTGTAACTTAGCTCAACTAATTAAAACATTATAACTTGATGTAAAAATGATCACATTCAAACCTGTATCATATGTTTTGCATTATCATCACATTTTGTCAAGTGTGATTAATATTTTGAGTTGATTGAGTTATGAGTTTAGTTGATGAAATTTTAATAATTTTATCAGTTTGGTTTCGAGTGGTCTATTTAGATTGACTAAAGAAAAAAATGTTTTTCAAAAAGTCATTTTTATTTAAACTATTTTTATAAAAATTGTTTAAAATATACTTTTAGAAGTGTTTAAAAACTAATTTTAATGACGGTCAAACACTTCAATCTTTTCTAAAATAATTTATTTTCAAAATTAAACACACACCCTACGCTTTAAAAAACTGCAATTATGTTGAGGATTTAATTTAAGTATTATTCTAAGCTTGCTATTATTCTACTACACCAAAAATCTAACTGAAACCCTACGTATACATATTTGAAACAACATTATACATCAAATAAGCAATCAACAATGATAACTAAAATTAACCATTTGTATACAACATTCAAATATAAATATTTTAAAACTTCGAAACCCCAAAAAAAACTCTAAAGACTTGTTTGGTACGAATCTGAAAATAGAAATGTAAAAGCAAAAGATTCAATGAAAAAAAAGTTGTATTTCATGTTTTTAGATATGTGTTTGATAGCATATTCAAAAATTGGATTCTAAGTTAAAAGAAATGTTGTGTTTGATACTATATTTATAAATCATAAAACTAGTTATAGTTACCTACTAACTATCAGTGACATTAAACTATTATTAATTCATTTATAAACAAGTTTTAGGTTAAAAAAAATTATATAATTATTATTTTGTAATATTATATAATTTATAATACATTAAATAATACAACTTTTAATTTTTAAAAAATTAATTAAGTTTCTAACCTGATATATTGTATTCTTAAATGTCTTTCTTTTTATAATATAATTATGCATTTTAAAATTTAAAATTCAAAATCTAGAAACCAAACATAAAAATGTTAATAAATTTGAAAACATAAAACAAATGATTGAAAACAAGTCTCGAAACTAAAATCTTTTTAAAGGATGAAATTTTATTTTAAACGTGTCAAAATAATCTAGAGGAAAAAGAAAGCAATGTAACTGCCAACTAAACAAAACAAAATAGAGGACAAAAAGAATATAGTGAGAAGGCAGTACCGGTGGTGAGCAAGGCGGATCTAATGGCGGCGGGAGACCAAAGAGGGTGGAAAGACTTGACGTAGGCGGCGGCGGCGGCTACGTGGGGGCAAGCCATGGAAGTGCCAGACATGAGTGTGAATTTGGAGAATTGGGTGTCACCCTTTAACCCTGTCAATGACTTTAGTGGTGTGTAACCGGCCAATATGTCCACTCCTGGCGCTGCTATGTCCGGCTACACAACACATCCACAACCATCTCATAATTACCCTTTTTAATTCAACAATTGAGAAAGCATTCAAACTTAAAATTATCTTTTGAGTTTAAGGTTTAGTTTAGGATTTAAGGGTCTCTCAACTTTAAAAATAATATAAAAAAAATACATTTTTCGAGTTTTCATTTGATGTGTCTAAGTAGTTTTTGAAATGATCTAAAAGTATTATAAATAAGTTGTTTTGTATCAAATATGTCTTTAAATTCCAACGCGATTTAATACGTCTTTTGTGGCATTAGGTTTTTTTTAACCAATTTTAAATTTTTAGGATGTGTTGGATACTAATATGAAGTTTAATAACCATTAGAAACTTTTTTAAAAAAAAAAAAAACTATTAACCTCTTTTGTAATAATTTAATTTTATGTTTTTAAAATTTATGCTTTTTTACTCTTATTTATGTTAAAAGAAATATTTGAACTTCTAATTAAATTAAAAAACTAAACACAAGTTTTTGGATACTTTTTCTTTTTTAATTTTTTAAAACATTAGTATAAAGTAGATAAGAAGACATCAAAAGAACTATTGTTTATAAATTTAATTTTTAAAAACCAAAAAAATACAAAAATCAAATAGTTATAAGTTTTAGAAACCTAATAGATCAGAATATTAAAAAAATTCGAGAAGTTTATATTTTAGTTTATATAAAATATTGTAATTTAAGTTTATATTTTAGTATACCTTTAGAATGCGGGTGGAGCCTGGATTTGGGCCTCTGGATGAGAAGGAAGCTACCATTGGAGCTATTGCTTTGAGTTGTCTTGTTTTGTAGATCACTGCTGTTGGTGTTCTGTTTTCAAATTAAACCCAATCCCCAAAATCAACTCTCTTATCAATAGTAGTCCAAAGCTTATCAAATGACTATCTTTTAATACTAAGCAACACATTCTTTTAGGTAAATACGAAGTTTCATCTGAAAATTAATTGGCAATATAATAAAAGAAATAATTTTTATGTATCTTATAAATGTGAGATCTCTTCAAGTTTCCAATTTAGGATCTTCAATATGCCCTTTCAAGATAGTACCTCTTCTTTGGGTTACGTTCATCATTCGTGAGTCTGGTCCCATTTTTAATTTTTCTAGATCAAATACCCCTTTTGACTTCATTGACTCTTATGCTATATTAAAATTCAAAGCAATGATAAATGAAAGTTCACTACTTTTATAGTTTGAGTTTTTCATGGACTTTGATACTATATTAGATTTAGGAGTGTGCAAAGGAGGATCAAAAATCAATTTAACAACCAAATATTGATCGAACGTACGTCAGTTGGTCAGTCATCTACATAGTCGGTCCATCGACGTTCTCAACCATACCAAGACCGAAGGAAACCAATCGATTAAAGCCAAGACGTGTGAGTTGTCAACATTGGTTTCCAGCCAAAATCAACTTCGACACTGACCGAGCACACTCTTAAATAGATTAATAATATATAGAGTTCTATCTCAAAACTAATTGGCAATGGGAGGAGTAACCCATGTAATTTAATAAAGATTGTAAAGTTTCATTATTTTTTTAATGTGAGATCTTTAACCGTAACGAATAAAATTAAGATGAAACACAAAAGGTAAAGACTTGTACCTTGTGGAATGGATGTAGGAGTCAATAGTAGCACCAACAAAGCTACTAACCAAGGTGGAAGGGGCCATGAAGATATCAGTATTGTCAAGAAACTGATCACTTTGAAGGATAGCACCATTAGCACCAATTGATTTGACAACATGATCAGCTCCCCAAGTCATCAATTTGCAGAAAACAAGGTTGTCTTTGACCTTGTTTGGATCAAGTGAGCCCTCTACACAAAACATTGCATTATCTTTGCTTTCTATGTTCTTTGCCGCATCACCTCCACTCACTAAATTGTACATTTTTTGCTGTGGATTGAATAGGTTTATTCCTACTCCCTGTCCATATCCAATTCATACACAGCTTCAAACAAACAATTTTTCAAAACAATAGGAATTCAAAATATTAAATCTAACTTTAGTCATTTGAGTCATTGGTAATAAGTTCTATATTGATTAGAAATAGGAAGATTATGGATACATAAGTTAGAAAGAATGTTTCTATTAAGATCAGGCATTCTAGGTGAATTCATAAATAGAATTATATGAAAACTCATGTCCAAAGTATACAATATAAAGATACGTGAATGGTTCTAATATTCTAAACAGTAACTAAAGTGATGATTGATACATAATGTTAGAACATGTCATCAAACAACGAAATAGGTCAACTAAATGAAAATTAGAGGTGGATAGATTGGAAAATACAATTTAAAATGTAGTTTTTTTTTTTTTAATAATATATGTTAAAGTATCATTATATTGGTCCCTATACTTTGAAGTTTGTTCAATTTTAGTCTTCATACTTTCAAATGTTCAATTTTAGTTCAAACATGTATTTTTAATAAATTTTAAATTTAGTTATTCAAAGTTAATTTTTATCAAAATTAAATAAATAATTATAATAATTTTTATGCAAGAAAATACCATACGTAAATATGTTTCCAAAATTTATAATAAAAATGCTAATAAATAATAAAAAGTTCCTAAAATAATCAGCAACTAAAATATATTTAATTTGTCTGCAATCAAATTTGTATTTAGGTATTGTCAACATTTAAGAAGTAATAATTAAGGACTTATTTTAATTTAAATCCACAATTCATTTTAAAGCTTAATTTAACTTATATTATTCCTTTATTTCTATGGTTAGTTATTAATTTTAGAAATGATTAATTTTTTGAGAGAATTTTGGAGATTATTAATTAATTAAGGGTCATTTGAGAGCATTTTTAAATATTTCAAAAATAGAACTACCAAATAAATAATTTTCACGTAGTATTTTTAGGGTAATTTTTAAAAATTAAAAATAAGAAAACGATTTACACAAAATGATAAAAATTTTAAATAGTTGTGATAGACGCTGATAAAAGTCTATGATAAAAATAATAGAAGTTTACCACTGATGCTGATAAAAGTCTATCAATATCTATCAGTTTAAATAGTTTAACATTTTTTCTATCACTGGAAATTTACTATATTTATAAGTAATTTAAGATTTTTAAGTTAAATTTTATTTTGACCGTCTTTATGATAAAAAAATTAAGAAAAAAAAGACCATGTTTACTTTAATATATACCAGCTATCTTGATGCTCTAAAAACTTTGCATAAAAATGTAGGTTAAGTTTTGAATTTATTTCAACAGTAAATGAAAATTAAGCAATCATTTTAGAACTAAATATAATTAATAGAAGTTTTTTTAAAAAGAAACTAAATAAACTATTAAGTATTATAAGTATTCATGCAAAAATATATGCAATAAACTTACAGAGATGTTCATCCCATTGCCCAACTCCAATGGGCTGATAAATTTCCGATCAATTGAACTGGCAGCAACCGTCAATATCCACGGCGCGTGGTTCACAATGGTGCCAGCACTCGGGCCGTTGTTGCCGGCCGCTGTCACGGTGATGATGCCCTTCTTCATGGCATGAAATGCGCCGATGGAGATCGGGTCCTCAGTGTAATTGCCGAAGCCAATGCCAGCGATCGATATTGAAATGACATCGACGCCGTCCTCTATGGCGACGTCGAAGGCAGCCAGAAGATCCATATCGGAGCATCCGGTGCTAGTCCAGCAGACCTTGTACATGGCAACTCTGGCCGATGGCACGCCGCCACGGGCAGTGCCTTGAGCCAGACCAGACAGGCTGGCTCCGGCGATTGCATTGCCCGTGGCTGTTGAGGATGTGTGTGTGCCGTGGCCGTTAACGTCTACTGGAGACAGAATGTCAAGGGGGTCGGGGAGGCTGTCGAGTTTGAAATATCTTGCTCCAATGAGTTTGCTTCACCCATATAAAAAAGGTTAGCAAAGGAGAAAGAAATAATAGATTCAAATGTTTTTTTTTTTAATCTTTTACTGTGAAATTTTTGTATTAAAATTACTTAATCCAATGCACGATTCTTTTTTATCTCGTATAATTGTTCAACTAAACAACGAAAAAAGATAATAAATAAATAAAAGCCAGAGATGAAAATTACTTGTTGCAGCCAGTGAAATTTGCAAAGTGAAGACAAGTGCCTTTCCATTTAGAGGGTGGAGGACCAAACCCATCATCTTTAAAGCTATCGGCCGTTGGAGTAATCCCTATAATTAATTATTAATAAAATTAATAACAATTCACAACTATAATTATATGTATAACAAAAACTATATTTTCTATATGATCCTCAAAGAAAAAGATAAATTATAAAATATAAAAACTTATATATTTACTATCAAAATTATAGCAAACGGTAAAATCTACCTAATGTATGTTTTTGTACAGACATCTTAGTTACCGAAATATATTATATGGCGGTTGAACTATGATGGTTTTAATAGAATAAATTGTGTTATAACCTCCATTTGAAATATCTAATAGCAGGTGAAGAGATTATTTTTTTCATTTTTTTATCTATATACATAGCACAATTTTAACTTAAAAATTCTTATTTTGGTGACTTAGCTTGTACATATGGTGAAATTGTGATATATTTCACAGATAACATTAAATACCAATAACTAGCCACAAATATTAAAAAAAAAAAAAGAAAAAAGTATTAAGATGGATACAAAATTAAACATTTTTTTTAAGAATAAAAAAATAAAAAGAAAAAAGAAGAAGAAGAATTACCAGTATCAAATAAACCGACAATAATGTCACTCTCCTGTCTGGTTTTTCTTCTTGCAGTGGGAGGAAATCCAAGGAAGTCCCAAGATCTTGTTGTTTGTAGCTTTCTATACTTGTTTGGGATCACATGATGCACATCTCCCCTCTCTACATCAAACCCATATATCATAGAGGAAAATTAAAATAGGGTGTAAAGGGCAAATAAAGAAGAATACAAGCACTAGAAAAGATAAATTTTAGAAAATAATAAGGGGTAAAAAAAAATTGCATATGAAGCAAAGAGAAAGAAATAGATGCATGCATATAAGAATGGAAATTACCTGACAATTTTTTGGCCTCCTCCTCAGTAAGCTTCGCAGCAAATGCATTAAAGTTTTTTGTGTAACTATAGACCATCGACTCTTTTGCTTCCACATGACTGCAAATAAATAGCATACTTGAGCACAGTTGCATACTATATGTTAAATGAAACATATATATTGAAAATAATATGATGCTTATAATTGACATTTTTTGTATGGAGATGCATATAATTAACAATACTAACGTAAAGTATAAATCCCCCAATTTTTACGTGTTGTTGAAATAATAATAATAATAATAATAATAATAATAATAATAATAATGACACATGTTTACGAGAATTTTCTTGGAAAAATAGACTATAGTAGATTTAATAAAATTAAGTACTGATCACATTGCCTTGATAAGTAAGTTGCTCTGCATGTTTGAGAATTATTTGGTTTTTTTTTTTAAAATTAACTTTATTTTCTTATAGTTATTTTTCTTATGTAGACATTTAAATTCTAAGCTAAATTTTAAAAATAAAAATAAGCTTTTTAAGAATATTTTTTTAATATTTAATTAGCTTGAATTTTAAAAACATCTCTACGATTGTTAGAGATTATATTGTGCAAATTTATTGAACCAATATTCAATCAAGTCACATTTTCGTAGGTAGACCCTTTTCCCAACATAAAATTTTCCAACAAAAGAGAGAACACGGGAGAAAATGTAGTGCCACGGTAGTATGTAAAAATTTCAATGTTATTTCTATTCATTATTGTTGACGATATAATATAGGAAGTATGAAAACCACAAAAAAGAAATATTTATGAGAAAACAAACACACAATTTACAAAAACCAAAAACTAAAAACCAAATAAGTTACCAAACCAAACGGAACCTTGATTTCTGGTTTATGGTTTTTGAAAATATCAAGTCTATTTTGTCTCAATTTCTTATAATATTTTACATCTTTCTTAAGTAAAAGAGTAGAATTTTTCCCCAGATTTCAAAAACAAAAGACAAACTTTTAATAACTACTTTTTTAAGTTTTCAAAACTTGATTTGATTTTTGAAAATATTGGTAAAAACTAAAAACTAGATAATAAAGCAAGAAATTCAAAGGTAAAAGACTTAATTTTCAAAAATCAAAATTAAAAGCCAAATGATTAACGAACGGAGCTACCATTTGAATTGTTTGATGAGTTCCAAAATATAAATAATATCAACATATAATATAACCCACCTTTCCTTCACTGACATGAGAACATTGAGATGTGTTTCTACTGCATCAACCTCATTTAAAATAGCAGGTCTACTCTCCAGGAAAACAATGAAATGTTTCTGCAAAAAACACCCCAATTTAGAAAGCTAGCTCAAAAAGAAAACAATAAAATGACACGTGAATTTATTAATTCAACAACCTTGTCCTCGTCGATTTCTATGGCAGCAATGCATCCAACAACGAAGAAAAGAATGAAGATGAAAACTCGAGAAGATTTTGATATCGACATGACGAATGCACGTCGAATATCTTTCGACTTGAATGTCGAAAAACTGCAACTCTCTTATTTTATAATGTGATTTGTGTTCAAAATGAAAAAGGATGATAATATATTTGTTTCCAAGACTATCCAATTATAGGAATCAAAACTAAGAGGCGGTTTGAACTTTTTTTAGAAAAAACAGAAGAAATTTGCAAATATAATGGTAAGCCATTGGATTAGAACAAGTGCAATGAGACTTGAAGTTGACTATTTTTCTAAGGTCCTAAGAGATTTGTTTTACTTTTTTTAAGTTGGGAGTTTTGTAAGAAAAATGACTCAAATAACGTAACCTTCCAAAATTCTAGTGTGGGGTTATCCTCAGCTAATTAAGACATATTTTTAACCCACCTACACAATTTCCTTTCTTCGGTTGCTTTCTTTTGTGACTATTAAATATAGGTAATATGACTATTTAATTTCATTACAATTTCCTATTTCAATCACTACAGATATACAATGTATTTGATATTGGTGCGCGCAAAAGCGCTATCACAAGTGTTTGGGTTATGTCTTAATGTAGTAAAAAACGGGGTTTGATTTCACCTATTAGACCAACGACTCAACTTAATCAAACATCTAAGAATGATCATGCAAATATTTTATAAGTCAAGAAGAAAAAACTAATAACTACTCTTACCAGGGAAACTCTCTTTCCAAGATTATAAAATCTATATGATGACACTTAAAAATAGAGTATTTGGAGCTCAAAAACAATAATCGAATCAAGAAGGAAGTAAAAATATCACGATGAGTCCTCCCCTGTAGGGAGTGTTGCAATGCTCCCAAGGGCACTCCACGATACTTCGAGGTAGTACCTAGCTAAGTGTCTCAATGCTTGAGTTGGATGCTCCACAATGATACTAAATAGAAGGCAAGCATCGTGACACTACCCTAAAGCGTTGTGACACTCTGGATTAAGAAAGCTTATAGCATTGCAATGTTGTTAGCAATGTCGGGACGTGCTCTAGGTTCCTCTATATAAGGAAGTTTCCTCCAAACTCCAGATCATGCATTTGAGTCTCTATCCCCTATTTACGATTTTTCTCATCCTTTACTAACTTTTAGTACATAGGTTTTAGAGCTTTCTCCAGGAGAGATTAAGCCATGTCTAGCTAAGGTCATATCGTCAATTTGGAGCTTTGTTGGACTTAGCCATGATTATGTGAGATTGTACGAAACTTATTGCTACCTTATTTTTCTATTAATTGTCTTTTCAATTTTATTTGAGTAGCATCTAAACATGAGAGCTTTTTTATTCTCCCAAAAGGACCAAGCAAAGGATTCGCTATAATATCTTCCTCTGAGAACAATCACCATGTAGAAAGAGATGAAGAGACAGTTTCTAGAGAATTTCTTCCCTACCTCTCCTATTGCAAATATTTGAAAAGTGATCTATAACATCATTCAAATTCTAGGTAAAACACTATGCAAATATTGGGAGTGGTTTAAACGTCTAGTAAATTAAAAGTGCTAATATAAGAATCCCTAGCTTGTTTATCCCTTCTACATGTTGATAACTCACAAGATGCGTTATTTTTAGGTTGTAGTTTTTGCTAGTCTTAAATTAAAAAAAAATTAGTGTTTTCATGAGCTTATTTACATAGATAACAAGATTTGAGTAATTGAGCAATAATGATGATACGGACAAAAAAAAATATGAACACATGAAGGCAATAACACTTTGGCAAAAGAGTCATTTAGTATGATGTTTTGACCCCAAAATAGCTTAAAAAGAGAAAAATTAGTAACATACATGTCATTTATCAACTTTAAGTTAGTTTAGGCTTATTTTGACTAGTTTTATGGGTTTTTACGGTTGTTTTTATCAATTTTTGCTGAAACTCACAATGATGCGCCCCACATTGAGCCCTAGACCAAGTCAATTGTACTTTAGTCATTCAAACTTCTTGATTTTTCGGTCTCAACTGCTTGACAACTTTAAAATCACCTGGAGTCGTTCAATGCATAGAATTTGGCCCTCCTCCAACCTCCTTGGCCTACATAAGAAGAAGGAATCCTCAAGAATCAACAATCTCCAACCCTTAGAAAACCCACAAGTTACATCCAAAAACTCTTCAAGAACAAAAGTTCCTCAAAGAGAAGTAGTCTTTAGGTCACCTTACCAGTGAGAACGTGTATAGAGTGAGGTTTTGACTCAAGGAAGTTGGCTGAAAGGAAGTTGACTGAATGAAGTTTTTTAACTATTTTCTATTTTCTTTTTTTTTTTCATTCTTTGTTGTTTTTAAAATTTCTTATATTTTTGCATTTGAATATGACACATGTAAACCATGGTATTTGCATTAATGAACTACTTATGGGTTAATTTTCTAAGGGATTTGATCATGTGAATACCTTAGGATAACATAATATAACTTGAGCCAATGTAATTGCATCATATCGCATCCTCCTCTCTATTTCTGTTATTGATTGATTGTTATCTTGTTAATTTACACTAACCATTTAAGTTAGTATGTTAGCAGAGTCTTAATGTTGTAAATGTTAGGATATAAGTGAATTTTACAAAAGAACATGAGATTAATAGCCTAGACATAGGTTGTCACGTAACCTTAGACATAAGATACACAATAGAATTTAGAGATTACTTGAATTAACCTAATTTTCTGCTAAATATAGAAATATAAGTTTAGCTTCTTAGGCTCCTAAAAGAACTTGTAAAACAAGACTGAATAAAAGTAGTTCTATGTTCATAGTTAGTTGATATTGACTTCAATAACCACCCAAAAATTACACCAATTACTATCAGTTTTTACATTAAGAGTATTGTCATAAGAAAGAATTGAATCGACTGCTAGTCTGGAGAGATACGATACTTGGAATACAACAAAGATTACTACTTTTGATAGTGTATGCTTGAACTAGCCCTCATAAAATCATTTTCATATCACTCATATATACACATTTGGTCAATCACTACATGACATTAGAAACTAGAAAGCAACAAATTGGGTAGTGTCGCGTCACAATAAGAGAGCATTGAGACGCTATGGATGATTGAAGCCCACCAAGCGTTGCTCAACGTTGCGAGGTGTTGGGCCCAACGCTTGGCAACTTCATCACAATGCTATCCATAGTATCTCGATGCTCCTCACTAACTCATTATTAATTCAAAAGTTGCTTCAGAGGTTTGAAGCATCAAATATCAGTAGAAAATAAAGTTAGAGCAAGATAGGAGACCTTTTAGATGTGTGAGAGAGTAGATGATAGCTCCCAAAAAGATCTATCTATCTTCACCTAAATCGGGTTTGTTCTCCGAAATTTAATTTTTTATTCAATATTATTGATAGAAAAATGAGCAAAGGAGACCATCGGGACATTTCGAAGCATCGAGCGACAAATTGAAGAAACGGACAAAATTGCCCTTGGAGCGTCGCTGCGCTCCAAGGCAGAAGCGATGTGCTTCAGGAAATTGAGACAACGTAGCTACGCTATCCCACAGCGTCGCTATGCTCTTCCGCAGCATAGCGACGCTCTCGCTAATTTCTATAAATATTCTTCTTTAATTTTAGAGCAAGAGTGTGGAGATTTTGGGAGAAAACCAGACTCCAGCTCGGTTTTTCCTGGTTTTTCACATTCTTAGACTAGATTTCTTTAATTTTGGGTTGTAATCATGGATTTGGGACTCTCGTCTCCATTTTCTTTGTCTATGAAGATTGCAAGGTAAGCGATCTCTAGTTCTTGGGAACTTTTCCATGTAATTTTAATTTTTTATTTTAATTAATGCTTATCTCGATCCTTCTCTTAATCTTGATGTATGTTTTTGGATGGATTGACACTCCTCCCCTTGAATGTATGTCGTTGCTAAAGATATTAGGTTGCGCTTGCAATTAAGCTTAAAATCGCAAAAGATTAAATGTGTATGTTTAGATTCATAGGCTATCTAGGGTCTAGAGTGCATGTTTAATCTTGGTTCGAAAGCTAATTAGCAAAAGATAAAATTGATTAGTTAAGTTGGGCTTTCCATTAACTAAGCACGCATTGGAATCCTAAAAGATTATTTTGCCTTTGAAAAGTAAAGAAAGGAAAAAGTGTACACTTAAAGCATGAGTTTACTTGAATATCTCTTTGCACAACTTTAAATTGATTAAACTTGTAATGTTTATGCATGGATGGGGGTAAAAAGAGTTGTCTTTGCTATGATCAGTTAGAGAGAGAAAGAGAGAGAGAGAGAGAAGGGCTGCGTCGCACGAAGAAGATGAAAATCAATTTCACCAATTAAACTTGAATTAAATCCAAAATTTATAAATCTTTAATCTTCAAATTCTCAAACTATCACCCAAAGTTCAAGACAATTAACTTAAATTTTCATAAAAATTTGAGACGTTAAAATAATAATTACATAAGAACTCAATTGCTCCCAAGAACTAGTTCCCTACTCGTTGGTTACATTTATACTTATCTTTATTTTATTTTTCATGCAATTTTTTATTCCATTCCAAAACCCCCCATTACCAATGTAACTTAGAGATTCCCTGTAGATCGACCTTGGATTTACCACTTATGCTACGTCATCATAGTTTAGGTAGTAATTTTGTGTATTATAAATTTCATTTGATCTGAAGCTTTTTTGGGATAAACGACACCAAAAGGGTGACTGTCAGTAGAGTCAAAAGCTTGGTGAGCCATCTATACGATGTTGATGATGATCAAGAGAGACATTTCCCTTCCCATTTCTCTTTAGCATTTTCCTATATGGTTGGATTATACATTGTTGTGTTGAATTGCTCTGTCATGAGTAACTAAATTCTTATCTAGGGTATTGACGACTAAAAATAACGTGAAAAGTGTTTTCTTTGCTTCTTATTTAGAGATATTTTTATTAGATTTGATGTGTTTGCTAGTGTTTTTCAAGAATTTAATAAGAAAACAAGTGTTGGAAGTCAAAAGAACCAAATCGGGCTAAATTTCCAAGAAAAGGAGAAGAAAAAGTCAAAACGTAAAAAATCTGTGTCGGTGCTGCCTTTAATGCAAAAAAACCCGAGAGCCCATAATTTGGATGTGCGCAACACTGCACATAGCACTGCGACACTAAGCATGTAGCGTCGCAGTGCTATTGCATCTGAATACATAGGAGGTCTCATGTAGTGTTGTGTGCAGCGTTGCACACATCCAAATTATGGGCATTTAAAAATAATATAATTTAATTAATTTAATTAATGTATATTAAATTTGAAGGAATTGAATTCTCACGGAAACGGTTTATCGCATTGTGGTTTCAATTATTCAATTATGAAATTTAAAGAAACAGAGAAAATAGAATATAACATGATAAACTAGCATGCATTTTGAGAAGGAAAAGAAAAAACAAAGGGAACAAGAAAGAACTTACCCTCGATGGAGTTCTTCCTTCACCTAGCAATTTCCTTTGAGAACACGAATGAATCACCAAAAGGAACAAAAGGGACAACACTACTAAAGAACATTCACTATTCTCAAGGTTATCAAGATTCATAGAGAGTGGTTTCCATTCGTCTACTTAAAGGGAGGAGGAAGAAGTTACCTTCTTCATTAGAGAGGAATTATGGGGAGACTTAGTGGGGAGGGACTTTGAAGAAAAATCCTCAACTTCATGTTGGTAATAACAACCAAATGGAGTTATTATTTTCTTTAATTTAATTTAAATAAATTGATAATATAAATTAAATTAAATTATATATATATATATATTAAATCTCATTTAATATATAATAATTATTGGTTACTACTTAACCAATTTCTCTCACATAACCTATATTTTAATATGAATCATATTCACATTATTTTTAAACTATAGTTTTATTTGAATCTCATTCATATAATAATTAATATTTTAATCTTATTCAAATATTTCTCTCACGTATATTATAAAGTTTAATTTTTACATTTCATATAAAAATCAACTTTATATTATAATGTATCAACATACATTATTTAATTGTATCTCATACAATTAATTCCCTTAACTTAATTTGAACAATTCAAATTAAACCAAGACAGCTGACCGTCATCTTAACCTATATAAGCTAGCAAGTGGACCTAATGGACCTATCAGTTTGAAGCTCCAATGGTACACGATTAATTAATTAAACTCTTTAATTGAATTAATCAACATTCATTAACTGTCGGTCATTCCACTAGAGACTGAAAGCTGCACTCTTCTTACTGTAGATATATTTCTATATCCACGGATATAATCAATCAACAGCGAGTCGACCCTTCACAAATTACTCGTAATAATAGCTGGGTCAAATTATCGTTTTACCCATCTGTTACCTCTAACTTCTTAAGTACCACACATCCCTCTAATGAACAATTTAGTCATAGTCCAACTATGAGCTAGACCCCTTTCTGGCCAATGAGAGGGTGAGGCGCCTCATTGTTCAAGACCCGGTATCAGCTCTTAAGGGAGTAGTTCATAAGACGTGAATTCTTTCTTGTACAGTTAACACTACAATAATTTTGGGCTTAGATTGCGGTTGACATTTTATAAACGATGACGGATTGACTCAATGATGTCAGTTTTGGAAAAAAGCGCCTATTTTTGCAAAATTTTTTGGGTATAAACGAAATTTTTATAAAAGATGACGGGCAAACCCAGTCATCGTATGCACTATTACGATGGCGGTTCCTCACCACCATCTAAACCTAGAAAAAACTCGGGAATATGTGCGCACGCTTTATTTACTTTAGATGGCGGTTCACAACTGCCATCTAAACCGAGAAAAAAATTGGAATTAGATGACGGTTAAATTTTTACATAAGAGGACGGTTCAATTTTTACTTATGGCGGTGTCGAAACCGCCATCAAAATCGAGGAAAAATCGAAAATTAATTCGCGCACATTTTAATTTAGATGGCAGTTTACTTCAGATGGCGGTTTAAAACCGCCATCCAAACTGGTTTACTTAAGAAGGCAGTTAGATTTTTTAAATCTATACCAAAACAACGTCGTTTTGGGTGTAGGACTTAAAACTCACTTTAAATGGTTTTTTAGATACATACCCGACAAGCGTAAACCTAACTCTCTCACGCGACTTCAAGAATGGTGGCCGGCTTCACAGTTCTTCAACTTCGAGCTGGTAATTAACAATCTGATTATGTCACTTGGAGGAAGAACTTTAGAGCAAGGCACCAAGACTGAAAAATTTGTAAAGAACTTGGAGGAAGAAGTGTTGGAGATCATTGCATTCAAGCAGGAGTTTTCCTTCAACATGCTTCAATCAAACAACAGTGAGATTTTATTTTTTCCCTTTTATTTTGGGACTTTTTTTATTTTTATTTTTTTTTACTTTGGGACCTTTAATTGACCATGAGCAATGAGTTTTTAGATATTTCACATTTGATTGGGTTTTGGTCTTGGAGATTTTATTTTTTTTAATTTTTTAAGTTGGGGGCTTCTGGATTTAGGTTTTTTTTTTTCTTTTTGTTCTTACATGTGTTTCTATTTGTAGCAATTCATGTTTTAATTTCAATGTGTTTTTTTTTTTCCATTGCCCAGACCATTGCCCAGCTCTTCCATTAAAATTAAAGAAGATGACAATAACAGAGCCTTCCAATACTTTGGAAGATAGAATTTCTATTATGAAGATGGTTAGTTTTAAGATGAAAATTATCCTTTAGAAATATTTATATATCTTTGTTCTTTTGTATGTAGAAGGTTGTTCTGATTGAACATATCATATATCCCTGTGAAGCAATGCTTTTAGGTTCAATGTTATAAGTTGAAATGCAATGCTTTTAGGTTCAATGTTATAAGTTGAAATACTCTTTCTATGCTTATAATCTCTGAATTATTTTATGTTGAAATTAAGGTGCTCGAAGGATATTCATCATATATACATTGACCAATGAGCAAGGATTGTATTAATGGTCTTCTCATATCAACCACGATAAATGGTACTTGTTACATACAATCCTGGAGTAAGAGTTTACATTATTATATTGTTGGATTTTTATGTAGCTTTTGATAATAACGTAATCATACTCATTTTCATTTTTTTAGGTCATTAGATATTGTGTGTTGTTAACATATATGTAAATACAATATATATTTTAGACTCACTACACCCTAGCAAGCTGGATGATCTGAAACATACGGTAAATATGTAAGTTTGTAAAATATTGTATTAATATAGCTATATTTTCTATTCTTTAAGTTTGTTAAAATGTTTAAGTATTTGGATGTTATTGTCTTTTATTTAGGGCAATGAAAATTTATATGGCTCAAAGTGGTAGGCTTATTTAGGGATGAGTTCCCAGCTGCCTGCTTGAACAAATCCCCAAAGTGGTAGGCTTATTGAGTCGACAAACCTGACCACTCTCACCCATACAAATCAAGGATTGCCCTCACAGGCAGGAGTTCACAACTGACTCAGGATTAAGGTCGAGTCACCTATGATCATCCTAGTGAAATGTAAGTCTCATTAAGTAACGGTGTTAATGCGGGAGACTATTCATTTTGCGGTCCGGTCTTATATATGTCTCAGGATACCCTCACTCACATGTCTCCACATGAACATTTAGGATCTAAACGTTTGTGACACTTTATAACACTTGTAACAATCACAAAGTGGGCTATATCCGTAGTGTTACCAGGATAAGGTACCCATCCTCATCCATCTACTACAACCCGTTTAGGTTATCACTTAAACACGATCCACTTGTATGTCTCTACATACGTGTTTAAGTTACTACTAATAACCTAGTATCTTAGTTTATTGGTTTTTGGGTTAATGCAACTAAATGTCAAAGAAAATAACAATTATTTTATTAAATAAATAATTTGGTTTGTACAATACAAATTTACAAAATACAAGACCATGAGATTTAGGGCATCAACCCCAACAAAATCATATTTAATATATATATATATATATATATAATGAATTAAATATCATATATTTAATTTAATTTGAATCATATTCAAATAATATTCTCTCACATAACCTATAGTTTTAATATAAATCATATTTATATTAAATTTAACCTATAGTTTTTTTATATGAACTTCATTCATATAATTAATATTTGAATCTTATTCAAATATTTATATCTTTCATAATATAAAGTATAAATATTGAATCTTATCCAAAATTAACTTTATATTATAATGTATCTATATACATTAAATTAATTGTATCCTATACAATTAATTCTCTTATTTAATTTGAACAGTTTAAATTAATCCAAAATTAATTTATTCTTATAAATCCCTTAATGACCTAGCAAAGGGACCTTATGAACCTATAGATTAGAAGCTCTAATGATATGAGATTAATTAAGTAAACTCTTTAATTAAATTAATCAATATTCATAAACGACAGGTCACTCCACTGAAGACCTACAGTCACTACAACAAATATCACTACAATAGCATTAAAAAAATGCCATCGTAAAATTTCTATAGTATTTTCGAAATGCGCAACCCATGTTATTGAAAGTCCTTGACTTTCCATAGTGTTTTTCACTGCTATAAAAAATGCTATAAAAAGTTCATTTTCGATAGTGCAAATTTAATGCTATGAACACTTTTTATAGCATGAGAAAAAATGCCATAAAACTTTTTTATAGCATTTTTCATAGAAGCACAAAAACGCTATAAAAGACATTCAATAGCATTTTGAATAGCATTATAAAAACGCTATAAAAGCATTTCTATAGCGTTTTAAAGATGTTGTCATGGCCGATGTTATTGAAAGTCCTTGACTTTCTATAGCTTTTTTCCATGGCTATAAAAAACGCTATAGAAAATTAATATTCAATAACTTTAATTTAATGTTATGAAAACATGTCATAAAGTTGGGAAAGAATGTTATCAAAAGTTTTTATAGTGATAAAAAACGCTATAAAGGACTTTCTATAGCTTTTTTATAGCAATAAAAAATGTTATAATTGATCTTCAATAGTACTTTTTAATGACATTTTGTTAAATATTATTGCTATTAAAACATGTCTACAATTTGCTTCAAATATTATTGTAAAATCAAAATTATTTTAGTCAACAAACTTTTAATGTATTTAAATATATTTACATAGAAAATCAAATTATATATATATATATATATATATATATATATATATATATATATATATATATTTATTTATTTATTGAAGTCGCTTGTCCATATTATTGTCTAGACAAATGAAGACGTAATTCACATTTCATTCCCATCTACAATCATAATTATAAACAAAATCTTGAAAATTCTAGAATACAAAAAAAACAAAGCACTGCATTAATCCAGAAGGTTGATATAATAATCAAAAGTATGTTTTAACAAAGTTCTTACCTAATAGAACAAATTGCAAATTCATAATCTAAATAAAATAATTACATATGTAATCCCAAAAAAGTTGTTATAATCAAAACAAATGTTTAAATAATAGCGGTACTAACATCCTCCCATAAATATATGCAGCTCCAATATTTGTTGTCATTTCAATCACCTAATAAAAAATAAAAACAAAACAACTTACATAAATCATCAATCAACTAAATAAGTACTTACTTAATTCATAGGCATTAAATACTTCTTCCTACCTAACTCACAAGTATTTATGCTTATAACTCAAATACCATATAAAAACCATATATTCTCCAAGGTGGGGGGATGGGAGAACTTAATAACTATACCAAAGAAGTCAATAAAGGAAGAGTTATAACTCATGAACTATATAAATGCCAAGAATGCAACAAACTATGCTTCTAACTCAAAAGTATACAAAAAGCGAACACTCTTTGAAGGTAGGGTGTGTGGGGGTAACTTAATAACTATACCAAAACAAAATGCCAATAAAAGGCGAGCTATAACTTAAAAACTATATAAATGCCAAGAAACCAACAAACTATGTTTATGACTCAAACACAATACAAAAACAAAGCATTATTGAAGGTGTGTGTGTGTGGGAGGGTATCTTAATAACTATACCAAAAAAAAGAAGCTAACTATAAAGGGAGAGTTATAACTCACTATGCTTATAACTCAAACATTATTAAAAAATAATGCATTCTTGAATTTGGGAGGGGATAACTTAATAAAAGTCAATTATACCTTTCTTTGTCCATACAACCTATCATAAAAATCAATTATACATTTCTTTATCCATACACCGAAGTATTTTCTCATTAAGATAGAACTAATTTTGATAAACACCTTTTGCAAAGAAAAAATCTCAAGAACACAATCAAAGAAATGAAAGGGCTTCTTTTGTACCTATTTTGCTTACTTTAACGGTTAGGTATGATGTACAAGAACCTAACATAACATCAAAAACGAGAACAAAACAAGAACAAAAAAATACAACAAAAACAAAGAAAGAAAACCCTTTTCATTGTGTGGCTAACATACTTGCTTCAATTTCTACCAAATTGGATGAACTTTTCATGACTAGTGGCCAGATATAGTTAGCTTTAAGAGTTAATCTCTTTTTCTGGATACAAAAGAGAAACTTAATGTTTTGAATTTCTACCAAATATTGTGTAACGACCCGACTTTCTAGAGGTCGTTATTTAAAAAAAAAATACTTTTCATATATTTGACTAAAATCAAAAGAAATTTATAAAATAAATAATTTTGTTAAATTTAAATAATTAAAAATTTTGGATCGGGGTACCTCTAGAAGTTATGAAAATAAAACTGTAAATTTTGCATAAAACGTCTAATGGTGAAAAACCAATATTCTACATTTAAACATTAAGACTGAGATTTAAAATCATGAAAACATAAAAACATGAGCAGAAGCATTTGACTGGTCCGAACGGCACGGTCACGGATTCTTCCTATCATTCGCCTGTCTGTCCTTGCCTTTACTTGAAAGTTGTAACATAAGAAAGAGTGAGTATAAAAATACTCAGTAAGTGACCCACTACCGGGTCTATCTAGTAAACTTGTTAATTTTCCTACATGGGACATGTGTACAAATCATAACATGAGCATAAGTAGTGAACCCGAAGGAACACAAATCATGGCAGTCGTGGTGATCCTGGAGGAGCACATATCAAAGCAGTTTAGTGATCCCGAAGGAACACATATCATGGCAGTCTAGTGATCCGAAGGAACACATATCATAGTAGTCTAGTGATCCCAAAGGAACACATAATATGACATAAAGTGTATACAACCCGATAGGATAACTAACTGTCACTATTTAACATGCCATGCGTCAATCAACCAATAGGCCCTAAATCTTAATTATCATAGCATGTAAATTATCATCATAAAGTTTCATGTTGTGGTCATACTATCATAGCCTGTAGACTTCTGGCATACCCAAAGCAATCCATTCATGAGCGAAACATATGCAAGTCATTCCAATACATCAACTTAACAATAATAACTTGGATAGAGTGCCAACTCGAAGGCGAGTTGGTAGCAAACCACCTCTTAATTGGTTTTAGCCAAGCAACTGATCTCCTTCAACCTTTAGAAATCTTGAATGAATCCCGAAGTGCAACCAAGACCCAATCCTCTTCCAAACTCTAAACAATGAATCCAACCTAGACAAAAATTAATATTACGGGTTAAAAACCCAATTTTCAGAACCAATAAAACTTTCAAAATTATAACTTCCAAGACATTGTCACTCACTAAAATTGATGCAAAATTGCCAAACTGAATTTTACTTCGCTAGACAGCACTTTTCTGTCTTTGAAAGTTCTCCAAAACTCACTCCTAATGCTTTGCATAAACTGCTTGAGAAGATAATATGTCTAGTTGCAAGGCAGTTTCGACACCCTTAGCATCTCATTTTAGACTTTCTTCGTCTCAGTGTCCTGTTACTGAACAAGAAAGGTTAGAGATGGCTAATATTCCCTATTGTAATGCTGTTGGAAGCATTATGTATCTGATGATTTGTACTAGGCCTGACTTGGGGTATGCTATGAGTATGATCAGTAGGTTTATGTCAAATCCTGGGAAGGAGCATTGGAATGCAGTCAAATGGGTGCTTTGGTATTTGAAAGGTAGTGCCACTGTATCACTGTGTTTTAGCAGGGATTGTGATGAATCGGCACTGTTGGAAAGTTTCACAGATGCAGATTATGCTGCTGACCTTGATAAAAGGAGGTCCTTATCTGGTCACATTTTTCGTTTGTATGATAATGTGGTCAGTTGGAAGGTAACTCTACAGTTAGTTGTTGCCTTGTCTACTACTGAGTTAGAGTATATTTCAGTTGGTGAAGCTGTTAAGGAAGCAGTGTGGTTGAAGAGGATCGTTGGTAAGTTGTTGTCGCAGGAGTTTATTCCTATCATCTATTGTGATAGTCAGAGTGCTATCCATCTTGTGAAAAATCCATCTCATCATGAGAGGTCCAAACATATCGATGTCAAATTTCACTTTATTCGAGAAGTTGTTGCTCAGAAAGATGTTGAACTGGTAAAAGTTCATACAGAACAAAATTTGTCAGATATGTTAACTAAGGTTCTTCCAGCTCATAAGTTTAAATACTTGCTAAATGAGCTGAATGTTAAGTCAGGATGATAGCGAGTTTGGAGGATCAGCTTGGTGTTTTTAAATATTTTGTTATGAGGGAGATTTGTTCAAATAACAAATATTTAAAGGGGTTTTTTCATTAACCGCAATATGATAAATAATGTCTGATGGCAGTTTTGTAATTACTCCATCTTCTTCAATTAGGGATTTATTTGACCTTCATATAAAAGGGAAAAGATGAAGAGAAAAAAGGGGGCAGCCGTGAAACTCATTCTTAGAGAGAGAGAGAGGCGTCGGTTTGTTCGGTCACCGAAGAAGGAGACTGACGGAGAGATCGTCATCAGCGCCGTGGGTGTGCAGCCCGATCGCGTGTGGGTTCAGCGCCGGTGAAGGAGAGGAATCGGACGGGTGAACGTCTGTTCGGCGTGATTCTCACAGCTGATCTGTTTGGCGTGGGTCTGAGGACAGTTCCGAGGCTGTTTGGATCAGACGGATCTGTTCGGTGTGAGTTTCGACAGACGTGGGTGATCTCAGATCTGTGGGTTTCGTTTACCGGCGGTCAAGTCGGTGGTTCTCTGTGGGTTTCTTTATCCGGCGATTAAATCGGTGGTGCGGCGGTGTTGTTCAAGCGATTAGTCTCGATCAAGAGATAGAAGGAATCGTGGTTATTGCTGTTTTTGGTTAAGATTATTATTAATATTGATTATTTTTGTAATTTGTAACTCTTTGGTTCATGATAATAATCCATAGCAAACTGGTTCTCAAAGTGGATGTAGATCAAATTGATCGAACCACTATAAATCTTTGTGTCTCTGATTTATTATTATCGCTTTACTATTTTCTGGCTATTGCGTTATGTTTGAGTGAGTTTCGGGTGAGTTCTGAATAATCCGCATTAATTTCCACACTAATTTTTCAACACCCTACGATTTGGTCTACAGATTTGCTAATTCTTAGTTTTAACTTCGCCAATATCTTGTTTCATACAAGATAAGCTTTTACAATCCTAGACTTTCCAAGCTCGAGGAAGGCATGCCCACATCACCCACTCGAGTATAACATAGTTTGCAATTTTAAAATGTTGGTAAATAAATATGTATATTACTAACCAGCAGAGCAAAAACATGATTCACAAATGGATTTACCAACAAGCTGAGCATAAACTTAAAATGTTGGTAAATAAATATGTATTTACTTAATTTTTATGAAAATGGAGGACTAAGGAAAAAGAGTAATTTACCTTGAAAGCTAGAACTTGTTTCTTGATAGTGTTTACTTTGGTGATTGAAATGTGAGAGAGGCAGAGACATTCAACCTTTTTGTGCAATGGATAGAATTTGACTTCAAAATCATCTAGAATATCCTTTAAAAGAGAAATTTTAAAAGAAAAAGAAACTTTAATGATTGTAGAAGATATTTTAAAGCAACAACAAAGAGGAAAAGTTATGGGTTTTCGACATACCAAAGAGAATTTAACAGTAAAGTCAACAATCCATGAATATGAGCAAGTAAGAAAATTAAAGAGAAACTTTTAGTGTGAATTTCACTCCAAAATTTAACATAAATGCTCTTCAAAATTTAACAGTAATGACTCTAAATGCTCTTCAAGATGCAACAACATAGATAAAAAAAAACAAATGACGCGGAGGAAAACCAAGTACCACAACAGAAGTAGCTAGAAAGATGAAATTTTTGGCTTTGAACTTTATTAAATCGACCAAAGCCAACACCAAACCATCCTCACTCCAAACCCACTTCACAATTCTGTCAGAATAAATAAACAAACAAATATTTCAGCAAAACGATACATATCCAGAGGCTGATCATCTAAGGAATTGAGAATGAAATTCAATAGAACTGAATGTGCAAAATTATAAGAAAGGAAATCTCTGCATCAGAATAACAAAGAATTTCATGATCATTAGAGAGCAAAATTTCCAAAGTTCAATACACTAGGTGCCTCCTCCTAAGAAGAAATTTCACAAAGTATATGGAGCTTATATTTACACAAATCACCAAAGCATGGAGCAAACATGATTGCTTGCTAGAGTACCGACAAGAAGAGCAAACACAAATTAAAGAGAAGAGATAAAAAGATAACACTACATAAACTATCAACCAAACATTTTGAAGTGAAAGCGTCTAGTTTTACAAGTTTTATTAGTTTGATTCACGACACAGAAGAAATTAACCAGAAACTGCACAAATTGTTCATCAAGAAATCCCTGAACAATGGCCAACCAAATTTGATGAAAAATCACCCATTGCAGGAAAATGTTTTATTAGAAGAAAACCATGTGTTGTCAACGTAAATGTTTAGCAAGACAAGTTACAAATGGAGAGCTACTTAAATGTGGTAAATTGTTTGTATATGGTTAATTACCTTAGACAACTTCTTCCACTTCTTCCACAATGTCGAAGGAAGGTGTTTGTTTATTCTGCAGTTTCATAATCTCCAACTTCTTCCATGATGCCCATAGCCTTAAAAATCAATTCAAACTCTTTGAATCATCTCGAACTACAAAGAGAGAGTTCCCAAGAATTATAAAGTAACCTACAATATTGAGAAAGAGTTTGAAATGATCTAAATGGAGCCTTAACACCTAAAACTTACCAAAAAAGACTTGGTTCCCTGGTGAAACATGTTCGAAAAAAACAAAAATAAATTTTAATCTCTAAACAAGATTTTTCATTGGTTAAATGCTAATTTACAACACTTACTAAGACTTTGAAATGGTCTAAAGCAAGATTTTACCTTCTGAACCTTGATGAATAGCTTGAAGACCTTGATGCCTATTCTAATCCTTCCTACTTGAAGTTGTTAAGTAGAGGCCAATACTGATTATACACCAGCAACTGGATCTCTCAAGGCTATAGTAACTTCTGTCATACCCCACAAATCACATTACAATGCCTTGACAAAGAGTGTGTTCTTAAAACCAAAACAAAAGTATGTGTTCTTCTTAAAGCTAAATAAGGTGTATGTTCTTGAAACCAAAAGAAACCAAAGATTCTTATTTCTTGGGAATGTTCCTAAGATCAACCATACATGTGTTATTCTTAAGGGAGTGCAAAACTAAAACAAAGGAGAATTCAATAATGAGACACTTAGACTCGACCATTATCAATATTGTTTGGTTAATTATAACCTTTTTGTACAAATAACTTCTCTCAACTTGCATCGTTTCCTTGAAACCAAAAGACCAAGCTTGAAAAATTAGCTAATACATGCAAACCAACTGCACAACTCCAAAGTTCCATTCACACATGGCTAAGCGAACAACATCAAACCCATCATTGAAACAAGTAACATATATATATCAACTTCACACAACTTACAAAATGTCCCAATTCTCCCAAACAACAAGTTACAAAACCAACCATCAATTATTCTCATATTAAATCACGTATAAAATTAGATAGCACTTGCAAACAACTATTTCACAACTAGCAATTCCAAGGTTTCGGTCACAGATGGCTAAGTTAACAACATCATACAAATCTCATTAAATTGCTCAAAACCTAAATTTGTATTCTCACAACTAGATATAACTAAGTATTTTAAAAAAAACTAACAAATGTCTTTGATTTCCCAAAACAGTAGTTGTTCATTAACCAATCAACAAAATATTTTTACAAATAGTGTAAGTATTATATACATTTAACAAGTATCTTTGATTTGGGATTAGAAAATCCTAACAAATTTTACAGAGAACAATTAGGTTAAGCATACAGTAAAGGTAACAAGATAAAATATCTTTGAAGAACACCACCAAAAGGGACATCCTTGCTATATCTCAAGGGTAGGTTTAGAATGGTAGGATTCTGAAACTTTTGGTAGGAAGTTTTCACACAAGAAAAATACAGAGAGTAAATGGAGAGAGTGATCCTTCAACCAAGTTTTTGAAAAAATCTTCAAAATCTTTTTTTAAGAACTAAAAAAACGTGAGGGAATAACTTCCCCTCACTCCACTATCTTCACTCCCTTGCAATTAGTTATTTTAATAATAATATTATTATTATTATTCTATATTAAATCATATTTAATATATATAATATAATATAATTAATAATTATTTAATTAATAAAATTTAAATAATAATAATAACAAATTAATTAACCATTAATTAATTACACATTTATGCATATAAATCATACGTAAATGCATGTCTCTCTCATAAATCACATTCACACTAATTTTACTATAAAGTTTTAATATGAATCACATTCACACTAATTTTACTATAAAGTTTTAATATGAATCAAATTCATATTAATACTTGAATCTTAGTCAAATATTGTTTTTGCTCTTAATATATAGTTTAATCATAAATCATATTTATGATGACTATAATATATCATCATATGTTATACTTTATACTAATCTTTATTAATATCTAATTCCCTTAAATAATTTAAACAATTCAAATTATTCCAAAATAATTGAACCTTATTTTATCCTTAGTGAGCTAGTAAGGGGACCTAATGGACTTTCAGATTAGAAGCTCTAATGATTCGAGATTAAATTAATCAAACTCTTTAATTAATTAAATCAACATTCATTAACTGCGGGTCATTCCACTAAAGACCCACAACTGCACTCTTCGCATTGTAGATGAGCAAAATAATAATTTCTTTCTTATTATTCACAAGACACAAGAGATTTCTTTAATAGGAGAAATGCCCAATTACAAATAAGGTAAAAATAAATATGGCAAACATAATAAAATAAATACAATGAAATATTAACAAAATAGGAAATAATTAACACTCCCCCTCAAGCTAGTTGGAAAATATCATTCATGGCCAGCTTGTCAATCAAGTTGTTGAATTGCCACTTTGGAAGACCTTTAGTTAACACGTTTGCAATCTGTTCTGTTGTTGGAAGATAGGGTATGCATATTATTCCAGCAAGGGTATGCATGTTATTCCAGCATCAATCTTCTCCTTTATGAAATGTTTATCAACATCAATATGTTTTGTCCTATCATGAAGGACTGGATTGTGGGCAATAGAAATTGCTCCCTTATTATCACAATAAATTCGCATGGAATTGTTTGATAGAATCTCAATTCTTCTAGTAGTCTTTTTATCCATATGCCCTCACAAATACCATGGGCTAATGCCCTAAATTCAGCTTTAGCACTACTTATTGCGACCACACTTTGTTTTTTACTTCGCCAAGTAACAAGATTTCCTTCGACAAATGAGCAATAACCAGAAGTGGATCTTCTATTAGTAGTACTACCTGCCCAATTTGCATGAGTGTAAACTTCGACATTTAGATGATCATGTTTTCGAAACAATATGCCTTTTCCAGGAGTACCTTTCAATTATCTCAAGATCCTATAAACGACATCAAAATGTGCTGGTCCAGGAGCATGCATGAACTGACTCACCATACTAATGGCAAAAGCAACGTCAGGGCGTGTGTGTGAGAGATATATGAGTCTCCCCACAAGTCTTTGATACTTTTACCTGTCTTTTATCTCTTTTTCGTTTGCAGCTTCCAATTTCAAGTTCTGCTGAATCGGTGTGTCAACTACCTTGCAACCAAGTAAACCTGTCTCTTTCAGAAGGTCAAGAACATACTTCCTTTGGTTGACAATAATGCCATTATTGGACCTGACAAACTCCATGCCTAGGAAGTACTTTAAGGTTCCTAGGTCTTTGATTTGGAAATCATTAGCTAGTTGTTTCTTCACACAAGGTAGCCCTATCTCATCATTACCTGTAAGAATAATATCATCAGCATACACGATCAAGACAATAATTTTGTCATTTTTCGTATGTTTGTAGAACATAGTATGATCGACTTGATTTTGACTGAATCCATAACTAGTAACAGCTTTTTCAATGTACTCTATAATTTAGAGAACGAATCTCACAAAAGTGTATTCCATAAGACTTGAGCTACATATATATAGGCGAGATAGAAACCCTAATCTAGAAAATATGAAATTACAATTAAGGACAATATACATAGATAATTACAATTAAGGACATATTATAACACTCCCCCTCAAGCTGGAGCAAATATATCAATCATGCCCAGCTTGTTACATAGATAATTTATTCTTGCTCCATTCACAGCTTTGGTAAGAATATCTCCCAACTGTTCTCCAGTCTTCACATATCATGTAGATATCGCTCCTTCTTGTATTTTCTCACGAATGAAATGACAGTCCACTTCAATATGTTTAGTTCGTTCATGAAACCCTGGGTTGGATGCAATGTGCAGAGCAGCTTGATTATCACACCATAATTTAGCTGGCACGATAACGCTGAAGCCCATCTCAGATAAAAATTGATGTATCCACATTATCTCACACACAGATTGTGCCATAGCTCTATATTCTGACTCTGCACTCGAACATGAAACTACATTCTGTTTCTTACTTTTCCACGACACTAAGTTTCCTCGAACAAAAACGCAATATCCAGTCGTCGATCTCCTATCTTCTCGAGATCCAGCCCAATCCGCATCTGAAAAACACTCAACCCTTGTGTGACCATGATCTTTATATAAGATCCCACGTCCAGGTGCAACTTTCAGATAACATAAAATTTGTTCTACTGCAGCCCAATGATCTACTGTAGGAGAAGACATAAACTGACTCACTATACTCACAGCATAAGCAATGTCTGGTCGTGTCACTGTTAAATAGTTCAACTTCCCGACTAGTCTTCTATATCTCTCAGGGTCTTTAAACAATTCACCTTCTTTAACAAGTAGCAAATTTGGTATCATTGGAGTACTACATGGTTTGACTCCTAGTTTTCCAGCCTCAGACAACAAATCAAGTACATATTTTCGTTGTGATAGATAAATACCTTTCTTGCTCCTCATTACTTCAATACCCAAGAAGTATTTCAACTCTCCCAAATCTTTAGTATGGAACTGACCCTGAAGAAAAGTTTTAACAGAGGATATACCTGATACATCATTGCCAGTGATAACAATATCATCAACATACACAACTAGCAAAACAATACCATTCTCAGATCGTCGATAAAATACAGAATGATCAGACGTACTTTTCTTCATACCAAAACATTCAAGGGCTTGACTAAACTTACCAAATCATGCACGAGGGCTCTGTTTCAATCCATACAAAGATTTTCGAAGTCGACACACTTTACCACTCTCCCCCTGAGCAACAAACCCAGGTGGTTGCTCCATATAAACTTCCTCTTGCAAATCACCATGCAGAAAAGCATTCTTAATATCAAGTTGATGCAAAGACCACTTGTGAGTAGCAGCCATGGAAAGAAACAATTGAATGGAAGTCAATTTGGCAATAGGAGAAAAAGTATCAGAATAATCAGTCCTATAGATTTGGGCATAACCCTTGGCAACAAGGCGAGCTTTCAGACGAGTCACTGTGCCGTCAGGATTGAATTTGATAGCAAACACCCATTTACACCCAATTGCCTTCTTGCCTGTCGGTGGAGACACTAAATCCCAAGTACCATTGTCATCCAAAGCAGTCATCTCCTCAATCATTGCACTACGCCACCCAGGATGGGATAAAGCTTCATGAACAGAGTTAGGAATAGAAGTGGAATCAAGAGATGTAAGAAATGAATAAGTGGGAGGAGACAACTGGTTATACGAAACAAATGAAGAAATAGGATAATTACAAGTGTGCTTACCTTTCCGAAGGGCAATAGGAAGATCATCACTCGGTCTTGGATCAGATGTCGAAGAAGGTAGAGGTGGAGGACATGTTCCTGAGGGTTGTTGAGGAGGTCGTCTGGAGAAGACTCGAGTAACAAGTGGGTGAGACGGAAGAGATACAAAAGACGAAAGAGGAAGAGACGGTGTAGGAACAGTAACTTTGGTAATCTCATAAATCAAAAGATCATCATCCTCCCCTTGACAAGGACTTGACGGTGAAGAACTAAAGGGTATATCTTCAAAAAACGTAACATCAGGAGATACAAGATATCTGTTCAGATTAGGAGAATAACAACGATAACCCTTTTGAACATGCGAATAGCCTAAGAATATGCATTTCAAAGATTTTGGATCTAACTTAGTACGATGGGGACTAACATCCCGAACAAAATAGACACACCCAAATATCTTAGGAGCAATAGGAAACAAATATTTTGTGGGAAACAAAACACGATAGGGAATCTCACTGCTGAGAACAGAAGAGGGCATTCTATTAATCAAGAAGCAGGCGGTGGAAACATCATCAGCCCAAAAAGGCTTTGGGACATGCATTTGAAAGGATAGGCTCGAGTTGTTTCAAGTAGGTGTCGGTTTTTTCTTTCAGCAACTCCATTTTGAGATGGAGTGTCAGGACACGAGGATTGATGAATGATGCCATGATCACGTAAGTAAGATCCAAGTACATGAGAAAAATATTCACCAGCATTATCAGTGCGCAGGATTTGGATAGAGACATCAAATTGAGTTCGAATTTCAGCATGAAAAGCACAAAAATGAGACAGTAATTCAGAACGATTTTTCATTAAATATAACCAAGTCACACGAGTATAATCGTCAACAAAAGTAACAAAATAACGAAAACCAGTTTGGGACACAACAGGACAAGGACCCCAAATATCAGAGTGAACTAACTCAAATGGAGCACTAGCTCGTTTATGGACTCTAGGACTATAACTAAGACAATGAAACTTAGCAAACTGACACGAATCACAATTTAAAGAAGACAAAGAACAAAATTCGGGATAAAGTTTCTTCAACACAGACATTGATGGATGACTTAAACGACAATGAACTTCAAACGGGGATGTAACTCCAGAACAAGCTACAACTTTCAGAATCTGGTGGTAAAAAATGTAAAGGCCTCCTGACTCATGTCCTCTACCAATAATCTTCTTCGTCACATGATCCTGAAACAAGCAATAACCAGGAAAGAACGAGACACAACAGTTAAGGTCACGAGTAAGTTGGCTAATAGAGATTAAATTAAAAGACAATTGAGTCAAATGTAACACAGAGGACAAAGAGAGGGAAGAAGTGAGATGAACGGTGCCGGAACCAAGGACAGAAGAGGTTGAGCCATTTGCCAAGGTAACAGATGGGGATGAGGTAGGGGACAAAGGACTAGAAAACAAGTTAGAATTACTTGTCATATGAGCAGTGGCACCAGAGTCTATGACCCATTTGGTAGATGATGTAAGGAGACATTTTGTATTACATGTCTCAGCAATGGTGGCAATAGGAGTCGTCGAAGAAGATGCCTGTAGGGATTCCTGGAATACTTGGAATTTAGCAAAGTCTTCAGCAGAGATGGTAACAGACTTCTCAGGCATATCAGTGTTGGAAGCTACCTGAGCATGCTGAGATCTCTGAGTCTTATACAGCAGCTTTCGACAATCACGTTTCAGATGGCCTGGCTTACGACAGTAATGACAAACAATCTCCTGAGAATATGATTTCCGACTATCATAGGTAGGCTTCTGAAAATTGTTAGGCATCCCTGAAGTAGCTCGAGGGTGATCATTCTGCTTATAAGAACACTGCTCGGTTGAGACACAGACGAACCAGATTGAGAACTCCCAATACGAAGAACACGACTAAAGGTGTCATCTAGCGATGGAATGTTAGAATCAGAGAGAATCTGTGTTTTAGCCATGCCAAATTCAGATGAAAGCCCATTCAAAAATATCATAACAGCCATCTTTTCTCGTTGAGCTGGTTGAACTTTGACATCAGGGCTGAAAGGTAATAATAAAGCAAGTTCAACGGCTATCTCCTGAGAATCTGATTTCTGACTATCATAGGTAGGCTTCTGAAAATTGTTAGGCATTCCTGAAGTAGCTCGAGGGTGATCATTCTTGCTTATAAGAACACTGCTCGGTTGAGACACAGACGAACCAGATTGAGAACTCTCAATACGAAGAACACGACTAAAGGTGTCATCTAGCGATGGAATGTCAGAATCAGAGAGAATCTGTGTTTTAGCCATGCCAAATTCAGGTGAAAGCCCATTCAAAAATATCATAACAGCCATCTTTTCTCGTTGAGCTTGTTGAACTTTGACATCAGGGCTGAAAGGTAATAATAAAGCAAGTTCAGCGTCTATCTTCTTAAATCTCATAAAATAGCTTGTAATAGATTCTGCCTTCTGTTCGGCTCGAAAAAACTGCATGCAAACATCAAACATTCGATGGACGTGTTCTTTTCCGAATAAAGAAATTCCAAGAACTCTAAAAGTTCCTTCACAGAATTACAATGATTCACCAAACCAACGACTTCACTCTCAATGGACTTCTTAATCTGAAGATAAAGACGAGCGTCATCGCGAAGCCAACCCTTTTTCTTATCATCTTTCGGTGGATCCTCAGTCACATGATCATCCATTTCAGTACTCAGTAAGTAAAACTGAATCGTTCGTCGCCACTCATAGTAATTAGATCCATTTAACTTGTGTTCGGTGATCTTGGATGATAAGGAAAGTACATTAGACACCACCATATGTGTCGGTCAGCCATGACAACGTACAACACAACTTGTAGATCTAAAAAATAGGGTAAATGCAAAAAAAAGTGAACCAAAGAACCAGAATAACTAAAACAGCCCCAAAAAGAACCAAAACAGTCACAAACCCTAAGAGCAAAAAAGGGTATTTTCGAAATAACCTCACACCCGAGACAATTTCAATGGAACCAAAGGTACAGACAGGTCGAAAACTCAAAATCGAGACGAACTCAGCTGATGAAAGTGGAACCGGTGGTCCCACGCTCTCCCATCCGCTGGCGCGTGAGGGCGGAGCTCGAGCTTTAGGCGGCGCGTGAACCTCACGCGCGGCAGTTCCCGGCGGCCGACGAGGACAGACGACGTCGGATGGTGGTGGCGCTTCTCCTGAAGTGGGTGGTGTCGACAAACGGCCACTTGAACTCGATGACCAAAATACCAAACCCTAACTCTATGAGAATGTTGCCGTCAAACGAAAGTTCGAAACCCTAGAGGGCTCTGATACCATGTACTCTATAATTTAGAGAATGAATCTCACAAAAGTGTATTCCATAAGACTTGAGTTACATATATATAGGCGAGATAGAAACCCTAATCTAGAAAATATGAAATTATAATTAAGGACAATATACATAGATAATTACAATTAAGGACATATTATAACATTCAAAACGTTCAAACCAAGCTCTAGGAGATTTTTTAAGATCGTATGGTGATTTCTTTAACTTGCACACTTTGTTTAGAACTCTTCCAATTAGCAGGTTTGCCATGAAGCTTCCAACAGGTTTCACGTGTATGTCGAGGTTTATTGCAATGACTGCACCAGACCCGAGGCTTCTCACGTGTCTTGCTGGAATTATCAGAGACCTTCGGGGCAGTATGGTCAGTTACCAATGCAGAACTTTCAATTGGCTTAATTGGTTTTTTTCCAATCATCACATTCCTGCGACTTTCTTCCCTGCAAACTTCAGAAAAAACATCATTAATAGTTAGAAGAGTAGTTTTCCCGAGGATTCTACCTTGTACCTCATCAAAATCAACATTGAGACCAGCAAAAAATTTGTAAATACGACTGTCCTCCACAGTTTTCCTATAATGTTTTTGGTCATCAGTAGATTTCCAGTCATATGTATCAAACAGATCAATGTCTTGCCATATCCTTTTAAGAGTGAAAATATTGTGTGACCGAGTGATTTCCTTGTCTTATATCTCCTAATTTGAGGTTCAACTCAAATACTTGTGACTGGTTTCCCAAATTAGAGTACATCTGCGTCACACTATCCCACAATTCCTTTACTGTAGAGTAGCACATATAGTTGCAGCCAATGTCTTCAGCATCCCATGTGGCAAAGGAAGGGTCATCTGGTGCAGGAGTATTTTTTTCTCCTGTAATATAGTCAATCTTCCCTTGCCCACGAATATACATTTGAACACTTTGGGACCAACGAAGAAAGTTATCTCCATTAAGTCGAATGGAAGTTATTTGTACAATGGGATTGTTGGGGTGGATACGATTATATGAAACTTTAGCAGTAGGTGATTTTTCGTCGGACATTATTGCTGAAAATTACAGAGAGGACAGCCCAAACAATCATGAACTGGCAGATAGAAAAAAAATTCTAACGATGACGGTCGGACAGAGACAGAGATCACCGGCGACGGCGGTCGTATGGTAGGCAGCGGATCTGCAGCGGCGACGATAACCAATAGCAACCGGGAACGACAGATCTGCGACGACGGTCGGATAGAGACTGAGATGGATCTTTGATGACTAAATAACCTTAAGGGTTTGCGACTATGCCCAACCCAGACACGGGTAGATCTGCGATTCTCAGATCTGAGAAGGATCTACGATGCAGATCGACGACTGAAGGATGAATCAGCGATGCAACGGAAGACAAGCACTAGATCTGTGGCGGAATGAACCAACTTGAAGGAGCACGACCCGGACCTTGCCGTTGGAGATTCAAACGGTCGACGGCAATGGGCAAACGAAGACTATTTTTTCTTCAACGGTCAGCGGCGGCTAAAGGAGGTGGCGGTGGCGACAGCTAGATCTAGGTTAAAAAAATTTTAGGGTTCTTTTATAGCTTTGATACCATGAGAAAAATAATAATTTCTTTCTTGTTATTCACAAGACACAATGGATTTCTTTAATAGGAGAAATACCCAATTACAAATAAGGTAAAAATAAATATGGCAAACATAATAAATTAAATACAATGAAATATTAACAAAATAGGAAATAATCAACAGTAGATATATTTATGTGTCCAACGGATATAACCATTCATTAATAAGTCAACCCTTTACAAATTGCTCGTAATGACAATTGGGTCAAAATTACCGTTTTACTACTGTAATCACTTCTTTTTCTTTAAGCCCCACTGATCCTCTAATGAACAACATGTTGGTCCTAGCATAAACAAATCTCTCTCGGGCCAAAGAGAGGGTGGGCCCATTGTTCAAGACCTGGAGTCAGCACTTAAGGGAGAAATTTATCTACTTTCCCTGAAAGCGGAAAGAAGTAAACTCCATCTTGTGTAGTTATGTTCTCAGCTCTCTACTCGAACAAGTCCCCAAAATGGTAGGCATATTGAGTCGGCGACTTAGGCCACTCTCACTCATACAAATCAAAGGATTTCCTTCATAGACAGAAGTTCATAACTCACTTAGAATTGAGATCGAGTTATTTATGGTCATCCTATGAAATATTAGTCTCTACAGTTAACGGTGTTATAATGTGAGAATAATCATTTCCCAGTCCGATCTTGTACACACTCTTTGTAAAGGATACCTCCACTTGCATATCTTCGCATGAATGGTTTGGATCAAATCATTTGTAACATTTTACAACTTAGGTAACAGTTACAGAGTGGGTCGTATCTGTAGTGTTACCAGAATAAGGCATGCAACCTTATTCATATACTGGAGACCTTTAAGGTTATAACTTGAACAAGATCCACTTGTATGTCTACTTTATACTGTTCAAGGTACATTTAATAACCTCGGATCTTAGTTTATTGGATTGAGTAAAACTGATCTAAAGATCAAATAAAATACATCTTATTTTATTAAATGAATAAATAAATCATCATGTACACTTTACAAAGTTATGAGACCGCATGAGATTTAGGACATAATCCCAACAATACCAACATGGTTCATTTCCGTCTCTTCCCCAACGGAGAAACAAGTAATGCACAAAATCTACCTTGACTAGCTAGCCCTCCATCAGAAAGTTGTTTAGGTCCAAGTCCAACAATGATTTTCTATGATGATAATCTTTTGAGGTAAATCCCCTCAATGCTTGATAGAAAAGTTGATAGCTTCTAATAAAGTCATGCTTTGCCAATACACAATATTCGAAGTGCTAGCATTGAACAACTAAATCAATAGAACAAAGTATCATATCCAACATCAAATTAGATACATATAAAAGAAAATCTAAGGTAAGAGCATACTCTTACAAATAATGTCAAATCCAGTATAATATAAAAGTTATACCAAAAAGGAAATAGAAACCTCAATATACCTATAAAATTTTGATGGGCACACCAAAATATTCCTCCCATCTCCGTCTATCTAGCTGATAAGAGCATTAAAATTCCTCCTATTCTTTCACAACCTTGCTAATTGATAATAATCTTCTTTTGGGGTTCAAATAGGGTAGATATAGACCTGATACTATAAAGAAAAGTTCAAAGGGCTACCAAACAACAAATGTTTAGAGAACTTACCCTTGCCAAGATCATCAAGGTCACCATATGAACAAAAATAAATAGTAGAAACTCAAAATTTCAACGATACCCACACAAGACAAGGAAAGTTATCGATTGGAGGAAGAAGATCTGGTCACTATAGTAGCGTCCAATGAAGCCTAGGAGTGTGATGCAGCAGTCGACAACCTGTACACAAAGGAAATAGATAAACTGTGGGAGAAGGGTTTGAAAAAAAGAGAATAGATCAAGAGAGAGACGAACTGAGAAAGGAAATAATAATAATAAAAAGACTAAGAACTCACCACCAACGATCTTAGGTGACAACTGCTGGGTTGATGCTTAAAGACGATGGTGATGGGTAGTGTTGCGACGATGGTTGTTCGACTAGGTGGTGGTTGGTAGTCAGGGGACAGCAACCGTAGCAAGAGAGGGAGGGTGAGAGACCTAAGAGAAAGATGTTGAGAGATAGGTAGAGATCTTTTGATTCTTTGATTTTGTGGGAAGAATAAAAAAATTTGGAAGATGCAGTGGTGGGGTGAAGATGAAGGAAGTAAAAGAAAGGAAGACGACGACATGGAGGATTTGATTCTTCGAGGGAACATTTTATAAAGAGAGATGGGAGAAAAGAAGATCTGAGACCTTTTGAGGGAGAAGATGGTGCTCTAAAATTGATTTTGTTAGAGATAAAAGAGCTGAGATGTCATTAGAAGAGATGGTATTTGTTTTGTGAGAGAGAAAACTGAAATCTTGGGAGGAAGATCTGAAATCAATTGAGAGAGAGAGGGAATTGAAATTTTGAATCACACTTTTTCATAACGTGTGGGAGACATGTTTTTCAATTGAACGCCATTTCTTTTTATTTTTGAGTCTAATGCACATTTTCTTTTTACAGCGTGAATAAACTCAATGCTATAAATTGATGCTATAGAAAGTTATATTTGTTGTAGTGAGTTGCACTCTTCGCACTATAGATATATTTTCACGTCCACGGATATAACCATTCAATAGTAAGTTGACCCTTCACAATTGCCCATAACTATAGCTGGGTCAAATTATAGTTTTACCCTTGCAGTTACATCTAACTCCTTAAGTACCACCGATTCCTTTAATGAACAAACAGTTTATAGTCCAAATATAAACTAACCCCTCTCGGTTAGTGAGAGGGTGAGGCTTCATTGTTCAAGACCCAGAATTAGCCCTTAAGGGAGCAATTATCTACTTACTCTAAATATGGGAAGGAGTGAATTCCATCTTGTGAAGATATTTTCCCAGCCCTCTACTCAGAAAAATCCAGAAAATGGTAGGCTTATTTAGTTGGCAATCTGGCCACTCTCACCCATACAAATCAAAGGATTGCCCTCGTAGGCAGGAGTTCATAACTCACTTAAGATTAAGGTCTAGTTACCTATGGTCTTCCTATGAAGTGTTAATTTCTTCAATTAACGGTGTTATAAAAGAAAACTAAACATTTTGTGGTCCGATCTTATACAAATTCTTTCTACAAGATACCCCCACTCACATGTCTCCACATGAATGACTATAGTCACGTCGCTTTGTAACACTTTACAACATTTATAACAATTACAAAGTAGGTCGTATCCGTAGTTTCACCAGGATAAGACATCCAACCTTATCCCTATACTACAGACCTTTTTGGTTAATAGTTAAACATGACCCTACTTGTATGTGAACCACATACATGTTTAAGTTTACATAATTTAACCACGAATCTTAGTTTATTAGATTTGAGTTAATGCAAACATATTTTATTGATAAAGTAATTTGTATTTACAAAATGGGTGAGGCACAGTTTGTTCTAAGGATCCAGATCATTAGAGATCGTAAGAACAAAACGCTAGCCTTATCTCAGACATCGTATATTGACAAGATGCTTGTCAAATATTCGATGCACAATTCCAAGAGGGGTTTGTTACCTTTCAGGCAAGGAATTGTTTTGTCTAAGGAATAGTGTCCTAAGACTCTTCAAAAGGTTGAGGAAATGAGACACATTCCCTATGCATCGGCTGTGGGCAGCCTTATGTATGTCATGTTGTGTACAAGGCCTGACATTTGCTATGCAGTAGGAGTTGTCAGTAGATATCAGTCCAATCCAGGATTTGATCACCGAACTGCAGTTAAGACCATTCTCAAGTATCTTCGGAGAACGAGGATTTACATGCTTGTGTATGGTGCTAAGGATTTGATCCGTATAGGATATATTGACTCTGATATTCAGATTGATAGGGATTTTAGGAAATTCACATCAAGATCAACGTTCACTCTTAACGGAGGGGCTGTAGTCCTGAGAAGCACAAAGCAAGGTTGCATTGCTGACTCTACCATGCAGGCAGAGTATGTGGTTCCTCATGAAGCTGCCAAGGAGGCTGTGTGGCTTAGGAAATTTTTTATAGATTTGGAAGTTGTTCCTAACATGTTAAAACCCATCACTCTTTATTGTGATAATAGTGGTGTTGTGGCAAATTCCAAGGAACCTAGGAGCCACAAGAGAGAAAAACATATTGAGCGCAAATATCATCTCATCCGGGAGATTGTGCATCGAGGGGATGTGATTGTCTCGAAGGAAGCAGAATGTTGCTGATCCATTTACAAAGGCTCTCACGGCTAAAGTTTTTTAAGGTCACTTGGAGAGTATGGGTCCACGGGACATGCATCATCTTGTCTAAGGCAAGTGGGAAACCTTACTGGGGATAGTGCCCTAGTTTATTGTATTGTACTTTACTTTATTTTTATGCTTTATATTGCACAACCCACTTCCTTTAGGATAAGCGGGAGATTGTTGAGGTTGATGCCTTAAATCTCATGAGTTTCGTAGTTTGTAAATTTTGTACACAAATTATTTATTTAATAAAATAAGGTGTTATTTTATTTGACTTTTAGTTTGTATTAACTCAATCCAATAAACTAAGATCCAAGGTTATTTTATGTAACTTAAACATGTATGTTTTTGACATACAAGTAGATCATGTTTAATGAATAACCTAAATGGTCTGTGGTATATGAATAAGGTTGGGTACCTTATCCTGGTAACACTATGGATATAGCCCATTTTGTAATTGTTACAATAGTTGTAAAGTGTTACAAACGATTTGATCCTAATTGTTAATGTGGAGACATGTAAGTGGGTATCCTATGCAAAGAGTTTGTATAAGACTGGACCAAGAAATGATTAGTCTCTTTTTATAACGTCCTTACCTGAAGAGATTAACCTATTACTAGGGTGATAATAGGTGACTCGACCTTAAGCTTGAGTGACTTGTGAATCAACCCTACCTATGAGGGCAATCTTTTGATCTGTATGGGTGATAGTGGCCAAGTTCGCCGACTAAATAAGCCTACCATTTTTGGGATTTGTCAAAGTAGGGAGTCGGGAATACAACTACACAAGATGAAATTTACTTCTTCCTATCTCAAAGGCAAGTAGATGAATTGTTTCCGTAAGGGCTGATTCCGAGTCTTGAACAATGAGGCGTCTCACCCTTTCACTGGCAGGTAGGTTATAATTGAACTATAACTAATTGTTCATTAGAGAGATTAGTGATACTTAAAGAGTTAGATATAACTATAGGGGTAAAACGATAATTTGACGTAGCTGTAGTTATGAGCAATTCATAAAGGGGCGACTTACTGTTGATTGATTAAATCCATGGACACAGAAATATATCTATAGTGCGAAGAATGCAATTGTTGGTCTTTAGTGGAATGACCGGCAGTTAATGAAGGTTGATTAACTTAATTAGAGAGCTTAATTAATTAATCTTGTATCATTGGAGCTTCTAATCTGCAGGTCCATAAGGTCCCCTTGCTAGCTCACTAAGGATAAAACAAGGAATAATTGTTTTTGGAATAATTTGAATTGTTCATATTATTTAAGGGAATTAAAGGTGTTATTTATATTAATGTGATTAATATAAAGTATAATTTATATTGATATTAAAGTATATAGTTAATTATAAATAAGATTTATAAATAAAACTATATGTTATGTGAGAGATAAATATTTGAATAAGATTCAAATATTGTTTATATGGATAAGATTCATATAAATACTATAGGTTTAAATTTAATGTGAATATGATTCATATTAAAACTATAGGTTAAGAAAGATATATGTGATAGCACCTAAAATGTGCTTAAATATGCTATTTTGTAGATATCGAGCAATTTGGAGGCAGAATCGAGCATTAGAAAAAAAATGGACCTGAAATGGGGACCAGTTTAGAGTCCTAACGAAGCAATTAGGCCAAAAGATGTCAAAATTACAAAATTGCCATTGAGGCAGCAGTTTTTTACAGCGTCGCAGCGGTGTCTCACGGTTATAAAATTTGCAGTTCGATAGTTAGGTCATATCTTTTGCTTTGTGTGGTCATTTTGGGCGTATGACCACTCGTTTTTTTTTTGTGTGCTCTATCCATCTACAACATTAGATTTTAGAGTTCTTTCCATCTTCTTTTTGTAATCTAGTGAAATGATGTCAGATATGTCGATTATGGGCTAAGGTAATTATTTCTAGCTTGGGTTTTAGGATCTTTTCCCTGTTTCAATGTACTTATGAGTTTTCGAACTAAGTTTCATATTGTATTGCTGGATTCAATTATGTTTTATGAGATTATGATCATATTATCGTATGCTTACTTTGAATTAACATGCAATTCGTGACACTTGGTTGTATGTAGATCCGTAGAAAATGATTGGTTAGGTTAGCTTGCGAATCGAATTAGAAGAGTATGATCTAACCAACTTAGGATTGAACCAAACGAATATTTAACTAGGCGCTTGAAAGTTAAGTGTTCACTCCAACGTTCGCTAGATCTTAATGCAATTAGAACAACTTGATTTGATGCTTTTCATCTAATCAATTTGGACTAGTTAGTTGTTTAGGAATATTTAATTAGCTTTTCTAATTAATTTGGTTAGGTGCAAGCAATTAATTGACTTTGGTAATGAGAATTCAATGATCAAATATTTTGAATAGGAAAATTTTGTTACAACCCAAACTAGGCTTTCTCATCTTAATTTTTAAACCCTTTACTTTGCGCTTTGTTATTTTATGCGATTATTTTTTTTTTTTGCAAAAAACCAATATCAAACCCCCCTTTCGGTTACCAACGGGCTATAAACTATTTGATTGAGAAATTCAAGGACTTCTTGTGTTCGATCGAGTCTTGCCACTATGTTATATGCGTAGTGGCTATGCTAAATGTATGCTCAGTTGTGTGTTGCACATATGTCAAGCTTTTCTTAATATCAACCCAGGTATAAACTAATACTAAGCTTCTCGATGAGGACCAAGGTCGAACATGGGGATTTGTAGCTAGTATGATGAATAAAAGTTTTAACTTGCGAAAATCTATAAAATGGAATGAAATGTTGGTGATTAATGCTAAATAATAAAGTAATAAAAGATGTACAACAAGTGAACTGGGAATCAGTGAGATGTTTGTGCAAACAAAGAAGTTTTGGTTTGTCGAATGGAGAAAAAAGGGTTGGAGAAAACCCTTCATCAATCAGTTGAGTTCTTCCTTAGTTTCATGGTTTATGCACTCATTTGTCGCCGAGAGGGAAAAGATAGAGGATGACTGACTGATTCCCAAGCTCTTCCATAGCACGAAAGTATCTCTAACTATCTAACATTTTTGATCTGTTGATTCAGCTGGCTTTTAAAGCCCAAAAAATGTACTTTTCATGATGTCATCAGGTAAGGCTCTGACGCAGAGGATAAGGCTTTGCGTTTGCCAATCGTCATCTCTGACCAGGTAGGTTGTCACTATTCCACGGATCAGAGGGCCAAAAATCCTCTTTGTCTCCAGCTGTCAAGATCAGGTTTTTCGAGGTTCAAGAATTTTTCTTTTAGTGCCATGCGTCTGAGGGATGCGTTTCTCGATCTTCTTCGACACATGCGTTGAATCTTGTGTTTTCCTACAAAATGGGGTGTTTAAAGAGTTAAATAACATATTATTCTTTCTCCAACCAATTTACATGCTTGCACGCATAAGAGATACTTATCATGAAATTAAGCATAAGATGATGCACTTTTCAACATTCTTTCGCAATTATTCTAAGAAAAAAAGAAGCAATAACTTGTATTTCTACAAGTTATCAGACCCCCAAATTTAGAATAATATTTGTCTTCAAGCATGTCTTACTAAAGAAATTCAACGCAAGCTTCACTTTTCTTTGCGTTGACTAGCCCTCAGTATACTCTTTACTTTTATAACTACACTTACGCTATATCTACTCTTGATGATTTCATTTTTTCTAGAAGTATTTCCTAAGTTTAGATGCGACAAGCTTTTTCTCAAAAATCTTCTTTCTCATTCCATACACTTCTATTTTCTCACTTTTCAACATTGCTTTTGATAAAGAAACTCTTTTGTTTTGCTTGTGTTGATCCTGGTTACCTGCATTCGTTTTTGCTTGCCAACACGGGTGTCATGCGCAACATCCAACTACGAGCAAGTTCCTTTCGCAACTAAACTCTTATCTTGGTTAAGGCTTCCTTACCAGACATTGGAGTTTACTATTATTATTATTTTTATTATTTTTATTCTTCAAGTTTTAATGGCTCAAACCTTTTTCTCACCCCTAAATTTTGAGAGTCGTAAGGTCCTCATTGCGTTAAGACTCCAACTTCACGTGTTTAGTTGAGAGAGAATCAGAGGATCAAGTACTAGAGATCAAACCACATCCGCATCAAATTTACATAAACACAAGTTCAATTACACGAAACACGTTTCTCCAGAAACCTTGTGTGAACACCTGCGATCCAAATGGTACAAATTTTGAAAATATAAAAATAAAAACAACATTTTTATATTTTAATTTGTATGTCAATTTTTTTTTAAACAATTTGTATCTCAATTTTAAATTTTAAAATGTATAATTATATTAAATAATATAAAAATCTTTAAAAATATAATATGTCATGTCATAAACTCAATTCATTTTTTAAAAAATTAAGATTTGTATCATGTAATGTATTATGAATGATATAATATTACAAAATAATTATTATAAAAAATTAACAAAAATATGTTCATAAATTAATTAATAATAGGGTTTAGTCAATATAATATTTAGTGTTTAACTACAACTAGTTTTATTACTTATAAATATAGTATCAAGCACATTTAAAACAATTGTTCAAATTAGATACCAATTTCTAAATATGCTACCAAACACATATATAAAAGAGAAAATTACCGTTTTAGTCTTTGAGTTTTTAAAAATAGGTGTGATTGATCTCTAAGGTTTTAATTTGGTCATTTTAATTCTCTAGTTTTAGAAAATAAATTTAAAAAGTGAAAATTTTTAAAAATAGAAAAATAAGAGAAACTATTTACATAAAATAGCAAAATTTTTGGATAATTGTGATAGACACTAATAGAAGTCTACCAGGGTCTATCAGTGATAAAAATGATAGAAGTTTATCACTGATAAATGCTGATAGAAGTTTATCAATATCTATCAGTGCTTTTTTTTATTTTCTGTAAACAGTTTGACATTTTTTTCTATCTGTGAAAATATTTGTTTTTATTTTTTATTTTCTTTAACTTTAAAATGTCATGTAAGTATTTAAAATAATAATTAAAACTTTTTAATGTATAAAATGATAAAGACTTTTTTAAACATATTTTTGAAATCTTAGTGTCCAATCGCATTTATTTGTAAAAAATTCAAGAATTAATTTTTTTCTATATAAAAATATAATACACGTTGAATTTCTTATCTTTAAATCTCTATCAAACACAAAACATGTCCTAAGTATTTGAAGAATAAATTTGGAAGTTTTTGAAAAAAATGACACCAAAGATGGAATATACTTTCAAATTTTATAAACTTTAAAAGAAGATTATAATTTATTTTTTTTAAAGTAAAGAAGATTATAAAAAATCTAAATTAAATAATATTAAATTTGGATGCAACTACGATTACGAATATTATTTCTACTTTATTTCATTCTAAAAAATATGTATATAAATGATTGAATAACGAATAAAAGAAAAAACTGTGGCTGCTGGGATTCGAGCCCAGGTCTCCACGGCCACAACGTGGAATTCTCACCACTAAACTACAGCCACATAATTGTCAAAATAATGCAGCAGTTTAAACCTATCAATGTTGGTATTTTAAGTAATATAACAAAAAATGGTTTATCTATCCTTATTTTAAATTTTCCATTGATTACTCAATTAATATGATACAATATTTAATAATGATTATTTTTAAAAAAAAGCCTAATTTATAATTAGAACTTTGGTGTTGTATCAATCAAAACTGTGAACTTAGAATTGTATTAATTTTAATTCTAAACTTTCATAAGTAAATCAATTATGACCATATTTTAGGTCAAAATAGAAAAGATGAGAAGAATGCAAATAACTTATATTAATGAAAAGCAATTCATTAGATCAACATGTTTCTCTAATGTTATATTTTCATCCATATATTTAAAGAGGTTTATACACATATCAACATTCATTAACAAGTTTTGAACATAATCCTAAAGGAAGGTTTAACTTAATTAACTTAAGAAATTTTAGGGTTTAAACTAATACACAAATAACATATTAGAGATTAAGTGTCATTTTAGGACATTTTTTTGTTAAAAACTATTAGTAAAAATAAGATATTTTGGAAAGTATTTCCAAAAATAGAGGTATTTTTTGTCTTGATTGAATTTTTCTTTTACAAAAGGCCGAACTTAAAGTCATTTATGTGTTCTCTAAAGACACCATCGACAAACAAACAAAAGAAGAAAAAAAATGACAATCAAGTTGTGTCTTAGGAAGAAACGAAACTATTTTTTTTTTCAATTAATCAAGATTAAATGACATTTAGGGGTTAGTTTACTTTTTAGGGATTTGATTCTTTGTACTTTTTAGTTTTGGTTTATTTTCGTCTTTATAGTTTAAAAATGTCTATTTTGGTTATCTACCTTTAAAAGTGATTGTTTTTTGTCCTTTTATTTTGTATTTAATCTCTTCTATCATAATTTTATATAATAACAATATTAGTTAGTGCCACTCATAATAGATTTTTTGAAATGTTATTATATTTTCTAAGTCTTGTAAGTACATAAATTTTGCTACGTACATTTTCTTTTGGGTTAATTTAGACTTCAAGTTCAATTGAGGAACTTTGTGAGACCTTCGTGTTAAGAAACAATAAATTGGGAGAAATCAGTGTTGTTGGCCTATTTTTGGATGCCCAAATGAAACCTGATGTAACGATCTGACTTTCTAGAACTTGTTCTAGGTCGTTATTTCATGCATGCATACATCTCAAAATGACACTTTTCATATATTTGACTAAAATCAAAGAAATTTATAAAATAAATAACTTCATTAAATTTAAATAATTAAAAATCTTGGATCAGGGTACCCTTAAAAAAATTATAAAACTAAAATTGTGAACTTTACATAAAATGTCTAACGATACAAAAAACCAAATTTTTTTAATTTAAACATCAAAACTGGGATAAAAACATAAAAAAAAAAATGTGAGTGGAAGCATTGTCTGGTCCCAACAGCACGGTCATCAATTCTTCTTGTCATTTGCCTATCTATCCTTGTCTTTACCTGAAAGTTGTAACATAAGAAAGAGTGAGTATAAAAATGCTCAGTAAGTGACCCACTACAGGTCTATCTAGTAAACTTGTTGATTTTTCTATACGGGACATGTGCACAAAACATTACAGTCATGATAATCCCGAAGGAACACATATCATGGCAGTTCTGGTGATTCCAAAGGAACACAAAACATGACACAAAGTATACACAACCCGATAGGATAATTAATTGTCACTATTTAACATAGCATACATCAATCAACCAATAGGCCTTAAATCTTAATCATAGACACAATTATCAAACCATGTAAATTATCATCATAAAGTTTCATGTCATGGTCATATTATCATAGCTTGTAGACTTCCGGCTTATCCAAAGCAATCTATTCATGAGCGAAACATAGGCAAGTCATTTCAATACATTCAACTTAACAATAATAACTTGGGTAGCGTGCCGGCTCGAAGGCGAGCCAGTAGTAAATCACTTACCTCGATATCAAGCTTAATTAGTTTTTTCCAAACAACTAATCTCCTTCAACCTTTAGAAATCTTAAATAAATCCTACTGTAGCCACCTATTTTTGTCCTAGTTGTTTTACTTCTTTCTCATTGTGTGTTAATTTTGGTTTTAAAAAAATAATAAGTAAATAATTAAAAAAAGATTTTTAATTTTAAAAAAAATATTAGTAATAAAAATAAAAAAATAAAAAAGGGTTTTGTTTAAGGTATATATATATATGTATGGAAGGAACGCATCTTGAAAAAATATTTTTTTTAAAAAAAAATCATATTAAATTTTTGAAATTTTTTTCTCATAACTCCATTTTATTTTTTTTCCTTTTAAAATGAGTTAATTATTTTTTTCCTAAATTAAAAACGTTTTGTGACTATAAATTCTAAGTTTATCTTTGAATGTGGGAGGGGAGATTTGGTTGATAAAAAAAATCAGAGAGACAGAGGGAGAACACACCGAGAGAATAACCACACACAGAAAAAGAATACAACAGAAAAACCCTAGAGGAGAGATTTTTTTACACAACCCAAAAACCATAGAAATCTATACAAAAAAAAAAAAAGACCTTAGAGAGAAAAATCAGTTATACGCCAAATCTTTCCCAAAAATTTGAAAATCCACAACACAAGAAAGTTCTAGCTTTGTTGGAGGTTGCACTTGGTAGGGCATTCGTCCCAAGGATCCACACCTCAGACAACGGGCAGCTTTGTGTTATGGATCCCAACCTTCAATCTTCTTCTTCTCTCTTATATCTAAAAAGAGATAGAAAGAAAAGGTTATAAGAAAGATACTTTTTTTATTATTTTTTCCCGTTTTATTTTTGTGTTTACTATCATGTGATATTTATCTATTTTTATATGCATTAATCTACTATTACTGTTTCTTCCTTTATTTACTATTATTATTGTTTTTTTTCTTTTCGTGTTCATTTTCTTCTTCCATGACATTTTCTTCATTGTTTGTTTTATTATTTTTTTTAAAAAAAAGTAAAATGTGAAAAAAAAAAGAGAGATGAAAGTTAAAAAATGAGAGTAACATACCTTAAGATGAGTGAGTTCTTGCTGTGATTACAAAAAAATTAGCTAGCTTGTTGAAGAGAGTAAAAAATTTGAAGTTGAAAAAGAAGAGAGACAAGCTTAAGTTGAAGAGGGAGGAAGAGAAAGATGAAAAAAAAATGTTGAAGTAGAAGGAGAAGTGAGGTTTTAAAATGGAAAAGAAAAGATTTGTTGGGAAATGAAAAGATTTATTTAAAAAGTTAAAAAAAAAAGTGGATTTTTTAGAATTGTTTAAATAAAAAAGGGTCAAATATATAAATAGTTAAAAGTTTATTATTATTATTATTATTGTTGTTGTTGTTATTTAAGAAAAAAAAAAGGAAAAGAAAGGACGCCCATCCCATCAATTAATTAATTTTTTTTTAATTGTATGGTCCGCGTCACAACTAACGCAGACCACTTTATTTTATTATTTTTTCTTTTTAATTTATTGTTATTTATTATTATTATTATTATTTAATATTTTGATTTTTATTTTGTTTATATATTTCATATTTCCTTTTAGCAATTTCTCTTTATATTCTTAATAATTTTCTTTTAAGTATAGTATTTAGTTAATTTATTTATCAAAATTTTCACATTTAATTTTGCATGTTCATATTTATGTTACAAATTATATATTGTTATATCTTTAAATCTTCACTTTTATTTTCTAAAAAATCCGACGATGGAATCTAGATAATTTGATAGTCCAATTTTCTAGAATTATTGAGGTGAGGAGTCGATTCTTTGGGAGTCCGAGATCGATCTCCAATATGTTTTTATTAAATTTTCAATATGCCCTTTTATGTTTATTTAATTTATATTATGCTTCTTAAATTACGCTTGTTTATTTAATATTCACATTTAAATTAATTTTAATTTCTAGCTAACTTTTCTTTAAGTTTTTCTTAAATTTTTTATTATTAAAATTCTTTTAAAGGCATTTAAATATATATTTTTTTAATACATTTTTTTAATCTTAAAAAAATTAATATATTATTTCAAAAGGTTTCCTAATAAGTTTTTCTAAGAGTTTGACACTGTTTTTCTTTAAAAAAAAAAATTCCTAAGATGGAATCTAGGAAATTTGAGAGTCCGATTTCCTACAATTCTTGAGGTGAGGGATCACATAGTCCGAGATTTGATCCCAACAAAAAATGAATTTAATTAATGTTTTTAAAATTTTTATTAAAAGGCTATTCCTATGACGGATTTTGAGAAATTGAAATAATTTCTCACACTCTTGAGGTGAGAAATTTTTTCTCAAATTTTAATATAGTCAAATTGATGGAAAATTTTTCACTTATTTTATGGGATCATTACCTCAATATTAGAGTAATGAGTGATAAAATAAGACATTTGTTTTAAAAAAATTTCTTCCCAAATGATTTTATTTAAAGAATAATTTTTAATTCAAGATAAAAATGAATTGGCCACCGTTTTACTTAAGTGGTGTTGTGGGGTGCTAACACCTTCCCCATACACAAATGCCTCCCCAACTTAACTCTAGTCTTCGCAGACCATTTTTGTTGATTTTTACTTAAAATTTGTTACTTTATTTTGCTGTCCAATCACACCGTAAAAAAGATTGGTTGCGACTCCTTTTTATTTTATTTTTTAAAATTAACCCTTTTTAGAGGACGTCGGCCGCTTCGCGTCATCTTGGGCAAGTGGCGACAGTTTGGCGACTCCACTAGGGACATGAGGTTCCACCTCAAGAGTTTGGTCATTTTTCTCCTTTATCTTGAATTATTTTATTCTTTAATTTTGTTTTAATTTATTGTGTGTAGTTCTTCTATATTTTATTTTTGCTCACACATTCACAAGCCTCCTACCCGGGCTTTACCTACTAGGATTAGAATCGAGGACGGAGTAGTGTTGGCCTTCGAGAAGCTTTGCTTCCGTGCGGGCACACGAAAAGTTCTCACTCAACTTGGTCATTCCGTCATGCACGACTTTTTTTACCAAGTTGGGGACCTTTATCATTTAGGGCCTTAGAATTAGCCTCACCATTAAAGCTTTCATGTAATGTACTAGTCTATTACCACATGTTTTTTTAAAGTAATTTATTTTTAAGTGATGTTGGTTAAAAAAAAAAAGTTTATCTTGAAACCTTAAGATATTTATGTTTGGTTTAACATCACAATTTCATGAAAATTAAGTAAAAGTGAATTTTTTTGTGTGCTTATTTTGACTTTCTTAATCAATTTACATTTTAGTAATCTTGTAGATATATTTAAAGTTTTTTTTCCTCACATATAAAAAGAAAATATTTCTTTAAATAAAGTTGAGCAATGCTTTTTTTCAAAAAAAAAAAAAAAAAACACATTTATTTGAATATTTTTGTTTGAAAAAAAATATATGTATTTTGTGATTTATGTTTTCATCACCTAATAATAAATTTTAAATTAATAATGAAAAATGGTGAAAGAAACTCCTTTTTTTTTTTAGTTGGAGGATAAAACTTTACAAATATTTTAGAAATTTGAAAGATGAAAGGCATATCAATTATTGTTTTATTTTTTCAAAATTAATAACATTTGTAATGAGGAAAAATAAATTTGACTAATTAATCAAAAGAAAGAGACTCATAAAACATCATTTGTTTAATGTAAATAATTAAATTCCATGATTTCATAAACTTTTTATGGTGATGTTTGTTAATTTTTTTTTTTTAAGTAGTGTTTCATCTCATATAACCACATTTTTTTTTATTGTATTCTGCCTTTTATCAAAGAGTTTGAAGTTAACCATTTCTGATAGGAAACACTTTTAATAATTAATTTTTTTATTAAAATTTTTTTGTTGCACTTTTAATAAACTTACTTTTTTTAAAATGATATTTTTTTATAAATATATAAATTAAAGATTTGATATTGTTGAATGAGAAATTTTGGACCAATCACAAATTTTCACGTCATTTACCAAATTAATGGCGAAATTATAAAATAATTAAATTTGGTATAATTAAATGTTACATGTGTCCTAAATTGAAATTGAAGACGAAAATTGACAAATTCCGATGGTGCCACGTATTTCCGTCCTCATTGTTGGATCAAATTAATTATTTTTTGTTCAATTAATTATTAATGTTTGGGATAAAATTTAATCAAGTCCAAAAATAGACTTATTTTGGCCCAAAGGGCCCAAAGGCTCCAATCCAATTAGTTGGACCTAATGGGCTAGGTTCATGGACCAATCAAGCCCAAGCCCACGAAAGCCTACATGAGAACTCTATAAATAGAGAAGTTCTCTTCATTTATAAGGTTCAGAAAATTTACCTTCAGAGAGCCTAGAGAGAATTCTCCCTACAATCAGGAGACTCCCTAACTCCTGAAGCTGAACCATACTTGAAGATTGAAGTTGCTTGGAACACATACATTCCTCCAAGACTCCAACTTCACGTGCATCCACGTGCTCCACTTCCATACATCAAGCGCACACGTTCAGTTGAGAGAGAATCAGAGGATCAAGTACTAGAGAGCGAACCACATTCGCATCAAATCTACATAAACACAAGTTCAACTCCATGAAACAAGTTTCTCCGGAAACCTCGTGCAAAAAAATTGGCACGCCCAGTGGGACCTCTCTACCTCTCATCTCTCTCTCAACACTCAAATCAAGCAATGACCTTTAAGAAAGTTGCATCCAACGCTCCTGCAGCATCCAACGCTCCTGCTGCGTCCAACGCTCCTTTCACGTCCCATGCTTCTGCTGCGTCCAACGCTCCTACTGCAAGCGATGCATACACGGGACCATCACTCGCAGTCGCTCAAAAGGGATCATGCAGGAGAAGGATCAAGGATCTGCCGTGGCAGAGAACATCTTGAGGCGATTGAAAGAATCTCCTAAAGGCGGGATTGTCATCAAGGAAAATCCTTTGTTTGACAACTCTGCTCTTGCGTCTGACCGATCCAAGAAGGAATCACACCCTGATGTGATGTCCGTCATGATGGCTGACATAACGACCGAGGCAACCATGGCAGAATTAGAGAGGAAGATAAATTTCCTAGCGAAAGCTCTCGAGGAGCGAGATAATGAGATCGTTGCCTTGAGAGAGCAAATGCAGGCTCGAGAAACTGCTGAGTCGAGCCAAACTCCCGCTGTCAAGGAAAATGACAAAGGAAAAACTCCGTTGCAAGAAAGCCAACTGCATCACTCTACCTTCGTCGCCTTTCTGTCAGTCCAGCAGCTGCAGGACATGATCACAAATACCATCAGAGCCCAGTATGAGGGATCGCCACAAACTTCTTTTATGTACATCAAGCCGTACACTAAAAGAATTGACAACCTTAGAATGCCTGTCAGATATCAACCACCAAAATTCCAGCAGTTCGACGGAAAGGGCAAACCTAAACAACACGTTGCTCATTTTGTTGAAACCTGCGAAAATACATGAACTAGAGGAGATCAACTGGTTAGACAGTTCGTCCGTACCTTGAAAGAAAATGCTTTCGATTGGTACGCTGATCTAGAGCCAGAAGTGATTGACAGCTGGGAGCAGTTGGAAAGAGAATTTCTGAATCACTTTTACAGCACTAGGCGGACTGTTAGCATGATGGAGCTAACAAACGCCAAGCAGCGGAAGCGAGAGCCAATCATCGACTACATCAACCGATGGAGAGCTCTAAGGCTTGATTGCAAAGAGACTCACTGAACTATCTTCAGTGCAGATGTGCACCCAAGGCATGCATTAGAAACTTCTCTACATCCTGCATGGAATAAAGCCTCGCACATTTGAAGAGTTGGCGACTCGCGCCCATGATATGGAGTTGAGCATCGCCAACAAAGGAACAAAGGACTTCCTGGTCCCAGGAGAAAAGAAGGATAAGAAGGATACAAAGGGCACCGAGAAAACTGTGAAGAGTGCCACGAAAGAATCTATGGTCGTCAATACGACCCCATTGAAAATTTCCTCTAAAGGAAGAGATTCAAGAGCTGAAAAGAAAGATGATGGAGGCGAGCGACGTCGCCTAACTTTGAAGGAGAGGCAGGAAAAGGTTTATCCATTCCCTGACTCTGATGTTGCAGATATGCTAAAGCAGCTGCTAGAGAAACAACTAATTCAACTGCCAGAATGCAAGTGGACGGAACAGTCAGAAAAAGTCAACGACCCCAACTACTGCAAATATCATCGGGTCATTAGCCACCCGGTTGAAAAGTGTTTCGTGCTGAAGGAGTTGATTATGAGGTTGGCTCGTGAAAAGAAGATTAAGCTAGATCTGGATGAGGTGGCTCAGGCAAATCATGCTGCGGTGGCAATGCCTTCAAGCGTTCCACCATCAACACAGTTTTATGATCAAAGTGAAAACTTAATCCAATTTGGGACTTTTGAGCCTATAGTCGTTCGGTTCCAACAGGAGATCATAATGACAGACTCCCAAAGCAAAGATGAGTCTGTTGAAGATAATGATTAAGGGTGTATCCTTGTAACTCGTCGAAAGAAAAGAAAGTCGAGTTCCACAAAAAAAGAGTTGCGCTTCCGTCAAGATTACAGAAGAGGAAGCAAGACTCAGAAGAAGAAATCAAAGAGCAAGGTGTGAAAGTCTAAACCTGTCAAGGAGGAGGATGGAGATTTTTCTCAACCTCGGCGACTAGTGACTTTGGCATAACTTCTGTCAAGAAACTTCCTTAATAATCATCAAGATGAAGTGCTGGAAGTTCTTACGTGTCATGTCGTCAGCACAGCAGAAGGCGAAGATATTCCTTCAAGTTCGTTGGAGACGATGTTAGAATCAAAAGACCTACCGTCGTTTCGCATAGGTGACTTGTTGTCTCTCCCTCAGACAGCTAAGACTGCTCTTATTGATGCATTGCTAAACTCAGGTGCATTAAGTTCATCAAGTTCAAGCGTCCCAGCCTCTAGGGTGCGTAGATGCGCTTCTTGTTACACATATATAGGCTTTTCAGATGAAGACCTATTGCTGGGATCAAAGTATCATAACAGGCCCTTGTTTGTCTCAGAATACATGCGAGAACAAAGGGTTGGTCGAATTCTCATTGATGATGGGTCAGCTATCAACATTATGCCTAAATCGACTATGAAGCAATTAGGTATCTCAATGGAAGAACTCACGAATAGCAAGTTGGTGATCCAAGGCTTTAATCAAGGCGATCAACAAGCGATCGACATGATTCGCTTGGAACTCATTATTGGCGACTTAAAGGCCAACACATTGTTCTACGTCATAGATTCGAGGACCACTTACAAGCTGTTGCTGGGGCGTCCTTGGATTCATGGAAATGGAGTGATAACTTCTATACTCCATCAATGCTTCAAGTTTTATCAAGATGACATTAAAAATGTTGAAGCAGATTCCAACCCATTCTCAGAAGCTGAGTCCCACTTCGCAGACGCAAAGTTCTACTTAAAAACCGATAATGTCAGTGAAGTTATGCCTGCGGAGATTCCTCTGATAAAAAGAGAGGATAAGTCTCAGTCCAAGCCACAAATAGATGCAACAAAAGAACCAAGTGAAGGGGCCAGTACTTCTGACTCTCAAAAAAGTAAGGCATCTCCTAGCTCTGCGAAGACTGAAACTTTGGAAGATGAGAAAGCTCCAAGTCCTCCAATCTTGCGTTGTGTTCCTTTGTCGAGAGGCAAGAAAGGCGAGTCACCATTCGCAGAATGCTCGAGGGTCTTGAAGGTCGGTGATGTGGAGATCTTAAAAGAAAGTTTTGTTACACCTCTTACAAAAATAACAAAACAAGAAACTCACAAACCAAAAATGGACTTGACGAAGGCGAATTTGGCTGAAAGACGAAAAAAAGATGGGTTTGATCCAAAAGCTTATAAGTTGCTGGCAAAAGCAGGCTATGACTTTACAACTCACACTGAGTTCAAAAGCCTGAAAATTTATGAGCAGCCTGAACTTTCTCCATCCCAGAAGAAGCTTTTGCAGGAAGGATATGCTATACCTGCCTCAAGGAAAGGACTTGGATATAAGTCTCCTGAGCCCGTTTGCATAACTAGAAAGGGTAACGCAAAAGTGGTTGACAGCAATCACATAACGGTGAAAGAGGTTGATGACTCTAAAGAAGGAGAAAACAATGGTCAAAGAACCTCCGTCTCCGACTGCATTCGACCGCCTGTCGCACGTGCTTTAGTCTTTGAAAGGCTAAGCATGACGGAAACAGAAGAAGAAAGTCAGCGCCCAATGCCCAACCTTGGCTGACGCTCTGCCTTTCGAAGGCTTGTTATACCTTCTGGGGAGGAAGAAGACATTTGTCATTCTCCAGTGACGACTCAACCCTCGGCCATTGAAAGATTAAGTGTGCTTACGAAGAAAAATGAGGAAGTACCTCGCGTGTCAATTTTCAACTGCCTTAAGCATGAAGGTGTCGAGAATCACTTTAACAAAATGTCGTCTTTCGAGCCAAAAGAAAAAGAAAAGATTCGTGGTGATGCTCCTAGTATACCTACAAAGAAGAGTGGAGAAAAATCTCACACATCAATTTGGCGCCACATTAAGCATGAGGATGCCGAGAATCATTCAAATCAAAGCCCCCTTGCGAGACAAAGGAGGGAGGAGAAATTCGTAGTGCTGTTCCTTCACGAATGAAAAGGAAATTTTTTGACACCCTCAATACAAGTGAATGCTTTTTAAAGGTAAAAAGATGTGATGTTATTTTTACTAAGCCCGAAAGTGAAAGCTTAAAACAGGAAGAGGGCGATACTTCATATCATCACATCACCGTCATCGAAGATTCGGAGAGCAAAATATCCGAAGAAGATGTGGAGGATGCCCCACTCATGCTTGAGGATGGTGGTCAATCCACGGTAGATGAACTCAAAGAAGTGAACCTTGGCACAGTAGAGGAACCGCACCCAACTTTCATTAGCACGTCTCTCTCAAGTGAGAAGGAGAGCGAATATAGGAGCCTGCTCGCTGAATATAGGGACATCTTTACTTGGTCATACAAAGAGATGCCAAGACTGGATCCAAAAGTAACAGTCCATCATCTCGCAATCAAGCAAGGGTATCGACCCGTCAAACAGGCTCAACGATGCTTTCAGCCAAAGCTTATTCCCCAAATTGAAGCAGAAGTCAATAAGTTGATTGAAGCAGGATTCATTCGCGAAGTCAAGTATCCAACGTGGATAGTCAACATTGTTCCCGTTAGAAAGAAGAATGGACAGCTTCGCGTCTGTGAAGACTTTCGTGACTTGAATAATGCATGCCCAAAGGATGACTTTTAAATTGGTGATCTAGTGCTTGCGGTAAGAAGACCAATCATAACGACAAGACATACAGGAAATAAGTTCACTCCTAAGTGGGATGGACCCTATATCGTCAAAGAAGTCTACACAAATGGAGCATACAAGATCGTCGATCAGGATGGATTAAGGATTGGCCCAATCAATGGCAAATTCCTTAAGAAATTTTATGCATGATAAGTATGTAAAATGCTCGTCATCACAAGAGCCTAAACTGCACAGTGCTCCTGGCCCGCATGAGCTTAAAAGGTGAATGGCAATATAAAAAAAAAAGAAAAAAAATAATTTACATTTGAACTACGTTATGACTTGATTCCTATACATTATAAATGGTACGTAGGCAGCTTGAAGTAAACTTTAAGTTCAGTCCAGTAAAAAAAAAACAAAAAAAATTCCTTTGAACTACGTTATGACTTGATCCCTATACATTATAAAGGGTACACAGGCAACTTGAAGGAAACTTTAATTTCAGTCCACCACAAAAAAAAAAAAAGAAAAAAAAAAAAAAAAAAAGAGAGAAATGTCACAACCACCTGAAACGTGACACTAGGACATTGATGGTGTTCGTTAAAGGATGTCACTAAAGGTTGAAGATGCCTTACTGGGGGCAACGCAACAAATCAAAGGAGTGCATTGCTAAAGGTTAAAGATGCCTGCCTGATTCCACCTCATTTGCGAGATCAAGTTCAGTCTGCTTAACTCTGCCTTATTTGGGAGATTAAGTTCGATCTGCCTAGCTCTACCTCATCTGAAAGATCAGCTATGTTCCACCTCTAAATTGTTGGCGTAGCTCCGCTCCCTCTCTAAATATAAGTGCAGCTTCGCTCCTCCTCTGAAATGTGGATGCAGCTTCGCTCCTCCTCCAAAAAATGTTGGTGTAGCTTCGCTCCATCTCAAAATACTAGTGCAGCTCCACTTCCTCCTCCAAAAATATTGGTGCAACTTTGCTCCATCTCCAAAAATGTTGGTGCAGCTCCGCTGCATCTCTAAATACTGGTGCAGCTTTACTCCATCTCCAAAAATGTTGGTGCAGCTCCGCTCCATCTCCAAATACTGGTGCATCTTCGCTCCTTCTCCAAAATATTGGTGCAACTCCGTTCCACCTCCAAAAATGTTGGTGCAGCTCCGCTCCCTCTCTAAATATAAGTGCAGCTTCGCTCCTCCTCCAAAAATGTTGGTGCAGCTTTGCTCCATCTCCAAATACTGGTGCAGCTTTGCTCCATCTCCAAATATTGGTGCAGCTTTGCTCACTCTCCAAAATATTGGCGCAGCTCCCCTCCATCTCTAAAATACTAGTGCAGCTCCGCTTCCTCCCTAAAAATATTGGTGCAGCTCCGTTCCACCTCTAAAATGTTGCGCAGCTCCGTTCTCTCTCCAAAATATTGGTGCAACTCTTATTTAGCTCGGAAAATAGTGGTGCAGCTCCCATTCTCCTCTGAAATGTTGGTGCAACTCTGCTTCTCCTCCGAAATATTGGTGCAACTCTACTCCATCTCCAAATTCAAAAACTGCATTGCAATTTCACTTTTGTCTTAAATTCGATGATATCGTTGCTGCATCTCCATCTTCCAAGACGCGTTGGTATCTGGCAAGCTCTGCGAGACGCATTGGCGTATGACAGACGAGCACACAACGCATTAACATCTTCTAAAGAAATACATCAGATTGAGGCTGATCTTTCAGGGAGCGGGACGTGTTAACAAAGGATGGACTAGTATGTCGCATCCTAAGTTGGTAAGGAAAGCAGGCGTGTTGGTGATGAGCCAACTTCTATTCGTTGTTGTACAGCGCGGGCGCGTTGGCGATTAGCCAACTTCTATTTGTCGTTGTACAGTGCGGGCGCGTTGGCAATGAGCCAACCTCTATTTGCCGTTGTACAGCGCGGGCGCTTTGGCGATGAGCCAACTTCTATTTGCCATAGTACAGCGCGGGCGCTTTGGCGATGAGCCAACTTCTATTCGCTGTTGTACAGCGCTGGCGCGTTGGCGATGAGCCAACTTCTATCCGCCCTTGTAGAGCGCGGGCGCGTTGGCGATGAGCCAACTTCTATTTGCCCTTGTAGAGCGCGGACGCGTTGGGGATGGGCCAACTTCTATTCGCTGTTGAAGAGCGCGGGCACGTTGGTGATGCGCCAACTTCTATTTGCCGTTGCAGAGCGCAGGCACGTTGGCGATGGGCCAACTTTTATTCGCCGTTGCAGAGCGCGGGCGCGTTGGCATGGGCCAACTTCTATTCGCCGTTGCAAAGCGCGGGCGCGTTGGCATGGGCCAACTTCTATTCGCCGTTGCAGAGCACAGGCGCGTTGGCAACAGGCCAACTTCTATTCGCAGTTGTACAGTGCGGGCGCGTTGGTAATGTGCCAACTTCTATTCGTCGTTGTACAGCGCCCGCTTTGGCGATGAGCCAACTTCTATTCACCATTGTATAGAGCAGGCGTGTTGGCGATGAGCCAACTTTTATTCGCCGTTGTATAGCTCCGCCAGTGTCGATGCAGTAACAACAAAGGATGGACTAGTATGTTGCATCCTAAGTTGGTAAGGAAAGTGGGACGTTTTAACATAGAGCCAACTTTCGCCCCAACGTGCTCAACATACCTGACAAAAAAAAAAGTATATTCTAAAGAAAAAATAGTTACCTTGGAGTTTACCTTTTTTTAGTGGGTGAAAATTCTATTCCCAAAAGAAGAAAAACCTGAAGAAAAAAAAATTGTTCCCAGTTTTACATATTCTGTACTATAGCGATTATGGACAAACTAGAGCTCAAAACAAAAATCTAACCATTCAGAATGAGGTCCTATGTATCTCGAACAGGCTGATACAATTTCTTTACGATCCGACGATTGAAACTCTGGAAAACCATAATTTTCCGAGAGCTGTCGCTGAAAAAAAAAACGAACCTTTTCCAGTTTTACATGTTATGTACAACAGAAATTATGGACAAACTAGAGCTCCAAACAAGGATCTAACCGTTCAGAATGAGGCCTTATGTGTCTCGAACAGACTGATAAAAGTTTTATACGATCCGACGGTTGAAACTCCGAAAAACGACAATTTTCCAGGAGTTGTTTCTGTGAAAAAAAAAAGAACTTTTTCCAGTTTTACATATTCTGTACAACAGCGATTACGGGCCAACTAGAGCTCAAAACAAAGATCTAACCGTTCCGAATAAGGCCCTATGTGTCTCGAACAGGCTGATAAAATTTCAATATGATCCGACGATTGCAACTCCGGTAAAAGACAATTTTCCAGAAATTGTCGCTGAAAATCTTAAGTTCTATTTGTCTTCTCCATTATTTTGGTGGATTTTTCTCCCTCTTTACCTCATTAGGTCACTTAATAATAATAATAATATATATGTATATATATATATATATATATATATATATATAATCCTAAACCCTAATTCCTTTATAAATTCAAATCTCCGTATCTTATAGATTGGATCTTACATTGATCTCAAATTAAAATTTGGCCATATTCCAAATTTTATATTAAATTCAAATGGTTCAAGCTTAGGCTTTTATCAAATTTAAATTGCAGACAATATCTCAAATTTATCCCAAAATAAAATTTGGCCATATTCCAAAATTTATCTCAAATTCAAATTAAATTTCGAAGTTATCCCAAATTAAATTTGGTCATATTCCAAATTTTATGTCAAATTCAAATCAAATTTCGAGTTGATCCCAAATTAAATTTGGCCATATTCCAAATTTTATATCAAATTTTAATCAAACTCATGTACTAAATTCATAGTTTGATTGACACATCAAATAGAATCAAATTCGAGAACATATACAACTTGCATTTTGACTCAACTTCATCTTTTTCGAGATTCACCCACCTAGATACGTGCATAAATCTCGAAAATGGGCATTTGTTAAATGAAAAATTTTGGACCAATCACAAATTGCCACGTCATTTACCAAATTAATGGCAAAATTATAAAATAATTAAATTTGGGACTAATTAAATGTTACATGTGTCCTAAATTGAACTTGAAGACGAAAATTGACAAATCCCGATGGTGTCACGTGTTTCCATCCTCATTGTTGGATCAAATTAGTTATTTTTGGTTTAATTAATTATTAATGTTTGGGCTAAAATTTAATTAAGTCCAAAAAACTTGTTTTGGCCCAAAGGGCCCAAAGGCCCAAATCCAATTAGTTGGGCCCAATAGGCCAGGTCCATGGACCAATCAAGCCCAAGCCCACGAAAGCCCATATGAGAACTCTATAAATAGAGAAGTTCTTTTCATTTACAAGATTCAGAAAATTTACATTCAGAGAGCCTAGAGAGAATTCTCCCTACAATCAGGAGACTCCCTAACTCCTAAAGTTGAACCATACTTGAAGACTGAAGTTGCTTGGAATACATACATTCCTCCAAGACTCCAACATCACGTGCATCCGTGCGCTCCGCTTCCATACATCAAGCGCATGCGTAGGGTTCAAAAAATTTACATTCAGAGAGCCTAGAGAGAATTTTCCCTACAATCAGAAGACTCCCTAACTCCTGAAGCTAAACCATACTTGAAGACTGAAGTTGCTTGGAACACATACATTCCTCCAAGACTCCAACTTCACGTGCATCCACGCGCTCCACTTCCATACATCAAGCGCACGCGTTCAGTTGAGAGAGAATCAGAGGATCAAGTACTAGAGAGCGAACCACATTCGCATCAAATCTACATAAACACAAGTTCAGCTCCACGAAACAAGTTTCTCCGAAAACCTCGTGCAGACAGATATATTTGTTAAAAAAAAGAAGAGAAAAAGAAGTTCTTTTTTTTGGGCTTGTGGCTTTTTAATATTATAAGTTGTGTTAATATGCATGTTTTTACACTGCTATTATTTCATTATTTAATTGCATGATTTAACATTGATAGTCATTTCATTATCATGCATAATCATATGTTTATAAACACTCATTTGCATGTTATGTCACTATTTGCTAGCATTTCATTTTTTTTAAAAAAAAATCATTAGTCATTGCATTTAGCCTTTTCTTCTTGAATTATTAATGAATTTTGTTTACGTTAGGCTTTTATAATTTTTTGCATTGTCAATTAAATCATGCATACACTTCATAATAATAATTAAGTAATTATGACTAATTAAATCCTTCTCTTTCTTTAAAAAAAATTAAAAGAGTCAAAGTTTTTACAAAATAGCTCAAAAGATCTCCACCCCTCCATCATTATTGGACTTTAAGGAAAGTCGAGGTTATGGAAGAGTTCACCAGCCAAGGGCAGACAATAAAAAAGGATGTCCAAGATTTAAAAGGACAAGTGGAAAGATTTTAGAATTACCCACACCGGCTAAAGATACACCATTAGCAGGGGCATTCAAACAGGCAAAGTTGGTACATAGCCAAGTTTCAGATGACATCTTTCCTTACCCACGTGCTTTTACTCCTGAGAAGCTACTAGATCCATCATCAGTAGAATTGAAGGCTTACCTTACACAAAACTGTGAACAAGCTCCAAAGTAAATGAGCCATTTAAATGATTCACTGTCTGTCCTAAGTACGAAAGCCTGCAAAAAGACTCTTAAAGATGCAGGTCACGGGGTAAGATTATATTAAAGTTCCTAGAAGAGAGGTTGTGTACCATAGAAGTCACCAACATTTACGAAGGCATTAAGGCGACACGACTATGTTTAGTCTCGGGCGTCATCATTATTACGCCCAAGTTCAAGATGCCAAAATTTGATAAGTATAATGGGACAGTTGCCCAAATGCATCTCGTCGTGTACTGTTGGAAGATGTCAGTGCACTCGCATGAAGACAAAACTTTGATTCACCACAATTAAGATCGCTTAATTGGCATTATGACAATGTATTTATTCTCTATCGGGTATGGGGTATGATGAAGGCGCTATGAAGGTGTCAACCTAGTTGAGATGTTCCGGTGCGCCTACTGATCCCACTTCTCTCTTTAGTTGCTTGTTCATAAAATGATAGTCTAATCGGCTCGACTACTTATTGGAGCAATTATATAGCTCTTAAGTGCACAAATATTGAAACAGTACAAGTATAGTATTAATTCGACATTAGACCATTTGAATTTTCCCATGTGTGAAAAAGGAAGCAGTAGAGACTTTCAAGGAATATGCTCAAAGATGCGAAAATGGTAGCTCAGGGGCAACCTCAGTTGATTGATAAGGAAAAGTCATCAATTGGTTATAGGCGTTGTAAATGCTCCATATTACAATAAAATGTTTGAAAATGCCTCCAGCATTATAACAATAGGAGAAAGAGTTAAGAGTGCAGTTAAAAGTGGAATGTTATAAAGTGATGCAGAAGTAGAAGATAGCACCACTAAAAGCTTGATTCTACAAGAAGAAAAGAAAAATTGCAGGAGATTAGCTCGGGACAGGGCATTATTGACCACGGATTGCTACCAGCATTTAAACAACTGCACTTTGCTCAGAGTCCTCAATGAACAAAAAAAAAGTCAACTAGATGCACCAAGTTAACAATCGACAAGGAAAGGGCAGCAAAGCACCTTGGTCGTTATCATCTCTAGAAGTACAACTCCATCTGATGAGTTGGTTTATCCATGCTCACTAAGTTTGAGTTTCACATTTAAAAAATCAAAAAACTATGTGATTGGCTACCCTTAAGATCGGGGCAAGACCTTTGTAACAGGGGCACTTTTTAATATTTTGTTGAAATGAATGTAGTCTTAGCCAATGTGTCTCATTTGTCTTTATGTGGAATGAAATGGATTATTGGTATCCAATATTCAAGTATATGCCTAAAGATATTTAATCATAACATGTAATATATGATAAGAACATCAGAAGTGAAATCAACATCAAGGTTTGATTTTAAATTTCCATCTCTTGATTTAAGGAGGAGAATTAAAATATGTTATGCTCGAGCATTTGAAAACTAGAATATAAGGATTGTACAATTATCAAGACAAAACCTTGGAAGCATCATGAGCCTGCATTTTGTCAACAGAATATGTTTATTCAGACATCATACCCCCATTTTGTAAGTGTAACGATGCATTAGGTTGTAGCATTTTGTGAGGATACAAAATGTTGTAGCATCAACTATTTTCATTATCAAAATTTGAGTTGGTGTATTGTAAACATCCAACAAAATAATCAAGGTTATGGCTATCGTGGAAGGCTACCATTTGTTTACACATCAACTAGGGCAGTTTCCCTTCATTTAGTTTATAGGCAGAAGCCATTTTTCCTCATCAAGGATTATATACCATTTTTCTGAATATGACTACATTTGAAGACGAAACTTTCATTGCAATACATAGGATGTCCGTTATCTTATCTCGCAGAAGAGAATCAGTTTCGAAGAGGGCCTTCTCATTTTATTAAAGAGTATCAAGGACAATCATATAGAAGATCTTCTCTTATGAAGTATTTAAAGTTTGAAGAAGGACTTTAACCTTTGAAGTTGAAAAGATTAAGGTTTTAAGTTACAAGACCACTTTGTCTTTTATGGATCCACCTTCTTTTTATCCTTGGTCTCAAAGACTAGAGATGGTATTTTATTTGGCAAATAATCACTCCAAGGAGATTGTCAAGGCAGGATAGAAGCCGGATTACAACACCAGTTAATGGTATCTGATTACCAGTTATTATGAAAAAGAAAACGAGCTATTTTGTATGCTTTAACTTATTTTCTTCTTTTGAAAAGAATCTAGAGAAATGTTTAGCAAATAAACCATTTAAATAGACATATTTTAGAAAGAATATATATGCATACATATATTCACCATTAAAATAAGCATATATATGCATACATATATTCACCTTTAAAATAAGCATATTTAACAAAGCATATACATGCATACATGCACTCATGAATGACATTTATCCTTATGTTTTTTGCTGCGATGACGCTTATTTTATCCCAGGCCTCCAGCTCATTTATTTCTTGTCATGAGGTGCTTTTTTTTCCCCTGACCCTTGACACCCTATTGCTGCAATGGTGCTTGTTTTATCCCTGGCCTCCAGCTCATTTATTATTTGTCATAAGGCACTTATTTTATCCCTGACCCTTGACACCCTATTGTTGCGATGGCGCTTGTTTTATCCCTGGCCTCCAGCTCATTTATTTCTTGTTATGAGGCACTTGTTTTATCCCTGGCCCTTGACACCATATTGCTGCGATGGCGTTTGTTTTATCACTGGCCTCTAGCTCATTTATTTCTTATCATGAGGCACTTGTTTTATCCTTGGCCCTTGACACTCTATTGCTGCGATGGTACTTGTTTTATCCCTGGTCTCCAGCTCATTTATTATTTGTCGTGAGGCACTTGTTTTATCCCTGACCCTTGACACCCTATTGCTGCAATGGCGCTTAGGGATTGAGTCCCAATACAAAAGCGTTTAATTGTTTTTTCGTCTTTGAATTGGGATGAGAAAATACGGAATTGAAAAACATAATTAAATAGGCTAAGCAAGCTTTTCAAAAGGTTGGAGAAAAAATATCTTTTGTGAAGAATGCTTCTTTACAAGTTCCCAAATCTTTCTTCTGTGCAATTTCCAAGGTCATGATCAATAGACACTACTAATTGGCAACTCAACTATATCTTAGGAAAAATCAAATGGGATTGTGAGATCTGAAATAGGAAAAAATTACAGAGCAACTGTTTAGAGTTTAGGGTTTAGGGTTTAGAGTTTAGAAACTATTTCTCTGTTTTCCTTGATGGTGTTAAGTTGAGAGAGATAGAGAGTTCCAAAGGGATGAAAAATACGTATCTTCTTCTGTTTTAATTTCTCAACCTTTTCCCAATTAAAACTCAAAAGGGTGGGGAGTTATACTTGTTTAACTTTCCAGTAGAGAAGTTATGGGGCATTTTCAAATATAGAAATAGGGCTAAAAATATTTACACACTATAGCAAAACTTAACAAATTTGGATAGCCCAGCTACAAATCAGGTGAAATACCAAGAAAGCCCACGCGACCCAAGCCCAATAATCCAATTAATGCCAAATCCCAGACCACCGATTAATCGCCCGACTGAAACAAAATCAAAATTGTGTGCTTTTTCATTTTCCTCCTTGCGCACCTTTTCATTTTCTTTTTCTTCTTTTTCTGCTGCTGCTTGTGCTTCTTCTTTTTCTTTTTCCATTGTTGCTGCTGCTTGCTTCATCTTCTTCTTCTTCCGATGTTGCTGCTTTTTCTTTTTCTCCACTTCGTCAATTGTTCTCATTTCTCTCTCTAATGGACTACTATCAGTGTCTATGCATCAAGGTAATTACTAATAATTGGAATCATTTTGAAGCCTATGTTGTTTGATTATAGTTATTAAACCTAATTTTTATGAACATATGATAAACAAAAAAAAATGATCAAAGATGAATCATCAAGCAAAGGAAAAAAAATAAAATTTGAAAGGTCGAGGAAGAAGAAAGTAAAAGCAAATGTATAGTCCTAAACTTGTGATAGACAGTGATAGTGTTCTATCACTGTCTATCACTTATAGATATCTTTTGTTTATACATAGTTGTGCTCTATCACGGCAGTGATAGATAAACTATCAGTGATACACACTGATAGTATTCTATCAATGTCTATAAGTGATAGACAATAATAGACAACTATACCATTGTCTTCACTACTAATTGAATTCCAGAATTCAATTGTAATGTTTATCAATTGCTATCTTGTTATATAATATTCTTGCAACTAATCCATCTAATTATGATAGATGCTGATAGTTGCTTGTTATATAATGTTATTGCTGATACATAGTTGCTCATATATAATGTTATTCTATCATTGTTTATCAGTGATAAATAATAATAAACAATGACAATATAGACAATTGAAGCCTAAGTGATAGAGTGATGTCTATCTCTGGTAGACTGTGATTGTGTTTTATAATTGTCTATCTTAGAATGACAATGATAGACAATCGAAGGCTAAGTGATAGACAAAGTGATAGAACACTATCTTTGGGATAGACATTGATAGATTACTATCAATGTCTATCTGTGTCTAATTATGATAGATACTGATAAATATATAGTTGCTTGAAACAAGGCCAACAAGAAATTATAAGACTATTAAAAATAATTATGGAAGGCCTAAAGGATAGACTTCAATTCGAAAATCTTCCACAACAACAAGAAAAATAGCATAAAAAAGAGCATGAAGAAATATTGGAAACAAATAAAGCTCCATCTTGTAGCCTTCAAATCTTGGAAAAAAATGATGACATTGATAGAATGGGAAGGAAAATTGTTTTTTCTTATAAATTAAAGTCGAAAATGATATACTAGACAAAGAAAGGGAAGAAAATGTTTGTCTATGACTTTTTGTATTGATAAATAGTGATAGATTGTTTATCATTGTCATTATCTTTGTGTTTGATTTTGTCATTATCTTTATATTTGATTTGTCAAGTCTATTAATATTTATCATTGATCTATCAGTGTCTATCTTAGATAGAAAACAATAACAATCAATAAATTGTTTTATTGCATGAAGTTGAGATCCAAACACAACTACAGAAAGTTGAGATCAAACACAACAACTTGAAATACAAGATGATTTTAATCTTATACCAACTGTAGACTTCGAAACACCAAAAACACAAAAGTTGCCTCAGCGATATAAGTTCACCTACACTATTGCTTGTACATAGTTACTAATAGAAGGTTTTAACCCATTAAAACTTCAATTGTTGTGTGTTTTTCAGGGGTGTATATCGCGGTCTATATGCTCAGTAATAAACATTGATAGTTGTCTATTTGTGGTTATCTACTAATAGACAATGATAGACTACAATCAGTATATAGACATTTATCAGTGTCTATTACTGTGATAAAAGTTCACATACTCATGGCTTGTATATAGTTGTTGATAGAATGTTGATATCTGCTACATTTTAATCCATTGAAAACTTCAATGTGCATTTTAATCCATATTGAGAACATTAAAATCAGTGCAATGGTCGTGTGTTATTCAACGGGACACAAGTTACTTGAAGTTGGAAAATTTTTAAAATTTAGCCTATGACAAAACTCTATAGACAGTGATAGTTGATAGTTGATGGAAGTTGACTATAGACAGTGATAGACAACTATCACGAGCTATCAACAATAAAAAACAATCAGCAAATAGACATAAATAGACATCTATTAGTGTCTATCTATTAGTTTGTTGTGCTTCCTCCGGTCCCATTAAAAAATGAATTTACTATTCCATTAGTTTACAACTCAAAAACAGAATAAATCAAAAAATAACTTTCATAAAATCTAATATCAATCTATTTGTTAATACATGTAAAAAAAAAGTCACAAATATAATGATTACATCATTGATTAATTGGTACAAGTTTGCAAGTCCTACTATTGTGACCTTTGCGATTATGACAACTACATTTCGATGAACTTTTAAATTCATCTATAGATAGAATCCTTTGTTTTCTAGGTCTTCCAGCTTGATGTTTCACAATAGGAAGTAATGCTTTCATGATGTCATCTTCAGCCCTCCAATCTAAATGAGCTCCAATAGGTTGAACACATCCTGTATATGTTACTGATAATGTTCTTGAATAATAATACTCAGATACGCAAGAATAACTATCCAAATTAAGCATTTGAATAACAGCAAATGCATGTGCACACAAAATTTTCTTAAAATCTCATACTCGTCAACTACAATCCCAAGTCTAGCTTCACTATAAATTGTTTATCTCCATCGATTACCTTGTATTTAATGAGAAATGTAATTAGTATCAACAAGTGTAAATAAGAAAAATCAGTGTCAACTAAAGTTAGATACTGATAAAAATCTATCACTGTCTATCTCTAATAGACCATGATAGTAGCCTATCTGTGTCTATCAGAGAAAACAATATGAAAAGAAAACTCACACAACAAGAAAATTATAAAACAATGAAAAGAACACACACAATAAGCAAATTTCAAAATGATAGATAGTGATAGAACTCTATCCTATTTGTCACTGTAATAAGACAGAGAAAGTTCTATCACTGTCTATCGTGGTAGACAGTGATAGAACTTTATCACAATCTATCTTGTTTGAATTCCAATTAGCCACATTCCGATAGACCATTTGAATTCCAATTAGCCACATTTCGATACAATTAAATTACAATCAGTATATAGACATACATTATAGATTTCTATCATGTCTATTACAAATAGATATTATAGACATGGATAGAAACCTATCATTGTGTTTATCAGATAGACAGAAATCGAACTCTATCATTGTCTATCAGTAGATAAACACATGTAGATTCTTATCTTCGTCTATCAGTGATAGACAAAAATAGAGTTCTATTTATGTCTATCACATTTTGTAGTGTTAAATTACAATCAATTGAATTTGAGCTAAAATTAAGATCCAATTAGTTGAAGAAGAAAAAGAAGAAAAAACTAAAAAGAATAAGAAGATATGATAGGCAATGATAGATTTCTATCACTATCTATCACTTATAAAATTGTCACGATTGAAGAATAAAAGATGTAGAAACTAAAAAGAAGCAGAAAATTGTCAATTGAAGAAGAAGAAGAAGCTAAACCGATCATGAATAATAATAAAGTCCCATCTTGCTGCTGAACAATGATTATATCGACTGCCCCACCGAAGGGATGAAATGGCGTGGCAACTGAATAAACTCCTTGAGAAATGAGACCCCCAACTTTGACAACAACGTTCATTTCGATTAGTACCCCTTCCAATTTGTGAGAAATACCAATTAAAAATTCACTTTCCTTAGTTTGTTTCCTTTCAATCAAACATGACATACTTTATATCCTCTAGACTTGTGAAATGAATTTCACAACTTGAATACTTTTCAATCTTTTGTTATAATCACTAGTCTACCACATCTACTAATGAAATTTACTACATTAAAATTCAAGAACAATAAGAGAAAAGTAACAATTATAGAGGCAACATAGATAGAGTAAATTCAAGCCCTAAAAAGAAGAAGAACATGATACTTGAGAACATCGTCTGCATATCTATCAAGCGCACAGCTTCTGAGATGAATTCCAATTGAGGAAGAGGAAGAAGAGGAAGAAGAAGAAGAACATCAATATCTGGAAATCGTATAGCCTCTTGAAATCAATTTTCTTCTATGCGCTTTGTATCATTGATAATCTAGAAGAAATCGGCGAGGAAGAAACATGAAAAGCGCGCTAACTTGAAATAAAAAAAGGGTAGTTTGGGTATTATGAAACAATAAAATGGTGGTCCCAATTTTAAAAATCACACGGTTGTTTTTTTGCTAGATATGTAAATAGTTTCATATTATTTATATTTATAAGAATTCCCCAGAATTATAGAGAATTTATAGGTATAGATTTCATCTTTTTTTTATATATATATTTATTTAATTTATATAAATATATATTAAATCATATTTAATAGGGTTCTTTTCAAATATAGAAAAATGAGCCAAACTATTTACAAATATAGAAAAATTTTATAGTCTTATATGTGATAGACCGTGATAGAATTCTATCGCTTTCTATCGCTCAAGCAAAAACGATAAAATTCATTTGCTTGAGCGATAGAAAGAGATAGAATTCTATCGCGGTCTATCACTAATAGACATTGAAATTTTTCTATATTTGTAAATAATTTAATATTTTTTCTGTTTGTGGTAATTTCTCTATTTAATATATAATATATAATTAAATAAATAATATTAATTAATTAATTAATTTAAGTATCACACAATTATTGAAATATGCATTTAAACCAAATTGCATATCTATCTGTTATCCTATAATTTTAATATGAATCTCATTCACATTAATTTTACTCTATAGTTTTAATATGAATCCAATTCATATTAAATTAATATTTGAATATTGTTCAAATATTATTCTCCCATATTATATAGTTTTAATTACGAATCACATTTATAATTAACTATATTCTATAATGTATCATTATACATCATACTTTATATTAATCATATTAATATAAAATTCTCTTAAATAATTTGAACAATTCAAATTATTCTAAAACTTAATTGATCCTTGTTTACCCTTAGTGAGATAGCAGATGGAACCTAGTAGACCTACATGAAGCTCCAATGATTTAAAATTAAATTAATTAAGCTTTTTAATTAAGTTACTCAACATTTATTAACTGTGGGTCACTCCACTAAAGATTTACAGCTGCACTCTTTGCACTGTAGATATAATTCAGTGTTCATGGATATAACCAGTTATCTATAAGTCGACCCTTTACAAATTACTCATAATTATAGCCGGGTCAAAATTATCGTTTTACCCCGATAATTATTTCTTTCTCCTTAAGTCCCACTAATCCTTTAATAAACAACTTGTTTATGGTCCTACCATAAACAAATCTCTCTCGAGCCAATGAGAGAGAGGGACCCCTTGTTGAAGACCAGAGTCAGCACTTCAAGGAGTACTACTTTCCCTAAAAGCGGGAAGGAGTGAACTCCATTTTGTGTAAGGAGTGAATTCTATTTTGTGTAGCTATATTCCCAACTCCCTACTTGGACAAATCCCCAAAATGGTAGGCTTGTTGAGTCAGTGATATGTGCTTAAAGAAATTTCATTCCTTGTGAAAGCGTGTGAATGTCGTGCAATTGGTTTCCAATTTCGAAAACTAAAAAAATAGAGAAATAAAATAGAGAACTAGGATAACCATTAATTCTATACAACACGCTTATTTAGAGAAGAAATCAACAAACCTTTTAAAGACTATCTTATACAGAATCATGAACACTTCGTTCCAAGAACTTTGCCCTCAAACTTGTATGCCCTCCAAGATCACAAACAAAACAGCAAGACACCACCACACGGACTTCCTTGCTATTATCAGGATAAAAATCAAAGAGGTATGGGCTCTTTAATTTGGTAGGGAAAGTAATTGAGAGAGAGCTTTTTGGGAGGAAGATAAGGAATACAGAGAGCTTTCTTTTTATCTTCTGTGTATTGTGATCACTTTCCAAAAACCCAACTTTCCCTTCCTTATACGTGTTGTGTGTGAGAGAAAGAGGAGTTATTCTCAATAACTCCCCATGATCATGTAGAATAACTCCCAAAAACCCAACTTCCCGTTCCTTTGTTGTGTGTGAAAGAAAGAGGAGTTATTCTCAATAACTCCCCATGACTCCCCATTATCATGGGGAGTTATTCTTAATATTATTAATTTAATTTTATTAAAACTAAATTAATATAATTTAATTAGTAATATTAATTTAATTAATATATATTAAATTATATTTAATATATAATTAAATAAATAAAATTAATTAATTAACAATTAATTAATTAATAAATTAAATATCACATATTTAATTTAATTTGAATCATATTAAAAAATATATTCTCTGACATAACCTATAGTTTTAATATGAATCTTATTCATATTATTTTTAAGGGCAAGATGCACTTTTGGTCCCTAAGGTTTCAAAAGAAACAATTTAGTCCCCAATGTTTGAAAAATGCTTCTAAATGATCACTGAGTTAACTTGACCGTTAGTTGACTAACGGATAAGTGATGTGGCATATTGAATTGGGAAATTTTATGTAACAACCCAAAATTTTAAGTAATTTTAATTTAATTATCTTAAATTATTTGGGTATTATTTTGAATTTTTAAGTCTTAATTGAATTATTTTGGAAAAATAATTCAATTTAAATTAAATAGGATAAAAGATTTGAATTTAAATTCCATCGGTGAAAATTGAATTTTAATTTGGGAGATTTAATTTATTTAGTTGAATTGGTGGAGGAAAAAGAAATTTAATATGTATATACCTAATTTATTAAGGAATTAGGGTTTGGGATCGTATATATATATTATTAAGTGACTAGAGAGGGAGAAAAATACACCGAAAAATGGAGAATGGGAAAAACGGCAGTGCAGTTCGGTTTTTCTGCGACAGCTCCTAGAAAATTTTTCGTTTTTTGGAGTTTCAACCGTCGGATTGTATTCAAATGTTATCAGCATATTCGGGACATATAGAGACTCATTCTGAACGGTTGGATCATTGTTTTAAGCTCTCATGTGTCCATAATCATTGCCGAACAGAACCTATAAAATTGGGCAACAACCGTTGTGGGTCATAACGCTGGTGTGGATTGTAATTGGTACACAGGGAATTTCTGAGCGCGATTGTTACACTTATTTCAAGGTAAGTGATTCTACTGCAGGCAGGTCACAGCTTCACAGTATTATTTGACCATTGGCATATAAATCATTCAGAGTATTATTTGGCTATTGGCATGTTTGCATGTATGATTTGTCTGGCTACTTTATGATTTATCTACTGTTGAGAATTTATCAGTTGAGAATTTACCTATGCTATGTATGATTGAATCCGATGCCAACGCCCGTTGTCCCATGCTATATTATTACTTGAATCATCAAGTTCACCTCAAAACAGTTTTGACGGTGTGCCATCAGGCCACTAGACCTGTGTGGACCGACGGGTTCTCATCAGGTTCACCTCCAGTTTCGACGGTGTGTCATCAGGCCACTAGACATGTGTGGACCGACGGGTTCACCTCCATGTTCACTGGTGTGGGTCATCAGGCTTACACCACAGCATTGACGGCGTGCCCTCAGGCCGCTAGGCATGGTGACAGGGCAGTTGGCCTACAGATCTAGAAATCCCGGCAGTGGGATTACTTACTGAGTTTTATACTCATTCGGTTACAATTTTATGGATTTCAGGTAAAGACAAGGACAGACAGGCGAATGACAGGAAGAATCCATGACCGTGCCATTGGGACCAGTCAATGCTTCCGCTCATATTTTTATGTTTTCATGTTGTTAAATCCAAATCTGAATGTTTAAATTATAAATTTTAGTTTTGCATTCTTAGAGGTTTTATGCAAAACTCACAGTTCTGGTTTTATAATTTTTTTTAGGGGTACCCCGATCTAATATTTTTAATTATTTAAATTTAATGAAGTTATTTATTTGATAAATTTCTTTTATTTTAGTCAAATATACGAAATGTGTCGTTTTGAAATGTATGCATGCATGAAGTAACGACTTCTAAAAAGTCGGGTCGTTACATTTTAAATGAGGTGAAAATTTTTATTATTTTTTTTTAACGTAGGTGGATTTTACTCTTTACATTTCCTTTTGTTTGTTTTCTTTCTCTTTCCTCTTTCTCTCCCCCCTTCTCTCTCCCCTCCATGCCTTTGAAGTTTAGTTCTTCCTCCATGGCCGCCCAAGCTTTCAAAATGTAAGGCCTTTAAATTTTATCACATAACTTCCTTCTTCTCCCTTTTCCCCGATCTGTTTAATCGTGGAACTATCGACACCAAGCTCAAACTTTTATCTGAAAACAAATCCCAAATTCATCCTTTTTGCTCCTCAAATTCTAGCTCCAAAATGATCTACTTTCCAGCCCCCTCATTTTGCTCCCTCTAATTCTCCTCGTCTAATTCTATTTGGAGCACTTATGGACCTTGTATGAATTCGTGGGACGCAAGGTTCCTTTGGTCGCGATGGGTTTTTGAATGGGTAATCTTAATTTTCATGTTGTTAGTTTTGGGAGTTCGATGGAGATGGATGTTCGTTGAACTTTTTAGGCTCGAACAAAAATGAATAGAAGAGGTTTGAGAACTTGTTTAAAGACTATCAATGGTGGCAGAAAATAAAGATTTATGCTATGTTTGTGTGTTTTTAATTATGGTTAATTTGTTTTCTCACGAAATTGTCTTGGAAATGTTGGTTTGCCACGAAATTGTCATTCAAATGTTTGACATTTTTACAAATAAAAAGAATGAATTTGCTTCCTTGAGATTTCAAGAATGGAGGTCTGCTGTGAATAGCACATTTTTAGAAGGATGAAGGGAAGAGAGAAAGAAGAAGGGAGAGAGAAGAGGGAAGAGAGAAGGAAAAGGAAAAAAGAAAAATCCAAATAATCTAAAAAAACAGTAATATAAAATTAATAAAAATTGCTACCTCATTTAAAATTTATCAACTCAATATGCCACGTAATTTTTTTGTTAGGCAACTATAACGGTCAAATTAACTCAAGGGACCATTTAGAAGCATTTTTCAAACCTTAGGGACTGGAGTGTTTCTTTTTAAACCTTAGGGACCAAATAGACATTAACCTCACATCTCAGGGACCAAAAGTGCATTTTGCCCTATTTTTAACCTATAGCTTTATATGAATCTTATTCATATAATTAATATTTGAATCTTATTTAAATATTTATCTCTCTCATAAAGTATAATTTTGAATCTTATTTAAATATTTATCTCTCTCATAAAGTATAATTTTGAATCTTATTCAAAATTAACTTTATATTATAATGTATATGTATAGATTATATTAATTGTATCTTATACAATTAATTCTCTTATTTAATTTGAACAATTCAAATTAATCAAAAAACAATTGATTCTTATTAAACTCTTAACGAGCTAGCAAGGAGAAATTATGAACCTATAGATTAGAAGCTCCAATGATATGAAATTAATTAATTAAACTCTTTAATTAAATTAATCAATATTAATTAACTGCAGGTCACTCCACTAAAGACCTACAGTTGCACTCTTCACACTATAGATATACTTATAAGTCTATGGATATAGCAAATTAACATAAATCGACCCTTCACAATTGCTCGTAACTACAGCAGGATCAAATTACCGTTTTACCCTTATAGTTACATCTAACTTCTTAAGTATCACTGATTCTTCTAATGAACAAATAGTTTATAGTCCAACTATAAACTAACCTCTCTCGGACTCGTGAGAGGGTGAGGCCTCATTATTCAAAATCCATAATCAACCCTTAAGGGATCAATTCATCTCCTTACCCTAAAGATGGGAAGGAAAGAATTCCATCTTGTGAATATATGTTTCCAGCTCCTTACTCGGACAAATCCCCAAAATGATAGGTTTATTAAGTCGGCTAACTGGCCACCTTCACCCATACAGATTAAAGGATTGCCCTTATAGGCAAGAGTTCATAACTCACCCAGGATTAAGGTCTAGTCACCTATGGTCATCCTATGAAATGTTAATTTCTTCAATTAACAGTGTTATAAAGAGAAATTGAACATTTCGTGGTTCGGTCTTAAACAAACTCTTTGTATAAGATACCCCCACTCACATGTCTCTACATGAACGATCAGGATCACATCGTTTGTAACACTTTACAACAATTGTAACAATTACAAAGTGGGTCGTATCCATAGTGTTACCAAAATAAGACACCCAACCTTGTTCATATATTATAGACCTTTTAGGTTATTTACTTAAACATGATCTACTTATATGTCAAATACATACATGTTTAAGTTTACATAAAATAACTTTGGATCTTAGTTTATTGGATTTGAGTTAATTCAAGAAGAATCAAATAAAATACCTCTTTATTTTATTGAAACAATTATTTGCATTTACATAAATTACAAACTATGAGAAACCAGAGATTTAGGACACCAGTCCCAACAGGGCTACTCTCACCCATACAAATCAAAGAATTGCTCTCATAAACATATGTCTATAACTCACTCAAATTTATTGAGATCGAGTTACTTATGGTCATCCTATGAAATGTTAGTCTCTTCAATTAATAGTGTTATAAAGAGAGATTAATCATTTCTTGGTCTGGTCTTATACAAACTCTCTGTACATGATAACCCCACTCACATGTTTCTACATGAACGATTTGGATCAAATCGTTTGTAACACTTACAGCTCTTATAACATTGACAAAGTGAGTCGTATCCATATTGTCATCAGGATAAGGCACTCAATCTTATCCTTTTACTGCAGACTTTTAGGTTATTACTTTAACACGATCCATGTCACACCCCCTCCCAGATTTACCCCTTTCACTTGGAAGGAGGCATGAGGACGGTAAGTACCACCTTTTTGTGATACCAATAGTCCGCCTTATCCTGTTACCCTACAACACTTTAAGACTACCAACTCAAATAATTTACTTTTATTCAGCAACTAACTCAAATATTCTTAAAAATAATTTAACAAGACTCTGATCTAGTTCAACATTCAGAACTTGATTGAATTGGAATTCAATGACTCTTTTACGAAGCCTAAGATATTGAAACTATGCAAAGAACAATCAACCCTATGGCAGACTTTAACCTTGTGCACGGGGCAACCCGAAACTCATTCGCTACCTGGGGGAAAACAAAACATTTGGAAAGCATGAGCTGGGAAGCCCAATGAGTGACATTTCATTAAACAACCTTTTAGTTTTAGACATATTTGAAATCTTATAACCACACATGCTTTAAACTTAATTAAGAAACTGTTTTCGAACTCATTTGATAACCACACATTGAACTTAATCTCGAGTCCCTGAATTCAAATTTGACCTATAAGCTTCCCAATAATTCCAAGAAGAAAAAGCGAAAGAGGAAAAGTCTTACAATCCACTTGCATGTCTACCACATATTGTTCAAGTTTTATTAAATAACCTTAGATCTAAGTTTATTGGATTGAGTAAATGCAATCTAAATGTCAAATAAAATACTTCTTATTTTATTAATAAATAATTTATCTTTACAAAATATAAACTACAAGACCCATGAGATTTAGGGCACTAATCCCAAAAATCTTCTACTTGTTCCAAAGCTAGTGCGGTATACAATACAAATACAAATACAAATTATTGTAATGTACACAATACAATAAATTAGGGCATACTCTATACCCCATAAAAAGTACCTAAGGCTAAAAAGAAAAACTAAACTAACCTACAAAAAGCTAAACTAAAAGCTAACCTAGAAATAAAAAACTCAAAAGCTAAAAACTAAAAACTAGACCCGAGGGCACCAATCTAAAGGGTGAAAAGCTAAAATTCGTTAGAATTTGAGGAGTTGTGCCTTGAAGGCTCTTCATTAAACCCCATTCTTTTGAAATAGAGATTTTGCCTCACTAACGAATAGTGCACATCTCTACGTAGACGTCCAAGCTCATGAGTGTTTTGTGTAAGACCCCCCCTATGCGCTCTAACTGCGCCTCCAAGGTTTAACCACTAGACTCCTGGCCTACCTCCTTATGATCCTCTCGAACGTCACCTACAGGATCATCATGACGTCCACCACCTCCCTCTACATGGCCAAGGAGGTCTTGGGAGGATGTCATAACCACGACAGTTTTGGGTAGTGTCCTCTTATCTTCAAGACCAATCTCTACCCCAGCTAGCAGGCAGAGCTCGGTGATCAAGGAGAATGTCCAAGACTACCTGTGGTTGATGCTCGATGGATGTGTTGGATCGAGTAATTAATTATTGTGCCAACAACAATCGAGAACTTCATGGCCAAGGCATAGAGCATAATAGCTCTATCCTTCGTCACATCAGACAAACGAGTGATATGGATTAGTCTGGCACACAAAAATGCATGCCAAACCTAGTTAGTTAGGCTAAAGGATGTTCTATCAAACCTAACTAGTAACCCTCCACTTATCACCCATCCTACTCCGTTTCTACAAAGGATCCGAATAATCTTGTCATTGTCCACCTGCCCTTGCAAATAAGTCATATACTCGTGTCTCTAGAGATATTGGGAAGGCGGAAGAGGTGGTTAATGGTGGTTGAATAAGGATACTATGCACCCACAACTTGCTAGGTTGACCTACCCTCTACAATATTCGTGTAAAATTCCGTCAATATGGGAACAATAGCCTCTTCAGGCTGACAAAAAAACAAATCCCAACAACACGTTGAATCTCAACCACAATTATGGGATATTGGTTGGCGTCAAAAGTCATATCTTGTTAAAGAATTAGCACCTTCGAGGCAATTGTTTGGTAAAATCGTCTATCTGAAGCCTCTTCAAGCCATGCCTTGTTTAAGGCTCCTCAACCCATCCACTAGAACTAGCTACCCCTTTGCCCTTGTTTTTCTTTAGAGCCATGGTGGAATTTTTATTTAAGACTTACAACTTCGGGCTCCTAAGAAAAACTAAGACCAAAATTCGGTTTAAATCCCCTAAAAAAAATTTCTATCACTCACCTTCAAACCAAAATAATAAAATCTCAAGAAAAAAATTCAATCCAAAACTCCACCACTTTATTTCCTTCCGCCAAATTCTGCACAACACACAATGTAGAGCAGATCACAACTCAAATTAAACAAAGTAAATTTGCAAGAAAAACTCAAAAGGAAAAGAGAAAAATCAAGAAATTTTCCTTGGGTTTAAGCTTAAGTTTTCAAGAGGTGGAAAAATACCAAAATTCCGCAAAAATGGGTGAGAAATGAAGTGATTGTCGGCGAAAACGTGTGATCGCTTGTGATTTTAATTTTCAATTACGAATTATAAGAAAATAATAGAGAAACACAACATAGCTAAAGGATAAACATATAAGATTAAGCATGTTGAGGAGGAGAAGAACAGAAAGAAAAGAATGACTTACCCTTGAAGTTTTCCTTTTCTTAACAAGGTTCTACTCCAAAGACATGAACACAACAGCGACAAGATAAGCAAGAAGATCAACCCAGGAGATACTACCACTCAGACCGCTTGCTATTCTCTGGATAATTTGGCCTTGGAAGAGTGGTCTCCAAAGTGCTTTGGTAGGGAAGAACAAAGAAATTTTCAGAGAGTTTCTGAGAGAAAATTCTTATGTAAAACTGCTTAAGTTAGAGAGCGGGAATGGTGAGGGAGTTTATAAACTCCCTCAATTGTGATGATTGATAACTTCTAAATGGGAGTTATCAAACTTGATTTTAAATTAATTTTTATTAACCAAAGTAAACAAAATTATATATATATATATATATAATTTTGTATCCATACAAAATTAACTTTATATTATAATGTATCAATGTAAATTATTTAATTATTATATCTTATACAATAAATTTCCTTAAAAACACTTTGAACAATTCAAATTAAACCAAAACAGCTGACCGTCATCTTATCCTATATGAGCTAGCAAGTGGATCTAATGACCTATATATTAGATTGAAGCTCCAATGATAAGAGATTAATTGATTAAACTCTTTAAGTAATTAATCAACATTCATTAACTGTTAGTCATTCCACTAAAGACCGATAGCTGCAACTTTCACACTGTAGATATATTTCTTTGTCCACGGATATAATCAATCAATAGCAAGTTGACCCTTCACAAATTGCTCATAACCACAACTGGGTTAAATTACCGTTTTACCCCTGTGTTACCTCTAACTCCTTAGTCATAGTCCAACTATGAGATAGACTCCTTTATGCCAGTGAGAAGGTGGGGCGTCTCATTATTCAAGACCTAGTATCAGCTCTTAAGGGAACGATTCATAAGATGTGAATTTCATCTTATACAGTTGAGTTCCCAACTACCTACTTGAACAAATCCTAAAATGGTAGGCTTAATGAGTCGACGAATCTGACCATTCTCACCTATACAAATCAAAGGATTGCCCTCACAGGCTGGAGTTCACAGCTAGCTCAGGATTAAGGTCAAGTCACCTATAATCACATCCTAGTGAAATGTAAGTCTCATCAAACAACATGTTATAATGAAAGACTAACAATTTTGTGGTTCGGCCTTATACATGTCTCACATGTATAGGATACCTCCACTCACATGTCTCCACGTGAATATTTAGGATCAAAACATTTGTGACACTTTACAACACTTGTAACAATCAAAAAGCGGGTCGTATTCGTAGTGTTACCAGGATAAGGTACCCAACCTTATCCATCTACTACAAACCATTTAAGTTATCAGTTAAACACGATCCACTTGTATGTCTCCACATACGTGTTTAAGTTACAACTAATAACCTAGGATCTTATTTTATTGATTTTTGGTTAATGCAACTAAATGTCAAATAAAATAATACTTATTTTATTAAATAAATAGTTTATTTGTACAATATAAGTTTACAAACTACAAGACCATGAGATTTAAGGGCATCAACTCCATTAAGAAACCCACAAAAACATGCAAATGGAGAAAAGAAGGGATGGGTGTGTGAGACTTGGAAGAAAAACAAGAGATTTTGGGGAGAAAATTGAAGAAATTGTGAGAGAGTAGAGAGAAATTCCTTCACATGACAGATTGTTGTTTAAAGTAGTTTATCACGATAGCCTGGCGTTGTACCCTATCTTTTTAATTAAATCAAGCTTAATCTAAATTGATTTAACCTAAATTAAACTAAGTTAGAAAGGAAAAAAAATGCAATAATTTTTCTTTCACCTGGCTCCCTGCAGGAAGAGCAAATTTTTAACATCAGTTGCTCGACAATACCCATTCCCTATCAAGGCACAAAGAAATTCTCGTATTTCTTCGATCCCTTCTTACTTGAATTAATGTAGCACTCAAAGCCCAACAAGCTTTCTTGTTTTTGAAGGGTGCTGAACATGTTGAATTTTGGTTTTTGGGTATATATGAAAAAAGGTAAAAAGAAAGAATCAAAAGACTCAAGCGGTTCAAACGAGCCTAAAGAAATAAAAGACGCAACAACTGAAAACAAAAGGAAGAATAATCGAATATATACGTAATACCAGCCGACGGAGCAGGGCGAGTTTTGTCGACCTCTAACTCTATCAAATGAGATTTTTCGTTTGATAGATCAAGATCTTCCACTGTCTCGACTACTGGTTCTAGCCACGACATGAGATTCATGTCATCATCGTCACTGTCGAAGCGAATTACCTCATCACGACTCGTCTTGGCAGCCCCAAAGATGTGGTAAGAGAGTCAACCCATTCATAAACATACATTTAAATCAATATTCAAAGACGATAAGGTAAATCCAAATGCATTAACTTAACAAGAGAAGTCTCACAAAATACATTGAGTCATTGCTCCCAAAAACTAGAAAACAACTAATCTTGAATCTTCCATGTAGATGTAGAAAAAAGTTAGAATCATCCAAAATAAAATTACAACCCGAAAGAAAATAGTTCTAAGCTAAAAAGATAGAAAAGGAAGAAGAAAAATGGTTGGGCGTGATATGTCGCAAGTGCACGTGTCGAGTAATAATATAGTTGAAACGGCCTTGGCCGAGTATTGTCCTTAGGGAATCGAATTAATGAATCTTTTAGCTATTCAAAAATCGTTCCAATTTTATTTAGGGGACCGAATCGTAATGACACTTAGGACAAACTAATCTAAGAAAGCAAATAAAAGTGATCGAGATATGAGAATTATCAACTAAGAGACGCTTTAGGGAATAGATTTCATCAAAGGTATCATTAAACACAATTGCTTGACTCTGGAAGTAATTAACACAACATGTAGATCTAAAAGTCTTTTATCTGGATTGAATCTTTCGAAAACAACATTTTCTTTTGCTTAAACCCTAATTACTAATCGCTTGTAACTAGATGATTAAACAAAATATTAGGACCCTTCGTTAACAATCTCTACCATTTTCCAACTACTTTATGTGATTTCAAACGATAGTCTAGCATGCATGATCTAATTTAAAACTCACTTGTTCAAGCAATATCCTAAATCATGAAATCTCATTCAAACATTGATCAAATATTCAAAAGCATTAAGAATGGTCATGCAAGAAAGCCTAGATATAAATTAACAATCAAGAAACAAAGTGTTCAACAATTTAAACCTAAGAATTCATCTACCCATAAAACTATGAGAAATTTAGCCTAACATGGCTTCCATAGACAAAATCCACATTAGGATAAAAAATACAGCAAATAAACCAAGAGTAAAGAAAGGGAAGAGAAGTTATCCGGCTTCCAAACTCGTCTCCGAGATGGATTTGGCCTTCCAATGATCCTCGAACCTTCTGACATCATGGTTTCTTCATACTTTGATCTAAATTCTCTCTCTAGGTCTTCAATACTCTCAAATTTGATAATTAGGGCTGTTGAGAATTCCCCAATTTGTAGAAAAATGATTTCCAAATCATTCTCCTAAATGGAAAAGAAGCCAGTGTCACTACGCTCTATCGCAGCGTCGCGATGCTAGTCTAATTCCTATCGCAGCATAGTGCTGTGGTGCGGGATAACGCCGCGGCGCTGCTACAGCGTGGCTATGCTCCCGAGCAGCGTAGCTACGCTCTCGGTTGTACCAAATTTAAGTCCTCTCCGGTCTTGAGCGTAAAGGGGTAGCGTAGCGACGCTCTTGCTCTACACTACCCTATTTTTCTAGGGTTTTTTTAGCTATTTTTGTTCGGTTTTGACTCGGTTTGATTCCATTGCTCCGTTTGGCCCGATACACCCGTAATCTCCTGAAGGTCACCTCTGCTCAATTTCCTATTTAAGAACTCAATATAATGTTAAATACAATGAGAACTAATGTGATTTAGGCCGAGAAAGATAACTCTTTTAGGGAGTTGTCACTACTCAATTGGGAGAGTGTGACCTTTATTTATTTCTTTATTTTAATAACCTTTTGCAAACGAATTGGGAGACTGATTTGGGGACAAAGTTTTCTACACTCTTTAGTTCCTTTTTTGAGAGAGAGAGAGGTGAGGTCAAAGTATTTACACTTCTTTAATTCTCTCTAAACATACTTAAGGTTAAAGTTTTTACACTTAAAATATCTCTATCCTACAATAAACTATGGAGAACTTAACATTTCTAAGCAAATAAAGCTGTGTTTCGAAGAAAAACAAAAAACACATTTAAGGAACAAAAGACTCAGTCAATTTCACAAGCATACATTCAAAGATTTACGTCCCTTAAATTAGAATACAAGACAACTTTGTTACTCATAAATATATGTGATATATATATGTGTTTTATATATGCTTTGTTTTCAAGAAATTACCACATCCTTTTCTGAAAATGATCTTTCTTTAATTTCTTCCCTTGCTTACAATTTGAGCATTATATGTCTACTCAGTTTTTAGATTTTAAATTATGTTTTTACTTCATTCTACCATTAAAATCTTCAATAATATTAATAATACATAATAATGCTACTAACATTGACATTTGCCCATCTAGCTGATCACCTCATGAAAGTTAACTCAATAGAAATAATTAACATAATGAATGTATTTCACTAAAACTTAGGAACTAAATTTATAATTTACTTCTTAAGAATGGAATAATCATAATTCCAAGTATATATTGACAAATTAAAGAGCATTAACAAAGATCCAATTAGAAATTGGTCAGAATTGTAATTATATAATCAAGATTACATATATATACATTGTATATATACATTAGTTCAAATAGGAATTTATAATTACATTAAAATAACCCATGATTATTATTGAGAAAAAAAACATTGCCACCATATTTAATGGCCACAAAGAAAGCAACACAAAGAAGCAAATTGTGTAGGTGGTAATTGACCAATAATGAGTACAATTTGAAAGAGATTGTTTGAAAGTTATATTTCTTCAAAGATTTCTCATCTATAGAACAAAAAATCAATTTCTTAAGACCCTAAAAAGCAGTCAACTTCAAAGTCTCATTGCTCTTGCTCTAATCCAAAGGCCTATCACATTATCATATTTGCAAATTTTTCTTCTCTGCCTCTTGGTTTCCATATCTCTCTATAAATAGAAAGCCATGGAAACAAATTCCCATCCCCTTTTAGTTTGAACAAACACACAATACAAAATAAGAGAGCTAGCCTTTTGATATTGCATTTGAAAATTATTTCGACGTCGGTATTCGCCATGTCGATATCGAAATCTTCTCGTCTTCTCGTCTTTATTCTCTTCTTCGTCGTAGGATGCGTTGCTGCCTTAGACGTCGACGAGGAAAAGGTTGTTGAATTAATACATTCATGTGACGTTTTGTTGGTTTAAAATTGTTTTTTTATGCTTTCTCTCATTGTGTGAGTGCTTTTTGCAGAATCATTGCATTGTTTTTCTGGAAAATAAGCCTATTTTAAATGAGGTTGATGCAGTAGAAACACATCTAAATGTACTCATGTCAGTGAAGGAAAGGTGGGTAAATCCAAATGGTAAATGATTCAATTTTTACATATTTAGTTTGGAAGGCTAAATATAAACGTTCCCCACTAAATATGTAATATCATGCCAATTCTTTGTATTACCACATATCAATGATTCAACTGAAATAAATTAGTGTTGAGCCAAATTTGATCTTGAAAGAAAGTCTAGTAGTATTATAAGACATATTCCTTTTATTATCAGTTTTACACGTCCTATTTAAGGGATATATTATTTTATTTTAGGGTTTTTATTCATAAATATGTTGTTGTATAGTATGCTACTTAAAAATTTACTATCACAATTAACACTTTTTTTTTTTTTTTTTTTTGCTTAAAATTACATAGATTAATGTTTTTTTTTTTTTGTTGGAAATGATAATTTGTAATGAAAAATATATTTATACTTTCAGAGTTATTTCAATGGAAGGCACAAAGTAATAAAGGTTTGAATTTAAACCATGAAATTTTATAAATGAATCAATTTAGATATTTTTTTCGAAAACAAAATCAATTTAGATACTTTATAAATAATTTATATTTTCATTTTAATTTATAAAAATAAAGAAAATATTTAAGTACAAAGCTGCATTCATCTTTATGTAGGACATTCAATTATGCAATCAATATTTACTACTCGACAAACTTTTTTTAAAAATTAAACTGAAAATACTCCAACTTTTGCCAAAGTAGTAAGGGAAAATTATGAATTAATAATTTAAAAAATAGAATAGAAGGTTTAATTTGATTTATTTAAAAAAGTCGTTTAGAAAATTAATGGATATAATTATTAGTTTAGATTTTTAAGAGGAATACAACTCTTAAAATTTTAGAGTATAAATTGATTTATCCCTAAATTTCAGGGTGGAAAAAGGGTCCAAAGGGTGAAAAAAATAAACTCAAATTTGTGATTTTATTTAATATTGATTTGATAAATTGCACAATGTAATATCTATAAAGTGGAGCAAGGTAGTCATTACATTAGTGTTACAATGGTGTCCAATAGGACTATAATGACAATACAAATGTCACTTTTTATTAAATGAACATCATATTGAAAAAATTATATTGCCAATTTTGAAAAATATATACTATTAAATTTGACCTCATTTACCAAAACGAGTATAGCTTAATTGACATCTGAGATGTGTTAGCGACTGGGTTTGAATCTCCCACCCTTAATGTACTCAAACAAACAAAAACAAAAATAGTCTTATTTACTATTACCATCATCTTGACCTAATTAATTAATGAGATATGATTAATATGCTTTCTAAAATTATGTTAACAATTTATAGTTCATCTTACATAGAATTTATATTATCAACCTTGTAGTTAGAGGTTAAAATAATATATATATATTTATGGTTAAAATATAATTTTGGTAATTTTAGTTTAGGTACTCTCAACTGTCCTTTTTTTGGTAAGCTTTCAATAAAACTTTAATTTTGGTCTCAAAAAGTTATTTTTTTTATCAAATTTAGTTAAATAATAATTTATAATAACTTATGTATCTTTTTTGTAGCCATGCGGAGGCAAGGGAGTCGATGGTCTATAGTTACACGAAAAGCTTCAATGCCTTTGCTGCCAAACTTACTCAAGAGGAAGCCAAAAAATTGTCAAGTAAATCTCCTTTCTTTCTTTTTACTTAATTTTCCTTTTACCCCCTCTTATTTTTCCCTTTTGTTCCTAAATTTTGAGACTAGTCTTTATTCCGTTCATAAGTTTTAAAATATTATATTTTTAGTCTATAATTTTTTATTTAATTTCAATTTAATCTTTAAGTTTCAAAATATTACTATTTTATTCTTAAGATTTGAGTTTTGTTTCAACTTAATCTTACACTTTTAACAATGTTTTTTTATTTATTAAATATACTCACTTTCAGTCTTTATTAATCAATTTAAAATAATTAAAAAAATTATAATTAATTAAGTTTTAATATTTTCCATCACTACTAAAAATTAATTTAAATTTTTACTTCATGATTATTTTAAATTAATTAATAATTTACTATTAAAGATTGAAATGAGTATTTAATAAAAAAATCTTTAAAAGTGTAAATTTTGAAATTAATGAACTGAATTGAAAGAAAACTCAATTCTCAAGGATAAAATTGTAACATTTTGAAACTTAGAGATTAAATTGAAATCAAACTCAAAATTTAAGGATTAAAAATGCAACCTTTTGAATCTTAGGAACAAAATAGAAACTAGACCCAAAATCTAGGCATAAAAAAATAGTTTTTCTTATTTTTTAAAGTTTCTCTTTCTAGTGCTCGTATTATTTTTATTTGCTTTTTACCCCTCCCATTTTCCATCTTATATCTTGGTGATGTATATGAGTTTGATGTAGCGAGGGAAGATGTGCATCATGTGATCCCAAACAAGTATAGAAAGTTACAAACAACGAGATCTTGGGACTTCCTTGGATTTCCTCCCACTGCAAGAAGAAATACCAAACAAGAGAGTGACATTATTGTGGGTTTATTTGATACCGGTAATTCTTCTCTTTCTTTTTATATTAGAAAATTAGGATTCCATGACACTAAAAACTTTCACACCTATTTTTGGTGATAGTTATTTAGTTATTTTCAATAATCATACATCAAAATAAGAATATCAATGACATTTTTTAAAATTATCATAAGTAATTTTTCTAATAACAATATATTACGGAATACTTTTATATATAGCAAAATAATTAACTTATTTACAAATATAGTAAAATAGTAAAAAAAAATTTCACATATTAAAACATATTGTTTTGTTATATTTAAAAATATTTCTACAGTTTTGTTATTTAAAATAATTTTTTGATAGAAAAAATATATAAATTGTCTTTTTCTTCAAGTTCAATAATATTTGAAGTGGAAAATTCTAAACTTTGACTTTTTAGTCGATGGTTCTACTTTAGGTAAGTTAAAGAGGAGTTTTTAAAATAGAAAACGATGAAAAATTATTTATACAAAATAGCAAAATTTTTATATAATTGTGATAGACGCTGATGGAAGTCTATCAGGGTTTATCAGTCATAAAAATGATAGAAGTCTATCGCTGATAGATGCTGATAGAAGTCTATCAATGTCTATCAATATATTTTTTTTTTTTTTTGCTTCTTTCTGTAAATAGTTTGACATTTTTTTTATATAAAAAAATTTCTCTAAGTTAAAACTATGCTCGAAATTGTGGTCTATAATTATAGTGGTAAATCATTTCGTCCATATTATTAATTTAATTAATTGTAGGAATCACTCCAACGGCGGATAGCTTTAAAGATGATGGGTTTGGTCCTCCACCCAAAAAATGGAAAGGCACCTGTCACCACTATGCTAATTTCACTGGCTGCAATAAGTAAAAGTTCCAAATTTGACTTTTATTACCCAATCCTTTTTATTGTTATTTTATTCGAATGAGGTGAGAAATCTAAATATCCATGTTTAGAGTGATAATAACTAGAGTAAAGTAACTTATATACTGTAATAGTAATATAATTGTGTGCATCTTATACTACATTTATCTCTATGTATTTTACGTGACTGTTTAATTATAATTTGTTAAATGGTAAACTTCAACCTAATTCTTAAAAGAGAAAATTTTAAAAGTAGAAAAATAAAGGAAACTATTTACACAAAATAACAAAATTTTTAAATAGTTGTAATAGATGTTGATAGAAGTCTATTAGGGTCTACTAATAATAGAAATGATAGAAGTCTATCACTGATAGATGCTGATTGAAGTCTATCAATGTCTATCCGTATTTTTTTTTCTCTATTCTTTTGTAAATAGTTTGATATTTTTTCTATATGTGAAAATTTTCCTTTTTAAAAAAATATTTTTTATTTTTTTATGTGTATAAATAAAGTGAAATACATACAGATGAGTACATCGTATTGCTCACTAAAATATATTTGGATCAACTATTTTTTAATTCAACCATGCCTAGATTGATCATCTTGTACATTAAAAAGAAAAGCTTTATGATTAAGGAAATTTTCACAAATAGACAAAATGTCAAACTATTTATAGAAAATAGCAAAAAAATAAAATAAAAATATTGATAGACATTGATAGACTTCTATTAGCATCTATCAGTGATAGAATTCTATTATTTCTATCTATCATAGACCCTGATAGACTTCTATCCGCATTAATAACAACTATCTAAAAATTTTGTTATTTTGTTATTTTGTGTATATAGTTTTCCTTATTTTTCTATTTTTAAAAATTTCTCTTGTGATTAAATATGACCACTATATTTGAATACTATATGAGAACTAGAATTAAAATTTTGTTCAATCATTTACTTTCATCATTGAAGACCAAAATATTTACAAATTTAATTCATTAATTGTTTTGTTTCATTATTGTTTACTTCTATCTTTTTTGTCTAAATAATAATAATAAATAAATGAACTAATTCCATTTTCACGTCAATTGATATTTTTTTTTTTTTTTTTAATTTATGCTTGTTTTCTCAAAAAAAAAAATAAAAATTCTTACCATATAATTCTCCTATGAAATTTTTTTATCCAAGGAATCATTTGGTAAATCATTTAAACATTGATTTTCAATGTTCCTTTCCCCTTTTTTTTGTCAATCTTCATTTTTATATCCAATAATGATTCATTTGGTAAATCATTTGGACATTAATTTTCAATGTTCCTTTTTTCCCCCTTTTGTTAATCTTCTTATATCTTGAAGAAAACTCATCGGAGCAAGATATTTTAAGCTTGACGGCAGCCCCGATCCTCTCGACATCTTGTCACCGGTAGATGCTGATGGCCACGGCACGCACACATCATCAACAGCGACGGGCAATGCAGTTGCTGGAGCCAGCCTCTCCAGTCTGGCCGAAGGAACTGCCCGTGGAGGCGTGCCGTCTGCGAGAGTTGCCATGTATAAGGTCTGCTGGGCTAGTAGCGGGTGCTCCGATATGGATATTCTGGCCGCCTTCGACTCTGCCATACAGGACGGCGTTGATGTCATTTCGATATCGATTGGTGGTGGGGCCTTCAACAATTACTCCGATGACTCGATCTCCATCGGCGCATTTCATGCCATGAAGAAGGGCATCATCACCGTGACCTCCGCCGGCAACAGTGGTCCGACGGCTGGCAGTGTCGTCAACCACGCTCCGTGGATTATGACGGTTGCTGCCAGTGCGATTGATCGGAAATTTATCAGCCCATTAGAGTTGGGCAATGGGAAGAACATCTCTGTAAGTTTATTGCATATGTTTTTGCATGATTTTTTTTTTTTATTTTTTAAATTTTTGGAAAAGGTTTTGCATGAATTTTTTATTCACCGATGAAATGATTTATTTTATTTTATTTTCTTAAAGAAATGATTAAAGAAATAATTTTTCAATTCTCATTCCTTTGGATGGAAATACATTGAAAAATTCTAACATAAGTTTGTATGCAAAATTTTAAGCATATTGAAAATACTGATAGACATTGATAGACTTCTATCAGCATCTATCAGTGATAGATTTCTATCATTTTTATCACTAATAGATCTTGATAGGCTTCTATCAATGTTTATAATAACTATCTAAAAAATTTGCTATTTTATGTAAATAGTTTTCCTTATTTTTCTTTTTTTAAAAATTTTCCTATTTTGGAATGGTATGAATAGTAATATAATAATAATAATAATAATAATAATGAACATAGGGAGTAGGGATAAACATCTTCAATCCAAAGCAAAGGATGTACCCATTAGTGAGTGGAGGGGATGTGGCAAGGAACTCAGAAAGCAAAGACAGTGCAAGCTATTGTGAAGAGGACTCACTTGATCCAACCAAAGTAAAAGGCAGCCTTGTTTTCTGCAAATTTATGATTTGGGGAGCTGATTCTGTTATCAAATCCATTGGTGCTAATGGTGTTATCATTCAAACTGATCAATTTCTTGACAATGCTGATATCTTTATGGCCCCTGCTACCATGGTTAGCAGCTCTATTGGTACTACTATTCACACCTACATCAAGTCCACCAGGTAATACATACATATATACACATAATTAGGGTTACATTTAACCCTTTACACGGTTTTATTTGGTCGGTACTAGATAAACTTAGAGTTTCATCTTAAAACCAATTATCAATGAGAAAATTAAAGTAAGTCATGCATTGTGTAAAGATTTGTGAGGTTTGTTCCATCTTTTTGATGTGGCTCTTCAATATGGAGTTCATGAGCTCTGGTACCATATTAGATAAATATGTGTTTCATTTCAAAATCACCTTATGTTTATCTAATAGATGTTAATAGTATATATATTGTTATATGTACTAGGGATATGTTTTTTTTTATGCAGAGAAGGACTTGAAGTTTAGTGTATTAAAATGTATGTAAATATTAGAGAAAATTATCATTTTAGTTCTCGAATATTGAAGAATATGTGTGTTTAGTCTTTGAGATTTCAAAATATATCTTTTTAGTGGCCTAGTGATAGTGGGAATATAAAAAAAAAAAAAAAAAAAAAAAAAAAAAAAAAAGTCAAAGGCTAAGGAGTCAAGGATTCAATCCATGATGGCCACCTATCTAGGATTTATTATCTTACGGATTTCTTTGACACCCAAATGTTGTAGGATCAGGTGGGTTGTCCTGTGAGATTATTTGAGGTGCGCGTAATCTAGCCCGACACTCACAGTTATAAAAAAAAAATCTCTAATTTTTAAGAATAAATTTAAAACATCCCTGAACTGATTTCCCAATCTCACCCATTCTTAAAAATGTGAGGCTAAAAAAGTACCTCTAGAAAACCCAAACACCAAAATGCACCTAATATTCTTCAAGATTTGGGACTAACAAAGTTAATTTAGGCGATCGCTCTAATTAGGGCTTGAGTTGAGCAAAAGATAAAAGGAAACCAGGGTTTTCACTACATGCATTATAGGTTGGACATTTTTTCTTCCTTTATTGCCTGTTTTTCCTCACTATTACAGAGAAATTTTACTTGGTTCTATATTATTTTACCTAACTCAAACACAAACTCTTAATAATTTTTTAAGAATAATGATAATACAAAACCTAGTAGCTTCCTTATTAAAAAAAACTGTGTTGTTTTTTTTTTCTTTCATAAAATGGGAAAATTGTAATTAGTCAGACTAACAAGGTTGGCTTTTAAAAACAGAACACCAACGGCTGTAATATACAAAACAAGACAACTCAAAGCAACAGCTCCAATGGTAGCTTCCTTCTCATCCAGAGGCCCAAATCCAGGCTCCACCCGCATTCTAAAGGTATGTAGTTTGATTAAATTGTAAGTTTAGTTTCAAACTTTTTTAATATTATGTCTAAATAGTTAAACCTGAACTTCATATTTTTAAATAAACTCTTAATTCTGTGTCAATCCTATCGTCTTTAGTTTTTTTTTCTTTTTTTGTTGATATAATATTAAATTTACCATAACATATCAGCTTATGCTTTTGAATTGATTTATTGCTTTAACATAGTATCATAACAGAAATTATTTTGTTCAAATTTTTGTAATCCTCGTTAATTTTAATCTTCACTTGTTAGGTCTTTTATAGATTTGAAGTCCTCGTTAGGAGTGTTTAAAATGTTTAACATCCTTTTAATTTTTTTTGTACAAATATTATAGATTAATGATTTTTTTTTTTTAAGTCTAAGACGAAAAGTGTGAGTGAGCTGGACTTCACAAGCTTAATAAAAATAATATTCAATGTCATAAATTAATTATAGAGAAAATTGAAAGTCCTGACTTGAATGGTTGTCAATTATTGAATCCCAAACAGCCGGACATTGCAGCGCCAGGAGTGGACATATTGGCGGGTTACACGCCACTGAAGTCATTGACAGGGCAAAAGGGTGACACCCAGTTCTCCAAATTCACACTCATGTCTGGTACTTCCATGGCATGCCCTCATGTTGCCGCCGCCGCCGCCTATGTCAAGTCTTTTCACCCTCTTTGGTCTCCCGCCGCCATTAGATCCGCCTTGCTCACGACCGGTACCTTCCTCTCCCTTCAACATCTTTATTTTTGTGTTTCAACGTTACAAAACTAAACCTCTTTTATTCCTATAGTTGTGTGTGTGTTTTTTTTCTCTCATTCAATTTTAGGTAGAAGGATCATAATATAATAAGTTTTTATTCTTAATTTAACTTTTTTTTGGTTCAACAATGAACATGTAGGATAGGAAAAATATACTTAACTATTAAATTATGCTCTGCTTGAACATGTTGTTAATAAATAACATATAAAGAAAATTAGTGAAATAGACTCTCTCTCATTTTCTTTGTATTTATTTATTAACTAAAAAAAATAAACACACTCATTAAAATTTAAGTATATTACGGTCTATCATTGATAGATAGTAAAAAAAATTTATATTTATAACTAGTTTGATATTTTTTCTATTTACTAAGCATAACAAATTATAGAAAAAGCATAACAAGTAACAATAATTACAATACTCCAATGTAGTACACTACAACCACAACTGGTTAATTATTATAAATTATAACATTTTTATTTCTACTGTGAAGCGAAACCGATAAGCCGACGACTAAATCCAGACGGCGAATTTGCATATGGCGCTGGCAATCTGAATCCATCAAGAGCCATAAGTCCTGGCCTAATCTACGATCTCAATGAAATGTCATACATTCAATTCCTTTGCAGCGAAGGCTACACCGGATCTTCAATCGCCGTCCTCGCTGGAACTAAATCCATAAATTGCTCCACTCTAATCCCCGGCCAAGGACATGACTCTCTCAATTATCCAACCTTTCAACTCAGCCTCAAAAGCACCCGACGACCGACGACCACAACGTTTCGACGACGAGTCACTAACGTGGCCCACCCGGTCTCTGTTTATAATGTCACCATTAAGGCTCCTCCTGGGATGGAGATCACGGTTACGCCGACCACTCTGTCATTCTCACGGTTGCTGCAGAAGAAGAGTTTTAAGGTTGTTGTGAAGGCAAGTCCTTTGTTGTCCGGGAAAATGGTGTCGGGTTCGCTTGCTTGGGTTGGTGCTCAACATGTTGTGAGAAGTCCTATTGTTTTTTACAGCCCATGAAGATGATGAATTGTCGGTGAGGGATTGAGTAAAATGTACTTTTTGTAGATGTGTTGTTTTTTTAATATTCACAAGTCGAGAGGGATTAATAGGTGCAACGACACATTACAACTGGGTTGATACCTCCTAACACCCTCATCACACCCAAAGCCAAAATGATAATACATTTGATAAATAAGAGATACAAAAACGAGTTAGAGAAAAGCTCGAGTGTCGTTGTTATAAAGTTAATTATGTGTTGGACTTATTTTGTGTGTGATGTGATGATATGTTTAATGAGACAACATTAAGATGGTCAAAACTCTACAAAGAATATTTGATTCACATCCCAATTTTAAAGATTACAAGGTTTTGGTACTTTTTTTTTTTTTTTTACTTGAAATTTGAAAACATGTCAAAAACTTAGATAACAAAACAAATAAATTTACCTTGGGTTGAATAAACTTAATTTTCGAAACTTAAAAGAATAAATATTATTTCTAGAAAATTGGTGATTTAGTATGTTAATTGACCATTTTTATTCTGCAAATAGACTTTTAGTTAGGTTACAGTCACCTCTCAAATTTTTGTGATATTTGTTTTACCAACAATAAAAAATGGATGGTTTCAAACACATCACAATGAGCCAAAATATTTACAAATATAGCAAAATGTCACTGTCTATCCATAATATGCACTCATAGATACAAATAGATGATCACTGATAAACTATAACATTTTGTTATAGTTGTAAATATTTTCAGTAGTTTTGTCATTTAAAATAATTTTTGAATAAAAAAATTATTTGTAGAAATAGTTATCCAACACTCTTAATTTTTTTATTCTCTATAAATCATGATCAATATTGTATATGATTGTGTTGAGAAAATTATGTACACTATATATTTTAAAAGTTGAATACAAATAGAAAAGACAACTTCGATATACATGGTAAACTTACTTAAATTCGATATATATGGTACACTTACTTAAATTCGATATACATGGTACACTTCTTAATTATCTGTAAGCTGCAATCAATTAGGGTAAACACTGTCTCCATGACAAAATGCAACCATTGCGTTATCCTATTTTTGTTTTTTGTTTTTTGTTTTTTTTATAGACTTTTTAGTCCTTAATCTCAAATTAATTAATATTTTGAAGATAACAACCTTGAATTAATTTACTAACAATTCTAGTGTTTCGAAAAGTTCATTGTATAGAACTCAAAACAACGGTTTCAAAGTATTTTGAATCATTCAAATTGGAGCTCAAACGAAAAAGTTATAGCCAAAGCACAGAAAAGTTCATTGTATGCATGGATGATGTCGCAGCTGGTATGGTGAGTCAATTGTCAAACAGATGATGTGGCATATGACACATAGATGATCAACAGTCAACTGTTGTCGTGTCGAACGGCGTAACACTGTAATAGTCCAAATTGATGATGTGCAAATGGTGTGAATGATGACATGGCGATGGCCATTAAGAGTTAGACATGTGGTAGTTTCAATAATAAAAAATAAAGCAAATTTAATAATAGTAAAAAAGTTCAATGCCCAAAAGTTACAAAATTTAATATTATTTTATTTCAACCAATGAAATGCTGATACGTGGCATCTTATTTTAAAATATTTTTTATTGTTTCAAATGGTCAAAACTATTAGTTTGTTAATATTTGCTATGCCAACCAATCAGAACCTAACACATGGAAGCAAATGACTAGTTTTGCCTTCCTACCAAGCCTGAAAATTGCAAGAAAAAATGGGGAATTTCAACAAAAATAGAGTAATATTTTGAGAGTATTGGGGTACTATTTTAGTGAATCTTGATCTTCAATTTTTGTATTTTTTTATAGCCATTTGATAGCACCCAAAAGGTGCTATTTTTCTCAATTTAACTCGAGATCATAGTGCTGTTTGATGTGTTTATTTTATGAATTTGTAGGTCTTCAGCACTTAGAAGGTAGAACGGATCATTGGAATTGAAATGGGGTGAAAACGAACTAAAACGAAGCTCCGAAGGCATTGATATGCCAAAACTTAGTGTGTTATCTGTAAGTGCACGTGTCAAGTTATAATATAAAATAGTTAAGATCGAGTATCGTTCCACTGAGGACTAGTGTATGGTTTAATTGCCTAGTTATTTTAGAATTGAATCAATTTTATCTAAGGAATCGAAATCGGGTTTGTAATTGAATTTTGAAAACAATAAAAGAAACTACAAGGCAAGTTGAAATTTCAAGAGATAAAAACGATCTAGAGTGTTGAGTTCTTTTAATTAATCCCTTAAAGGATATTTGTAGAATCGGTATGGCAACCCTAGAAGGGGGTGAATAAGGTTTAATTAAACTAATGAAAACTTTTTCCTAATGTGGACCAAATTAAACAAATTAATAAACTGTTTGCTAATAAGTAATTTAAACAAAGATTCTATGCAAATAAATTCAATCCAAAATAACCAAGAAATTAAAACTAACACTTTCAAGCACCTTATTTAATTCTAATAATAAGATTGGTAAAATAATATGCAAATTTAAAAACTACCCATCAAAGTAAACAAATATGATCAATTAATTTCAAGGAATAAATTTTTCCATTAATTTAAGGCAATGAAATATAATAACAAATTAATTGCAAAAATAAATACGAGAAGCATAGAGAAATTGACGCCGAGAATTTTATAGTGGTTTGACACAACCAACCTACATCCACTTTCCACTACAACAATTGGCTTTAGATGTCAGTTGGCATTTTATAAATGATGACGGATCGACTCTATGATGTCAATTTTGGAAAAATGCGCTTATTTTCACGAAACTTTTTGGGTATAAACAGAATTTTTATAAACGATAACTGGCAAAACCCGTCATCATAAACACCGTTAAGATGGCGGTGCACAACCGCCATCTACACCTAGAAAAAAACCCAGGATTATTGGTGCGCGCTTTTTTTACTTACGATGGAGGTTTCATTTTTTACTTACGATGGCGATTCAGTTTTTACTTAGGATGGCGGTTCGAAGATTGCGGTTCAAAACCTAGAAAATCGAAAATTATTAATGACGATTCATAACCACCATCTAAACAAAGGAAAAAACCAGGCAACTCTCTATCCCTTTTTAAAATTGAAAACAACGTTGTTTTGGTTTAAAGAATTAAAAAAGATGATTTTTTTTATACAGTGACAAAAGATGCCAGTGTTAACATAACGTCTACTCCTCGCACGCGACTTCAAGTGACAGCAACCTTCACCAGCGACTTCGACTTCTCGAGCGACGGCAGCTTCGAGCAATGGAGGCTTGGACGACTACGGCAGACGGTGACTTGAACTACAGCAGCAGCTGGGACGAATGGTGACTATCTACAGACGGCGGCTTGAAAGACAACAGTGGCTTACTGTGTTGACGGCGACTTGCTTGGATAATCAACGGCTTAACGTTTTGAAATTCTTGGTCCCGACGATGTAAACGGTAAAGCTCTGTGAGACAAACACAATTTCAGTCTCAAGATTCTAACACACCAAAACTCCAAAATTTGGTTGGTCTTTGTCGTTTTGCCAATGTTTTTCTTTGTTCTTTCTTTATTTATTAATTTTTATATAAAAATTTTCTCTATTCTTTGACTGTAGAGATTTGTTTAATTTATAACTTGTATTGGTTGAGAATGAACTTTTATTTTCAAATTTGTGTTGGGTGTGAATAAGTGATTTCTTTATTAAAACTTACACACACACATATATATTATATCTATGACTTGTAAAATAATACATTGTACAAACATATTTCTTTATCTTTTGTGTTGTATTGACTTGGTAATTAAGGCATATTGTTTAAATTACGTACACACTTGATGAATTTGGAAGATTATGGGTATTTGTAAGATCATGTGATTGACCAATAGTGTTAAGTTGTTGATGATGACATTTAGTTAATTATTTGTTTTTAAATAAAATTTTTTGTCTATTATGGGTTTGATTACTCAATCATGTGATACAAATTTCATTTATATTATATTGGTTTGTATGAGGTTTCCCATATGATTTGCATATTCTAGAACTTTGGTGCAATTAGTTGTTATGGTTAATTACTATTTATTTTGATTGCCAATAGTAGTTGTTTTATTTTTTGAATGTTGATTTTAAGGTGAGTGTTGTTCATATATGTGATATATATCTATTTTTTAAAATATTTTTTTTGTAGATAATATATTCTTATGGATTTTTTCAATATGGACAAGTCTTGGATGAACAAAAATAGGTTGTCAGATGAATACAACATAGGTATTGAAAACTTCATTGAAAATGGCTTACGTTATTCCGAAGGGTTAAAGTTCATGTGGTGTCCGTGCTTACATTGTGGAAATGCACTCAAACAAGATGTTGACGTAGTTAGAGACCGCTTATTTATTTATGGAATTGATAAGAGTTATAAGACATGGATTTTACATGGAGAACAAGTGCCTAATAGGATAAGTACGAAAGTGTCAATACTGTTGACAAAGATAAGTACGATGATGTAAGGAACACAACTGAGTTGTTTGAAGTTGCACAAGACTATTTTACAAATAAATGTGAAAATTTTGATCAACTATTATGTGATGCACAAAAACCAGTGTACTCGGTTGTCAAACTTTTACTAAAATATTTGCACTATTAAAATTATATAACTTAAAAGCCAAATATGGTTGGAGTGATAAAAGTTTCACTAAGCTATTAACATTAGTACCTGACCTCCTGCAAACCTAAATGAGATTCCAACTTCTCTGTATGAAGCAAAAAAGGCACTATGTACTCTTGGAATGGATTATCAGAAAATTCATGCATGTGTCAATGACTGTGTCTTGTTTAGGAAAGATCTGTCTAATGCAAGTTCATGCCCAATTTGTAAAACATCTAGATGGAAGCTACGTAAGAACTCAAATGAAGTTAAGAAAGATATTCCAGCAAAAGTCATGTGGTACTTTTCTCCAATACCTCGATTTCAGCAAATGTTTAGACGTGCTGAAATGGTAAAATTGTTAACTTGGCATGCTGGAGGAAAGAAAAATGATGGGTTCTTGCAACATTCTGCAGATTCTCCATCGTAGAAATTAGTAGACAACCTGTGGCCTAAATTTGGTTATGAGTAAAGAAATCTTCGTTTAGCTATTTCCATTGATGGAATTAATCCTCATGGTGACCTTAATAGCAAATATAGTTGTTGGCCAGTTATACTAGTGATTTATAACCTTCCACTCTGGTTGTGCATGAAACAAAAATTTATGATGTTGACCACATTAATATCTGGTCCTAAACAACCTGGAAATGACATAGATGTATATTTAGCTCATTGGTCGATGACTTGAAAAAACTATGGATTGATGGGATTTCATGTTATGATGCATATCAAGATCAATCTTTTGTCTTGAAGCCATCTTATTGTGGACCATAAACGATTTTCCAACATATGGAAACTTATGCGGTTGTACTGTAAAAGGTTTCCATGCATGCCCAATATGTGGAGAACAAACGTTTTCCATTCTATTGAAACATGAAAAGATGGCATACATTGGACATCGTCAATTTCTACCTCAATATAATCCATATAGAAAGGAGAAAAGGACCTTCAATGGACAACAAAAATTTGAATTAGCAACAAATGCACTCTCTGGAGAGGAAGTATTGGCACAGACAAGTAAAATTCAAAATGTAATGGTAAAAAGTAATGGAAAAAGAAACCAATTGGAAGATCATTCAAGTGGTTATTGAAAAAAAAAAAAGTCAATTTTTTTTTAGCTAGACTATTGGAAAGTCTACTAGTAAGACATTGTTTGGATGTAATGCATATTGAGAAAAACGTGTGCACAAATATCATTGCCACATTACTTGATATTTCGAGAAAAACTAGAGATGGATTAAAGACACGAGAAGATTTGGTTGATTTAAACATTAGATCAGAATTGGCCCCTCAAGTAAAAGGTGATCGAATTTTCATACCTCCAGCATGTTATACACTTTCACGTGTTGAGAAATTAAGTCTATTCAAAACTCTAGTAGAAATTAAGGTGCCTAAAGGATATTCATCAAACATACGAAACCTCGTGTCCCTCACAGACTTAAAGTTTTATGGTCTCAAATCTCATGATAATCACGTTCTCATGTAGTAGCTTCTACCTATGGCAAGTTGTGGAGTTTTATCTAAACATGTGAGATATGCTATAATTCGATTATGTTTTTTCTTCAATACTATATGTAAGAAAGTGATCGATCCTGCAAAGCTTCCTGAGTTGCAAAATGAAATAGTCATCACTCTATGTTTATTAGAAAGATATTTTTCACCATCATTTTTCACTATTATGGTACACCTTACAATGAATTTAGTGAGAGAGATGAACTTTGTGGGCCAATTTATTTAAAATGGATGTATCTGTTCGAACGATATATGAAAGTATTAAAAGGTTATATTAGAAGTAGAAACAGATCAGAATGTTGTATTGGTGAATGTTATATTGTTGAAGAAGCAATAGAATTTTGTTCTGAATTTTTATCTGGAATGAATTCAATTGGGTTAGGCTCCCGTCTTAAAAACGAGTCTGAACAAAATAAGTCATTATCAGCTCCTTCTTATATAAAACCAAATAAACAACTACTAGATGAAGCTCACCTTTATGTTCTTGAAAATACAGACAACGTGTTTCTATTTATAGAGTATGTATATATCCTTCATCTATTAACATGTAACCATGTAGTTGTTATACTTATTTAATAAAATAATTTGTATGACATCATTGTAGTAGGTAACACAAGAAATGTTTGTCTATAGCCAATTCAATAAAATCGAGAAGTCTAAAGTGGGTGCAAGAGGAACACAATCACACCTTCATATGTTGGCTACGTGAGAGGGTAACGTTTCTTGAACATAGATTAGGATGTTTGTATTTAATTATATCTTAAATTGAAAGATAATTACAGGTTGTACTCGCACTTGAGCTCCCAAACAATTTCATATCACCTACTTTGAGGTGGTTAGCAAGTGACCCTCGACCAAATGTGTCCACATATGCTGGGTATATAGTGAATGGTCGTCACTATCACACAAAAGGGCGCGATAGAGAAAAATATTTTCAAAATAGTGGTGTAAGCTTGGTAGCTAAAACGATGCAAGTTTCAAGTGCGAAAGAAAAAAATTCTATTATCTCAAACATGGTTTTCTATGGAATAAGTAAGGAGATATGGAAGTTGGACTATTATAGTTCCACCCATGTTTTATTAAAATGTGATTGGGTGGATAATAATAAAGGTATTAAGATAGATGACCTTGGATTTACATTCGTCGATTTCAATCGATTAGGACATAAATCTGATTCATTCATCTTGGCAACGCAAGCAACACAAGTGTTTTATGTAAGGGACCCCATAAATCCTAGTTGGTCTGTTGTACTTACCCCACCTCAACGAGATCATGAAGATGAGTATAATGATGATGAATTGGAAGACACAATTCTTGATTGTTATGGGTTATTGAAACCGATGCCTAATATTGATACACTCAATGATATAGGTGAAGACGCTTCTTTATATACTAGAATTGATTGTGACGGTACATGGATTGATAACAGATAGCATAATTAATAAATTCACGTAGTCAAATATGCATTACATGTTCTCTTTTCAATATGATTCTTATTTTATTATACTACTAAACATCATTCTTATTTTGTTTGTGCAGGTTTTCACCATGGTCTCATCTAGTAGTAGTAGTGACGATGAAGGGAATGAGGTCATTCATGCTAGGAGGGGTGTCACAACCATGCGCGGATTATTTCACATAAAGAATGGGGAAGACATAGAGATTATTCAATATAATGAGGAGGGTCAAGCCCTTGGAGAGAATGCCATAAGAATGCAAAGTTATATAGGGGTTTGTGTGCAGAATCAAATCTCTATCACATACCAACAATGGAAGCATGTAACACGTGATTTGAAGGTTAAAATCTTTGAGTGTATTGAGGTAAATGTTATACACAATTGTACATTTATGTTGTTGTATATATACCATTTTGATTTGTTAATCATATCAATATTATTGTAGATGTCTTTTGAATTAGACCCAGGTTCGAATCATTCTATATTATAATCAGCTGGTAAGAAGTTTCAAACATTCAAACATAAATTGACTCAAAAGTACATTCTGTCATTCAAAGACGATTCATCTTGTTTAGCCAATCCACTAGAAAAGTATTCTCACATAGAGAAGGCAGATTGGAATGCATTCGTTCAATCCAAACTCTCGAATGAATTTGAGGTAACATTCCTCTTTGAATTTCATTGATTTACACAATGTTTTAAATTTTAATCACATGCATGTGAATTATTTTTGTTTCCAAACACTAAGTAACATGCAAAAAGAATGAAGATAAAAAATGAGTTATAATCATCACATATCGCGTAAAGGGTACGTGAACTTGGCTATAGAGTTGGTAAGTCTTTATTGTTGTAGGACATGATGTTAGATTAAAATGTTTTGTTTAAATAAGGTACATTAATCATTTTCTTTTGATTACATAAATCTAAAGGAAAGTCTCTCAGTTGTGCACATTTATGGCTTCATGTAAGAAAAAAATAAGAAAACCAACAAATTTTTTAATGAGTCCACGAGCAAAATTACACTCAAAATTTGTGAGTTTCTTGAACTAAATTAATAGAAATATGTATATATTTAGACAAATATATATGACTTCATATGCAATATAATAATAGGAAAAGTTGAAAAAGACTTATAAAGGCTAGGATGTTTTGACCCAAGCATTGGGGACACCCGAACATGTTGGTTGAGTGTGTGGAGTTGGAGATTTTGTGTCACTCTCAACATATTTCAATGTTGTGCGACCGAAGTAAAGATAAAACAAAATGAACCTTCAAAAACTCCAAAAAATGAGAACACCCAAGAGCCATTGCCACCAGTTGAACAAAAAAATGAGGGTGTTATTAAATAAGAGAAGTTAGAAATTATAGCAGAGCAAAAAGTTAAAAAGGAAGAACTGCTTGAAGCTGGTCATAAACCATATCCACCTTTAATTGTTGCAATTGACACCATGTTCGAAAGTGAAGGGATTGAAAAAGTTAATGGATCTCCTTTAGGCTCATGAAACGTAAAGGTATTTGTCGAATTCTCATTCGAAGATGGCGTGCCTATCCCAATACCAGTGAAAGGTAAGATTGAGAAGATGTCTGAAGCTACAGACATGTTGGTTGTATGGCCCCGTAGTCTTGTTTAATCTAGAAAGACAAGGTATGTTTCTAAGAAAAACTAAAATGTTTAAATATGTGTTAATTAGATTTTCCTAGCATTTCGTCTGTTCCTGCATACATTAAATTTTTGTATAGATATAATGAAAAATTGTCTAAGCATGATGCACTAAGGGTGCTCCTCAGTGATTGAGTCTTCGGAACGGGAAAAACGATTTTTCTTATGCCAGATGATGTCTTGCAACTATGTGGAATGGTGGAAATTTCCAATTCATGTTTATTAGTCTATATTGGGTAAGTGACATATTTGTTTATTTCATGTGTAACTATTAAAGGGATAGAAGTACTGAATTTGTTCAACATGTGTATTAGAGGTTTCTTTCGAAATACTTTGAAGGGTCAAAAGTATTGAATAACTTCAAAGTAGTCGACTCGAGCGCCATTGCACCTTGTTTTGGGACACCAACCAATCGAGCAAAGATTCTATCAACTATTTTCTCAGATCAACCACGACAAATGGTGCTAATTCCATACAATCCTATGTAAGAGTTTTCATTATTATATATTAATTTAATTTTTATGTAGTTTTTCATAAGAACGTAATCATACTCATTTTTTTTCTATAGGGGTCATTGGTTATTGTGTGTTGTTAACGTATATTCAAATGCAGCATATATTTTGAAGTCATTACACCCTAACAAGCTGGATGATCTGAAATATATTGTAGATACGTAAATTTGTAAAAGATTATATTAATATAGTTATATTGTTCTATTCTTTAAGTTTGTTAAAAGATTTTCATTTGTATTTGGATGTTCTTGTCCTTTATTTAGGTCAATGAAAATGTTTATGTCTCAAAGTACTCACCGAACATAAAAACATGTCAATACTACATGACTCCCCGTAAAGGTAAATAAAATTGAGTTATATTCAATTAGCTATTGTTACATGTACAAAATTAAACAAATCATAACTATTGTTATTTATTTCTACGTTTTAGTGCCCTCGCTAAAAAGGTAACGTGGAATGTGGGTATTATGTGATGAAGTTCATGAGAGAGGTTTTACATCATCCAGATACTCCTGTCAATTTCCTTGTATGTCACCATTCTAACTTTTTACATATTGCGAACTTAGTAATAATGAATTTATTATAATATTTGTTATTTATTTGCTTTGATGCAGTTTAATACTAAAAACCCTTTTACCCAAGAAGAACTCGACGAAGTCTGAGTTGAGTGGGCGGAGTATGTGTTTGGTTGAGATTGCATAGTGCCACAATATATATTTGTTGGCTTTCGCTCACAACTTTTAGTATCCCTTAGGCCCTTTGTGTAACTTTGTTTCATTGTAAAGTTGTTGGAGAGTGTTCTCTAAAATTTTGGTAGATCATAGGTATTGTATAGTTTTGAAACTTACTGTGTAGCATTGTTTGCTTGTCAAGCTGTTGGAGATGTTTTTTGAAATTTTGGTAGATCTTAGGGATTTTGTGTAGGTTTGGAACTTGTTGTGTAGTTCTATATTGAAATACAATTGTGAATTGATCATCAATATTGAAATAATATGACCGATTGGGTTCTCTGGAATGTCTTTGTTTTGCTGAATGAGAATTATTTAGTATTATAAAAATCATTTTGCAGGATTTGGTTCCATACACTAGAAGTAAAGGACTATTTCCCGACACCGAAAATGGTTGGGAGAAGCCCAAAAATGCGTCAACAATTCATCTCCCAACGGCGTATTGAACGTCGAGATTATAGTCAGGCGAGACCGGTCGGGAGATCCTCTCCCGACGGCAAAAATGGGGCGTCGAGAGATAGTCTATCCCCCGATGCACTGTATACGCAGTCGGGAGTATTATTATTCCCGACAACAAAAATGGGGCGTCGGGAGATAGTCTATCCCCCCACGCACTGTATATGCAGTCGGGAGTATTATTATTCCCGACGATGTAATATAATGGTCGGGAGATAGACTATCACCCGACGCTCCATTTTTTCCGTCGGGAGATTTAATACGTTGTCCAATTTACAAATTTTGAGTGCTCCTGACGCCCTTACCACGAGTCCGCCATCGAAAAATAAATTATTTAAATTATTTTGTAATATTTAATTCAAATTTTTACTACCTAAAATACTTGTAAAATATTATCAAAATGAAGCAAATTGGTTGAACCATTCAGAGAAAATGATCCATTCATTAGAATAATAATACACATACATATTGTTCATCCCAACAAAGTTAACAAAAATAACCTAAATAACCCATTCAAATTTTTACAAACCAAAGTAGTAATTGTGTTTTAACAAAAATAACCGATAATTGATTGAACCATTCAAGTTTTACAAACCAACCATAACAAAAATGAATGGGTCGTTTGGAGGTCACATCATGTTGCTCCTTTGCATAAACTTAAATTGTGCATCCCAAATCGCCTAATAATAAAGACAAAATGTAAACTTATCAATAACTATAAAATTATTTAAATGATTATCATTTCAAACGTAGGTATATACACTATTTGACATAACGAATAACAAATATACAAATACATAACACCCCCCATACCCCTTTAACTAATTTCAAACACACACATACACACTTCACCCCACCTCTTTAACCAACTCCAAACACATAACTCCACCCCCACCCCTTTAGCCAACCAATTTAAAACACAATCACATATACAAACTCATAAAACATACTCCACCCACCTCTTTTAACTCCAATTGTCAACACATAACTCCACTTCTACCCCTTTAACTAATTTCAAACACACACATACAAACACATAAAACACACTCCACCCCACCTCTTTAACCCAATCGCCAACACATAACTCCACTCCTACCCGTTTAACCAATTCCAAACACACACACATATACAAACTCCACCCTCTACCTCTTACAAACAAGGCTACCATAACTGCAGGATAGCCATAAATCAAACAAACAATGCTAGCATAACTGCAGGATAGTCATTTCTCAATTATATACTAATAGTATAGATATATATTATTATACGCTTACCTAAAAACAACTGCATACCTAGTTCGATGGACCTCCTCTCTGTGATTGCTGCAGTTGCTCGATCATTTTTTTCATCTCCTCCATCTGTTGTGCATGCTCTTCTCTCATCTTATTTTGTGAACTTTCAAAATCCGCTCTCACCTTGGATTGAGACTCTTCAAATTCAGTCTTCAATGTTTGTATTTCTTTTGAATGCTCTTGTAATTGTGAGCTGATAGAAGTGGATGAACTGTTACCACCCTTTGACAGTGTCTGGTCTTCTACCCAAAATAGTATCACAAATTTCTTCTTCAGAAAGTGGTTGGGAACCTTTAGGAGTAGAGGTCTGTTGCAATTCTCTCATTCGATTCTGCACATATAATTAAGATAATTGATTTCTGAATATTATATGATCTATAAACAAAAGTATAATGCTTACATGAGCCTCCTCAGATTAACCCATTTCCCGTCTTTACCATGTGTATGTTTAAATAAGCATGACCCACCTCTCGACCATCCTTCTGACTCTGTAAATCAAATAACATAAATATTGACACATATTAAAACAAATTTTAGAAAATGATATTTGATGTGTGGAATTGTACATTGTCATGTTGAACAAACATAACTATCTTTGACCCAGCTTGATGATGAAATGGTAGGCTCTCCCGGTTCTTCTTATTGGTCTTTGAAACTTCCTACAAAAATATGATTAGTGAAATCATGTTATATAAATATAAAGTTCTAAAGAGACATGAATAATAATATTTGAAATTCAGGGCTCTCAAACCGATCACATAAAAAATGTCAGTCGTCGATGTGGGTTAATAACTGACTAGGTGGATTTGCTCGTACTTGAACAGGATCATCAACATATTTTTTGTAATGTCGATGCAACTCTCCCCTATACTCTTTGAATGAACTTTGCATTTGATGCTCGATGAAATCATTAACGCATTGTTTTGATAAGTCAAACTGAAAGTGGTTTTACACAATAGATAAAACAAAAAAATGTATATATAATATTTATCACACAATAACTTTATATTAATCTAGAAAACAAAAATATAAATGAACTTACTAATAGCCGACTTTTGACTAACTCGAATGTTTCCTTTGGCACATCATTAATACTTGGACTTCTTACTGGAAAACACTCCCTCACAGTGATACCAATTGCATTGCTGATCTCGTAGCATTCCCAGATATCGACTTCGTCAACTCAGGGGTGATATCGATAGAAATTCTACCATGACGTAAGACATATCTGTCAAACTGGATATTACGCGAGTGTCCACATCGCCTTCTAGTAGCCGTTGAAGTATCATCTGTTTTGAAAATTTTGATATAATCAATTTAAAATAATATAATCGCTAGTATACAACAAATTATTACACAATATATATTACCTGAGGTATTCCCAACAGAAGATCTCGTGTGAGGCGTGTTTTCGGCCTCATGAAATTCTTCTTCTGCCTTATGATGCCTATTAGAGGCTGACATGATATCTATACAAACACATGAAAATTAGCAAGAATAAAAGATAACATGTATAAAATAAATGAATGAATCAACATATTCATCTTCCTCTGAACTAACGTGGGAAGATAATTCTACATCCTCTTCATCATTTATAAAATTATTGTTTATCTCTTGACCAATCTCTTGTTCTAGAAGTGAAGGATCGACATCCAATCTACACAATGTGTCATCTTCAATTGATTCATCAACTCTCCTACTACCCACAATTTCTAATAACTCCAAATGTTTGTTATCATTGTCTTCTACTTCAAGAATATCCCATAAACATTTATTTGAATTACTTCTACCACTTTCCGAATTTTTCTATTTTTCGGGTTGTTTAGGTAAAAAATTTGTTGTGCTTGGTTAGCCAGAAGCGAGATGTGTTAATCAATTTGTACCCTAAATCCACGTGTACTCTATTGTTCTTTTTACAATCTGTGTCAAACCATGTACATTTAAACAAAAAAAAACACTTCTTTTGGCGTATTGTAAGTCTAAAACTTCATCTGATACACCATAGAAATTATTTCATCATCTCCACTGTCACTTTCTCCAATTTTCATAACTCCACTATTTTGCGTAGCTCGATGATTATCACGTTCTAAACTGTGAAACCGCACACCATTAATAATGCACCCATTGTACAATCGTACCTCGAAAGAAGGTCCCATCGTTAATGAATACATATCATTGTCCAAAGTTCCTCTATCCTGTAACGATAAAACTTGAAAGTGTTTAAATTTTTGTCTATTAGCCACAACAAAAAAGAGTTGTGTATCATTTATAAACCTCAATGATGTATTTTACCTGGGACTTAAACCAATTAAGAAATCTTTGCTGATGTATGGTGTAAAGTTTGGATATATTTTGAGCTTCAAAACGAATAGATCTCAAATATCACCTATTAATCATGATAAAGAAAACTTGGCTTAACATTTTATGTCAAACAATATAACTTAAATTCGAAATAAACAATTGAGTGTTTGGAACGTACTTCCGATAAGATTTGATCTCGTTACAATTGTTCAGGATATACCAATGTGCAATCCGTTTCTCATCCTATGATAGTGTCATCAGTATTGAGGCCCCTAATGGTCTTGCCTTCTGTCTAAACACTTCAAATTCACTGCATATGTCATCCCAGGAATGTTATCATCATTCCGTTCATATCGATTAAACCTCGTTTCAATTCCAGTTAGATATTTTGAACAAAAGTTTTTTTATTCATTCATTACAAATGCTTATGCTATAGAACCTTCAGGTCGTGCTTTGTTTCGTACATATTGTTTTAATGTTCGCAAGCTTCGTTCAATTTGATACATCCAATTGTAGCTAACTGGACCGACCACTTTAGTTTCATATGGAAGATGGACTGCAAGGTGCACCATTACATCAAAGAATGCCGGTGGGAATATCCGTTCTAACTTACAAAGTATAACTATGATATCTACTTGCAATCGATTCAAATCACTTATACGTATTGTTTTTGCACATATATCATGGAAAAATGTGCATAACTCGACAATAGCAATAGACAGATTCTTCCCTAAATATGCTTGAATACCAATATGAAGAAGTTTGTGGAGCAAAATATGAGAGTCGTGCGTTTTCAAGCCCCGTATTTTCTCATCTTTCTCATTCACGCATCGTGATATATTAGACATGAATCCATCGGGAAATTTCACGGATTTTAAAAGCCTGCAGAACTCAATTCTTTTGTTATTAGTCAATGTATATGTAGCATGTGGCTTTACAACTTTGTTCCCTATTTGTTGCAAGTGTAAGCCCTTCCGTATATTCAAATCACGTAAATCCAATTGAGCGTTCGTGGTGTCCTTTGTCTTCCCCTCAATATTCAATAATGTGTCGACCAAGTTGTCAAAAATATTTTTTTCAATATGCATTACATCCAATTTATGTCGTATCAAAAGCCTAGACCAATGTGGAAGTTCGAAGAAAATACTCTTTTTAGTCCAATTTAGACTTCGTTTTCTTTTCTTATCTTGTTTTGCTGGATGTTTACTAAATATCTAAAAATTCAACGTATTTATTTGTTATAATATATATATCTTCTCCATTCGTTACAACTGGTGGAGGTCTATGTTCCACTTTTCCATCATGTTGTCTACTTTGTTGCCAACTGTGATCTTCTGAAAGATAACGACGATGTCCGATGAAAGAAATTTTTCCTCTTATACCAAATGATGATTTATCTTCTTTGCAAATTGGACATGCTTGATAACCCTTAGTACTCCACCCAGACAAATCATCGTACGCAGGAAAGTCATTAATCGTCTACAACAAACTTGCATGTAGTTGAAAGAATTTGCCACTAAAACAATCATACGTTTGCACCCCAATATTCCATAACGTTTTCAACTCTTCTATTAATGGTTGCAAATTAACGTCAATTTCCTTTCCAGGAGATTTTGGCCCAGGTGTAAGTAAAGACAAAAAACAATTTGTCTCTTTCATACATTTCCAAGGTGGTAAATTATAAGGGATTATGACTACAGACCACATGCTATACGATGTACTCATATTTCTGAAAGGATTAAACCCATCTGAAGCTAGTCCCAAATGAACATTTCGTGGGTTAGAAGCAAATTGAGGAAATTCACGATCAAAATGCTTCCAGCCTTCTGCATCGGTTGGATGTCGTAATATATCCTTTATTTGAACGTTCTATGTTATCTCATTTCAGAAGCATCTTCTTTCGATAAAAATAACTGTTTTAACCTCGGTATCAAAGGAAAATGACGTAAAACCTTATGTGGGATCTTTTTACATTTGTCATTATTGACTTTGAATCGAGACTCACCACATATGGGACATTGTTGGTAATTAGCATATTCTTTTCAATATAATACACAATCATATTTACAAGCATGAATGGACTCATAATCTAACCCTAAGTCACACAATTTTCTCTTAGCTTCGTAAAAGGATTTAGGTATAGATTTAGCAATTGGAAATTCTACTATTAGCAACTCTAGTAACATATCAAACGACTTGTTACTCCAACCGTTAAGAACCTTGATATGCATTAACTTTACTAAAAAGCTTAAGGAAGAAAATTGTGTACAACTAGGGTACAACTCATTTCGTGCTCCAGACAGTAAATCTTCAAATAAGTTTGTAGTATCTCTTTCTTGGATGTTGGTGTGCATGTCATTCTCTAGGTCTTCTTCGTCTACGTATTCATCACCAGTTGGGACTTGTAGATCATTCAAAAGATTCAACATCTCATTTTCTTCTACAACGTTAGATTCTGTATTACTTAATCCATTATTATGTACATGATATACCCATTGGCTATACGAAGGTGATATTCCATATGTCAATAGATGTCGTTCCACAACATCTAAAGACTCCTGCATCCCATTCATATATTTTTTGTATGGGCATCTTGTTTTTTTCGAATCATTGACATGAAACTTTGCAACATCAATAAACTGGGCTACTCCTTCCCTATACTTGGTCGACAACTTATCTCTAAGTTTAATCCATTCTTTATTCATTTTTGTAACCTGTATTATTTTACCAAAGAGTGAGTTTAAAAATTTTCCATCACTTTTAGGTCTTGGAGGTGGGTTATGTGGGTTAGTTTATTTAAAACTTACAAGCCACTTTCCATTGTTAATTATGTGTGCATCAACTTTTAACTAAGCCACCTAAATAAGTTAGTTTCAAAATTCCAATGGAATTGAATGATTCTTTTAAAAAGATTTATTCTCAAAATTCAAAAACTTATCATACATTATTTAGTACAATCTGAGACGGGCAATGGAATGATCTATCTAACAAAATATTTAACATTAAAAAAATAAATCAAGTGTACATACCTAAATAAGTTGAGTTATATGTTTTGATTGACAATTATCTATCTAAACAAATATTTAACATTATGAACTAATCACTACTCTTTTTTTTTCTTTTTTTCTGAAAGAGTACATGCACTAAATCTCAAAATGTTTTGATATGAAAAGAAAAATTTTAAGTTTTTTTATTCTATATTAATTATTAACTTATGTACTGAATAAGCAAATCTAATCTTTGATTTGATTCTTGATTCCACTAGCTTAACCTTACAAATAAGAACACATAATTTTACATAAACTAGGTGAAAATTCAAAATCAAATTCCAAAACATTTGAAAATATATTCATATTCTTTATTGTCCCAAATAAATGTTAATGAGCATTCATTATCCCCAATATAAAAAGTAAGTTGTTAGTTAGTTTAATAAAATTAGATGGTAATATAATTCAATTTACATTGTTATCTTTCATAATTCTCTATGAATGCTCTTAACATAGAAACATATAATATGGTGAATATCCTTAAATCTAATAGTACCATGGTATTAAATGTTTTTTTCTTCACAAAATATATGCACCATGGTAAAACAATAAAAACCGAAAGTTGAAAAAGTAACACTACCTAACTAAATAAAAACAATAAATTCGTGGAAAAAAATGTTTGCAATAAGTAAATTTAATACATGAATTTGTATAGGAATTTGAAGTCAGTCCATTAATTTGATATTTTAAACACAAAACCTCACAATCTCAAACAGGAAAAAGTTTTTGTTGATGTAATTGAGGTGAAAACGAAAATGTGAAAGAGAGAAAATCATTTGTAACTAATTAAGGGTTTGGGAACTCACGGTGAATGGTGAATAGTGCCGATTTGATACCACCAGATCTTTGTGGAGTCTGATGGGCGATCTGATGGCCGGTGAGCAGGTCTTCGTGAACAGCAACGAAAAGAGGTGAGCGCAAATCAGGGGTGTGATGGCCAAAAAGGATATGCGGTGGCGATTTTAGGATGAGAGATTGAATGTTTTTCGGCCGGCCGTTAGGGCTTCGTAAGGGAAAGGAAGAATGCACCGTCGATTTTATGATGGGAGCTTGAATGTTTGACGGCCGGTTAGGGCTTCATAAGGGAAAGGAAGAATGCGTCAGCGATTTTAGGATGGGAGATTGAAAAAAACTTGGCGATTTTGCAGAGAAGGGGAAAAATGGTCACGGGCGGCACGAGGGTTAGCGAAATCTGTTGGGGAAGAAGAATGGATTTTTATAATATCTCTCTCAACGCTATTAAACACAGCGTCAGGAGTTACTGGATCTCCTTATGCCCTTTACGTATCCGTCGGGAGTTTATCTTGCCTATTTAATAATTAGGCTCATTCCCAACGCTGTCATCGGGAGTTATTATTAAACCCGACGTCGTAGGATAGGCGACGGGAGTTAGCTCTTAATGTCCGACATTGTATATATACCGTCGGTAGAGATGCTTTCTCCTGACAAGAACAAGGCCGACCGCTACGTAAGTCGTCGGGAGAGAGGCTTTTTCTTGTAGTGATATTTTGCAAATAATTTGTTGCAGGTTATATCATATATGATGTCAGTGTTAAACTGACATTGTAGTATACAACAATAATAGCTATTAAACGTCATCTAAACAACAACTTTAATAGAATCTATGTCAGTTTCCAACTGTCATTCATGACTCTCATTATGGCGATTCTAAACTACCATCGTACCTAACTGTCATCGTATTATGGATGATAGCATGGGTATAATGTCAGTTCCTAACATTACGAATTTATTAATTGCAAAAATAAATACGAGAGGGATAGAGAAATTGACACCGAGAATTTTATAGTAGTTCGGTACAACCAACCTACATCCACTTCCCAAGCACCTCTTGGGTATGTCACTACGAACTTGACTCTTTCCATGGCTTAGAGTCTAACCGTTACAACGTTCCTTTTTCGGGTGCAAGAACAAACCCGATCTTTTCCACAGTTTAGGATCAAACCATTACAACTACTCTTTTTACGGATCAAGAACAACCCTTACAATGAATTTGAAAATGAAGAGCAAGATGAGAAAACTCTCTCAAAGAGTAGATTTACAAATTTGAAGCATTCTATAAATCAATCCTCATAATACAATAAATCTCTCTCAAGAATTAGATGAAAATAATAAAATTGAAGCTTGGAGAGAGAGCAACAATGAAAGCTTAATGAAGTATGGAGAATTGTAAAAAAATGTGAAATTGTTGTGAAAGTTTGGAGAAGATGAAATATTGAAAAAGAGAGGAAAGTTGTTGGAAACCACATTAAATTTAGACCATTAGATCTTGAAAAAGAAAAATCAATGGTAGAGATTTTTCTTCTTTTTGAATCAACTAACCGTTAGACACAAATGAAAAATAATTGTTCGCACGAGGTTTTCTGAGAAACGTGTTTCGTGGAGTTGAACTTGTGTTTATATAAGTTTGATGCGGATGTGGTTCGATCTCTAGTACTTGATCTTCTGATTCTCTCTCAAATGTACGCGCACGCTTGATGTATGGAAGCGAAGCGCGTGGATGCACGTGAAGTTGGAGTCTTGGATGGATGTATGTACGCGTACGCTTGATGTATGGAAGCGGAGCGCGTGGATGCAAGTGAAGTTGGAGTCTTGGATGGATTATTATATTCCAAGGAGCTTCAGTCTTCAAGTATGTTCAGCTTCAGGAGTTAGTGAGTCTTCTGATTGTAGGGAGAATTCTCTCTAGGCTCTCTGAGTGTAAAATTTCTGAACCCTGTAAATGAAGAGAACTTCTCTATTTATAGAGTTCTCAGGTGAGCTTTATGGGCTTGGGCTTGGTTGGTCCATGGGTCTGGCCCATTGGGCCCAACTAATTGGATTTGGGCTTTTGGGCCATTTGGGCCAAATTAAGTCTATATTTTTTTACTTAATTAAATTTTAGTCCAAACATTAATAATTAATTGAACAAAAAATAACTAATTTGATCCAACGATGAGGACGGAAACACGTGGCACCATCGAGATTGCCAATTTTCATCTTCAATTTCAATTTAGGACACATGTAACATTTAATTAGTCCCAAATTTAATTATTTTATAATTTTGTCATTAATTTGGTAAATGACGTGGCAATTTATGATTGGTCCAAAATTTCTCCTTCAACAATAATATAATAATATATATCATTTTCTAAAACTATTTCTTTCATTTTCTAAAAGTCCACCATGTGTCCAAAACTAGCCGTTAGACACAAACATAAAATAATATTAAATTCATTTTATTTTTCAAACCAATCCAAAATCAAATGCCAATCATTTGCCACTCTTCCAATGCTCCACATATCACCTTCTAATTGAGTCCAATTTGATGATTTGACCGTCAGTTTATCGACATCGGATATTTTTTTTGTTAAGCTTGTTTTGGAGATATCTTTTTCGTTTGAGCTCCGATTCGAGTGATTCAAATTGCGTTGGAACCATTGTTTTAAGCTCTATGCAATGGGCACTTCAAAATACTCAAATTGTTAGTAAATTAATTCAGGTTTATTATCATCAAAATATTAATTAATTAATTAATTTAAGATTAAGAGCCAAAAAGCCAACAATATCTAGGTTCTCATGGAATTATGCATGAGTAATATGTTTAGATCTAGAAACTATTATCCAGATTATTTTCTCTAAAAAAAACATTTCTTATGCAACCTAATTGATTACTAATTTCTTGAATTCAAGTTAAGAAGCATATAGCATTAGGTGTAACACCCCGAATTTTTAGGTAATATTTTGATTTAATTATCCTAAATTATTTGGGTGATAGTTTGAAGTTTGAGGCTAAAATTTAATTATTGGGAAAATAATTCAATTTAGATTAAATGGTAAAGATTTGGGAATTTGGATTTTAATCTAAATTGAGATAATTAAAGGGTTAATTGATTTTAATTGGTTTTTGTATTTGTTGAGATTTGAAATTTTGGGAGTTAATTTGGAAATGATTTGAAATTTAAGAGGGAAAAAGGGAAGGGATATATATATACATATATACATATATCTTTTCTCGATAAGCATGCAAGTAAAGAAAGGAAAACTAAAATTTTTCTTCTTCTTCTTTGTGAGGCACGCCGCAACCCCCCCTCTCTCATTCGTCTTTCTATCTCGTCAAGTCAGAGCTGACTAGCGCCATTCGCTGTCATCGTCGACCCAGTCACCATTGTCGTCACGTCTGCGTGCAAACGCCTCGAGTGAAGCCCAGATTCGTCCATGCGTGCATTCGTCTAGTCTCGTTCCGCCGTCCGTTAATTTCTCTCAGTTGCGTCTTGCCCAGCCGCCACCGGACTCGCAGTGTGCCGCTATCGTCATGACATTGTCGTGCCCCTCGTTCGATCAGTCGTCGTCAGCCACGCAAGGGTGTTCCAGATCCGCCGATCTTGTCGTCGACCGAATTTGTAGCGCCTCTAGTCTAATGTCGTTGCTGATTCACGTGCTCCCTCCAGATTGTCGCTGCTAGTTACCAGAGTTCGGATTTTTTGGTAAGATTTAATGTTTTAAATGAGTTTTTCTTGTATGGGTTTTGGATACCCATTGAGTATTGGTTTAATTTGGGATATACCCATCACATTTTGGTTTTAGATTGAAGATTGGGAGAGTGGTTAGCTACCGTCCAACAAGTGTGAGACCGATTTTGGCCCATTTTTTTGGTAAGTTGTGAGGCTCCGAAACCCTTTAGGTTCAACATTCGATGCTGAAAATTTAGATTTGAAACTCTAAATTGTAGTTTATGCGTAGGTTGGTTTCTATTGGAAGTTCAAAGTGGTTTTGGGTAAGCCAAGTGATAACTAGTAGAAATACAAGTTATTTTACTTCTTTCACTTAGAAAAAAATGGAAGATTAGTGAAAAGAACACCATTACAATGCATGAATCTCTGATATATTCTTATTATGCACACAAGTGTATGAAAAAGAACAAAAAGATATTATTAATGAGAATTAACACCATTGAACGCTTTGTTTGCAGAAAAATGTCATCGCAACCATGCGTCGAAGATTACATCAACGCATGACTAATAAAGACAAAGCCTATGATTCCGGAAAATCCAACCATGACAGCTGTGCCAGAATATTTTCAGTACCATGAGCCGTTAGACAAAGACGGACTGCGCGGTCAAAAATGATAGAGCCGAACGCGTTGTGGGCCCACCCTACGCCAATATGGAAAGTATTATGATGAGGGCTATAAAAGCCGCCCAAAAAGAGAAAAAAAGGGATGACCGAAAATCTTAAGAAAAAAAGTACGGTTAGCAGCAAACAATTCTGGGAGGGCACCGCCACACATCACCTTCTTCCTTCTCACGGTGATGGTCGAGAGGATCAGTTTTCACATCTGTCACAAGGAACGCGGTGAACCAAAGCTCGACAGGGAAGAGGATCTCACCACTGTTTGCATCGCCATCTGCAATATCAGCGATACATCTTCACTATCAGCGAGCAGGACACTTTTGCCCACAGCTTCTTCTCTCAACCTCTTTATTATTAAGTGCACCGCCAGTATTTAGTTATTTGTATTATCATTGGATCAAGAACATCAAATCTTTATCATTTAATATATCAACTTCACATCTATCAGGCATTATTTGTTCTTCATGTTTACGAATATTTCACAACTCATTATGAGTAGCTAAACCTCCACGAGGGTTGGAGGCTGCATTCATCAATTGTCACACCCTCTCCCCAGATCACCCTCTTAGACCTGGGAAAAGAGCGTGAGTTACATACATCATCTATATACCCAAACATCATTTACATACATACAAATAGAGGTTACACTATCATTTATACAATAATACTTTTCTAGTTTCAACGTTTTCCTCTCTATTATATGCCAGTCAACACAAAAATCTTATATTTACAACTAAAAGAGGATCCGCAGCAAAGACTTTGCGAGGGTAGGTCAAGCTCCTGGATACCGATCGCTACCTGGGGAGTAAGAAAATATTTAAAAGAGAACGTTAGACATACGTCTAGTGAGTGACAGGACGTAAGGTATTTCCACTATAACATGCTCGCCTAGCATAAATGACATTCTTTATATAAAACATCTCAAAACTTAGTTTACCATCGCTTATTGAACTGAAAACATAACTCATAAACATCGTTCTCATTTAAACATAGTATTCTTAAATCCTTAGTTGAGGTGGAGCAGACTCAACACTCTCAACGTCGTAATTTCATTACTGTCATGCATACATTCAGGGCTAATACATATACATATATATATTAACTATACCTATACATTTATTTAGGGTTGTCCTGATACGTCACCGAAATCCTCATATATCAGGATCGCATTTATCTCGATACCGTCTCAATGTCCTTAGGTATCGTCACATATATTCATCTTGATACCGTCTCCATGTCCTTAGGTATCCTTACATTCTCATCTCGATATCGTCTCAATTTCCTTAGGTATCGTTTCATATTTATCTCGATACCGTCTCAATGTCCTTAGGTATCGTTACATAGAGTATTTATCATTTAACTAAACCGTGTTCAACCGTCAAAATCTTATCAACATATTCAAGATTTGAGGAACATAGGACGTCTTGCAAGTCATACATATAAAGTTCATGAATCACAATACATCATACTCGAATAAAACATTGTTCATTAATATATAAAGCATCTTGCTTAATTTAAGAATTTATAAAACTTTGTTAAAAACATTTTGTCACTCACGGTTTGTAGTCGACTAGCTCACAACGGCTTGTAAGCTTCTCCCAACTCTACTTGTCCTGGAAAGAGTAAGTCTCCTTAGGTTAGTTCTCAATATGCTTGTAGTCTTTGCCATAGCTACTTGCAAAACTAAACTCATGATGTTCATAATACCCTTAACAAGCATTGTCTAAACAGAAGTATAATCACATCAATTTTTAATTGATCATATCTTCCTCAATTCTTAACCAAATAAAATGAAATTTATGGCAAACTCTTCATTTTACAGTCCCCGACAACTTATCTTCAGTGTGCAAGATCTAAAAACGTATGGTTTGTCCAGAATTTCCCTTAGATCAGTAGCTACTCGAAAATTCTATTTTGATCCTGCTCATAGTTTCCAGCATTCCAGCCATACTTCAAAAATTCATAACTTACTCAATACTTAACAAAAAAGAGTAAATTTTAGATCAAACTCTTTGTTTCATGATCTTCTACAACTTATCTGAAGACAAGAAGGCTTAAAAATCTCTAGATTATTCGAAAATTACCTCAAACCAGTAGGTAATATTCTTCTCGATTCTTGCAGCTTCCCTCTGTTCCACCTAAAAATTCATCCATATCCACTCATTTTCAGATTTTTTATCCTTGATAAAAGTTGTTAGAAATTGAATTATCTAACTATCCTTACCAATTTCAGCTTCTAACGCTTCCTAGAAAGCTCAAACCGCTTCAAAAATCAGAGATGTCCCCATTTTCGTGGGGTTTCCCGTCTACTGATTTCTACCTAAATATTCATCAATTTCCAACCACTTTCAGCTCAGGTAATCTTCACAAGAGTTGTAGAAAATTGTATTAACTTGCTAACCTCAAAATTTCCGCTCCAAAATCGAACTCTACAGCGTGAACTTGTCCAAACACCACTAATTGCTCGAACTTCTTCTTCCTGCTTCAGACCAGAGTGATATTTCCTCCAATCTCTGCTTTCTCTCCGGCCATCACCCCAAACCCTCAATTCTCTCCTTCTCTGATCAGAGATGAAGCTGGTTGATGCTCCCTCTCTCAGATTTTCCAAAGAAAATGAAAGGGAATGCAAAAACTTCTACCTAAATATTCCACCACCGCTTCCCCTTTTTATTGTCTTTTCTTCTTTTTTTTATTCTTTTAAAAACAATCCCACTTCTTTAGTTAATTATAATTATAATAATAATAATAGTAATAACAATAATAATAATAATAATAATAATAATAATAATAATAATAATAATAATTAACTAATAACTTAATTGTTAGGTATTTTCCGATTAACTCGCCTTAACGACATTTCCCTTCTTTTCTTAGCATGTAATTCCACCTCTGAGTATTTTACTTATTCAAAGCACATTAAAAGAGTAATAAAAAGTTTAGGGCTTACATCAATCTTGTTGAATCAAGTTTAATAACTAGGTCATTTACAACAATGCATTGTTAATCACTTGTCCTTATTTTAACGTAAGAACGTTGTTTTAGTTCCAGAGATCGGCTACTCGAGAGAGCAAGTAACCATAGGCTACATTGTTGTAACTAAGAAGTTAATCTTAGAAATAAGATTTATCTTAGGCTCATTTAAACTAGCATGCATCATAGACATATGACTAGTGTGGCTTTTATGCTGAAAGGTATGACCCAATTGTGTTTGAAAGCATGATCGATGTAATTAAACCGAGATTTAATACATTGATGAATAACGGTCTCCAACACTCTTTTCTCTATCCATCACATCACTGAAATTGCATTGCTAATAAGGCATCCTCATTTTTGTAGCTGCAAGTTAAAAAGTTAAATTCATTTAATTTTAATACTCCGAATTGAATCTCATCTTAATTGTTTACTACCTCAAGATTTCCAATTTATTCAGCATTTAGTCACAAAATCTCTGTGTTCGACCTTGGTTCTCACCAAGAAATCTTTGTATCAGTTTATACTTGGACTGATATTAAGAAAAACTTGAGAAATTAGGAATCCAATAAATCGTGGAATATAAATCAAACAACAACACGTTTACAGCACAACACCAAGGCGTTGGGTAAGTGGTTTGGAAGCATTTAAGATTATTTGATGATTGAAATTGGGCCTTAACTGCTAAATTTTAATTTGCTTTATGTTATAGGTTTGATACAAGTTATTTGAAGAAGTAAGGAGATTAATTGCTTAAGGAGTTATTTCAAGGGATTGATTTCTGGCGGAAGCATGAAATCACTTGTGTTTTAATTATCAGTTCTTGAAAAAACAAAGAAATACCAAAAACAGGATAAAAGATTTAACACTTAAGCATGCAGTCTACAAGATTAATGAAGTATAAGATTGCTTACCCTTACAGACAATTTTCTCTTCACAACAACACTTCAAACTTGAGTTTTAAAAACACCACCAAGAAGTCTTCCTCAATATTCTCAAGGTGAGAATCACAAAGGGTTTGTAGGCTTTTGTGAGAATTTTGGTGAGGAAGGGAAGTGATTAATCTTGAGGGAAATCTCAGAGAGGAGAGTAAAATAAATTCTTCTTGATTTTTTCAATAAAAACCATCTTTCTCTCCATGATCAGAAACTTGTATTTATGAGAGATCCATCAGGGAGTGAGGGAGTGGGGAAGTTATAACTTCCCACTCCTGTGAAATAACTCCGCTGGAGTTATTTTACTTAAATTTAATATTACATTAATTAAATTAATATATATTAAATTTAAACTATATATTATATCCCATATAATATATAACTTATAGTTTATTATATCACATATAATATAACCTATAGTTTAAAATCTCTCATATAGCCTAAAGTATTAATAGGAATCATATTCATATTAATTTTAAGTTATAGTACAAATCACATTTAATAATTGTATCTAATACAATTAATTCACTTTAATTAATTTGAACGATTCAAATTAACTCCAAAATTAATTTGATTCTCATTGATCCTTATTGAGCTACCGAGGGGGGCCATATGGGCCTATAGATTGAAGCGCCAATGATACTTGATTAATTAATTAAACTCTTTAATTAGTTTAATCAACATTCATTAACTGTCAGTCATTCCACTAAAGACTGACAGCTGCACTCTTCACATTATAGGTATATTTATATGTCTATTTGATATAACCAATCAACAGTACGTAGACCCTTCACAAATCGCTCATAAGTACAACTGGGTCAAAATTACCATTTTACCCCTGTAGTTTCATCTAATGTCTTAAGTATCACTGATCCCTCTAATGAACAATTAGTCATATTTCAACTATAACCAAACATCTCTCGTGCCAGAAGAGAGTGCGGCGCCACATTGTTCAAACCTTGGAATATGCCCTTAAAAGAGAAATTTATTTACTTACCCAAACAGTAGGGAGGAGTGAATTCCTTCTTGTGTAGCTGCATTCCCTGCTCCCCAATCAGATGAATCCCCAAAATGGTAGGTTTATTGAGTTGGTGATATTGGTCATTCTCACCCATACAGATCAAAGGATCGCCCTCGAATCGGGGCTAAAAACATGCATCGTTAAACATATTTAAAGGATCAAATGAATTTATTACTCCAAACTTATGAACAATTTAACAATTTAGTATAAGCGGTAAGTTTGGAATCGTTCCACAGATATCTATTGAATTATTAATGGCAATCAATTGAATTCTATCTATTTTGAGAGGGAGGGGGTTTGTAAAAAAGAAAAGGAAGTGTGCAAGAATTTAGAATGTTTTTTTGGTTTATGAATTTTGGAGAGACAAATTGAATAAGAATGGGAATTCTAGTGAGTTGAGTTCAATTTTCATCATAGAATCAAATAGGCATGATTTATGTAATGAATCCATAACCAAAAAGAGATTAAAGCCCTAATTCTTCTAACTCATAAAACTAGTCAAATTAAAGCTCAATTTCTAATTGTCCTAAGTTGTAAATCAAGAATTACTTCAAGATTCACTCTAAATTTCATTTTAGCATGTATATCCCTTAGCAGTTTTCAATACCAAATGAAATTTACATTAAGAACAAGGCTTATTGATTAATCCTAATTAGTTCATCAAACATTGATTTAAAAGAAATATGCTTTAAACGAATACAAGAATTCCTAATCGTGCAACCTAGTCATAATTTCGATACTTAGCGCATTATGAATTTGCAAACAAGAACTTGAATCTAAACATGAGTCGTCACTTCAATCGAAACAAATTCCAGAATTAAGCACAATGATTAATCAAGATTCATGCATTTCAATCAAATATTAGTAAGAAATTCTCAAGAAATTGAACTACAACTACTAAATTCCCATGAAAGTTACCTTAGACTTGCATCTTTCAATGGATCTTCAATGAATTGATGAAAGGATACAAGAAAGTAGAGAGAAAATGCAAAAGAAAATGAAAAGCTCTTTGAAATTTTACAGAAAATGGGTCTCTCTCTCGGGCAGGAGGTGAAGGAAAGCTTTTAAAATCTGTCAACAGCGTCGCGATGCTCTCAAGTGCAAAATTGACAGCTCTCGAGTCTGAGTTTCCACAGCGTAGGGTTGCACTGCAATGGGCGTTGCGATGCTGTTGGTCTGTGTGCAAAATTGACAGCTTTCGAGTCTTCAGCGTAATTGGGGCGTAAAGGGAGTTGTGCGACGCTCTTCACAGAGGTATTTTAGGAATTTTGATCCTTTGTTGACTTTTGATGCTCCTTAGCTTGTTTTAGGCTCGTTTTAGGTCCAAATAACTCTTTTACCCTTGGGATGACAAAAACATACAAAGATAGAGAATTAATGAGTAAAATCAAGTAATTAAAGGAGAATTAAGCTACGAAATGTAGCGCTTTTAGGGCACTATCACCTTCATAGACAGAGTCTAAAACTCACTCAGGATTCAAGTCAAGTCATCTATGGTCATCCTGGTGAAATGTAAGTCATCTCTTCTAATAACGACATTATAAATAGAGAGTTAACATTTTGTGGTGTTGGATTTTATGTCCTAAAACTCATAGTTTGTAAACATTAATATGTGTTCTATTTATGAATAAAGTTGTTATCGAGGTTATTCAGTAAACTTGTTATTGAATAAAGTGAATTGTTATTAATATAGCTCTAAATCCAATAAACTAAGAACACATGAGTTTAGTATGAAAACTTGAAGTATATGTAGTGACATAAAAGTGGATCAAGTTCGAGTAAAATAGCTACAACGGTCTATAGTATAGGGATAAGGTTGCGTACCTTATATCTTGGGGACACTATTGAATGTGGCCCACTTTGTATTTGATACAAATGATGTGATCCTAAATCATTCATGTCGAGACATGTGAGTGAGGGTGTTCTGTGCGATAAGTTGACATAAGATCAGACCACGAAATAGTCACTATTACTTTATAACGTCGTTTACTGTTAAATACTGACTATTTCAACTAGATGAACTAGGTAACTTAATCTCAATCTTGAGCTAACTATGAACTCCTTTTTATTTAGGATTATCCTTAGATCTGCATGGATGACAGTGGCTCGAGTACGCCGACTCAATAAGCCTCCCATTTAAGGGGTAAGATCGAGTAGATAGCTAGGGATATAGTCTTGCAAGACGAAATTCACTCCTACTCGACTTAGGGTTAGTAGATAGGTTGTTCCCTTAAGTACTAATTCCTGGTCTTGAACAAGGGGCCTCACCCTCTCATTGGCCTGAGAGGGACTTTGTTTAATGATAGGATTGTTGGGTTTTATGCCCTAAAACTCGTAGATAGTAAATGTTGTATTTTGACCGTCATTAATAAATGGTTATTCATTATGATTCAATAAATGTTATTGATTATTTTATCTTGTTTTAATAACCCTAAAATCCAATAAACTAACATCTTAGGCTGTTTTATGCGTCCTGAACAATATGTAGAGACATATAGAGATCAATGTTCAAGTTACAGCCTAAAGGGTTTATAGTATAAGGATAGGGCTGGGTACCTTATCCTGGTAACACTATGGATACGGCCCACTTTGTATTTGATACAAACGCAATAATCCAACGCGTTCGTGTAGAAGACATGCAAGTGGGGGTATCCTATGCAATGAGTTTGCATAAGACTGGACCACGAAATAGTAACCACTAGATATAACTCCGTTGACTGGTTAGGTTTCTATTTCAATAGGTTGACCTAGGCAACTTAGTCTTAATCTTGAGTATATTATGAACTCCTATTCACGAGGGATTGTCCTTTGATTTGTATGGGTGAGAGTGGCCCGTTTACCGACTCGATATGCCTACCATTTTGGGGACAAGACTGAGTGAGGAGCTGGGAACATAATTATACAAGATGAATTTCACTTCTTCCCGACTTTAGGGTAAGTAGATAAGTGTTCCCTTAAGTGGTGTCTCCGGGACTTGAACAAAGGGCCCTACCCTCTCACTGGCCCGAGAGGGGTTTCTGTTTGATGGTTGGACCATAAACAGGTTGTTCATTAGAGGAGCACTGGTACTTAAGGATTTAGAAGTAACCCAACGGTATAACGGTAATTTGACCCATCTGGTGTTACGAACACTTGTGAAGGACTAACTTGCTGTTATTGGTCTATATCCGTGGACACAGAAATATATCTACAGTGAGAAGAGTGCAGTTGTGGGTCTTTAGTGGAGTGTACCCACAGTTAACGAATATTGATTAATGTGGTTAATGACTTTAGCCCGTTAATCTCATATCGTTGGAGCTTCTGATCTGTAGGTCCATTAGGTCCCCTTCCTAGCTCGTAAAGAATATTGAGGAAATTTATTCTTGGATGAAATTTGAAAAGTTCAAATTTACTAAGGGAAAAGTATAATGTATAATGATACGTTATAATATAAAGTTTATTTTACAAATTAAACTTTATAGTATAAATATAATTTTGGATATGATTCAAAGTTAATTTGTAAGAGAATTAAATATTTGAAATTGTTCAAATATTATTTTAATATGAATTAGATTTATATTAAAACTATAGGTTAAAATTAATGCGCATTAGATGTACATTAAAACTATAGGTTATGAGAGAAATGTATTTGAATTTAATTCAAATGCAAGTTAAAATGAAATATTTGATATTTTGGTAATTAATTAATTGGAGAATTAATTAGTTATTTAATTTAATCTAATTTAATTAAATTTGATTTAATTAAATTAACTGAATTAAAACTATAGGTTATGTGAGAGATGTTCATTTAAATATGATTTAAATGAATTGGTTAATTAAATTAGATTTAATTAATCATTAATTATTAATTTATTATTAATTATTAATTTAATTAATATTAAATTAGTTGTAACTCCCACGTAGGGGAGTTACTTAATACGTGGGATAACACCCACGTTTCCCATTTTCTCTCGCTTCCTTATATAGCATCTAACAGAAAAGAATTGAATGGTTTATTCTCTCAACAAAAAATTCTCTGCGTTTTTTTCCCTTGCCAAAAAGGTTCCCATAAACCTTTCATCAAGATTCAGAGAAAAGGAAGGTCTCCAAGTGGTGGTGACACGTAAGTTTTTTCTTCTCTCATTTTTTTTTGTATTCTATATGCTTAACCTAGATTATTTTAGGTTTTTTTTTACATATTTCAAATTTTTTAAAATTAATTTTGAGATAGGGTTCTGATATGTTTCCGCTGCGCTTGGGTTTTAATCCCAGCAATTGGTATCAGAGCCATCTTAAAATTTAATTTAGGTTTTGAAATTTGCATTGGTTTGATGGGTTTACTGCATTGTGAATGTGGTTTTTTGTATTGAATGTTTTCTGTAAAATTTGGCCATAGATTTACATTTTTTTTATTGTATCAATTGTAAAGGCCCCTGCGTTTTTGGGCATTTTACTGTAAATTCAAGTCTTTGTAAGTCCGTGTCTAGATCAGGTTAGTTCTACTAAGAAAAACGACACCAAATTTGCCCAAATCGGATGCCCGGAGGCCAAGATTTCGTTGTTTTTCGCTACTGTACAAAGAAGACGACAAAAAAAAACTGCTGCTGCTAAGGCTGATGTCAGCATGATGTCATCGCTGACATCATGCCAGATGGGCTGGTTTTATCCATTTTTGGTCCGGTTCGCTCCCATTTTAGCTATTTTGGTCCGATTTTGCTTTTTTTGGCTTGGTTCGCAGTTTTGGGACCCGATTTTAAGCGGTTTGAGGGTTTTTGGTCAGATTTTGGAGCGGCAAAGACTATTTTTATGATAAATTTAGCTAAATTATTATAATTTAATGCTTTATTTTATCCTAGGGGCCAATTTTATGGGTTCAATTGCTATTTAAATGCTATATGGATGTCATTTAGATAAATCCTACCTTAGGTTAAGCATATTCATGCATTTTAATATGTTATAAATGTTATAATGTATGGTTTTAATGCATGGTTAATAATTTCATGAGTGATTTAATATATGTTGATATGTTAAATATATGAAATTGGAAAAGCATGATGCATGACATTAATTTAGTTAAATATAAATGTTATATTTATTTAATGTGATGCATATGCTTAATTTATTTTCATGATTGTTATAATTGTTATAATTTTAATTTATGAAAATAAAATTGCATTGAGCATGAAACATCCATAAATTAATATAATTGTTATATTATATTTAATGATTTGCATATAATATGGTTTTTTAATTAATTAGAATTTGATTGTTAATTAATTAAACTATAGTATGTATGATTGTAGGGCTAATTATTTAATTTTGTAAATAAGTTATAAAATTAATTAATAGAAACCGTCAACCTATAATAAAGATTTGCATGCAAATATAGGATCTTAGGAAATTGATTTTAAATTGTTTAAAATTAATTTAAACTTAAGATCACATTAATTCTAATTAGATTAGAATTAAGTCTTATTTTCTTTTAAAATAGTTTTAAATTGGAATAAATAGGACAAATAGGATTTTGGTTATAAGGGAACTCTACTGGTTCAGTTCTGTCTAGATTGGGAGTTTTTAAGTTGACGGTTTTACGGAACACCTCCTAACTAGGAACTAAATCAGAACTTGAGTTGAATTAACCTAAGTCCTATTAGCATGCAATGTCACTAGGTTAATTAAATTGTTTAATTCACCTAGAACTATAGTTTAAAGACCTTTTATAAGAGTTATAATAGGCATAGACTTAAATAGATTCATTAGCCGGATTTTAACTAAGTATAATAAAACCCTAAAATAAGTAGAACATTTTAGTGGGAGAAAAATGGTATATATGATATATCAATTTTTTTCTCACGTCCCTAAGAGTTCACACCGTGAGATCCATGCTCGGCTTCGGGTCGCCTTGGGTGCGGCCTCCCTTCGGAAAGCGTTTACATGGGTCATTACCAAGGTGAATAGGGAAAATGTTCATAGTAAGTGGGAGAAGGACACGTGTCAACGTTTCCTATGGTCTCCTTCATTAGGTTGCAACGTGAGATTCTTATGATTTACGTGTGTGTCGTCTTGGAGCCACCACCCCTTCGGAGGGCCTGATCATAGGATTCGGAACACCGCAAACTCCAGTAATGGATAGGGTTTCTTAGGTTAATTTTCAACAGTTGTCTTTCCTAACGGTAGCCTGTTGAAGCGTACCTTTGGGATCCGAAAATGAAAGGGTTACACTTACGAGATGCATTAAGCTAGTTAATGGATTCTCGACCAAACTAATCGTAGCTAAGAGCTATAGGAATAAGAGTTATTCTAGAATTAGTAATTAGCTGAGATTGTCTCAATTCAAGGGAGGAGTAACTGATTACCCTTCGGTGACTGTTGCTCTATACCCATGAAGTATCATTGCAAAGACTTAATCATTTTTTTTTTTGTTCTTTGATTGAATGTTTTGCTAAATTTTGATTGGATGTTGTGTAAGGGGTTAAAACAAAGATAATTAATACGGTCAATTGTTTGTTAATTTTTTAGCATGACTTCCTCTATGATTGCATTACTAAAAAGCGACCAATTAACTGGTAAAAATTATACAACGTGAAAATCTAACCTGAATACGATTCTGGTTATAGAAGATCTACGGTTTGTCTTAATTGAGGAATGTCCTCAACTCCCTGCTCGTGGTGCATCCCAAGCTGTGAGGGATGCACATGACCGCTGGACGAAGGCCAATGAAAAGGCCCGAGTCTATATCTTGGCGAGTTTGTCTGACGTACTCACTAAGAAACATGAGGCCATGCTCACTGCTCATGAGATCATGGAGTCGTTGCAGGATATGTTTGGGCAACCGTCCACACAGATCCGGCACGAGGCCCTCAAGTACGTTTATAACGCATGTATGAAGGAAAGCCAATCAGTGAGAGAACATGTTCTCGACCTCATGGTTCACTTCAACGTTGTTGAAATGAACGGCACGGCCATAGACGAGCAAAGTCAGGTGTCCTTTATTTTGGAATCTCTTCCAACGAGTTTTCTTCAATTCCGCAGCAATGCGGTAATAAATAAAATACAGTACACCATAACTACCCTCCTAAACGAGCTACAGACTTTTCAGTCTCTTATGAAAAATAAGAGACCGAAAGAAGGAGAGGCAAATGTTGCCCATTCCAAGAAGTTCCACAAGGGTTCAACCTCTGGAACTAAGTCTGTTCCTTCATCTTCTGGTCCCAAAAAGACCAAGAAGAAAGGAGGAAAGGGGAAGGCTCCCGCTGCTGGCAAAGGCAAGGGCAAGGCGAAGAAGGCTGACAAGGACAAGTGCTTCCACTGCAATGTGGATGGTCACTGGAAGCGCAATTGCCCCAAGTACCTCGCCGAGAAGAATAAGAAAAAGGAAGGTAAATATGATTTACTTGTCTTAGAAACTTGTTTAGTGGAAAATGACTATAATGCCTGGATACTTGATTCAGGAGCCACTAACCACGTTTGTTCTTCATTTCAGGAAACTAGTTCCTTCCAGCAGCTCGAGGAGGATGAGATGACGCTCAAGGTTGGAACGGGAGATGTCATTTCAGCTCGTGCAGTGGGAGCTGCAAAGTTGTTTTTTTAGAAATAGATATTTATTTTTGGAAAATTTGTACATAGTTCCAAAAATTAAGAGAAATCTTGTATCTATTTCTTGTTTAATTGAACAATCTTATTGTATTACTTTTTTAACAAATGAAGCGTTCATTTCAAAAAATGGTGTACATATTTGTTCTGCTAAATTAGAAAACAACTTATATGTGTTAAGACCAACTGAAACAAAAGCACTTTTAAATCATGAGATGTTTAAAACTGCTAATGCTCAATGTAAAAGACAAAGAATTTCTCCAAGTAACAATACCTATCTTTGGCATTTAAGATTAGGTCACATAAATCTCAATAGGATCGGGAGATTGGTAAAGAATGGACTTCTAAGTGAGTTAGAAGATGATTCATTACCTCCTTGTGAATCTTGTCTCAAAGGAAAAATGACTAAAAGACCTTTTAGTGGAAAAGATTATAAAGCCAAAGAACCTTTAGAGTTGATACATTCGGATCTTTGTGGTCCAATGAATGTAAAAACTCGAGGAGGGTACGAATATTTCATCTCTTTTATAGATGATTATTCGAGATATGGTTACTTATACCTAATGACACATAAGTCTGAAGCCCTTGAAAAGTTTAAGGACTATAAGGCTGAGGTGGAAAACTTATTAGGTAAAACAACTAAAATACTTCGATCTGATCGGGGTGGAGAGTATATGGATTTAAGATTCCAAGATTATATGATAGAACATGGAATCCAATCCCAACTCTCAGCACCTGGTACACCTTAACAGAATGGTGTATCAGAAAGGAGAAATAGAACCTTGTTAGACATGGTTCGTTCAATGATGAGCTATGCTCAATTGCCTACCTCGTTTTGGGGGTATGCAGTAGAGACTGCAGTTCATATCTTAAACAACGTTCCCTCCAAGAGTGTTTCTGAAACACCTTTCGATGGAGAGGGCGTAAACCTAGTTTGCGCTACTTCAGAATTTGGGGTTGTCCTGCACATGTGCTCGTGACAAATCCTAAGAAATTGGAACCTCGTTCAAGATTATGCCAATTTGTTGGTTACCCTAAGGAAACAAGAGGTCGTCTCTTCTTCGATCCACAAGATAACAAAGTGTTTGTATCGACAAACGCTACATTCTTGGAAGAAGACCACATGAGAGATCATAAACCACAGAGCAAATTAGTATTAAATGAAGCTACTAAAGATTCAACAAGAGTTGTTGATGAAGAACCTAACACTTCAGATCTGTCTCATCCTTCTCAAGAGTTGAGAATGCCTCGACGCAGTGGGAGGATTGTATCACGACCTTTTCGTTACTTGGGTTTAATAGAAACTCAGGTTGTTGTACCTGACGACGGTGTTGAGGATCCATTGTCTTTTAAACAGACAATAAATGATGTTGATAAGGACGAATGGGTCAAAGCTATGGACCTTGAAATGGAGTCTATGTATTTCAATTCAGTATGGGAACTTGTAGATCCACCTGAAAGGGTTAAACCCATAGGGTGTAAATGGATTTATAAGAGAAAGGGGGACGTAGCTGGTAAGGTACAGACCTTTAAAGCTCAACTTGTAGCAAAGGGTTATACCCAAAGGGAAGGGGTTGACTATTAGAAAAATCGGGATAAGTGGAAAAATAATATTATTTTATTATTTAATATTAAAATAATATTATATTTAATTAATTAAATATTAAATTATTTATTTATTTATTATGTATAGAAATTAAAAATCAAATTAAAAATTGATTTTATTCAATTTTGAAAATTCATTTAAAATTGATTTTTTTGAAGAATTGGATTTTCCCAATAAGTAAGCTACAAGCTTAGTTGTTAACTTCTCAATTAGCCAACAAATTGGAGCTTTTTGTTATTAATTTGTGATGCAATTAGATTGTATGTTAATTCTTAATAAGTAAGGATGATTTTGGCTAAAAATTGGTTAAGAATTCTAAAAATGAAAGGGTTAATTTTGTTGAAAATTCTCCATAGTTCATCTCTTTCACCTTGCTTCATTCCTTCAAAAATTCACCACAAAATTGGATCCCACCATCCAATCTAAGGCCAGAGAATAGTAGAGAAGACTTTTTTGGTTGTCTACATTCAAGTAGTGTTCAAATTCGTGGAGAAACCAAGGAGAATTTGATCTACAGATGTTGTAATTCCTATCTTTTTGTTTTTCCCCTTATGTGCATGAAAGTTTATTCTTAAAATTGAGCATGTTAGAGTGTAATCCAAATTCGCTTCCGTTGCATGTTCATATATCCATCATGCGGTCTAGTCTCACATGTATAAGATACTCCCACTCACATGTCTCCACATGAACGTTTAGGATTGAAACGTTTGTGACAATTTACAACACTTGTAACAATCACAAAGTGGGTCGTATTCGTAGTGTTATCAGGATAAGGTACCCAACCTTATCCATCTACTACAGACTGTTTGGGTTATCACTTAAATATGATTCACTTGTATGTCTCTACACACGTGTATAAGTTACAGCTAATAACTTAAGATCTTAGTTTATTGGTTTTGGGATAATGTGACTAAATGTCAAATAAAATAACTGTTATTTTATTAAATAAATAATTTATTTGTTTAATACAAGTTCACAAACTACAACACCACGAGATTTAGGGCATCAACCCTAATAGAATTGTCCTTGTGCCAGACAATATAGTTAGAAAGATGTTGTTGGCTTTTCTGAGACTACCTATATGTTTTGTATGTGATTTATATGATGTAAGAGGATATATGAGGATGATAATATTTTCATGAGATATGTTATGATTGTATGTTATGGAACGTATGTTGCCAATTATGTATGTTAGTAATAATTGCTCTTCTACCTGTAGTTGTGTATTCATCAAAGGTTTGTGTTCCTTTGGGATCACCAGAGGTATGTGTTCCTTCAGGATCACCAGAGCTTTGTGTTCCTTCTAGAGTATCAGAGGTTTGTATTCTTTCGGGATCACTAGAGGTTTGTATTTCCTTCGGGATCACTAGAGGTTTGTGTTTCCTTCAGAATTCACCAGAGATTTTGTGTTTCCTTCGGGATTTATTAGAAGTATGTGTTTCCCTTGGGATTCACTAGAGGTTTGTGTGTACAACACACCTACGGTAGGACGAGTTTAATTATTCACTCAGATAGTTATGTATGATAAGTTAAAGTATGCATGTCCCACTAGTATGTTGCATTTATTAGACATAAATGCGTGGCCTGATCCCAGTGGTGGGGTTACTTACTGAGTATTTCTATACTCACCCTTTCTTATGTTACATTTTTTAGATAAAGGCAGGGACAGACAGGTGTATGACAAGAAGAATCCGCGACTGCGCCATTGGGACTAGTCAGAAGCTTCCACATATGTTTTCATGTTTTAAATTTCAATCTTGATGTCTTAAGTCCAAAATTTTAGTTTTTGGACTGTTAAATGTTTCATTCAAGATTTGCAGTTTTGTTTTATAATTTTAGGGGTGCCCCAATCAAAGATTTTCAATTATTCAGATCTAATAAAAGTTATTTAATTTAGAAAATTTCTTTTGGTTTTAGTCAATTTATGAAAATGGTCACTTTGAGATATATGTATGCATGTGGTAGCAACCTATAATAAGTCTTAAGAAGTCGGGTCGTTACATTAGGCATAGGCATTAACAACTTTTTTTACTAACCTAGCTATTTTCATGAAAGATTAATAAAGATTCAATGTCATAGATCAGATTAAACATACAACCACTCGATCATAAATTTAACTTAACATTCATTGATGATCAATCAATAAAGAATCAAACACAATAACATTGAAAAAACATATTATTGTACAACATCCATAAAAACAATAAACAATCAATATAAATTCATAATTAAATTCACCACCACCCTAAAACGAAGAGTTTAGCAACATATAGCCATCAAACACATAGTCTCATATGAGTTTTTGAACATAAGAATAAAGGGAAAAAGAAACTTAGGAATACAAAGCTCTCAAACTGCTTCTCGGTGTTGAACTTCGTAAATCTCCACTTGGTCGACACCTCGGGATCTCGAATGACCACCAACTCTTCTCTAACTTTTTTCTCTCTATTTGGTAGCAACTCACACTTTTAGGCTTTGTTATTTCATGGGTTTGGACTGTTGAACACCACAAAATATAAAAGAAATCGGAAACTTGGTCACCAAGAACCTTCTTAAATTTCAAAATTTTACAAATTTTAAAAACTGGCACCTAGGCGCTCTAGCGCCTAGGCTTCCTCTGCTTAGCGTCTAGGCACTCTGGAAAGCACTTAGGTGCTCCTCAGATGCCCAAAATGGTTGCTCTCAGGTTGACAGCACAATGGTAGTGTCATCCTAGCGCCGAGGTGCTGCCTTGCATTAGGTTTTTTCACTTTTTTTCTATTTTTCGTCCATTTTTTGCTCAGTTTAGTTCTTTTGGCTTCCAAACCTTATTTTTTTTCATAATTACCTAAAAACCACTAGCAACTACATCAAATCCAAACATCTCCAAATTAAAGGCAAATAAAGCACTTTTCATGTGTTTTTCAGGTATCAAATAAGAAAAAGAAGGAAAAAATTACATTTATCCATGGAGGCTGGCGAACTGACGCCAGGTCGGCATTATTTCCAGAAGCAATGCAGCAAGTGTCGTGGAACCCCTATGTGTTGTGGCACCGCACAATTTCTAGAAGGCAGATTTTTAGGGTAGTGTCGCGACGCACAAGAGAGATGGCATGACGGCGCCAATGGATTTTCTATATAGATATGTTATTTTCGAACTAGGATTTATCATGCTTGGGATTGCAGCCTCCACCTCAAACTTTTCTCTGTATTTTTCATTCCCAACCTGTATTTTATTTGTATGTTAATTTATCAACACTACGATTCATCTTGGCACACTATGAGTGGCTATAGTAAGTACTTTCTAGCTTAGGGTAGGATTGAAACCCATGAGTTTTGGTTGGGAGAATTTGATTTTTTATTAATCTTGGATGTAGTCTTGCTGATATTTGATGTTCTTGAATGTTAGTTGAATTTCTCTGCATTTGTGTAATGATTTCCTAGCCAATTTCCATTATTCCATTGTGTAGCTAAGGATTGACTTATGATGTGGTAAATTGTATGTTAGTCTTAAGAACCAAGGGTTAAAGCATGCTTGAATTTGAATTCTAGGTTGTTTAGGACAATTCTTTCACAATAGATTGTGTGATTAATCAAATTCGAGAACGAAACAATTAGTAATTTAGACTAACATAATTATTAATCATCTTAGCTAATTACCTTGCTTAGTGCGGATGTTTAATATTTATGAACGCTTTCGAATATATTAAGCATCTAGGTTAATTAAGAAATTAATTAACAATTTAGGAAGTATTGCTTTGGTCTTTAAAGGCAAACGGGCTAAGTTTAATAACCAAGCAAGTGCATCATTAGAGTTCGATGATCAACCAAAATGAATGGGTGGATTTTGAATCCCTAGGCTAGACCTTTTATCAAATTAATCTCCTCTCAGTTCTTGCTTTACTTTTATGCAATTTAATATTCTTGCATTTAAATTCTCTGAGTATACAACAATCATGACCCCCCTTCCCCCACGGTTACTCTAAGAAATTTGTTACCAAATCAAAGAGAAACACAAGCACTCCTTGTGGATCAATCTGGCCAACTATTTTAGTTTGGTCTGAAGTTTATAAATATTATTTGATCGGTTTAGATGGAATTCGACACCCCTTCTTAACACCAAACTAATTGGCATTGTTGCTGGAGAGTCGGTTGCTTATTCTTTGATTTGATTCAGATTTCTTTTATAAAAAAAAAAGTTGAGCATGAGTTTTCTTTTGTGTATGACTCGTTCTTCTAGAAGTTCTAGACCTCAAGTTTTTACAGATATTACTCAGGAGGAGTGGAGACTCAAAAGCGAAAGGAGGAAAAGTGTGGAGGAGAACATTCCAGGGTTAGAAAATGAAGAGTCAGAAAAAGAAGAGAAAGTCGAGGACTTACAGCCGAGGGAAAATGGGGGAAGCCCCTGAGCGTACCCTAAGGCAACTACCCAAGCTCCACATGGCTCATACATCTCCTACCTCAATTTTGGGGAAGTGGAGGGGAAGACCCTCACAAACACTTGAAGCAATTTCACATGGTGTGTGATATGATGAGACCCCATAGAGTCATAGAGGAGCAGCTCAACTTGAGAGCCTTTCCATTTTCTTTGAAGGATGGGGCGAAAGACTGGCTATATTATCAACCCCCTGGACTAATTAGAACTTGGAACGAGCTGAAGAGATTTCTGGAGAAGTTTTTACCTATTTTTAGAGCTGCAAATATCATAAATGAGATTTATGGCATCAACTAGATTGTGGGTGAATCGTTGTTCGAGTATTGGAAGAGATTCATGCAACTGTGTATCAGCTTTCCATACCATCAAATTTCAGACCAACTGCTCATACAGTACTTTTATGAAGGATTGTGTGGCAAGGACAGAAGCATGATCGATGTTGCTGATGGTGGAGCTCTAGCTAACAAGACACCTACAGAGGCCAAAGCCCTCATATCTACCATGGCTGAGAACACTTCAAACACTTGTGCAGTAAGTGAACTTAGTTCCCAATTATTTGAGCTTACTGCTCTTGTCAAACAGATGGCCCTAGCTCAAGCAAAGCCTCAAGTGCCTGTGGAAGAAGTGAATTATGTTGCAGCCCAAAGAGGAAGGAGACATGATCCCTACAGACAGACGTACAACCCTTGTTAGTGAGACCACCTCATCTTCTGTTGAGGAGGTTAAGAAGACAACAAGGTGAGTAGCTCCAACAATGTTGGATCGCCCTTGGACGATTTAGTCAAAAGCCTGACCGAGACTACCATGAAGTTCCAACAGGATGTGATTGAAGGGATTGAATCCCAATGCGAAAGCGATTGAACACGTTTTATCTTTGAATTGGGAAGAGAAAAACCTAATTGATTTATAGAAAACTAAGATTAAGAATGCTAAAAGGGATTTGGAGAAACTACCTTTGTAGAAGAACTTTTCTTAAAAAAAAAAAAAAAAAAAAAAAAAAAAAAAAAAAAAGAGCAACCCTTTCCTCTATGAAATCCTTAAGAACATGAACAAAAACTAGAATGCAACCCTCACCCCACTCTCCATTCCCCTGCAAAACTGTATGGAGTTTATTTATTTATTTATTTATTATTATTATTATTATTCTTGCTATTGTTACTATTATTATTAGATTAATTTATAAATATAGCAATCAGATTTAAAAAATTGGAAATATAGCAAAATCTATTAGTGATAAACTACTATCGTTGATAGACTTTTATGGTGTAGATGGTTTATCACTCATTGGCCATAAGAGTCTATCAACGATAAAAGTATCACTGATAGACTTTGCTATATTTGCAATTTTCTTAAAATGTTGCTATACACTCGGTTATTATCCTTAAAATTGCTACTCATTACAATTACCCTATATATATATATGTAATCATATTTAATATATATAATATATAATTAAATAAACAACAACAACAACAACAATAATAATAATAATTAACATTTAATTAATTAATTTGTAATTAATTAATTTTCAATATCACATATTTATGCATTTAAATCATATTTAAAATGCACATCTCTCTTAACCCTATAGTTCTAATATAAATCAGGTTTACATTAATTTTATTCTATAGTTTTAATATGAACCCAATCCATATTAAATTAATATTTGAATCTTATCCAAACATTATCCTCTCTTATTATATAGTTTTAATTAAAAATCATATTTATAATCAACTATATATTATAATGTTTCACTATACATTATACTTTATATTAATCCTTATAAATATAAATTTAGGGTTTCGGGTTTAGAGTTTAGGGTTTATATTAATCCTTATTAATATAAATTTTTCTTTAAATAATTTGAACAATTCAAATTATTTCAAAATTAACTGATCATTGTTTTACCCTTAGGCTAGTAAAGGGACCTAATGGATCTACAGATTAGAAGTTCCAATGATTCGTGATTAAATTAATTAAAGAGAATTAAACTCTTTAATTAATTTAATCAACATTCATTAACTGTGGGTCACTCCACTAAAGACCCACAACTTCACTCTTTGCACTGTAGATATATTTCTGTGTCCATGGATATAATCAGTCATCAATAAGTCGATTTTTCACAAATTACTCGTAATTATAATTGGGTCAAAATTACTGTTTTGCCCCTGTAGTTACTTCTTTCAAGTCCTATTGATCCTCTAATGAACAACCTACTTATGGTACTACCATGAACAAATTCCTCTCGGACCAATGAAAGGGAGGAGTTCTTGTTTCAAGACCCGGAGTCAGCACTTAAGAGAGCAATTTATCTACTTTCTGTAAAAGCAAGAAGGAGTGAACTTCAATTTGTGTAGCTATGTTCCCTCTGTACTTGGACAGATCCCTAAAATGATGGGCTTATTAAGTTAGCGACTCAGGCCACTCCCACCCATATAAATCAAAGGACTGTTCTCACAGACAAAATTCCACAACTCACTCAGAATGGAGATCGAGTTATCTATGATTATCCTATGAAATGTTCGTCTCTTTAATTAACGACCTTATAAAGAGAGACTAATCATCTCGTGTCCGGTCTTATACAAACTCTTTGTACAAGATACCCTCACTCACATGTCTCCACATGAACGATTTAGATCAAATTGTTTGTAATACTTACAACTCTTGTAACAATTACAAAGTTGGTCATATCCGCATTGTCACCATAATAAGGCACCCAACTTTATCCATATACTGTAGATCTTTTAGGTTACTACTTGAACACGATCCACTTGTATGTCATCCACATATAGTTCAAGTTATATTTAATAACCTGTAATCTTAGTTTATTGGATTGAGTCAATATAATCTAAATGTTGAATAAAATACTTCTTATTTTATTAAATAAATAATGTCATTTCAAAAATATAAACTACAAGACCCACGAGATTTAGGGCACTAATCCCAACAGTAATGACCTTCTTGTTGGGTTGATGCCCTAAATCTCGTGATCTTGTAAACTTGTATTGTATAAATCAAATTATTTATTTAATAAAATAATTATTATTTTATTTGACATTTTAGTTGCACTAACCCATAAAACCAATAAACTAAGATCCTAGGTTATTAGTAGTAACTTAAACACGTATGTAGAGACATACAAGTGGATCATGTTTAAGTGATAACCTAAACGGTCTGTAGTAGATGGATAAGGCTGGGTACCTTATCCTAGTAATACTACGGATACGACCCACTTTGTGATTGTTACAAGTGTTGTAAAGTGTCACAAACGTTTAGATCCTAAATGTTCATGTAGAAATATGTGAGTGGGGGTATCCTATATATGTGTGACATATATAAGACCGGACCGAGAAATGATTAGTCTCCCGTTAACATCGTTACTTAATGAGACTTACATTTCACTAGGATGATCATAGGTGACTCGACCTTAATCTTGAGTCAGTTGTGAACTCCTGCTTGTGAGGGCAATCTTTTGATTTGTATGGGTGAGAGTGGCCAAGTTTGCCAACTCAATAAGCCTGCCACTTTGAAGATTTGTCCGAGCAGGCAGCTGGAAACTCAACTGTACAAGAAGGAATTCATGTCTTATGAATTGCTCCCTTAAGAGCTGATGTCGGGTCTTGAACAATGAGGTGTCTCACCCTCTCACTGGCCAGAGAAGGGTCTAGCTCATAGTTGGAGTATGACTAAATTGTTCATTGGAGGGATCAGTGGTACTTAAGGAGTTAGAGGTAACACAGAGGTAAAACGGTAATTTGACCCAGCTGTTGTTACGAGCAATTTGTGAAGGGTCGACTCACTGTTGATTGATTATATCCGTGGACATAGAAATATATCTACAGTAAGAAGAGTGCAGCTGTCGATCTTTAGTGGAATGACTGGCAGTTAATGAATATTGGTTAATTTAATTAAAGAGTTTAATTAATTAATCTCGTAGCATTGGAGCTTCAAACTGATAGGTCCATTAGGTCCACTTGCTAGCTCATATAGGTTAAGATGACAGTTAGTTGTCTTGGTTTAATTTGAATTGTTCAAATTAAGTTAAGAGAATTAATTGTATGAGATACAATTAAATAATGTATATTGATACATTATAATATAAAGTAGATTTTTACATGAAACGTAAAAATTAAACTTTATAATATACATGAGAGAAATATTTGAATTAGATTCAAATATTAAATATTATATGAATGAGATTCATATAAAACTATAGGTTATGTGAGAGAAATTGGTTAATTAGTAACTAATTATTATTATATATTAAATGAGATTTAATATATATATATATATATATATATATATGTATATATAATTTAATTAAAAATATTCTTCCATTTTGGAGTTATTATGAATATGGTGTGGAGTTTTTTTTTTCCATAAATCATCTTCACTAACTCTTTCCATAATTTCTCTCTAAATAAAAAAGATAACTTCTTCTTCTTCCTCCCTTTAAATAGACAAATGGAGACCACTCTCCATGGATTTGATAACCTTGAGAATAGTGAGTGCTCTTTGGTGTAGTGTCCTTATCTTTTTGTAGAAAGATTTTGTGAAGAAGATTCATCAAGGGTAAGCTTATTCTTCTTTTTTTCTTTTCCTTCTCAAAAAGCATGTTGTTTATCATGTTCTTTTCTATTTTCTTTGTTTTTTAAAATTCATAATTGAGTAATTGAAATCACAACGCGATAAATCGCTTCTGTTGAAAATTCAATTCTAGTAGGAGACTAAGAAGTTGCAGCGAGATAATGCACTTTTTCTGAATGAGACAAGGACAGGGATGCAACACTTGGCTAATTAGATCACCCAGTTGGCCACCTCTGTGACCAAATTGGAAGTTCATAACGGTAAGCTCCCTGCCCAACCTGAGCATTAGGTAAGGAATGTCACCACAGTGACCACCGTAAGTACTTGGGAATCCTTTAACTTTATAACTGAAAAAGGATTTAATGAGTTGTTTGGCTTTTCTGACGATGAGGAATGTAAGACTCAATAGCCCAGGACAACTAAATAAGTATGTATCGTTTCCTTGAAGTAATCTAATTTACATGTTTACGTTCATGTTGCTCCCTTTCCAAGCGGATTTCTTAATCTTGAGAGAAATGAAGAGAAGAAAGATGAAATTCTTGAAACCCTTGGAACGATGTCTGCGAACTCCCCTGAGAGGAGCAGTGTGCAGTGTGTGAAGAAGGAGGAAGAGCTTAAGAATGAAAAAGTCGCAACGATCTTACCAGGTAACCTCCCAGAAAAATGCAATGACCTAGGTATGTTTTCCTTACCTTGTAAAATTGGTAAGAGTAAGCTTGATAATGCACAATGATAAATCTAGGAGCTTCCATAAATATCATGCCTGCGCGTCTGTTCTATGAGCTTAAGCTATCAAATCTGCATAGTCCTGTGATAGTAGTTCAATTGGTTGACTGTTCACTTAGTAGGCCATTGGGAGTTGTTAGAGATGTGTTGTTGATGTTGATGGTCTGCTCTTCCCTGTTGACTTTTATGTTTTGAATGTGAATGAATCCTCCTCTTCTTCAAATTCTATTTTACTAGGTAGACCTTTTCTGAAAACTGTTAGAGCTAAGATCGATGTAGGTGAAGGTGAGGGAATTGAATCCCGGCGAAAACGCGTGATCGCGTTCTTTGATTTCTTGAAAGAATTAAAAATACAAATAGCAAGAAAAGTTTAAGTACCATACCTTAGCCGATCCACAAATGCAGAAAAATCTTCTCCTTGTATCGGTAATCTCCTCCTTGAATTCTTCTCGATCTCCTCCTTGAATTCTTCTAATTGCACGCGATCTTCCTTGCTATGACTCTGGCAATGATCCAATTTGTGTGAACTGCTTCTTGAAAGAATGAAGGGAATGTGAAGAAGAATTTTCTTAGAACTTTTCTAAGAAAATTGTGAGAATTTCTAGAGGGAGAGTTTTAGAATAATCGTAGAGATTATTCTGGGTGGAGAGAGTCTATAGAGTAGACTGTCGTAGTGTGTGAAGTGAGTTTTATGAGAGCTCCCAAGGGCCCTATTTATAGAACTCTATAGGTCACTCCTAATCTTATTAGGATAACCTTTGCAGAGATTTAAATATTTAATAATATCTAATATTAATAAATATCTACCCAAATAATATTTCATATTAAATGGTTTAAAACATTTAAATCATATTTAAATATTTATCTCCTGCAGAATCTTTAATTTGAATCTCATCCAAATTAAACAATTAATTATTTGAATCCAATTCAAATTAATTAATTCTCTTTCCAACTATTTAATTCAAATCTTATTTAAATTAAATAACTTTATTATATGGATCTCATCAAAATAATTTAATTATTTGAATCATATTTAAATAAATTAATTCTCCCATTATCTATTTAATTCGAATCTTATTCAAATTAAATAATTTATTTATTTATATGGATCTCATCCAAATAAATAAATAGTTATTTGAATCATATTAAAATAAATTAATTCTTCGTATTATAAAGTTATAATTTGAATCTCATTCAAATAAACTTTATAATAAATCATGTAATTTAATTGTATACAATACAATTAATATTTTCTCCTCATAAATTTGAACATTTCAAATTTTTATTTCAACATAGTTGATCATTGTTGGTCCGTGGTGAGCTAGCAAGGGGACCTCATGGACCTACATATTATAAGCTCTAATGATCCAAGATTAATTAATTAAACTCTTTAATTAAATTAACCTTCATTCTATTAACTATAGGGCAAACCACTATAGACCCATAGTTGAACTCTTATGCACTGTAGGACAAGTTGTGTCCATGGATATAATCAGTATAAGCACGTCAATCCTTCACGAGTTGTTCATAATTACAGTTGGGTCAAATGTCTGTTTTACCCCTGTAATTACATCTTTTCCTTAAGTACCGCTGATTTCTCTAATGAACAATTTGTTTATGGTCCAACCATAAACTAAGTCCCTCTCGGGCTAGTGAGAGGGTGGGGCCCCTTGTTTAAGACCCAAAATCAGCACTTAAGGGAACTACTCATCTACTTACCCTATGCGGGAAGGAGTGAATTCCATCTTGTGAAGCTTATGTTCCTAGCTCCCTATTTAGTCAAGTCCTCAAAATGGTAGGCTTATTGAGTCGGCAACTCGAGCCACTCTCACCCATGCAAATCAAAGGACTGACCTTACAAACAGGAGTTCATAAGTCACTCAGGATTAAGATCGAGTCGCACATGATCATCATATGAAATATTAATCTCATCAATTAACGGATTTACAAAGAGAGATTAAATATTTTGCAGTCCGGTCTTATACAAACTCTTTTTATAGGATACCCCCACTCACATGTCTCCACATAAATGGTTTGGATCAAACCATTTGTAACTATTACAAAGTGGGCCTTATCCATATTGTTACAAGGATAAGGCACCCAACCTTATCCATATACTAACTATAGACCTTTAGGTTATTTCTTGAACATGATCCACCTTGTATGTCAACTACATATTGTTCAAGACTCCATATAATAACCTCGGATTTTCATGGTTAATGGATAAATTAATATTGTATAATGAATAATTAAATTAATCAGCTAATAAATTACGAGGATTTAGGGCACAAATCCCAACAATCTCCTACTTGCACTAAAGCCGGTGAGACATGTATCCTAGGGCATACACTATACCCAACATATTCTCCCACTTGCCCTAGCGAAGAAGAGACATGTCTCGTAATCGTAGACATTCTAGGCGACTCTCAAACACTTTAGCCTAGAGAGTCCTTTTATATAAATCAAATCATATGTCATTCAAAGTCATCTCGGTCACTACGATGATACTTTCTCTCAATATGCCTTATCCTAGAAGTTGGTGTTTACCAATATCCTTAGTCTTAGTCTTTGTACCACTATTATCTCATAAAAGTGTGATAGAGTAACTCAGAACTGAAACATTTTTAGATCTTTAAGGATATTTTATGGCTACACAAAGTTTTGCTTCACAAGCAAAAACAATCAACTTGTGTACCATTGTATCCACCACAAAGGATAAAATTAATCTTATAATGGATTTCTCTAGATCTTTGTAAAACTAAGACTAGTGTATCTTGTGAAAGATCATATCTTAACACCATACACAAAATTTCTCATTATCCATAGATTCTTTGAGAAAGATTTTAATTTTGTACTTCAATGGTCATACCATTGATATAACCGATATAACTAACCAATTGTATGTTAAGTCTCATTTATGCATTAATTATCTCCTACTAAGAGAAGATAATTAATCATTTGTTCTCAACACTTGATGTGTCTTAGGATACTCTTCCTTAGACATAACTTCACATTAGAATGATACACTATCATTCTCTTGAAGTTCTGCATCGAATATTTGACAAACATTTTGCAAATGTAAGATGCTTGAGACTTACTTAACGTCATGTTCCTAATCGGTTAGGTAGTCAAATTTTTATGTTATATTACGTCATTCATAATGAGTAATATTTTATTCACATAAAATATGAGAAATATCCACTTGTCAATTAATGACTCTCTTGTCTATACAAGATCATTAATATTTGTTCAAAGTCATAGGTCATGATAACTCTTATCAAACCTTATATTCAAAGATCTAATTATCTAATTCATTTCTCAAATGAATATATGCAAACTTTTTGCATTTGATCTTTGAAAGTTGAACTACTCTGTTTATCTGTATAGATGCATTCCTTAAATTCTTTTCATAAAAGAATCTAAGCTTTCATTTTACATATCTCATATGCAAGAATGAACAATGCTTAAAGACTCTGTTATGGCATCAAGTGAGAAAATTGACTAACAGTCTAATTTCTCTCAACTGGTTTCACCTTTTGCCATGAGTCTTACATTGAAGATCTCTATCTTCTTATCTATACACGCACGTCTCCTTTTGTAGATCTATTCATATTCTATGGGTTTACCCCATCAAGAAAGCCTACAAATCCAGACTGAGATGAAGTACAGAGACTTTATCTTGAGTTCATAACTTTGAACAAACAATCCTTGTCAACATTCCTCAACTCGAATTTAAGGAAGATAAGCATTTAATTTGTCAACCAATATGACAATTTCGACTTCCATTAAGTCATTGTAAAGGTTGAGTTATCTCATAACTCTCCAACTACGATAAAGGCTCATCTTGTTTGACTAGGATTCATTTGACATTCAAATGTGATTAAAAGGTTAATAACACTTATTAATCTTTTAGTGGATTTACTTGGAACCAAAATATCAACACTGTTCTACCTTAGTAAAGGTTTGTAGTCTTTTATTCGACAATCCTTAAAATTATTATTTGTCATACAAATACATTATTTTATTTAGGATTTGCATAAAAAACTTTTCTTTTCCTCATCAAGGACAACCTACATATATGCATATCTTTGAACATACATATTCCTCTTGGGTTTGTTTCAACATGCATCTTAACATACCCAAATCCTGAAATGTTGTAAACTAATTTACTACATTTCCATAATCCAAAATTATCTCGCAGATAGTTTTGGGAAAAATAATGTTCACGGTGCAATCTTTATTGCAAGTCCTTATCATAGTATGACAATGATGTGTAACTTATTACTGATGTGACCATGTCTAACAAAGTATTCATCATTAATGTGACCATATCTAACAAGGTCATCTTTCTCCTTAATTTCACCCAAATTGTATCTAATGCTTACAATTGAGATATAATCTCATTTCCTATCAATTAGGCGTAGTACTAAAATTTTTGTACTTTTATGATCTGATCATAATATGTCTTGATAGACTTGCCTAGTTGATTTTAACTTTAGTCTAACTTTTTTGAACTCTTCAAAGAAAAGACTTTTAGCTACATTAGATAAAGATACTTATACACTAAAATATCAATCCGATTGATGAAATATTTACGATGTTTGTTTGACTTTTACATTCACCAGACCTCTTGGGTCAGAATGTGTTAGGTAAACGTATTCTTTTGTCTTGTAGCCTTATCCAATAAGGTCCAATGACAATCTTGCATGAAAGGCAAGATCTTCAAATGGGTAAAATAATTTAACTCTAACTTTTAGAGAATTACCTGTAATAATCATTGTATCAAAATTGATGATAGTCAATTTTAATTGCCAAAGACAAGTATCTTTTAGGAGAAAATAATTTGTCTTTCTATAATGGTTTCCATAATCTTGAATTTCTCAGTGTAGTATTTGTATGTGTTAAACATTTTATCACATACTAATTGTACTTATTTAGGGCTGAACATATTTTCAAAACAACTTTTGAAAATATGCTTTATTACATAAAACATTCATACCATATGAATTAATTAATAATAAAGATTTGAGAGATTGAATTTCTCTTATGGTGATAAAAGCACCATTTTCAGCATAGGTAACAATTATGACATCTCATGTCTCCCACTACACAAATTGAGATGGGTTTCCCGGTGCCAACTGTAGAAACTATTCTACATCATTAAGTATTTTTCAAGAATTATAATCTAATTGTAATGAAGAAAAACTTGACAGTGAATCTTCTTTCAACTATCTAGGTGCGAATCTTAATTCTCCACCAAAAGTCCAGTAAATCAAATTTACTTTCATTCTTATTTTTCTTCCCAGTGAGGTATTTCCAAAATTCCTCACAATGTGACTCCCCAAGCTAATTTGGAAACAATTTCCTCATATAGCTCTAGTCACATGGTTATTTTCTTGGATTATAATACTTAATTTTGAGATTATTTAGATAGTTATCTAAATTAAGCTTATATTGACTTCAACATCTCATATGTTGTTTGTCTTGTCCCTTATCTTCCATGCTTGACATCAACTATATCAGTTAGGAGATAAATGTAAGCTATCTCTTCAATTGTGATTCATCAATCACAAGGTTCATGAACAATTGATGAAGTGGCAATAGGACTTTGAGAACATTTCTTAATTAAAGACAAATTCTGAAAATTACACTGCCATTAAAATAGTGTCAATGATACTTTTCCAAGTAATATTTTTTCTCAAATTTTGACTTTTATTGGTAATTCAAAATTAAAATCATGAGAGAGAATGACATAACATTGAAATATATAAAATATATTAGTTAATAACATGCAATCAAATATCCATTCAAATTTAGCATTAAATTTTATGAACCCTATAAATCATGTTTAATGCAATGATACTTCAGTGATTTAGAACAAGTGCTGCCGAAGGGTAGGTCAAATGCTCATGCAAACACCTTCTTATTTTAATCTCATAATTTTAATAAAGATAAATCAAAATTTTAAACAATTTAAAAAATTGAATCCATTTTATCTTTATCCAAGTAAGATCCTAATCTTATTAGGCAAGCTGTAATATTTCTAATCTCACTAGAAAAAATATAAAGATAAACTAAAATTAATTAATTATATATCCTAATCCTATTAGGCAAGCATGCAATATTTCTAATCTCATTACAAAAATATATAGATAAACTAAATTTATCTTTAGCTAAGCATGCAATCTTACTTAATTCTTCATTAAATTATCTAATATAACATTTATATTTTAATTAAAGAAGAATATCTACATGAATCTCTACAACAATTTAAATATAACACTTATATTTAAAATTAAAGAGAATCTCTACATGCATATAATTAGCAATTATCCTAACAATTTAAATATAACATTTATATTCAGATAAAAGAGAATCTCTACAATTAGGAATTACCTAACAATTTAAATATAACAATTATATTTAAATAAAAGAGAATCTCTACATGCATATCATTAGGAATTATCTTAACAATTTAAATGTAACATTTATATTCAAATAAAAGAGAATCTCTACATCATGCAATTTCAAATTAGGAATTACCATAATAAATTAAATATAACAATTATATTTAAATAAAATGCATGATTTGCTTAACCTGGTGGGATTTTAATCTAAATGAACATACATCACATGCATAATTAAATAAAGCAAAATTGACCGGCATATTGGGCATATCTTAGAAATTAAAGATAAAATTCGAATTACAATAATTTGAATTTTAAAGACATATCTTGGCCTTCAATTTCTTCTTTGGCCATCAAAATTTAGGTTTCGGAACACCTAAATTTAATCCTTTGAATTTTCAGCCGCACATTCTTTAATCAATGCTGCCAAATGCGACCCACACCAGAATTTCCAGATTTATAAAATTCCAGATTTTCCAGATTTTTAAAATTCGAAAAAATACAACTTTTTTTTTTAAGATTTTTCAGTAATTTTCTATCAAAATAAATGCAAAATATACAAGAAAAACCTAACCCTTAAGGTTTAACAATTGATCTAATCAAAAGCTTTAAACCTAATACCCAAATATGCCTAAACAATCAATTTGTAAACCGCAATTAAAATACCATACATCTCATGTATTTATTTTAAAAGCAACCCACCATTCTTGATTTTTAATTCTAATCAATAATAAAAGATTGGCTCTGATACCAATTGAATGGAATTGAATCCTGGCGGAAGCGTGTGATCGCGTTCTTTGATTTCTTGAAAGAATTAAAAATACAAATAGCAAGAAAAAGTTAAGTATCATACCTTAGTCGATCCACAAATGCAGAAAAATCTTCTCCTTGTATCGGTAATCTCCTCCTTGAATTCTTCTCGATCTCCTCCTTGAATTCTTCTCATTGCACGAATTTTTCTCATTGCACGATCTTCCTTGCTATGACTCTGGCAAGGATCCGGTTTGTGGGAACCGCTTCTTGAAAGAATGAAGGGAATGTAAAGAAAAATTTTCTTAGAACTTTTCTAAGAAAATTGGGGTGGAGAGAGTCTAGAGTAGAGTGTTGTAGTGTGTGAAGTGAGTTCTCCTAAGGGCCCTATTTATAGAACTCTATAGGTCACTCCTAGTCTAGGATAATCTTTGGAGATTTAAATATTTAATAATATCTAATATTAATAAATATCTACCCAAATAATATCTCATATTAAATGGTTTAAAACATTTAAATATTTATCTCCTACAGAATCTTTAATTTGAATCCATCCAAATTAAACAATTAATTATTTGAATCCAATTCAAATTAATTATCTCTCCAATTATTTAATTCAAATCTTATTTAAATTAAATAACTTTATTATATGGATCTCATCCAAATAATTTAATTATTTGAATCATGTTTAAATAAATTAATTCTCCCATTATCTATTTAATTCGAATCTTATTCAAATTAAATAATTTATTTATTTATATGGATCTCATCCAAATAAATAAATAATTATTTGAATCATATTCAAATAAATTACTTCGAATCTTATTCAAATTAAATAATTTATTTATTTATATGGATCTCATCCAAATAAGTAAATAATTATTTGAATCATATTCAAATAAATTAATTCTCTGTATTATAAAGTTATAATTTGAATCTCATTCAAATAAACTCCAATGATCCAAGATTAATTAATTAAACTCTTTAATTAAGCTAACCTTCATTCTATTAACTATAGACCCATAGTTGAACTCTTATGCACTGTAGGACAAGTTGTGTCCATGGATATAATCAGTATAAGCAAGTCAATCCTTCACGAGTTGTTCATAATTACAGCTGGGTCAAATGTCCGTTTTACCCCTGTAATTACATCTTTTCCTTAAGTACCGCTGATTTCTCTAATGAACAATTTGTTTATGGTCCAACCACAAACTAAGTCCCGGGCCAGTGAAAGGGTGGGGCCCCTTGTTCAAGACCCAAAATCAGCACTTAAGGGAATTACTCATCTACTTACCCTATGCAGGAAGGAGAGAATTCCATCTCGTGAAGCTTATGTTCCCAGCTCCCTATTTAGTCAAGTCCTCAAAATGGTAGGCTTATTGAGTCGGCAACTCGGGCCACTCTCACCTATGCAAATCAAAGGACTGACCTTACAAACAAGAGTTCATAAGTCACTCAGGATTAAGATCGAGTCGCACATGATCATCATATGAAATATTAATCTCATCAATTAACGGATTTACAAAGAGAGATTAAATATTTTGCAGTCCGGTCTTATACAAACTCTTTGTATAGGATACCCCCACTCACATGTCTCCACATGAATGGTTTGAATCAAACCATTTATAACTTTATAAAGTGGGCCGTATCCATAGTGTTACAAAGATAAGGCACCCAACCTTATCCATATACTATAGACCTTTTTGGTTATTTCTTGAACATGATCCACCCGTATGTCAACTACATACCTGTTTAAGACTCCATATAATAACCTCGAATTTTCATGGTTAATGGATAAATTAATATTGCATAATTAATAATTAAATTAATCAACTAATAAATTACGAGGCTTTAGGGCACAAATCCCAACAGAAGAGTCCTTTTCTGTGGAATCCAAGGGAAAAATAAAATACTTCTCTGTTGATTTTGATTCTGTTACCACTAATCTTTTTTCTTGTAGCGAAAGTCTTCCTTTGCAGGATAGTGGTCAAACAGACATTTTAGAGACAAATGGCGGAGAAGTGATGATCAACTCCAAGCTAAGATGATCGAGCGGAATACAGTCTAGCCACTGACCTTAAAAGTTTGCGCTTTCTAGAGGCAGCCAGGCGTAAAAAATTTATTGTTTTCCTTTATTTTATTTATTTTTTTTTTGTTTTTAGTTTAGCTTTTTGTTTTTCTTTTAGCATGATTGGAAAATTTGTGCTTGCAGAGTAAACTTTTTTAGGCTGAAGCTCGATTCAAGCTCAACCCCTTTCAGCATGCCTAAATTCAGGGGAGCAAAAATTCAGGCGAGTTTTCTCTGCTCCCCTTAATTTGTCCCTTACTTTAATTGATTTTTATCTTGATATATTGTTGCTTGTGCCTGTTGTTATGATAGTTGACGATACACTCATTTAAGATCTTGTTTGTTTGAAGTAATGTATGAAGAAAATAAGCATGATTTTTAGCCCTTTTTTTTAAAAAAAAAAAAAAATCTTATCTCTCATACAAACTTGAGTTCTTTGTCTATCTTTCTTGGGTCTTTCATGCTTAGAGTTATGTTATGATGCATGTATGTTTGTTGTCACCTCGAAAGACTTTAGTGATGGATGCTAGGTTGCCCAAAGTTCAATTTAGTGATGCATGAATAGAGTCTTGACCAATCAAACTCCTATGCTAATAAAAGAAAGAAGGAAAAAAAAGAATAAAGAATAAGGAGAGGTCTACTCCTCTTTCTCGGGGGTGCGAGTAGCCAAGGGCAGTCAGGTAACTTGTGCTTTCTCTTGCACTGAAAGTATCCCTGAGAAATGAGTAAGCTTAGGCACCTTCGAGGAAATTTGGTCCATAGGTGGATGTCATTCACGTAACGCGTGTGGAAAAACCAAAACGAAAGCAGTCTTTCTAGATAAGGATAACTCTCCATTACCTAGAAGAAAAGAGAGAATAAATAAGGAATGAGATTGGTTAGCCTTTATTGTATGTCTTTGCTACTTTGAATTTAGGGAGTTTAACTCTTGATCTTTCGAGCCATAGTAGGGGGAAAATGAATTAAGGGCGTTATAAAACCATTTCAGGCTTGCTTATAGGGTTCAGTTAGATGGGCTTTGTACTTGTTCATGCATGAATAGATGTAGAAAGAGTTTTTTAAAATTACCTCAATTAATGAATTGTTTTTGGACGACATTATTGATTGCAAGCATGATTTTAATAGACTACTAAAACTGAAGTAATGAGCCCTGCAATTGATCAAACTTAAAATTTTTGCATGATTGTATGTTTATGCCTTGTTCTTGAAATTAATTGCTCAAATTTAGTTATTTTGGATGGTAGAATTTATTATCCATATTTATTAATACCAATCTTCTTATGAAATTTAAATTGAATGCTTGAATTTGTTTATGTTAAATGAAGAAAAACTCCTTTATTTATTGATTTCTTATTGACTTTGTGGGGTTGGGCTTGGTCTATGGACTTGACCCTTGGGCCTAACTAATTAGATTTTTGGACTTGGTTGACATTTGGACCAAATTAACCCTATTTTTTTTTTTTTTTGCTCAATTGAACCTGGGCCCACATATCAATACCAATTTGAACCAAATTAGTTTATTTGATCTAACGATTATGACGAAAACAAGCTTCATCATCAAAAGCTTCTAACTTTTGTCTTCAATTTTAATTTGGGACACATGTCGACTTTTAGTTAGTTCCAAATTCTATACTTTGTAATCTTTATCATTAATTTGAGAAATAGTGTGACGATTAGTGATTGGTCAAAATTTCTCATTCAACAATCGTATTTATTTTTTTTTACCCATCAATTTTTTTTTCTTATTTGAAAAAAAGAATCAATCACGTGTTTAAACTAATATATTTACAAGGACAATGGAAAATTTTCTAATACTCTAGCAGTACATACTCACTATATTCAAATGAGATATTTTCCTTTATAAATAACTTTGCTGATGTTTGTAAATATCTTAAAAGATGTGACATGGTAACCAATTAATAAAAGTAACATTCATACTACCTACTATAGGACATGTTTGTCTATATATACTTAAACTTGCTTACATGCACATGTTTTCCCCTTAATTGTTACTTTCCTTCCTAGCCCTTCTTGTATTCCTCAAAACGAGGAGATTCTTCCTGTAATTTTTTTTTTCTTTTTTAAGAAAATAATAATAGTAATCATCATAAATTTACAATATTGGACATCACTAATAGCCACCCCACATCCATAGATGGCAACTTAATAATAATTGACATATCTTTCTTTTTAGAAGTTAAAGGGAAGGTTCGATCCTACATCTTCGTAATTGTTGAATTGGAAAAAATAATAAGCACCCAAAAGAAAAAAAAATAGAAATTTGAGATTTTATCAATTAAAACTCTAAATTAATAGTTGGAACAATTCTAATTTTTAATTATACTCATAAAATTTAGTAAATGAATCAATATAGATCTTTATTAAGATTGCCTTTTAAAATTGCTTATGCATCAACGTGTATATACTTCTTCAAATGTTGGATTAATAAAATGGGTAATTAGAATTGATGCATGGATAACTGAGGGTCTTTATTGATTCACTTATGACAACTTAAGAGTTTAATTGATAAAATTATAAGTCTCAAATGGATTGTAATGTAGAGTTTATAAATTGATAGACTTATAAAAATTTATGGTTTCAATCGATATAATTATTAGCTTAAGATTTTAATTGATAGAAGTATAAATTGATATTTTTCCACCCATTTATAGTAAAGAGGAAATTCAGAAAATAATAATCTATTAATTTTTTTTTTTTTTTTTTTTTTACCAAAATCATCTCATTAGGGGATGATTACTTTTAGTTTTGTGATTTGTGATTTTCTAGATAAGATATACTAGAGAGAGTCTATTGGACAAGTTTACAATAAAAGTTACCAAAGATCTTAAGGCGGCTTTAATATGCCATCTGAATTCTTTTATGGTTTAAGATTTCACGAAATCAAATATATTAAACGAATATTTGTTTGACAAATTTGTGTTTGAAATTTATTTATAAATAAATATTTGAAAATAATTTTTTCATTGTATCTCGATTTAATTTATTTATTAATTTTTTTTTCAGTACAACAAGTCAGGTATGAGAATTTCAACCTCCTACTTTAAAGGAGGTAATACATGACAATTACTGTTGAACTAAGCTCACTTTGATCATATGTCGTAATTTACTTATATATATCTAAGACATTATTGATGAACCAAATCAAGTGGCTCGTCACAAACAATACAAATTCAAAATCTAGAAAAAGGAGAGTCGTGGAAAGTATTTAGTCATTTATCAAAAGCATATAAGTTTAGGGTTACGTGACGACCAATAAATTTGTTTTCATATTTTATATCAATTCAGTTATACTCATTTCGGAGATAATCAAGAATTAAAAATTGAAAAAATCCAATTCTGAATAAGTTTCAAATTTAAACGTTAAATCTGATCAAAAGTGTTTCAAGAGAGAATGTTCAATATTACCACAACTACACTTTATTCAAATATATAATTTAAAGAATTCACTTCTTCCAAACCACAACACAAAACCACTTTAATTCTTTTTCATATAACTTCCTTTTTCTAGTCTACTTTGAAGCAAAATGAGCCACTCTTTAACTTAAAATGAGTAAAGAAATCTCAATTTATTTCCAAATTCATCAAACTAGATAGGTACATGCTCTGTTTTAAAGCAAAATTTAGCTTATTTTAATATCTTCAAATCCACTCACCATTTAGAACCAATGCTAAAACAAAAAGGTACCTTTTTTATTTTTTCCTTCACATCACCAAACCCCAAAATCATTACTACCAAAAGGCTTCTTCTCTTGTGCATTATGATCACCAAAAACTCCCTTTTCCAAAACCCAATCTTCAATCATTGCTTGAGAGTTCAAAGATTGATCAGTAGGAAGAAGATGACCAGCTCCCAACACAATAACATTGCTCAAACTCTTCCATTTCTGAACATAACCAGCTAATTCATCTCCAACTCTCCAAATCTTTCTATCTACTTGCAAATAATTCTCAATCTCATCCCATTTCAGCTTCTTAACCCAAGCCTCAGTTGAAACCACACCATCCCTCAAATCATACTGTCCTTGATAAAGCAAAACCTTACTATTCTTCACCAAAAAATCAACTTTGTATCTTACACTCTTCATCACATCATTCTTCAAAACCTCCCCAACAACATCACTACACCCTTCAAAAACTATGGACTCATTCTTCACTCTCAATGCTCTCTTCACCTCCTTGAAGCTCAAAAACTCATCCACCAATTCAGAATTATAAGGAGATTTTCTTGTATAATCATACAAAGTGGCTAATCCTGTCATGTTCTTGAGCAAATCCAAGACCTTAATCCTTGCATCTGTGGCCTCACTCCATTTCCCCATTTTGGTCAACTCCACAGCTTCCATTTGAGCAATTTCCATCTCCTTTTTTTGCCTTTCATTAATTAACCCTGAATAGAAAGCATTCAATCCATGAGTTGCAACTTGAGTAATAGGATCTGTTAACCCATCTCCAATGGCAACACCAACCAAATTGAGCCTTTTATCAAAAGGCAATTTGGGGTTTTTCTTCAATATGTAATACCCAATTGAAGGCACATATTTCCCTGCATAACTCTCCCCTGTAATGTAAATGGGTCGATTCTTAAACGCCAAATCCAGCTCAATAAACGAAGAAATTGCAGCAAAAAGATGCTTAGAAACAGAGTTTTGATCTGTAGGGATCTCATCTTTTGTTGCGGCAATGCTGAAGCCAGTTCCAATTGGGTTGTCGAGAAATACAAGGCCAAATCTTCGGTTCCAGGAGCCTGGATTGGGGATTAGGGAAATGGGTTCGGTTTTTTGTTTGTGGAAGTTGACCCGCCATGGACCGAGCTCGAAGAAGTTGCCGACCATGGAGGAACAGCCAGGGCCGCCTTGAAGCCAAATAAGAAGAGGGGTTTTAGAGATGGAAGAAATTGGGGTTTGGGCTTCGTAAAAGGCGAAGTAAATGGCGGAGGCGGTGGTGGGGTTGATCGGAAGATAGCCTGATTTGGTGGGAAGTGCTTGGGGCGGGAACAATGGCGGAGATGAAGTAGCTGGAAATAAAAACGACGCGAAGAAGAAGAAGAAGAGAAGAGAGAGAAGAAAATTGGTTGAGTCCATCATGAATTGTTGAGTTGAGAATGTGAAGGAAGGATTTGAGGGGAAAATGGATGATTTGTGAGGGGAGGATGAGAAATGAGTTCGCTCTGTGGGGTTCTTTCCCAAAGTCACCTAGCAATCTCCGACTCCGATGATTGAAATGTTTTTATTGCTTTGGTAGTTTTTTTTTTTTTTTTAATTTTTTTTTTTTATGGAATTTCATATCTAAGGTTGATACTTGGTAGTATAGTCTATAACAATTAAACTATACAGATTTAGACTCATGTCTTGGTTTTATTTGTTTACTTATTTATTTTTAATTTTAATTTCAATTAATAGTTATTTAGATTTTTTTTCAAATATAGTAAAATCAGTCAACTTATTTACAAATATGCCAAAATGTAATTGTCTATTAGTATCTATCATTGATAACAAAACGTCATTGTCTATCAGTGTCTATCATTGATAGACAATGATATTTTGCTATATTTGAAAATATTTTCAACAATTTTGACATTTAAAACAATTAACCTAGTTATTTCTTGAATATAACTTTAAATTATAAATTTGTCAATTAGATATATTTTTTTAGGTTAAATTGTAAATTTGGTCTATATAGTTTAGAGAAATTTCAAATTTAGTCTTTATAATTTATAATTAGAATTTAATCTCTACAACTATTTTTGTGGGTTTTATCAAAATTATAGTGATTATTTAGAAAGTGTTTATAAAATCATAAGAACTAAATTCTAAAATCATAAGGACTAAATTTTAACTTTGACGAAATTGTAAGACTAAATTTGTAATTAAAATTTTCTAATTCTAAACTTAATTTTATCAAATTACACCTTAAATTTAGATAAGGGTCGTAATAATAGTTTGGATTTGATTGTAAATATAGATAAGCGAAAAAACACTTTTGAATACCTTTATCACTATATTTTTTTTAATAATTTCAAATTTGTTGATTATAAAATAGACAATTGCAAATATAGCAATCAAATTCAAAATATTAGCATATATAGCAACATTTTAAAAAATTGTAAATATAACAAAGATAGATAGACTTTTATGGCCTAGGTAATCTATTAGTCTATCACTGATAGACCATAAGAATCTATCAGCAATAAAAATCTATCATTAATAGATTTTGCTATATTTACAATTTATAAAGAATATCGTTATACATTTGATTATTATTCTTAAAATTGCTACGCATTATAATTACATGTCATAGGACTAGTCTTTTTGTTTGTTAATTTTTTAATGTTAATTGTGGAAAAAGAGGGAGGACTTGGAAAGGAAATAGTTGTGCACTCGAAGAAGGGAAAAAAAAAAGATTAGAAAGAAAATAGCATAAAACAAAACAGAAAAAAACAAAACAAGATTGATATAAAATAATAGGAAAAAGACGAAAACTGACTCAGCTTTCGCTAATATAGTAGCAAGTATATCGTCTTTGCCCGAAGCGACCTAGAAGTTTACAACTCATCAAAATGTGTTTGGCTGTATTTCATAGTTGTATAACATATATCTTTCAACATTAAGAAAATCTACTTGGAAGGATAGTAATTATAAGAGAATTCTATTATTTTTGCTCAACCCATGGGTTATGTTAATCGAGCTTATAACACTTGGTTATTTAGCACAACAAGAAAAGTAGATTTCCATGATCTTATATTCAAACTATAATAAGAATTTAAAGAGAGAGAAAAGTGTCATAAATATTTTAAAAAGCATGTTTTTAGCGGAAAAAAAACAGGGATTAATGAATTTTCAAAAATTTATGACAGTTTTTAAGTGTCATAAATTTTAAATCAATTAATAATAATGATAACTTGTCATAGTAAACTTAGCAGTGATTATTTATTGTTGACAATTATTTTATGTCATTCAAAGTCTAATTATGATATTTTTTAAAGGGTCAAATCATAATTATTAGCTCAAGAGTTAAGCTTATTCTCCATATGTGTGTGATATTTCTTGTAGGGGTGAAATAGAGTTGCTTGATAAAATTTTGAAACTTTTTGTAGAGATCTAAACTATCTCTCAACACCTTTATCTCTTGAACTTGTTCTTTAATATGTTGAATGGTTAGGAGAGATAAACCAAACTATTTGTACATGCTAATAGCTAAAAACTCAACATATAATACGTAATTGTAATGTGTGGATTGCCAAAGTAGCATAGGTCATCTCATGAGTATATGACTTTTGACTTCATTACCAAAAATGTCATATTGTTGTCTTGAGTGGCTTAGAGATCGAGAGTAATCAAGTAGTTATTTGGTATTTTCCTTAGCTAATTCTCGTGGCTTAGCCCTAGAACATAATGCATATGTTTAGATTAAGTCTAGAATACGTTTCATTCTTGGTTAATCGGCATATGATTTAATTAGGATGCAAGTCTTAATTAATAACTAAGGATGTTTAATGCGGCATTACCAGTTAAGTTGGCCATGTGTTTGAGTTGATTAAGTAATATCCTAGGACCACACTTACAATTTGGGATATTCCACTTCTTTTAGCTAAAACCATATTGTTAATTTACTTTACAAAGGATCAACCGCTTTTCTTTAGCTCGTTTATCTCATTTTTCAATTCACATACAACCCCCCCTCCCCCCTCCATTTACCACTTTAACTAAAAATGGGCTTTGTGAAACAAATCTTCGTGCTTCCCTACGAATCAACTTGGTCTTGCCTATATTGATCAGTAATTATAAATTTTATTTGATGGCCAAAGAAGGATTTGAAACCCTCATTAAAGCCCCTATTCTGGTTCAGCATAAAGCTTTAACTTGCAGACTTTATACCTTAAGCTATGTAGTCGCATCAAGTCGACATCGACCCAACATGGATAGAAAACTACTCCTATATTCAGCCTTGTTCACAAGTTCTTTTAGGACCCTAAGTAGCTAATCCTATATTTCTTTGGCTAGCAAAAATTTATATCAATTCATGCTTTTTCTACGTCATATGGTGTACCTTATGTCTAGGGTTACATGACAACCTATGTCTAGGTTCTTAGTCTCGTATCCCCCTTGTGAAATCTGTCTTGATTTTAACCTTCTCAATATTAAGACTCAACTAACATGCTAAATTAAATGGCCGATTTAACTTAACAAAATATCATTAACTTAAGCCATATTATCTTAGGGTATCCACATGACCAAATCCCTTTGAAAATTAGCCCATAACTAGAGAAGAATGAATAAACTTCATCAATGAAAAAGTCATGAGTTACAAGTGTCGATTACAAAAAGAGAAAGTAAAGAAATGTAAAAACAATAAAGAATGAAATGAACAAATGCACTACAACAAAATATACAATCCATGACTCATGCACAGTAACACATTTGGAGGGGAGAGTGAAAAAATAGTCATAAAAGGTCATTTCACGCGTTTTTGGTGGGAAAAAACAGAGTTTCCAAACTTTTTTAAATATGTGACAGTTTTTTTGTGTCTCGAATTCATGACTGTAAATAATAGTCATTAAATGTAGGAAAATAAAAAATGCGTGTTTTTGGTGGGAAAAACGGAAAATTTCGAATATCTCGATTATTATGACAATTTTTTTGCGTCACCAATTTATGATAAGAATTAATGGTCACTAAAGAGTGACAGTTCTTTAGAGTCATTAATTTAAAAATAAAAAAGCAATTTTGGCTAAAAAAAAATTTAAAATTTTGGATTTTTAGACTTTTATTGATCGTTTTTTTTAGTCATCAATATAGGACTCAAATTAATATTGATAACACTGTCATAAAAGTCTAAAATCTAAAATTCTCATTTATGGTGTTAGATTAATTAATTTTAAATTAGAAAAATATTAATAGCATTCGGTAAATTTTAGTTTTAACACTAAATTTGTGTAATTTAATTATATGAACTAAGATAGACTTAGGCTTACATCTCATTTCGGATCAAGCTTGCAATAGTAAAAAGAGATTATGATAAAATTATAGTCGTAAGTATCTGTTTTCAAATTTTAATTGATTCAATTTTTTATAACGATTATTTTTCTCACACTTATCAAATAATTTAGACTAAACAAAATTAGTTGAAATTCCAATTAATCATATAAAAATTTAAATGAATATATTTTAACAAATTATAAATTAAGTTTTAATATGAAAATAATTGAAAAAAATGATTTACCATGTTAGATAAATTAATGCTAAATAGATATAATTTAGTTATATGAACCAAATCCAAATAAGTGTAAAAAACTAGTTCTAGTTAAGATTTTTTTTTTAAATCATTCTTAATTGTTCCAAAATTAGCATTATCAATCTACCATGACTAACCTCCATTAAATAGAAATAATTAATTCATAAGTATATTTTTTTTATATCTAGAGATTAGGGGAGTTTTTCATATCTTTTTTCACGCTAACACAAAACTTAATATTTTAAAAATGTCAAGTTTAATCCTTGCTTTCTTGCCATCTTTTAAATTTTAAGAATTTCAAAAACTTTTTTTTGCAACACTTGTATTTAGTTTCTTTGTAAATAACTTAACCAAAGTTTGGTTACTAGTTTTTTTTGTAAATAGTTTTTTGTATAATCGACCAACCTTATTGTTATAAATGGAAGTTCATATTTATGTTTGTATATATTGTGTCAAAATTGGAGAAAATATAGGTGTAATGACAAATATGAAACAAATAATTATCGATTGTCATAAGGATTTCTTTGACATTTAACAAATGTCATGAGATGTATTTATATGACACAGGAATATTGTCATCAATCAATTTAACGATAGTTAGAAAGTGTCACGAATAAAGCATTATTGACACTGTAAATATTTTTATGACAGATTTTTAATGTCAATATAAATGTTTAATTGACAGAAAAAGTCAACTTTTGAGCCATTTATTGACAATGAGAAATTGTCATAAAAAATCTTACCATGATAGATAATGAATGTCAATAAATGTTTATTGTTGACTGAATTGGAAAGTCATGAAACAACCAACAATGACTGATTTTTCATGTGTCATCTATACACTTTCCTTGATGGTGGATTCAAAGACTAAAAAAAAGAGTCATGAAAAGTGTTTATGACATTTTTTTAGAGTCATGAAAACCTGATTTTGTTGTAGTGGCGTGCAGAAAAAACAGTAACATTAAACCCCTTGAGTCAAAACCTCACTCTCAAAGGCTCTTTAGAACGGATTTAATATTTTTTAAGGGTGAATCCTCAATCTACACACGCTCTCAGGAGTATGGGGGACCCAAAGTCTGTGGTTCTTAAAAAAGGGTGAATCTTCACTCTATACAAGCTCTCACGGGTATGAAAGACCTAAAGTCTATGGTTCTTCAAAGGAATTCTCATTCTTTTGAAGAATTTCTTTATGTAGCTTGTGAGATCTCTTACTAGGAGTGGAGATGGTTAAATAATGGGGCTTCCAATCCTTTATATAGGTCAAGATAGGTGAGGAATGGCCGAAATCCATGTCTTGAGCGTCTCACAAGTAGTTTCGGAGCTTCAAAACAGTTGTGGACTAAAAACCAACAAGTTTGAACAACTGGGCGCAATCTAACAAAATTAGGGTTTTGATGCGGGCACATCGAACACTCAATGTGGGCGCATCATTATTCATTTTCTACAAAAATAGTAAAAATCTCTGTAAAGCTCATGAAATTTGTTCAAAATAGTGAAAACCAACTTAAAACAATTCAAATACAAGTGTTTGCGCATTTTACTCACTTTAGGCCATTTCGGATTCAAAATATCATACGAAGTTCTTCTTTTACTAAAGAAAAGTAACAAAATATATGGTGACATCATGCACTTTTTGACATTTATCAATAACCCACTTAAAATCACAGAAAATGACAATAATGCATCCCTATCCTCAGTAATTCAAATTAATGGGAATTTATTTGCCCCATCAAACATTGTCAACCAAGATATGCTTCAATTATGACCACCACATATCTTCCCTCTAATACATTCAGTACAAAAATTGTAATATAGAATCAAATAGAACAAGAATGTCAACTACCTTGAAATCATGTAAGTTTTATTTTCATCCCACTCTCATCAAAAAGTTCAGTAATTGATTGATGCGTCATTCCCTTTAAAATAGAATTCATAAAAAAAAAATAAATAAATAAATAAATAAACAAACCTTTCAAACTATGAATTTTATGAGTGAAGCCTAGAAGGAGTATAATGTGAGTGTCCGTAATACGAAAAAAACATGAAATCCTAAGATACGTAATCAGTGAGATCTGACAAACAATTTTCAGGTAATAAATAGAATCTAAAAAAAAAACTATATAAATCTCAAAATATACACGGATAAACAAATAACAAAAAATAAAATAAACAAATAAGTACAACAAAATAGGAGATATACTCCTTAAAATTAGGGAGTGGTCAAAAATTGAAAACATGATGTGCAACAAAAATTGTGTAGGAAGTGCAAATAGGGAAAGCAACTCGGCCTTGAGGGTTAACCGGATATCTACTTAGCTATATATCAAAGGGGAAAAGAGTACCCAAAAATAAAAACATGCAACGAAAAACCAAGTCAGATTTACTAAATTTGTAAATAGTTTTTTGTTTTTTACTATTAAATTAGCCCATTTTTACATGCATTGTACGTGTTTTATAGGAATAAAATAAATATTTGAATAATTTAAGAAAAATATGTAATAAAATATATATCGGTTCATTTATTTTTTTCACAAAATTATGTCTCGTGATAATTGTCTCATAGTTACTCCTAATTCTTTTTTTTTTTATTTGAATGATTTGATTATCTCTTAGGTCCCGTTTAGTAATCATTTGATTTTTTTTTTTTTTAAATTAAGCATATACTCACCTCTCCTACCTCTATTTTCTTGGTTTGTTATCTACTTTTTACACATATTTTCAAAAACCAAGTCAAATTTTGAAAACTAAAAAAAGTAATATTTTAAACTTCTTTTTATTTTTGGAATTTGGCTAAGAATGCAACTCTTGTACTTAAGAGAGATGCAAACCATTGTAAGAACGTGAAAGAGCATAGATTTATTTTTGTTTGATTTTATATCCTAAAACTCGTAGTTTGTAAACTTTTAACATGTTCGATTATCAATAAAGTTGTTATATATTGAGGTTTATCAATAAAGTTGTTATTGAATATGTGAATTTTTGTTAATATAAATTCTAAATCCAATAAACTAAGAACCCATGGCTATAGTATGAGTACTTGGACTATATGTAGAGACATAAAGTAGATCAAGTTTAAGTATATAGTCAAAACGGTCTATAGTATAGGGATTACGTTGGGTACCTTATCCTTGGGACACTATTGGATGCAGCTCACTTTGTATTTGATACAAACGGTGTGATTCTGAATCGTTCATGTGGAAACATGTGAGTGAGGGCATTCTATGTAAAGAGTTTTGCATAAGATCGGACCATGAAATAGTCAATATTACTTTATATTGTTGTTTACTATTAACACTGACTATTTCAATTAGATGACCTAGATAACTCGATCTCAATTCTGAGCTAACTATGAACTCCTATTTATTCGGGATTATACTTAGATTTGCATGGGTGAGAGTGGCCCCAGTTCGCCAACTCAATAAGCCTCCCATTTCAGGGGTAAAACCGAGTAGATAGCTTGGGACATAGTCCTGCAAGACGAAATTCACTCCTACTCGACTTCAGGGATAGTAGAAAGATTGTTCCCTTAAGTGTTGATTTCAGGTCTTGAACAAGGGGTCCCACCCTCTCATTGGCCGGAAAGGGACTCAGTTTGTTGGTTGGATCACAAACCAATTGTTCATTAGAGGGTTAGTGGTACTTAAGGAACAAGATGTAATCCAAGGGCAAATGGTAAATTGACCAAGCTGGAATTACGAACAACCTGTGAAGGGTCGACTTACTGATTATGGTTATATCAAATGGACAAAAATATATCTACAGTGAGGACAGTGCAGTTACGGGCTTCAGTGGAGTGTCCCGTTAGTTAACAAATGTTTATTAACTAGGTTAGAGAGTTTGACCGGTTAATCTCGGATCCTTGGTGCTCATGATCTGTAGGTCCATGAGGTCCCTCTACTAGCTCATAATGGAATAAACCTTAGGTTAGTGTGGTGAAAGATTTTGAGTCGTTCAAAATCAAATTAGGGAGAAAACGTTATTTGTATTCGAAACTTAAAACGTTTAATTGTTTAGTTTTGAATTAAACAATAAGGAGAGTTAGAAATATTTAAATGTGATTTAGGTATTGAAAATATGAATAGGGATTCATATTCAAAAAAATCAGTTTTTCGGAAAACTTGGGATTGGTGTAAAATTAATATTATTTTAATATCTAAAAATAAAATTAGATTTCCATAAAAAAAAAATCTAGTTTCTTAAAAAAATTAATTAATTTTTTTAAGAAACTAGATTTTTTTTTATGGAAATCTAATTTTATTTTTAAAGATCAATAAATTGATTTTAAAATCAAAATTGAAAATCTTGGAAATTCCCACTAAGTTGGTTAAAGGTTGGGTGTTTTCATACCATATTGACACTAATCCTACTCACCAATTTACCAAATTTGTTGTCAAATTTGTATTCAATCTCCTTGCATGTTGTTCCTCTATAAAAGAAAGTCCTAAATGCTGAGAAATGGTTGAAGATTTTGTCAAAAATAAGGGTTATTTTGCCTAAATCTTCTCAATAACACCAAACTCTCTAAAGCTCCATCTCCCTTCAAATTTCACCACGATTTTGGATCCCACCATCCAATCTAAGGCTAAAGAATAGTAGAGAAGACTCTCTTGGTGGTCTACATACTGTTCGTGTTCAAAATCATCCAAAATTTGAGGAGAATTACGTGCTACAAAGGTTGTTGCTCTAAACTCGGCTTCCCCCCTTTTATAATGCATGTTTGTCCTTAAAATTAAGCATGTTAGAGTGTAATTCGTCCAATTAACTTCTGCTGCATGTTTGTACATCTATCAATTGGTATCAAAGCATATTAATTGCACTCAATTTGCTTTAGTGGGGCTAAATTCATGACATGAATGCATGTTGTTCTAAACTGAAGTTTTATGGTTATTGGCATCAAATTACTCTTTCAATTATTAAAATTTGTTGTAATTAAGCCCTTATTATTGGGGCTTGATGTGTGTGGAAGAGTTTGTAGTATGATTGAGTGAAATAGAGTTGAAATTAGGCTGTAATTTGGAGAAATTCGAGCAAGGACAAGCTGGCGCAAAATAGGGTGATAAATTTGTAAGGCAGCGCCGGGACGCTCCTCAATAGTATCGCGACGCTCCTCAGTAGCATCGCGATGCTGTTCTTATTTTTCGAGATGCACGCGAGGAAGGAGATGATCTGGTTCAGCTGAATCGGTTCTATCTGATTCGGTCTTTTTCACTTCTTTCCATTCGTCCAGACCACTTTTGACACCTTGGAGGCCGGTTCAAGCACTTTCAGGGCGGTTCGGGGCCAGTTCGAAAGCTTTTTCTCAATTATTACTGTAATAATTTTAGTAATTGTTGTGCTTGAGATGCCAAAAACTAACCCATTTTTGTTATTATTTGATTAATTATGCATTTTGAATGTATATTTTAATTAAATTGAAATGTTTTATGCATAATGTATGACATATAGATTTAAAAACCCCACCATAAGATATGTATCATGCATAGCTAGTATGTTATAATTGCTATAATATATAGTATGCATGTTTAGGATATCATGAGAATTAGTATAATTGTTATATTAATTTATGATATGTATGCAGATGTATGTTATGAATTAAATGTCGTTTATTTTGTAAGTGTTATAAAATGAATTAGACGTTTAAAATCTATAACAAAGATAAATTGCATGCTCACTTAGGATAAACTGGTGCAACTCAAATCAATCTAGTTTAATAGTTAAATTAGGTTGATTTCTTCTAAAACTAAGTTTACGAGACTCGCCCGACAAGATCATGTCTAAGGCTGGAGGTATTTAAGTTGACGATTTACGGAACACCTCCTACTTGGGGATTGAATCGACGTCTAAGTTAAGTTAGCTCGGTTTTATGAGTATGCGTGAGCGGTGTGAGGTAATAAATGGTTTATAACTTAGACATAGGTTAAAATTTGGTATAATCATTATGCTCGGATTAATCACCTAAACTTAGGTTATGTTTTATTAGCCGAAATATACCTAAGTAAAAGTATACCAAAACCATTTAGAACACTTCAGTGGGAGAAAAACGATATATATATGATATATTATTTTTAGCTCTCACGTCGCTAAGAGTTCACACTGTGAGATTCATGCTTGGCTTCTTGTCACTTTTACCGCGAGTGCTCCATTTGGAAAGTGTATGCATGAATCAATAACAAGGTGAATAAGGGAAGTAGTTCATAGTAAGTGGGTGAAGGAAATGTGTCAACATGTTCCAACAGTCTCTTCCATTAGCTCACACCGTGAGATTCCTATGTTGTGCCTGCTTAGCGTAATAATAGGCACTTAACTAGTCGAAGGGTTTGTAACATAAGATTCAGAACACCGTGAACTCCAGAAATGGATAAGGTTTCTTAGGTTCGTTTTCAATATTGACTTTCCCTCGAAAGTTGGTTTGATTCCAAACTTTGAAATCTGAAAGTGGAGGGACTACACGTACAAAGTTTACTAAGCGTTAGTAAATTCTTGACCGAATAAACGATAATTAAATACTATAGGAATAAGAGTTATTATGGTATTAGTATTTAATCAAATTATTTGATTTAGTGAAGGAGTAATTGACTGCCCCTCTGTAGCAGTTATTCTGACTCACTGAAGTATCGTTGCAAAATAATAATGATATGGGTACATTATTAGTTGCTAAAAACTGATTGGTTTAAAACAGGTTATTCAAATTCACTAATAGAATTTGTTTATTACTTCCGCAATGACAAGCGCAATAATTCAATTATTAGCCTCCGATAAATTAAACGGTGATAATTATGCTACATGGAAATCAAATATCAATACAATACTGATTATAGAAAATCTCCGGTTTATTTTAACAGAGGAGTGTCATCCAATTCTCGGCTCAACGACAAACTGAAATGTTCAGGATTCCTATGACAGGTGGACTAGGGCAAATAAAAATGCCCGGGCATACATTTTGGCCGGTATATCTGATATACTATACAAAAAGCATGAGAACATGGTCACCGCAAGGAAGATCATGGACTCATTGCAGGCGATGTTTGGATAACTGTCCTCATTGGTTCATTTCAATATCACAGAAGTAAATGACGTTGTCATTGACAAGAAGAGTTAAATCAGTTTCATCATGGAATCTCGTCCGAAGAGTTTTATGCAGTTTCGAACTAACACCATGATGAATAAAATAGAATATAGTTTGACCTCTCTTCTTAACGAGCTCCAAGTTTATCAATCTTTATTAAAGAATAAAGGTTCTAAAGTAGAAGCAAATGTTGATACTACTTCAAAGAAATTCTTCAGAGGATCGTCCTCGAGGACTAAATCTAGCCCTGATACTTCTCAGAATAAGGGTATTCAAATGAAGAGCAAGGGAAAAGGGAAAGCCAAAGCTCCTGCAAAGAAAAAATGTAAGGGAAATGTCACACCCTCTCCCTAGATCACCCTCTTAGACCTAGGAAAAGAGCGTGAATCACATACATCACTTATATACGCAAACATCATTTAAATACATACAAATAGTGGTTACACTATCATTTATACAACCATACCCACTATTGTTTATACAACCATACTTTTCTAGTTTCAATCCTTTCCCTCTCTATTATATGCTAGTCAACACAAAAAGAGACTAATATTTACAACTAAGAGAGGAACCGCAGCAAGGACTTTGCGAGGGTAGGTCAAGCTCCTGGATATCGTACGCTACCTGGGAAGTAAGAAAACATTTAAAAGAAATTGTTAGACGTATATCTAGTGAGTGACAGGCATAAAACATTTCCACTAAAAACGTGCTTGTCTAGCATAAATGGAATTCTTTATATAAAACATCTCAAAACTTAGTTTACCAGCGTTTATTCAACTGAAAACATAATACTCATTCGCACATAACATTCTTAACTCCTTAGTTGAGGTGGAGTAAGCTCAACACTCTCAACGTCGTAATTACATTACTATCATGCGTACATTTAGAGCTAACACATACACATACATATAAATCAACTACACCTACACTTTTGTTTAGGGCTATCCCGATACGTCACCGAAGTCCTCATATATCAGGATCCCAATTATCTCGATACCGTCTCAAGGTCCTTAGGTACCACCACATAAACTCATTTCGATACCGTCTCCATGTCCTTAGGTATCGTTACATTCTCATCTCGATACCGTCTCCATGTCCTTAGGTATCATTACACATTTATCTCGATACCGTCTCAATGTCCTTAGGTATCATTACATGTTTATCTCGATACCGTCTCAGTGTCCTTAGGTATTGTTATATATTTATTTTTTTAACTAAACTGTGTTCAACGGTCAAACCTTATCGACATATTTACGAAACAAGGAACATAGAGTAACTTACAAATCATATACATAAAGTTCATGGATACAACACATCATACTTGCATAAAAGTAGCTCATTCATATAAAAAGCATCTTGCTTAACTCAAGAGTTTATAAAACTTTGTTAAAGACATTTTGTCACTCACGGTTTATAGTCGACTAGCTCACAATGGCTTGTAAGCTTTTCCCAACTCTATCCGTCCTGAAAAGAATAAGTTTCCCTAGGTTAGTTTTCAACATGCTTGTAGTCTTTGCCATAGCCACTTGCAAACCAAACTCATGATGTTCATAATACTCCTTAGCAAGCATTATCTAAACATACATATATTCATACCAATTTTTGATTGATCATAACTTCCTCAATTCTTAACCAAATAAAACTAAATTTATGGCAAACTCTTCATTTTACAGTCCCCTACAATTCATATTCAGAGTACAAGATCTAAAAACGTATGGTTTCTTCAGAATTCCCCTTATATCAGTAGCTACTCGAAAATCCTGTTTTGATCCTGCTCATAATTTCCAGCATTTCAGCCATACTTCAAGAACTCATAACTTACTCAATACTCAATCAAAAAGTGTAAATGTTAGATCAAATTCTTCTTTTCATGATCCTCTACAACTTATCTGAAGAAAAGAAAGCTTAAAAATCACTAGATTACTCGGAAATTACCTCAAATCAGTAGGTAGAACTCTTCTCGATTCCTGCAGCTTCCCTCTGTTCAACCTACAAATTCATCCATATCCACTCATTTTCAGATTTCTAATCCTTTATAAAAGTTGTTATAAATTGAATTATCTAACTATCCTTACCAATTTCAGCTTCTAATTCTTCCTAGAAAGCTCAAACCGACTGAAAAACCAGAGATATTCCCCTTTTCGCGAAATTTCTCGTCTACTGTTTTCCACCTAAATATTCATCAACTTCCAACCACTTTCAGCTCAGGTAATCTTCACAAGAGTTGTAGAGAATTCTGTTAACTTACTAACCTCAAAATTTCAGCTCTAAAATCGAACTCTACAACGTGAAGTCGTCCAAACACCACTGACTGCTCGAGATTCTTCCTGCTTCAAACCAGAGTGACATTTCTTCCAATTTCTGCTTCTTCTCCGGCCAAAACTCACCAGAAAACTCCCAATTCTCTCCTTCTCCGATCAGTTAAGCTTAGTCGGTGGTGTCTCTCCCTTGAAGAAGAAGAAAAGATGAAAAGATGAAAAAAAGGAAAAATTTAGCATCTTTTCTTCTTCTTCAAGGGAGAGACAGTTTAGTTAAAAAAATTAATATATGACCACTGAAAAGATGAAAAAAAGGAAAAATTCCTCCACCACCGCTAAACTTTGGATCTCATTCTTTTCATCTTTTCTTCTTCTTCAAGGGAGAGACACCACCGACTAAGCTTAACTGATCGGAGAAGGAGAGAATTGGGAGTTTTCTGGTGAGTTTTGGCCGGAGAAGAAGCAGAAATTGGAAGAAATGTCACTCTGGTTTGAAGCAGGAAGAATCTCGAGCAGTCAGTGGTGTTTGGACGACTTCACATTGTAGAGTTCGACTTTAGAGCTGAAATTTTGAGGTTAGTAAGTTAACACAATTCTCTACAACTCTTGTGAAGATTACCTGAGCTGAAAGTGGTTGGAAGTTGATGAATATTTAGGTGGAAAACAGTAGACGAGAAATTTCGCGAAAAGGGGAATATCTCTGGTTTTTCAGTCGGTTTGAGCTTTCTAGGAAGAATTAGAAGCTGAAATTGGTAAGGATAGTTAGATAATTCAATTTATAACAACTTTTATGAAGGATGAGAAATCTGAAAATGAGTGGATATGGATGAATTTTTAGGTTGAACAGAGGGAAGCTGCAGGAATCGAGAAGAGTTCTACCTACTGATTTGAGGTAATTTCCGAGTAATCTAGTGATTTTTAAGCTTTCTTTTCTTCAGATAAGTTGTAGAGGATCATGAAAAGAAGAATTTGATCTAACATTTACTCTTTTTGATTGAGTATTGAGTAAGTTATGAGTTCTTGAAGTATGGCTGAAATGCTGGAAATTATGAGCAGGATCAAAACAAGATTTTCGAGTAGCTACTGATATAAGGGGAATTCTGAAGAAACCATACGTTTTTAGATCTTGTACTCTGAATATGAATTGTAGGGGACTGTAAAATGAAGAGTTTGCCATAAATTTAGTTTTTTGGTTAAGAATTGAGGAAGTTATGATCAATCAAAAATTGGTATGAATATATGTATGTTTAGATAATGCTTGCTAAGGAGTATTATGAACATCATGAGTTTGGTTTGCAAGTGGCTATGGCAAAGACTACAAGCATGTTGAAAACTAACCTAGGGAAACTTATTCTTTTCAGGACGGATAGAGTTGGGAAAAGCTTACAAGCCATTGTGAGCTAGTCGACTATAAACCGTGAGTGACAAAATGTCTTTAACAAAGTTTTATAAACTCTTGAGTTAAGCAAGATGCTTTTTATATGAATGAGCTACTTTTATGCAAGTATGATGTGTTGTATCCATGAACTTTATGTGTATGATTTGTAAGTTACTCTATGTTCCTTGTTTCGTAAATATGTCGATAAGGTTTGACCGTTGAACACAGTTTAGTTAAAAAAATAAATATATAACGATACCTAAGGACACTGAGACGGTATCGAGATAAACATGTAATGATACCTACGGACATTGAGACGGTATCGAGATAAATGTGTAATGATACCTAAGGACATGGAGACGGTATCGAGATGAGAATGTAACGATACCTAAGGACATGGAGACGGTATCGAAATGAGTTTATGTGGCGGTACCTAAGGACCTTGAGTCGGTATCGAGATAATTGGGATCCTGATATATGAGGACTTCGGTGACGTATCGAGATAGCCCTAAACAAAAGTGTAGGTGTAGTTGATTTATATGTATGTGTATGTGTTAGCTCTAAATGTGCACATGATAGTAATGTAATTACGACGTTGAGAGTGTTGAGCTTACTCCACCTCAACTAAGGAGTTAAGAATGTTATGTGCGAATGAGTATTATGTTTTCAGTTGAATAAACGCTGGTAAACTAAGTTTTGAGATGTTTTATATAAAGAATTCCATTTATGCTAGACAAGCACGTTTTTAGTAGAAATGTTTTATGCCTGTTACTCACTAGACATACGTCTAACAATTTCTTTTAAATGTTTTTTTACTTCCCAGGTAGCGTATGGTATCCAGGAGCTTGACCTACCCTCGCAAAGTCCTTGCTGCGGTTCCTCCCTTAGTTGTAAATATTAGTCTCTTTTTGTGTTGACTAGCATATAATAGAGAGGGAAAGGATTGAAACTAGAAAAGTATGGTTGTATAAACAATAGTGGGTATGGTTGTATAAATGATAGTGTAACCACTATTTGTATGTATTTAAATGATGTTTGCGTATATAAGTGATGTATGTGATTCACGCTCTTTTCCTAGGTCTAAGAGGGTGATCTAGGGAGAGGGTGTGACAGGAAAAGTTCAAGTTGCAGACAAAAGAAAATGTTTCCACTACAATCAAGAAGCGCACTGGAAAAGGAATTTCCTGAAGTACCTAGCGGGGAAAAAAACTGAGAAAGAGAGACAAGGTAAATATGATTTACTAGTTATCGAAACATGTTTAGTGGAAAGTGATAAACTTAACCTGGATACTGGATTCAGGGGCCACTAATCACATTTATTCTTATTTTCAAAAAACTAGTTCCTGGAAACAGCTTCAAGATGGTGAGATAACTCTCAGGGTTGGATCAAGGGAGCTCATCTCGGCCAAAGCAGTGGGAGACATGAAGTTGTATTTTAGAGATAGATTCATTTTGTTTGAAAATGTACTCTATTTTCCTGACTGTATTAGGAATTTAATATTTATCTCTTGTTTGCTTGAACATATGTAAAAAGTAACTTTTGATATTAATGAAACGTTCATTAGTAAAAGAGGTATTCCAATATGTTCTGCAAATTTAGAAAACAACTTATACAAGTTTAAACCTACCAAAGTTTAAGTTGTTTATAATATTGTGAAGGTAATTGAATCCGGACAGAAGCGTATGATCGCGTTCTTTGATTTCTTGAAAGAAATAAAAATACAAATAAGCAAGAAAAGGTTAAGTACCATACATTTGCTTATCCACAAATGCAGAAAAATCTTCTCCTCGAATCGGTAGTCTTCTCCTTGAATTCTTCTAATTCCATGAGATCTTCCTTGCTATGACTCTGGCAAGGATCCGGTTTGTGGGAACCGCTTCTTGAAAGAATAGAGGGAGTGAGAAGAGGAATTTTCTTAGAACTTTTCTAAAAAAAATTGAGAGAATTTCTAGAAGAGAGTTTTAGAGTAATCGTAGAGATTATTCTTGTGGAGAGAGAGTGTGTAGAGTGTAGTGTAGAGTGAGTTCTATGAGGGCTCCAAAGGGCCCTATTTATAAAACTTTATTAGTTACTCTTAATCCTATTGGGGTAACCCTTTGCAAAGATTTTTAAATTAAATATTTAATTAATCTAATATTAATAAATATCTATCCAAATGGTATATCATATTAAATGGTTTAAAATATTTAAATTATATTTAAATATTTATTTCCTGCAGAATCTTTAATTTGAATCTCATTCAAATGAAATAATTAATTATTTGAATCCAATTCAAATTAATTAATTCTCCTTCCAATTATTTAATTCAAATCTTATTTAAATTAAATAACTTTATTATATGGATCTCATCCAATTAATTTAATTATTTGAATCATATTCAAATAAATTAATTCTCTCATTATTTGTTTAATTCGAATCTTATTCAAATTAAATAATTTATTTATTTATATGGATTTCATCCAAATAAATAATTAATTATTTGAATCATATTCAAATAAATTAATTCTCCATACTATAAAGTCATAATTTGAATCTCATTCAAATAAACTTTATAGGACATCATGTAATTAATTGTATCCAATACAATTAATATTTTCCCTCATAAAATTTGAACATTTCAAATTCTATTTCAACATAGTTGATCCTTATTGGTCTGTGGTGAGCTAGCAAGGGGACCTTATGGACCTACAAATTATAAGCTTCAATGATCCAAGATTAATTAATTAAACTCTTTAATTAAATTAACAATCATTCATTAACTACATGACAAACCACTATTGACCCATAGTTGAACTCTTATGCATTGTAGAACAAGTTGTGTCTATGGATATAATCAGTATAAGCAAGTCTATCTTTCACGAATTATTCATAATTACAGTTGGATCAAATGTCTGTTTTACTCCTGCAATTACAACTTTTCCTTAAGTACCACTAATTCCTCTAATAAACAATTTATTTATGGTCCAACCATAAATTAAGTCCCTCTCGGGCCAATGAGAGGGTGAGACCCCTTGTTCAAGATCCAAAATCAACACTTAAAGGAACTACTCATCTACTTACCTTATACGGGAAAGAGTGAATTCCATCTTGTGAAGTTATGTTCCCAGCTCTCCATTTAGTCAAGTCCCCAAAATGGTAGACTTATTGAGTCGGCAACTCAGACCACTCTCACTTGTAAAAATCAAAGGACTGACCTCACAGACAGGAGTTCATAAATTACTCAGGATTAAGATTGAGTCGTAGCAGATCATCCTATGAAATATTAATCTCATCAATTAACAAATTTACAAAGAGAAATTAAATATTTAGCGGTCTGGTCTTATACAAACTCTTTGTATAGGATACCTCCACTCACATGTCTCCACATGAATGGTTTGGATCAAACCATTTTTAACTATTAAAAAGTGGGTCGTATCCATAGTGTTACCAAGATAAGGCACCCAACCTTATCCATATAATATAGACCTTACGGTTATTTCTTGAACATGATCCACCTTGTATGTCAACTACATATTGTTCAAGACTACATATAATAACCTTAGATTTTTACAGTTAATGGAATTTAATATTGCATATTTAATACTTATTAATTAACTAATCAATTACGAGTCTTTAGGGCACAAATCCCAACATATTGAAATCTTTAAAACAGCTGAAATTCAAAGCAAAAGGCAACATATTTCTTAAAGTACCTATCTTTGGCACTTGAGACTTGGTCACATAAATCTCAATAGAAATTGGGAGATTGGTTAAAAGTGGACTCCTAAGTCAGTTAGAAGATAACTCTTTACCTCCGTGTGAATCATGTATTTAGGGTAAGATGACCAAAAAATCTTTTATTGAAAAAGGTTTTAGAGTCAAAGAACCCTTAGAACTCGTGCACTCGGATCTCTGTGGTCCTATGAATATCAAGACACGCGGAGGGTATAAATATTTCATCAGTTTCATTGATGACTATTCAATGTATGGTTATATTTACCTAATGCATCACAAGTCTAAAGCTCTTGAAAAGTTTAAAGAGTATAAGTCTGAGGTTGAGAACCTCTTAGGTAAAACCATTAAGACACTTCAATCAAATCGAGGTGAAGAGTATATGGATTTAAAGTTTCAGAACTATTTGATGAAATATGGAATTCAATCTCAACTCTCAGCACCTGGTATACCTCAGCAGAATGGTGTACCTGAGAGGAGAAACAGAATTTTGTTAGACATGGTTCGATTAATTATGAGCTATGCTTAGTTGCCTAATTCGTTTTAGGAATATGCAATATAGACTGCAGTATATATTTTGAACTATGTTCCCTCTAAAAATGTTTCTTAAACACCTTATGAGTTATGGAGAGAGCTTAAAGGTAGCTTACGTCACTTCAGAATCTGGGGATGCCCGACAAACGTGTTGGTGCAGAACCTAAAGAAATTGGAACGTCGTTCAAAATTATGCTTATTTATAGGATATCCCAAAAAAAATGAAAGGTGATTTATTTTATGATCCTCAAGATGATAAAGTGCTTGTATCGACAAACGCTACATTTTTAGAGGAAGACCACATGAGAGATCATCAACCACGCATCAAAGTAGTATTAAAAGATATTTTCGAAGATACTACAGATAAATCAACGAGAGTTATTGATAAAGTTGGTCCTTCAACATGAGTTGCTAATAGAATTAGCATTTTCAGTCAGTCTCATCCTTCTCAAGAGTTGAGAGAGCCTTGACTTAGTGGGGGGTTATTCATCAGCCTGACCGTTATATGGGTTTAACCGAAACCGAATTCGTCATACCTGATGATGGGTTAGAGAATCCATTGACCTATAAACAGGTAATGAATGATGTAGACGGAGATCAGTAAATCAAAGCCATGGACCTCAAAATGAAGTCTATGTACTACAATTCGGTCTGGGAACTTGTAGATCAACCAAGTAAGGTAAGACCTATTGGTTGTAAATGGATCTACAAAAGGAAAAGAGATCATTGCCAGTAAAGTACAGACTTTTAAGACTCGACTTGTGACAAAGGGTTATACCCAGGTCGAGGGGGTGGACTATGAAGAAACCTTATCTCCTGTTGCCATGATAAAGTCGATTATAATACTTTTATCCATTGTCACGTATTATGATTATGAAATTTGGCAAATTGATGTCAAGACAACTTTTTTTAATGGCTATCTTGAGGAAAGTATCTATATGACTCAACAAGAGGGGTTTATAGAACAGGGTTAAGAGAAAAACGTTTGCGAGCTTAAATTATCCATTTATGGGTTGAAACAAGCGTCTCAATCGTGGAATATGAGATTTGATGCTACAATCAAATCTTATGGCTTTGAACATGATGTTAATAAACCTTGTGTATACAAGAAAATTATCAACTCTACTGTAGCTTTCTTAGTTTTATATGTAGACGACATTGTTAAATGAGAAATTTTGGGCCAATCACAAATTGCCACGTCGCTTCTCAAATTAGTGGCGAAGTTATAAAATAAATAAATTTCGGACTAATTAAATATTACATTTGTCCTAAATTGAAATTGAAGAGGAAAATTGGTAAATCTCGATGGTGCCACTTATTTTTATCCTCATTGTTGGATCAAATTAATTATTTTTAGTTCAATTAATTATTAATGTTTGGGCTCAAATTCAATTAAGTCCAAAAATAGACTTAATTTGGCCCAAAGGGCCAACAAAGGCCCAAATCTAATTAGTTGGGCCCAAGGGGCCAGGTCCATGGACCAACCAAGCCCAAGCCCATAAAGCCCACCTGAGAACTCTATAAATAAAGGAGTTCTCTTCATTTGAAATGTTCAGAAAATTTACACTCAGAGAGCCTAGAGAGAATTCTCCCTACAATCAGAAGACTCCCTAACTCCTGAAGCTGAATCACGCTTGAAGACTGAAGTTTCTTGGAACACATATATTCCTCCAAGACTCCTACTTCACGTGCATCCACGCATTCTGCTTCCATACATCAAGCATACGCGTTCAGTTGAGAGAGAATCACAGGATCAAGCACTAGAGATCGAACCACATCCGTATCAAGTTTACATAAACACAAGTTCAACTCCACGAAATATGTTTCTCTAAAAACCTCGTGCGAACAGACATCCTTCTCAATGGAAATGAGATAGGATTTCTAACTGACACCAAACAATGGTTATCAACCCAATTCCAAATGAAAGATTTAAGAGAAGCTAAGTTTGTTCTTGGAATCCATATAGTTTAAAATCGCAAGAACAAAACGTTAGTCATATCTCAAGAATCATATATTCACAAAATGATGTCTATATATAAGATGCAAAATTCCAAGAGAGGCCTGCTACCATTTGAACATGGAATTCATTTGTTGAAGGAACAGTGTCCTAAGACACCTCAAGAAGTTGACGATATGAGACGCATTCCCTATGCATCAGCAGTTGGAAGTTTAATGTATGTTATGTTGTGTACACAACCTGACATATGTTATGTAGTAGGAATTGTCAGTAGATTTCAGTCCAATATGATCATTGGACTACCGTTATAAATATCCTCAAGTGTTGGAGTTGATGCCCTAAATCTCGTGATCTTGTATTTTGTAAACTTGTATTGTATAAATCAAATTATTTATTTAATAAAATAATTGTTATTTTATTTGACATTTAGTTGCACTAACCCAAAAAACGAATAAACTAATATCCTAGGTTAAGTAGTAACTTAAACACGAATGTAGAGACATACAAGTGGATCATGTTTAAGTGATAACCTAAACAGTCTATAGTAGATGGATAAGGTTGGGTACCTTATCCTGGTAACACTACGGATATGGCCCACTTTGTGATTGTTACAAGTGTTGTAAAGCGTCATAAACGTTTAAATCCTAAATGTTCATGTAGAGACATGTGAGTGGGGATATCCTATATATGTGAGACATATATAAGATTGGACCGCGAAATGATTAGTCTCCTGTATTAAGACCGTTACTTAATGAGACTTACATTTCACTAGGATGATCATAGGTGACTCGACCTTAATCCTGAGTCAGTTGCGAACTTCTGCTTGTGAGGGCAATTCTTTGATTTGTATGGGTGAGAGTGGCCAGGTTTGCCGACTCAATAAGCCTACCACTTTGAGGATTTGTCCGAGCAGGCAGCTAGGAACTCAACTGTACAAGAAGGAATTCATGTCTTATGAATTGCTCCCTTAAGAGCTGATGTCGAGTCTTGAACAATGAGGCATCTCACCCTTTCACTGGCCAGAGAGGGACCTAACTCATAGTTGGACTATGACTAAATTGTTCATTAGAGGGATTAGTGGTACTTAAGGAGTTAGAGGTAAGACATGGGTAAAACGGTAATATGAGCCAGCTGTTGTTACGAGCAATTTTTGAAGGGCCGACTCATTGTTGATTGATTATATCCATGGACATAGAAATATATCTACCGTAAGAAGAGTGCAGTTGTCGATCTTTAGTGGAATGACCGACAGTTAATGAATGTTGATTAATTTAATTAAAGATTTTAATTAATTAATCTCGTAGCATTGGAGTTTCAAACTGATAGGTCCATTAGGTCTACTTGCTAGCTCTTATAGGTTAAGATGACAATCAGTTGTCTTGGTTTAATTTGAATTGTTCAAATTAAGTTAAGGGAATTAATTGTATGAGAAACAATTAAATTATGTATATTGATACATTATAATATAAAGTAGATTTTTATATGAAATGTAAAAATTAAATTTTATAATATACATGAGAGAAATAATTGAATAAGATTCAAATATTAAATATTATATGAATGAGATTCATATAAAACTATAGGTTAAAAATAATGTGAATATGATTCATATTAAACTATAGGTTATGTGAGAGAAATTAGTTAATTAGTAACTAATTATTATTATATACTAAATGAGATTTAATATATATATATATATATATATATATATATATATATATATATATACAATTTAATTTAATTTATATTATTAATTTATTTAAATTAAATTAAAGAAAATATTAACTCCCATTTTGGAGTTATTATGAATATGGTGTGGAGTTTTTTTTTCATAAATCCTTCCCATTAACTCTCTCAATAATTTCTCTATAAATGAAAAGATAACTTCTTCTTCTTCCCTTTAAAAAGACAAATGGAGACCACTCTCCATGGATTTTGATAACCTTGAGAATAGTGAGTGCTCTTTGGTGGTAGTGTCCTTATCTTTTAGTAAAGAGATTTTGTGAAGAAGATTCATCAAGGGTAAGCAACTTCTTCTTCCTTTTTCTTTTACTTCTCAAAAAGCATGTTGTTTATCATGTTCTTTTCTATTTTATTTATTTTTTTAAAATTCATAATTGAGTAATTGAAATCACAACGCGATAAATCACTTCCGTTGAAAATTCAAATCCTTCATCAAGTACATAAGAAGAACTAGGGACTGTGTGCTCGTATATGGCGACAAGGATTTGATCCTTACAGGATACACTGACTCTGATTTTCAGACCGATATTGATTCAAGGAAATCGACATTGGGATCAGTGTTAACTCTGAATGGATAAGCAATAGTTTGGAGGAGTATCAAGCGAGGCTGTATTGTTGACTCCATCATGGAAGCTGAATATGTAGCTTCATGTGAAGCAGCGAAGGTAGCAGTATGGCTTAGGAAGTTCTTAACCGACTTGGAAGTGGTCCCAAATATGCATATGTCTGTCACTCTATATTGTGATAACAGTGGCGCAGTCACAAACTCAAAAGAACCTAGAAGCTATAAGCACAGTAAACATATTGAGCGCAAGTACCATTTCATCAGGGAGATAGTACAAAGAGGAGACGTTGTCGTCAGACAAATACCGTCAAAATACAACATTGCTGATCCGTTTACAAAGACCCTCACACGACTAAAGTGTTTGAGGGTCACCTAGTGATTCTAGGACTTCGAGTTATATAATCTAGGGCAAGTCGGAGAAAGACATGGGTATCTGATGCTCTAGTTTATTGTATTTAGTTTATTGTCTTAATTTTCTCTCTATGAACTCAACGTTATGTATATATCCCCACTAGGAGTTTTAGTCCAAGTGGGAGTTTGTTGGGTTTTATGTCCTAAAACTCATAGTTTGTACACTTTTAACATTTTCTATTATCAAACAAAGTTATTATTGAGGTTTATCAATAAAGTTGTTATTGAATATGTGAATTGTTGTTAATGTAAATCCTAAATCCAATAAACTAAGAACTCATGGCTAAAGTACGAGTACTTGGACTATATGTAGGGACATAAAGTGGATCAAGTTTAAGTATATAATCAAACTGTCTATAGTATAGGGATTAGACTGGATTCCTCATCCTGGGGACATTATTGGATGCAACTCACTTTGTATTTGATACAAATGATGTGATCCTAAATCGTTCATGTGGAGACATGTGAGTGAGGATGTTCTATGCAAAGAGTTTTGCATAAGACCAAACCATGAAAGTCACTAATATTTTATAACGTCGTTTACTATTAACACTGACTATTTTAATTACATGACTTAGGTAACTCAATCTCAATCCTGAGTTAACTATGAACTCCTGTCACTACAACAAAAATGGGATATAATGTCAGTCGAAAACTGACATTATAAGGGTACGGTGTCGGTCAGGCGACCGACATCGAAGAACGTGTTCTTAAAGATGTTTAATGTCGGTCGCCTTTAATGTCAATTTTCGACCGACATTATTGATGTCTTTAATGTCAGTTTTTTACCAACATTAAATGAATTTGCTCGTCATTAAATATTAATTTTCTGTGAAAGGCAATGTCTGTCATCATTGCTTTATTAAAAAATTAAAAAAAAAATTATTGGTTGCATACACGGCTAACTAACAAAATTAATATTTCTATGGATATGATAAAACTAATATAATATTTGTATACACCATAACTCAACTTTTAGCAAATACAACAATTAACTAATTCACTCCAAAAAAAAGTAATATGACTATCCATCTCTCCACAAACTACATTCAATTACAAAGATAAACAAAACTTTAAATACAAGACGAGTTATGATCCTTAATTATAAAACGCAATGCATATGTAATTATAAGAAAGAAATACTACACCCTCTTTCAAGCACCACAACACTCTTAGGTATCTCCAAAGTCAAAGTCTTATCAGATGTTATCATCAACTCCTTGAAATCTACAAACAAAAAGAGAAGAGTATTAAAACTAAGAACTTTAAATATATGAATCAAATTTCACAAGGGATAATGGACACAATATCATGATACCACGTACACGAACACGGTTTGCAAATGAAACTTATAAAAAAAAATAAACTCAACAAGGTAATGAAACTAGCACACCTGATGGCACAGTAAAATATACAAGTTGACCAACATTCAATACTAAAATACAAGTAAAAAGACTATCTCCGATTAAGCATATTATCATTCTCAACCATAAAAAGATATAGATTAAACTTGTTATGACTAAAAATTGATATCTATTCCAAAGGTCCATTATGATGATGATGGAAAAATGAAGAGGACTATTCTATGTGACATGATGCTAAAATGCAAGTGAAAATTCGTCTTTTATCAACAAACTATAACCAACATTACAATTACCTTCCTAAAACTTCAAAAGATTCAAAGATGTCAATAAGGAGTGCGAGTAACATTCAAAGATGTTATAAATTTTATGTGAGCTTTCAACCAAATCAAAGAATAAAAATGACATTTCAAAATAACATCAATATGAACCTTCAATCAGTTAAACCAAATTTGAACTCTTAAAAATAATTTAAAAAAGAAAAAAGAAAAAAACCGTTCACCATCAACGTGATTATAAACCAATGATTGAAAAATCAAGAATAAAAAACTTCATTCAAATTTGTGTCCTTCCCATGACTTTGTACCACAACATAGCATGAAGACTAATATACCACCAAACTCTACAACTGCTCAAAAACAACTCACTAGAAACCATAAAAATAAATAAAAATAAAAAATCAAACTTCAAATTACTTTGTAATGGCATCAAAAAAGAACCTTTGGCTTCCAGCTGCCTCTATGATGTTGAACTAGCTCCTTTCCTCTGTAAAAAAAAAAAAAAAGAACAAGTAAAGATTATGTAAAATACATCCATTTTTCGCAAAACAAAGCAAGATTGAACTGAAAAACGAAGAGAAAAAAAATGAAAAGAAGATTGCTGACAGAGTTTTGAGGGGAAATAGAATCTTCTTAGACGAAGCTGAAAAGGAGTTGAAATGTACCTATAGATCTATACGATGACAATTTGTTGCTGAAATGCACAACAACGTGGGCGAATCTCTCAGATCTAGATTAGATCTGTGAGATCCGTGATGAGCTGAACAGATTGGCAACACTCCACGACAAACAAACAAATGGACGGCTAGACGTGACGGACGACGACAGCAACTCTCAAATCTAAACAGACGGTGACGGAAATTGCTACATGGCTACGGCTGGACGGCTACTGCTAGCGACTGCTATGGCTACGGCTTGCGACTGCTGGACGGCTACGGCTACGGCTGGACGTGACTGGACGTACGTGATTGGACGGCTGCTGTAGGCTCCAAGCGACTCGACGGCTCCAAGCGACTTGACTGCTGCATGCTAGATGACTCGCGACTGCTGGACGGCGACGACGACGACGAATGAGGGACGACGAGGACACCGAAAATCCTATTAGCGAGAAAAAGATGTTGAAATGGGTGAGAGAGAGAGTGTTTTGGATCTTCATAAAAATCAAATTGAGAAGAAGAAAAAGGAGAAGAAGAAGAAGAAGAGGAGAAGGAAAAGGGGGAGCAATGAAGAGAGAGAAGAAGGAAAAGTGGAAGAGAAATGGAGATAAAAAAATAATAGGGTTTGGAGTTGTTTTTATTTTTTATTTTCTAATTGATAATTAGGAAAAGTGGAAAATAAAATTTGAGAGGAAAACAAAAAATAAAAAATGAAAAATTGTTTGGGATTCAAAAAAGAGGGTCACCTACAATGTCGGTTTTAAACCGACATTATAGGTATGTCTACAATGTCAGTTTAAAACCAACATTAAAGATCCATTTTTTTTTTTTTAAGAAACTGACATTGTACATCCGTTTTTAGTTTTTCCAATCGACACCAAAGCTCAGATTTCTTGTAGTGTGTTTATTCGGGATTATCCTTAGATCTGCATGAGTGAAAGTAGCCCTAGTTCACCAACTCAATAAGCCTCCTATTTTAGGGGTAAGACCGAGTAGATAGCTGGAGATATGGGCAAGACAGAATTCACTTCTACACGACTTCAGGGATAGTAGGAAGGTCGTTCCCTTAAGTGTTGATTTCAGGTCTTGAATAAGGGGCTCCACCCTCTCATTGGCCCGAGAGGGACTCGGTTTGTTGGTTGGATCACAAACTAATTGTTCATTAGAGGGTTAGTGGTACTTAAGGAACAAGATAAAATCTAGGGGTAAAACGGTAAATTGACCCAGCTGGAATTACGAACAACCTGTGAAGGGTCGACTCATTGATTATGGTTATATCAAATAGACAGAAATATATCTATAGTAAGGAGAGTGCAGCTACAGGCTTTAGTGGAGTGTCCTGTTAGTTAACGAATGTTGATTAACTAGATTAAAGAGTTTGGCCGGTTAATCTCTGATCGTTGGAGCTCATGATCTGTAGGTTCATGAGGTCTCTCTACTAGCTCATAATGGAATAAACCTTAGATTAGTGTGGTAAAATATTTTGAATCGTTTAAAATCGAATTAGGGAGAAAACGTTATTTGTATTCTGTACTTTAAATGTTTAATTGTTTAGTTTTGAATTAAACAATGGAAATATTTAAATGTGATTTAAATATTGAAAATATAAATAGGGATTTATATTTGAATAATCGGGATTGGTGTAAAAATAATATTATTTTAATATTGGATATTAAATTAATATTATTATTTTTTTATTTATTTAAAAATTAATTTTATTTTAAAAATTAGTTTTTTTTTATGGAAATCCAATTTTATTTTTAAAGATCAAATTAAAATTGATTTTAAAATCAAAATTGAAAATCTTGGAAATTCCCACTAAGCTTGTTAAAGGTTTGGTGTTTTCATAGCAAATTGACACTAATCCCACTCACCAATTCACCAAATTTGTTATTAAATTTGTATTCAATCTCTTTGCATGTTGTTCTTCTATAAAAGAGAGTCCTAAATTCTGAGAAATGGTTGAAGATTTTGTAAAAAATAAGGGTTATTTTGTCTAAATCTTCTTAAGAACACCATACTCTCTAAAGCTCCATCTCCTTTTAAATTTCACAACGATTTTAGATCCCACCATCCAATCTAAGGCTAGAGAAATAGTAGAAAACACTCTCATGGTGGTCTACGTACTGTTCGTGTTCAAAATCATCAAGGATTTGAGAAGAATTACGTTCTACAAAGGTTGTCGCTCTAAACTCGGTTTTCCTCCTTTTATAATGCATGTTTGTCTTTAAAATTAAGCATGTTAGAGTGTAATTCGTTTCAATTAATTTCTGCGGCATATTTGTACATCTATTAAATTTTCAAAAACTGAAAACTAAAAACAAAATGATTACTAAACGGGGCCTTAATTTCAAATTTTAATTTAAATATATATTATATGTCCTCCTAATTTTAAACTTTAATTTAAACGAAAATATTTTTTTTATTCTTTTTATAAAATTCGTTATAATCATTCCTTAGTTTAAAAAATCTTTTTATTTATTTATTTTGATTTGGATGATTTTATTTTGATTTAGATATCCTCCTAATTTCAAACTTTCATTTTAGCCAAACAAACATTATTTACTTTTTTTTTTTTTTTAATTTTATGATAATCCTCTCCATAAAAAAAAACACAATTTTTTTACCCAAAATATTTATTTATTTGGAATTGGATGAGTTGATTATTTTTTTCATTTTATTAATATTTTTATTTTGTGGTATTTCACGTAGTAAAAAAATCCTTTTAATTTATATTTGGATGATTTGATTATCATCTAATTTCAACTTTATTTTAAACTAATTTTTTTTATTTCTTTTTTTATACATAAACCTTAAAAACCTATTTGCAATGCTTCTTCTCAACTTTAAACGTTATTTCAAACAAATATTACTTTTTTTTATTGGATGATTTTGATTAACACATTAATTTCTTTGGTTTAGAAAATTCACAATTTGTTATTTTAGTCTAAGCCTAAATCTAAAATCAAAATTCAATGTATACAATTAATGAAATTTAATTTCACACTCAATTATAAAAGCATTTATAAAAGGGAAAAAAAAGAACGGGAGGAAGATAAACGTGGAGAGAGGATTGGGATTCCTTTTAAATAGCAAAGCTCATAAATATTTAAAACTACATTGTTTTACCATATAAAAAGAAATATATTACAGAAGAAAGAAAAACACTTTACCAATTATTTAAAAATAGTTGGAGTTAGAGTTAAGACCTAGGCATAATGTTGCAAAACGAAAACAAAAAGTTATTATGATGAAAATTTGGAATGTCAGGATTGAATTTATAGATAAAATATGATTTGATCATAAATCAAAATTTGAAAATAAATGAAAATTGAAACGGTTTTTTTAAGTGAATCAAGATACCATGAGACTAATTTTTTTAAAAATATTTAATACTATTCACGTTTGATGCTAAATATAAGAAAAACATTAAAAAAAAATCCTTTTGAATGCTAAAAAATAGAGGGCAAAATAATTTATTTAATGATTTTAAACATGAAATTACCAACCATCCACTAAAATGGGCAAAAGGGAAATCTCCTTCATAACCCCTTTTAGATAGTATAGATATGCAACCGATTTATTATTATTATTTTTTTCATTTTTAAAAAGAATTGAAAGGCATATGCAGGTAACCCTTAAATAAAAGGTAAATTGTCAGAAATAGCACTTACAAGTTTTCACTTTTCAAAACTAGCACAACTTTTAAAATTTTGTTAAACTAGTTTTCCTCGGGCCATCTCGAGAAGATCGTCCATCGAGATTTAGTTAAAAAATTAATTGTTTCTAACTTATCGATTGTTTATATATTATATCAAATACTTACGTAATTTTCTCGGACAAATTAACACTTAATTTGATATAATATTTGGTAAAGATAATTAAATTTGTAGAAAATTTGAAAAAATTACCTAATATTTAGAAAAATTACTAGAACTTCGATGTGTAATATGTTCGAGATGTATGGAGAAGGATCAAAACAATCAAGTTAAATTTTTATTTAATTAAATCTCCCGAGATGAACTGAAAAATATTAGTATAACTAATTTTCAAAAAGCATGCCAGTTTTGAAGAGGGAAAAATTGAGAATGTTACTTCTGACGATTTCCCTAAACAAAATCCAAAATGGTAAGAAATTACTCTCCCCACCATAAACCCTCAAATCTCATGCCTCAAATTTGAACCTTCTCACTTTGAACCCCTAATTGTTCCTCAATTCTCATTCACTCTGAGGTCTCAGCTACTCTTCAATCTTCATTTCACCCTTCCCCCTTCCTCCAACAACACAACCTTCAATCGCACGCCCCAAGATTCTCATTCGCCTGCTTCTAGGTTCGTTCGCGATTCATTTTGTTGAGCTTTTAATGGCGATTCAATGGTTATAGTCCTTGTTTTGTTCATTATTGATGCATAGGATCCTTCCTTCTTGCAGATATGCGGTTGTATTATGGAGCCAAAGAGATCCTAAAGATTCAAAAATTTCGAAGAATTGTGTCTTATACTGGATTCTATCTTTTCGTTTCCGTTTTGAGCTACGCTTATACAAGCAATACGTGAGTTTATACATTGCTCATCAAATTTATTCCTTGTTGTTTTCTAATTTTTGTTCTGGGTATTGCAGAACTAGAGCTGGGTATTCTCGAGGGGATCAATTTTATGCTTCTTACCCTGCTGGTACAGAGCTCTTGACAGACACCACGAAGGTTTTGGCATTCTTTGATTTGGGTTTCACTGCTTTTTAATGTTCTGAAACTCTTGTGCTAATTTTCATATTGTTTGCTGTAGTTATACAAGGCTGCTCTTGGGAATTGCTTTGAATTGGAGGAATGGGGTCCAATTGAATTCTGCATCATGGCTAAACATTTTGAGCGTCAAGGAAAATCTCCTTATGCATATCATTCGGTAAGTTTTCCTTGTCTATGGATGGTCTCTTTTGAGTTTGCAGCATAATTTGATTACTTCTGAGTATTGAATTTTTATGTATTCCCCTGATTTCTAGTAGATTTTGTGTTTAGTTTAATGATATCAGTATGGGAGTTAGGGGGAAAAAAGGTCATATAGAGGTTGTGTAAATACATGAAACTCTGAAATTTGTTTATGTGTCAAGAGTTCATCCATGTTGTTAAGATGAAAAAATACCCTTTTCTGAAGCCCTTGATGACAATGAAATGAGGAGAGCATGATAATTTCTAGGTTAGATTTTGTTATCTGTACCAAAAAGGGTGAGAATTATAAAGCTCAATTGTTCAGTTTGAAATCAGCTGGAATGAGAAGCTTTTCATTCAAGAGATGAAAAGAAACTAGTGTTCAAAGTTACAAACTCCACAAAATGAAAGGAAGAAATAAAATTAAACAATCAGTGGCTCAAAATAAATTACTAGGAAACAGAAACCAGTAAAACAATCAATCAATCAGCTGTATGAATGTTCTATCTGAAAGTATACAAGTTATAAGACGATATTATTGAACCTTGGATTCAAATGAATTGTAGTCCAATTCTAGTGTCTTCTAACACTTCATTTCTAACTTGGTGATGGTATCCATTTCTTGTCTTGGTTATCGAAATTTTTTAACTTCTTTTCCTCCATTTTCTCTGGTACATAATTTTACATAAAACAATTATTGTTATCTGCCTCCAAACTAGATGTTCTGACAGAATGACAATATTTAGAAGGTACCTACCCAAGTAATCCCCATAGCTTCAGGATTTTTGCTCTTCCCCATTTGGTTTGTTTTTCAAGTTAAATATGCAAGTTTCATACTTGGCAATTGATTTACCTAGTGTTAAAATGATTTATGCCAAATAAGATTGAGCATTGCCACATGAACACTTAAAAAGAAAGTTAATCCATAAGATGAACACATATCATCATTTTTTTTTTTCCTGATCAGAGATGGAGCTTTCTCTGGAGCATTTTTATCCACATCCTCATTCATTTCCCCCTAACAATTTTAGGGTTGTACTATTTGAAGTATTAAAGCATTTTTGTGAGGCTGTCTAAAAGGGAAGTCCATATCAAGGCCATTACCACTAAGTTGCCCATTTTTGTTTAAATTCTTGCAGCAATACATGGCACATCTTCTTTCTCATGGACAACTTGATGGAAGTGGGTAGGAAAGCATCAAATCAACCAACAACCAAAGAGCTTGACCTTGTTTACTAGTATGAGCATGAGACTACTTACTTCAATACTTGAATTCTACTATTTTGAATATTAAGTATCACGAGAAACCGACAACTAAAGCATAGCTCAATTAATTATATCACTTATAACCTTGTTTATGCAGGTCATAGGTTTACATCTTAACCACTTCATTTGAATTGTATTATTCTTTGAATATATTTATATCGATTGCTGACAGTGTATGTTACCTTCTCTTATACCAAAATGTGTGATTGATATTAAGTAAGACTGATGTCCACCTCTCCAATTGTTCCTATTTCCGATATATTTTAGGATGCTATGGTTGAGTATTTCTCTGGGTTCTATTCTATGTGTGTGTATAATAAATATATTTTGTATTTTCTCTACTTCCAGTTTTCTTCTTTTTTAAGAAAGTAAATACTCAGTACAAATTCAGTTTTTGTACTTTGAGGTTTGTGTCTAAATTTTCATATATTTTTTTTAAATTCATGTATCTATTAGACACAAAATTAAAAGTTTAAGGTTCTATTAAACATAAAATTCAAGTTTATTTCTAGTAGATAGACTATATTTAAAAAATTTTGAATTTGTAGACAGCTTTGAATGTTTATAGACTAAATAGGCACAATCCTCCAAGTTTTGGGACGAAACTTTTAATTTAACCATATATCTCTACCATATTTTTTTGTAAATGAGAAATGAATATTAAAAACCAGATTTTCATGGAGGATCTTTTGTTTTAGACTGCACATGCTGTTGTTGAGCTATATAATTTTCTTGTTTCTTTTGCAGCTTTTGAGTTGGGATTGAATGTTCATTTAAGTTCATTAGGGATGTTCAATTCTATCAAGGATGATTTTTTTTTTTTTTTTTTTTTTTTTTTTTTTTATTTGAACTTTTCGCATTCACATTGTTTTTATATATTCAATGCTTCTCATGTTAAAGATTAGTTTTAGTTTAGGATGCGTATGCATCTAAGACAATGTTTCATGTCAAATATAATTTTCTAGGTGAACATGAAATGGATATTTTAATACGGAACTAATAACTTATGTCTTCATGTATATTTCACTTTCAAAATATTCATGATTGTTCTTTACAGGTTCATTGTGTTTAATAAATATCTTGTGCGTGCAGATAACAATTTAAGAAATTTAAGGGTGGAATGAGTGTTTATAGGCTTAATTTTTAAAAATAAAAAATTAGGCCCGTTTGGTAACAATTTTGTTTTTTTGTTTTTGTTTTTGAAAATTATGTCTATTTCCTCCTCTATTTTCTTATATCGATTTGCATAGTTTTTAAAAGTTACTTTTTTTAGTTTTCAAATTTTTGCTTGGTTTTCTAAACTATTGGTAAAAAGTAGATAACAAATGAATAAATTTGAAGGTAGAAGTAGTGTCTGTAGGCTTAATTTTAAAAAACAAAATTGTTACAAAACATAGCTTAAATGGTTACCAAACGGTGTCTAAAATAATTGAATAATCCTTTTGTTTATGTTTAAGAAAAATAAAATAAAACGCATAAAACAAGAATTACGGTTCTTTTAATAAATTTTTTTATAGTATTTCAAAAATTTCCTTCGAAATGAAAAAGAGAAATAACACGTACCAAATGTATGCCTTACGAACTAAAAACAAGCGCGGTAAGGAATAAGTTGTGAAAAGTATTGTTCAAACGAAATGAATTTTTCTATAAGGGTACCAAGTAATTTAAAGTGTGTTTAGTATAGCTTCTTGAATGATTTAAAATGAGCAAATGTATAAAATTCTTAATATGTTAAAGCATTTTAAAAGATTAATTTAGAACTAATTTTGAATAAACTCTTGAGAGAGATTATCCAAAACTGACTTTTAAATTAATTCAGTTTCTTTTTGTGTTTTTTATTGAATAAGATTTAAGAAAAAAAATACTTTTGACTAAATTAGTGCATGATAAACTGGTGAAGGTAGGAGTTTTGTTTTCATAAGAAATAGTCATCGAAACTTTTATCCTCTAAAATCATTTAATAAGCTATACCAAACCCGCTTTAAATTACTAAGATCCCATTTAGTCAGAGTTTCATTTTAGTTTTTGATTTTTAAAAATTATGCCTATTTCCTTTCAATTTTTTATAATTATTTTATTATTTTTTTTTTTTTAAAAGTTGAAGTCTTAGCCAAATTTTAAAAACAAAAGCAAGTTTTTAAAAACTACTTTTTTAAATTTTCAAAATTTGATTGATTTTTAAAAATATTAGTAGAAAGTAGACAACAAAACAAGAGATTGAGAAGTGGAATGAATGTTACTACGCTTAATTTTAAAAAATTATAAACAAAAAAAGCAAATGGTTCCCAGACAAAACCTAAATTTTTCAAAAATACTTAAAAAAAGGCTAAATGATACAAAATGCCCATAAACTTTGTATTTTGTGTAAAAAAGACCATTGAACTTTCAAAAGTTTCAAAATTACTCTTAAACTTTCAAAATGAGTTCAAAAATACTCTTATTGTTTGTTTTGGATAGAAACTGTTAATATTTTGTGTAAAAATATCCCTGAAATTTCAAAAGTTTCAAAAATACTCTTAGACTTACGAAAATGTTCAAAAAATACCCTTATTATTATATGAATGGAGGTTGTTAATACCGTCTTACTTCTCTATTTTTCTTCTTTTTTTCTCCCATATTCTTCAACGCCCTCTTACTCCCCTTTTTGTAAATTGTTTGACATTTGTTTATCTAAAAATAACTAAATAAATAAAATTTGCACACTTGAGTTACAAGTATATGGACTATAATAAGAAGAAAGAGAATAATGAAAGCACCAAGGAATTTTTGGACTTAAATATTCTAACAAGGTTGAATGTTAGTAGTTGAGTGTATGTTAATAGCCAATTACATTTTTTTTATTTGATTATTTATCGTTTAGGTGTGTTTTAAGGGTAGATTTTGATTTTGGAGTTTTGTGATATTTTGTGGGAATGTTTTAACTTAGAAATTTTATTTTTATTTTGGTTGTTGAGAAAATTGGTGTAAGAATTGAAAAAAAATATATGAGAAAAATGAGAGTATCTATATGAAAAAAATATGATGTTATCTATACAATTTGTTTTAAAATTGAATCTTTTCAAATTCAATAAAACTTCAAGTAAATTGATCATCATATTAATACTATGAGCATTTTAAAACTTTTTTTATGGGGTGAAATTTAGAATTATTTTTGTAATGAGATATTAATCGTTTCTGTTCATAATACTAAAGGTAAAGGTATTTTTGAATTTTTCTTTAAGTTTAAAGGTATTTTTTTTAAGTTAAAAAAAATATCCTTCAAACAAACTGACCATCATATTAACGGTAGGAGCATTTTTTAACTTTTTTTTTATGGGGTGAAATTTAAAATTATTTTTGTAACGAGATATTAACGGTTCCGGTTCATAATACAGAGTATTTTTTAAACAAAACTTTAACAGTTTCTATCCCAAACTAACGATAATAGCATTTTTGAACTCTTTTTTAAAGTTTAAGGGTAATTTTGAAGCTTTTAAAAGTTAAAAAATATGTGAGTATTTTTAGCATGTAAAGTTCAAGGACATTCTTTATAATCTAGCCTTAAAAAAAATTGATTATAAGAGAAGTTAATATCTAACTACAAACAATGCTCACATAGTCATGTTACTTCTACCTTGCTCAATATACATTTCATTTTGAGTGCTGGTGCACATCAAAACCGACCAAACAAAAAGTAATTGAGAAACTGAACTGAAATTTCAGTTTTTACAGTCTAAATAAAACCAAAAAATGTTGTTTGGTTCGATCTGGAAGTTCAAAAAATCAAAATCAAAACTAAACTAAACCAAAGCGTGAAACACCCGACCAAGAAGATCCCTCTAGTATTGAAACTGAATGGTGTCACGAAAAAGCATTTTTGTTTATATATAATCATAAATATGATTGGCAAAAGTTCCCTTATTCATAAGAACTGACATTTTCTGGTTCCAGTCTTCATCAAGTGTTTGATGTACATGAGAATATAAGAAGCACTTTCCATCACTTTGCAACAAAATCGCGTTCAGAAAAACAAATCCTCACTAAATCTAAACCATGCTAACACATACAGATGCTGAGAGCCAAATAGCATAAGTTTGGTCCTTGGTTTTGCATTATATAGCATTTCTTGTACACATTTCTCCTTATACTACCATTAAGTCAGTTATGACAATTACTTTCGGTGGCCCAGAAGTTGAACCATATTGCAGCATAAAAGTTAAATGGCAAGTTCAAAGGCGTATGAATAAGGGTAATTTTACAAATTAAACATCTGAGGAAGGCTAGCAATGTTGCATTCTTTCCTTCCTGCAATGAAAAGCAAACAAGTTAGAAAATTTGATAATGTTCTAATTTCTTTTTGCACTAAAGTTAAAACTATAAGCCAGCGTACTTACCGTTCAACCTTTCCAATTAATCCACCCATTTCGAACAATTTATACTCACACTCCTCAACAGGTTATAACTATTGCAATCTACTTGAACAGAACCGTTCTGAGCAGTTAATGAATAAGCAAGTCCAGGAGGGCTTTGAAGCGCTGCACTTTCCGTCGAAGCTGCATTTCGTTGTTCTGTTTTACATTTTTCGTCATCATCATCATCTTCATCTATTGGTGTATATATTCGCTCCCTATGATAGTCGAAGATGATCAAGCAGAAGAGTGATGTTAAAGCAACGAAACAAAAGGTGAAGTTTGTAATACATAACATGATTTGTTCAAACACTAATTATATACCTAGGCAAGGAGGCATGCTTCCTTAGAAGTGGACTGCCTCTCTCACCTTTACCAGAACGTTCCTCAAGATGATCAAATTGTCGCTTGAATTGATCAATTCCACTAATTTAAACATTTTTAAAGTTAAAAAGAGAAATTAATATTATCCCTTCCAAATAAACAATTAATAAATCAGTAAGTGTTTGTTACCTGGGATACAAAAAGTGACTCTCAGAACCTTGAAGGTACTCCTGTAGCATTTGAGGGTGATACTCTAAAATCTGTAACATTTCAAAGGGTAGTTTGAGTGGACTAATCAGAATTGCTTGAAACCCAAAAGTAAAAAGCATCTGATCAGCAGTTATATAAAGCAACGATTTAATGAAGGTCATACTTCTCTATAAATAAGCTCTCTGACATCATCTTTGGTCAACTTTCTCCTTTCAAACTCAAACTCAAGTTTTGAAATGGGTTGCCTAGATGGTTCATCCTTCAGATTTGCCAGTCCATGGAAATAAGGATCCGCTAATGCCTACACAAAAGAACATGAGAGATTAATAAGTTCTGCAAACTGTGACGATAACTAGAAAGGGGTTAAAGATTAGTATCACTGGATCCCACCTCCTCTGCAGAAGGACGATCCTCAGGATCAAATGCAAGCAGGCGTTCAAGTAAACGAAGAGCTAGTGGATCTGCATTAGGGAACTTTCTCGATAGAGGTATTGGATTCTTTTTTCTCATGCCACTCAAATACCTTTTAGCCTTTTCATTACGAATCTATAAGTAAGAACTACGTCAGTGTATAATCAGGATCAGAGCCATATATAATGAAAAATATAAAGATAAAATCTGAAACAGAACCTTAGCAATACATTCAGCTGAAGGAGTACCAAGTAAGTCAGTTATTAGATCCAGTTCATGGACAACACTTTTCCCAGGAAACAAAGGCTTGCTTGCCAACATTTCAGCAAAAATACATCCTATGCTCCAAATGTCAATAGCTGGTGTATACTACAAATTATAGTCAATGAAAATATGTTATGGTAAATGCAGTGGACAGGATAGCGAAAGTCATTTTTGCATCACTAATATTCAAATAGACCATTCAGGATATTACAGTTCACTCCTTTATCCTACTTAATCATGACATAAAGTAGGGTTGGGCATTTATTATTTGTAGGTTGCTGTGAAAACATGTGGTCAGACTATACTACACTTTGACATGTGAGAGTTCTTTACTTCAGAAAATCAAGTAAGCTATTTTTAAATCTATAGCAGCTCAATAACAAATATGGAAAAGTGAATATCACATCATAAAGCAAAGGATGGGCGTTAGAGTTAAAGCTTGAGCTGATATAGGTTAGGATATATTTAATCTTTTATACATGTTCTTAACATTCCCTCTAACTTAAAAAGAGGACTATATGAGATAGGAAGGAAATAACACTATAGAAACTCAAGACCACTTTCTTTGATATCAAATCATGTTACCACTAGACCTTTAAGCTGATAGGTAGAATATATTTATAATTTTATAAACCTTCATAACAGTGGGCTTGTAATATACAAGCTATATTGAACTTAATTCTTTGAAATAAATAAATAAAGTAACCACAAAATGTGGAAATAAATGGGATTTCTATTGCACAATACGCTTTTCAAGTTGTTCACAATTCTTCACGAGTGAGACTATCAGTGGTCAAGCTTGTACTTCTATCATTCTCAACCTAAATCACGAGTGGAATTGATAAGAGTAGAAGAAACCATAAAAATATTTACTTACATTTCTAAAATTAATCTTCAATTTTCCTACTTTTAAATACTGGATTTTGACAGAGCAAGAAACTGAAAGGAAGGCGTGATCGTCATTAAAGGAACAAATGTGTGTATGAGAGAGAGACAAAGTCTCCAGTGCACAGCAACAAACATCTTTAGAAAGTCGAAGCATATCTGTCTATAGTCCAACTGACTGCTCAGAGGGGTATGTCTGGGCTATCTATCCGAAGCAAGAAGGAGAGAGAGAAGGGCAAAGCCAGCTTCAAATTGTATCAAAGATTTTTCACATACTCACATGATTGATGATTGAATTTCTTTTTTTTTTTTTTTTTTTTTTGTACCTTTTTTTAAAGGAAGGCACATGATTGACCTTAGGGGACAAGCTTAGGAAAGAAAATTGCCAGCAGTAAAACTGAACAAGAGAAGGTGACAGACAAAACAAAATAGAAACAGACAGGTAGAGGACAAAATCACCGATTGAATACTGCAAATATTAAAGAAACATGGTTGGAAAGCAGAATGTAAAGCAGGATAGCCTTTAGTTACCTTTGAGAAAAAGGAACCACAGAGTTCAGGAGCACGGTACCATCGAGTAGCCACATAATCCTTGAAAAAAGTGATTAAATTCAGTTAGATCAAGCTGGGTCAAATCAAATTATAAAAAGCTTGTAATCCCTGGAATGAATTTTAACCATTTGTTATCTTGGTACAAAAAGAAACACATACAGTCCAAAAAATAGCAGATGGGGCATCGCTGAAAGATGCACGCGCAAGTCCAAAGTCACAGATCTTCAGCTTGCAGTCTGCATTGGCAAGTATATTCTTCGGCTTCAAATCTCTATGGAACACATGCGCTGAAAACCCCCAAAATAAAGCAGAGGTTATGAGTGTGTAGAAGATATTTCAATTTCACCAAAGCCAGACAAAAATGAGAGACCCAACCTGAATGTATATACTTCAAGGCTCTAAGAAGTTGATACAAGAAAAACTGATGATGCTGAGGAGTGAGATCATCATTAGTCTTGAGTACATGATGAAGATCACACTCCATCAACTCAAAAACAATGTACAAATCTTTGAACTCCCTTCTGGATGGAGGGAGCATTATATGTTTTATATCAACAATATCAGGATGACGGAGAAATCGAAGGAGCTTAATTTCTCTTAGAATCCGTGTGGCATCAGAAACATGCTCGAAGACATTATTTATCTTCTTGATGGCAACTTTCTCGCCAGAATGAGTGTCTATGGCAGATGCAACAACTCCATAGCTCCCTCTACCTATAACTTCTTCAATCTCATATTGAGTAGCTTCACCATATTCAGTGAAAAATTCCTTTTCAATCATATTCTAATTGTAATGACAAAAGTTAAAATCAGCACCACAGAATACAAATGTAAGTAATAACATAAGAAAAAAAAAAAAAAAGACATAAATTGAACCAAAACCATTCTTCCTTGATCTATAGATATAATAAGACAAATAAAGCAATCAGACCGTAAGAGATTTCAGCAAGAATGCCTTTTCAATTTCAACAAAAGACACCCAGAAGCGTAAACAATGACCCAATTATACCTCCAAAGAGTCAATAAAACTTCGAATAGTTGAAGTCAATCATATTCATAACCAATGGACAATATTGAACTGTTCTTTAATTTCCATTTTCCCCCCACATGGAAGAGTCAACCCACATGAAATCGGAAAGATTCAACACAAGAAACGTATGTATGATCGAACACAATCATCTATTACAGAGTGTTATCGGTTATGTAAAACGACAAAAACAATCAAACCTTATAGATAGAACAAACAAAGCCCTCGAAATGCGGGCCTTATCCTCTGAAATTCTGATCGCAGAAACCCGATTAATGGCGAATAAACTAACCTTGTGAAGGGGTCCACAGAAGCGTGCGTTGATGGTTTTTCAAAGCGAAAAGAAATGGGAATCGAAATGAAAGACCGTATAAATATGAGAATCAAAATCAATCCCACTTCTCACGGCGGCGAGGTGGCCGGAAGAAGAAGAAGAAGAAGAGAGGAGGGAAAAGGAATGAAGAAAAGGCTGAGTGATCGATGACTCCATTAAAGACTGAGGTTGAAGTTGAAGATCTGGTAAAATAAATCCTGCCCTATTTTTTCTCTTTTGTCTGCGTCTTTTTCAAATAAGTTGGAAACTGTTGAATCATTCATTTATTTATTATTATTATTATTATTTTTTACTTAGTTTAGAATTTAACTTCAAGCTTTTTTGGATGATAAGGAACACTAATGTGCCACGTCAATGTAACGTGTTTCTATACAAGATACTATTTAATCTTTTTGTCAACGTTGATGTTTTATTATTCTCAAATGTTTTTAATTTACACTCAAATTAGACGCGTAAATATGTCATTCACGATTGTCCCAGAAAAAGAAAAAAAAGGTTTTAATTTACACTCAAATTTCAATGTGTTTTGCTCATATATATTCGAACTCATCGGTAAAATGGAAAAAATGTCAAATTATTTATAAAAAATAGTGAAAAAAAACCATTGAATAAATATTAATAGATTTCTATTAGCATGTATTAGTGATAAACTTCTATCATTTCTATCTATTATAGATCTTGATAGACTTTTATCATTTCTATCAGTGATAGATTTGGATAGACTTCTATCAACATCTATCACAACTATCTAAAAATTTTGCTATTTTGTGTAAATAGTTTTTTTTTATTTTTCTATTTTTAAAAATTCCTCTTTAACAATACATTAGTGTTTTATTAACAAATTTCCACCATTTGTTTATGTGAAATGACTAATTGAGAAAATTTAATACGTATGGATTTTCATTTTAAAATTGTGGTAATATGAGAAAGAGTATCTTAGAATGTTGGGCATCTTAGAATGTCTTTTAAGTTGACTTTGGAAGTATTTGCTTACAAAAAAAATGGTTAAATTATATAAAAGAGATCACTATTTTTTCTTTTCAATTATGAGTTTGATTTTTTTTTCAACAACTTTGCAAGGTTTTTTTCCGCTAAATTTATGGACAAAAAAATTTGTGTATACTTATGTGTTGTTTAAGTGGAACAAATTAAAACACATTTCAAAAGTAAATTTGGGATTAAGGTTAGCAAAAAATTGTAAAAAAGAGAACAAAATATTCAGAGTGTGGAGTTGAAAAGAGAAGACTGGCAATAAATATGACTCGCAGATGTACCACGTGTCTTTATTATTATTATTTTTTTCATGTATGTGTTTAGATTTGTTCATATAAGCATATACAAAATTTCGTCTATGAATTTTACAATAAAAACTTACAAGAGTTGTTTGAAGCAAACTTTAAACTTCATTGGTTAAAATGGAACTTTTCAAAGTTTAATGGTACAATTGAAACCGACTCCATAATTTTGAGCAATTTTAATTAAACAAGATTTGTTCCTTCCTAGTGACACATTCAAGTAGCATTCTTATGTGTACAAACGTATCAATATAGAATTATTTAATGATACATTATTTTTCTATTTGCAAATATATTAGTATTTTCTTATTGGTTAAATTAATTTTAGAAAGATTTAAGAATTAACCCTACCACATAATTAATAGTTCACAAATATCCTAAAATTTAGTAATATTTCATAACTAAATTTTAGCAACATTTTGAGACATTTTAAACTTGATAAACTCTCTCTATTTTTTAATTTCGTAATATTTTAAAATAAAAATATATATCATTTCTGGATTTACTAAGAATTTTATTTTTTGAAATATCATTAACTACATTATCTCTCATTAATAAATTTTTGAAATATTTAATTTTTTTTCTTAGTAACATCATTTTTTAATTTGACTTTGTTTTTGTTATTTATTAATTTCCGTTGATATTCATATAATGCATGATATTTCAAATTAATATTTCCTTAATTATAGGAGATTTCGTTTAATTTTTTTTCTTCCACATTTCTAACTGAAAATTGAACACCTCTCTTTTGAGATCTCAACTATATGTCAAATATATTGATAATATACCGAAAAATGTAAATATACATCGCGTATATCATAGTTTATTTTTTGGTGTGTTTACAAATATATTGAAAAATGTAAATATACATCGCATATATTGTTCAACATATAAGACGATATATTGTACAAATTGTCCTCTTCATGTACAGATTTACCCTGGTAATTTATTTCTAGAACATTCAAATATATTGTGTTGTGTATATAAAATATACCTTATTCTCCTTCAAAGCTTCTTGTCGATTCTTACTTTCATTTTTTAGGGCAACAATTTTTAGATTTTTTGAGGAATTTTCCTTATTGTGTTGGTTTTAAAAAGAAAATCATTTTAGGAAGCTCAAAACTGCAATAAACTTCCCTTACATACTTATTTTGGTATTAATATTATATATATATATATATATATATATATATATATATTAAAAAAAAAACTTAATGGTAAAGAAGATTAAAAAGGTAATTTGAGTCAGACTTTTGAGTAAAATAATAGCATATTAGGCTATCATGTAAGGAAAATTTATACAATTATATAGTTATTAGAAAGACCTTAATTTTTTTTAAAGTCCATAAGTTGTGTTTCTTCATGAATGATTGCATCGTTTCATAATTAACCAAATTGAAGAAATGACAAGACTATTCGAATGGCCACGAATTAGTCTATAAATATGGCTTTTCTTCAATTTGTTCTTTCAAGGTTTTTCCATCAGCAAGTTTCTTCTTTAAAAATTCTCTCCATTTCAAAACTATTTAACTTTGGTATATCCACAAAATACAGTTTGTTGATCTTGTGGAAGGGGTGCTACCTCCAAAAGAAAGACAATCTATTCTATTTTGAGAGGCAATTACTTTTGAAACTCAAGCACTAGAGTGAGTAAATTTGTCTTAAGGAAACAACGTGAATTCGTTGGGCTAAGATAGTTCTTGTATAATAGTTTTATCGATTTATGTGTTTTGTTTCATATAATAATTTATTCCATTTCTTAAAAGACTTGAAAGTGAAGGACTAAATCGTCAAATTATGAAATCTCATAAAAAAAAATTCAATAAAGGATTTTAAATTTCATTATTTAAAATTTTTTAAACATTTTTACAGTTTTTAAAAAGTTGAAATGAATATAATAAAAAAAAATTGTTCCGGTGTTTTTTTAGTAAAATTACTATAAATAAAAAAACATCAAACTACTTACAAATATAAAATTTTTTTACTGTCTATCAGTCATTGACCGCGATAGAATTGAAACTTTTCTATATTTGTAAATAGTTTGACTCATTTTCTTTATATTTAAAAATAACCTTTTTTTTATAGGAAAATAAAATAAAATTTATTAATCTAGCATTTTCTCCTTTTTTATTAGATGTCCCCAAAGGTACTACTGATATGACATTTCATTCTTAATTTATTAATAAAAAATTAAAATATAACCAGATTAAGTGTGTGTTTGATTTAACTTTTCAAGTGTTTAATTTTGAAAATAAGTCATTTTGAAAAAAATTGAAATATTTGACAATCACTTAAAATAGCATTTAAAACACTTTCAAAGTGCAATTTAAACAATTTCTATCAAAGGAGTTTAAGTAAAAATGAGTTTTTTGAATAAACATTTTTTTTCTAGTCAATCTAAACAGACCTTGAATTAGCAATTTATATCAAAATTCGATGTAATTTTGAAATTTTGATAATTTCCTTACGTAAGAACAAGATTTTAAATCACGAGTTGAAGTAATTTATACCCGTATCCATTGAAATTACTCAGAAATTTGACCCTTAGATTAGAATTAAAATTAGATTGTGTCTTCACCTCCAAATTATACTGTTGTTGGCAATCTTATTATACCTAATTTATGGTTCATTTTGGAAATTAATTTATCTTAATTTGTGTTTGATTTATATTATACTTTCTCTCTCAATATTTTCTCCCTATCCTTCCAAAATTCTATTTTTCTCTCTCATAATTTTCTTCTTAATTAAAATCCTCCATTAACTCTTGACTTTCTCATTTTTCTATCTTTCAACCACATTAATTGGATTCTTTCTCCTCCGCACATGTTTCTCTCCTCCTTTGTCTTCCTCACTTTTATTCCAAATATGACATGGAGAAACACTTGGCTGCTCCCATACCATGGGTTGCAAAATTATTGGTGACACAAATTCTTATTTGTCAAAATGCATTCTAAAATTATTGGTGACACAAACTCGTCAATGCTACAGGCAGCCAAATTATTGAGCTAAACCGAACAAACGTCCTATTTATTAATTAAAGCCTAAAGCCCTAATTAAACTAAATGCTTTAGTCCTATTGGATTCGAAAACGTCCATATATAATTAAAAACATTTGCATTAAGTGTTTAAGAGTTCAATTGTGTGATTAACTAATTAGGTAGCCCAACTAATTAATCAAATTATCCTTGAATCTAGGTTAAGTATACATTTTAAGGCCTAAGGGTAGCCCTATATTCTTTATCATGCATACATTAAATCTTTGTGTATTCGGGATTCTAGCTAGACGAACAAGAAAGGACGTGCAAGCCACAAATCTTAGCTAAGACATACATTGAAGGGTAAGAGTGTCAATCCAATTAAGAACATACATTTAAATTGTTGGGATTTGTTGCTCTAAAGCCTCATAATTGATTTAGTTAATTAATTTAAGTATTAAATATGCAATATTAAATTCCATTAATCGTAAAACTCCAAGATATGTAGTTCGAATATTATGTAGTTGACATACAATGTGGATCATATTCAAGAAATAACCTAAAGGTCTATAGTATATGGATAAGGTTAGGTGTCTTATCCTAGTAAGGCTATGGATACGATCCACTTTGTAATAGTTACAAATGGTTTGATCCAAATGGTTTATGTGGAGACATGTGAGTGGGGTATCCTATACAAAGAGTTTGTATAAGACCGGACCGCAAAATATTTAATTTCTCTTTGTAAATCTGTTAATTATGAGATTAATATTTCATAGGTTGATCATGTGCGACTCGATCTTAATCCTGAGTGACTTATGAACTCTTGTCTGTTAGGTCAATCCTTTGATTTGCACAAGTGGCAGTTGTCCGAGTTGCCGACTCAATAAGCCTATCATTTTGAGTACTTGACTAAATAGGGAGATGGGAACATAACTTTGTTGGTTTTTTGGCCCTTAATCTCAAATTAATTAATTAATTAATTAATATTTTGATGATAACAAACCTGATTTTATTTACTAATAATTTCATATTTTAATAGCTCATAGCGTAGAGCTCGGAACAACGATTCCGACGCCTCTTGAGTCACTCAAATCGGAGTTCAAACAAAGAAGTTATCGTCGAAATAAAGTTAATAGAAAAATACTCGAGGTGGTGACATGACCAAATTAATCATCAAATTGGACCAATTAGGAAGTGCATGAGTGACACATGGGGCTTAATTTTATAATTGGTGAATTTTAATTTTATTTAAAAGAATAGAAAACTAAAAAGATATTGATTTTGAAAACAAAAAAAAAAATTGATTTTAAAAAGAAAATGAATTTAATATTATATATGTTTATGTGGCTAGTTTGCTTTAAAATTAAAAAAAAAAAATTATTTTTTTACTTTTAATCTCAACCACTCAATTTTCTTTTACACAATCCAATGGCCCAAATTTAAATCCAATTTTTTAGGCCACTTCCCTCTCTTTTTAAACTTCATCTTCCCAAAATTGTTTTAACTTTTTCACATTTTCAATTATCAAAATTAGAAAAGGGCCACCATTGCTGCTCTCTCCAAGTTTCTTCCAATTTTTATTCTTTTCATCTTATTCTTGAGAGTAATTTCTATTGTATTGTGAGGATTAAAGTGTGTGAACTCAAATTTGTAAACTCACTCTTTTTAGAGAGTTTTATTGTGTGATTTAAAGCTTTCAACAACATTGTAACGGTTTAATCCTAACCCGTGGAAAGGATCGAGTTTGCTCTTGAACTCGAAAAAGGAGTAAGGTAGCAGTTCGACTCTCATCCGTGGAAAGAGTCAAAGGAGACTTTTAATCGAAATCCCAAGAGGCGCTTGGAAAAATGGATGTAGGTTGAGTTTGATCGAACTACTATAAAAATTACAGTGTCTTCATCTGTAACTCTTTCCTAATTATTTTTGCATTTAATTTTAATTGCATGCTTTTGTTGGTTGAGATTGATTGAGTTTATTATTACATACTTTTTATCAATCTTGTTATTTGGCACCAATTAGGGTGTTTATTAATTTTTTTTTAAAAAAGGTATTTAATTGGTTTAAATTGAGCATATTTTTCAAAAAGTTTAATTAAACTCAATTAACCCCTCTAGAGTTGTCATACCGGTCAAACAATTGGTATCATAGCGAGGGTGCTCATCTTGAAATTTAATTTTCTTGATAAACTTTATTATTAGAGCATTATGACAAACCTAGTAGCAAATGGAATTATTGAAGGTCAATCTATTTCTAGACCTCCTTATTTTGATGGATCAAATAAAATTATGCATATTGGAAAGCTAGAATGAAAATTTATTTGCAATCTATTGACTATAATTTGTGGCTAATTGTTGCTAAAGATCCATATGTTCCCATAAAAAAGGTTGATCATGTTGATAAGCCTAAATTAGAAGAAGAGTATGATGAAAATGAAATGAAAATTAATGCTAAGGCTATAAATTGTTTATATTGTACTTTGAGCAAAGATGAATTTAATAGAATATCTATGTGTTCTTCCGCTCAAGAAATTTGGAATATTTTTTAAATTACTCATGAAGGAACAAATCAAGTTAAAGAGTCCAAAATTAGCATACTTGTTCATAATTATGAATTATTTAAGATGGATGCTAATGAGTCTATAACCGATATGTTTACTAGATTTACTAACATTATCAATGCTTTGAAGGGACTTGGTAAAGTCTATACAACATCTGAAAAATTAGGAAAATTCTTAGGTCTCTACCTAAGACTTGGGAAGCAAAGGTGACGACAATCCAAGAAGCAAAGGATCTCACCAAACTTCCATTGGAGGAACTTATTGGTTCACTCATGACCCATGAGATCACTATGAAGGAGCACTTGGAGGACGAATCCAAAAAGAAGAAGAGTATTGCATTAAAGACCATCTCCTTGGAAGTTGACTCCGAAGATGAGGATGCCCTTTGCAGGGGTAAAAAACCTATTGCATTAAAGACCATCTCCTTGGAAGTTGACTCCGAAGATGAGGATGCCCTTTGCAGGGGTAAAAAACCTTACGCCGCGAAAAAATACAGAGGACCAATTTCGATTTATAATTTAAAAATTGGAAAATACCATACACTGCAATTACACCGAAAAACCTATTGTATTATCTAGATTAAGCATGAAATATAGAATAAAAAAAGTAACTTTTCGAAGAAATCAAACATCACTAATGGGAGACCTCCTTAAACTTTGAATAAATGAGGTAGAGATTTGTGGGAACCTTCCTTGAAATTTTTGGGAGAAATCTTTCTGGGTAGAGAAAAATGAGAGAGCAATTTTTAACTAAACCTTTTTGCGAAAAATAAACCAAAAACCAACATCAAATCTTCTTCTTTGAATCCCTTTTTGAAAGGTATCTAGAGAGGAATATGGAGAGGGAAAAGGAGAACGTGTGATCAATCCCAGATTTCTCATAACTCCCTTCCCCATAACCAATTTGGTTAATATGATTAAATTAAATATAAATATATTAATTAAATTAATTAATTAACAAATAACTAATTAATAAAATTAATATTTAATTAGTATATTCATTTAAATCATATTTAAATAAATTTCTCTCACATAACCTATAGTTTTAATGTGCATCTAATGTGCATTAATTTTAACCTATAGTTCATATAAGCATATACAAAAATTCGTCTATAAATTTTATGATAAAAACTAACAAGGGTTGTTTGAAGCAAACTTTAAATTTCATTGGTTAAAATGAAACTTTTCAAAGTTCAAGGGTACAATTGAAACCAACTCTATAATTTTGAGAATTTTTAATTAAACAAGATTTGTTCCTTCCTAGTGACACATTCAAGTAGCATTCTTATGTGTTCAAACGTATCAATATAGAATTATTTAATGATACATTATCTTTCAATTTGTAAATATATTAGTATTTTCTTATTGGTTAAATTAATTTTAGAAAGATTTAAGAATTAACCTACCACATAACTAATAGTTCACAAATGTCCTAAAATTCAGTAATATTTCACAACTAAATTTTAGCAACATTTTGAGACATTTTAAACCTAATAAATTCTCTCTCATCTTTTAATTTCGTAATATTTTTAAATAAAAAATATATCATTTCCCGATTTACTAAGAATTTTATTTTTTGAAATATCATTAACTATATTATCTCTCATGAATAAATTTTTGAAATAATTAATTTTTTCTTATTAACATCATTTTTTATTTGATTTTGTTTTTGTTATTTATTAATTTTGGTTGATATTATATAATGCATGACATATCTAATTAATGTTTCCTTAATTTAGAAGATTTCGTTTAATTTTTTTTCTTCCATATTTTTAACTGAAAATTGAACACCACTCTTTTGAGATTTCAACTATATGTTGAATATATTGGTAATATACCGAAAAATGTAAATATACATCGCATATATCATAGTTTATTTTTTGGTGTGCTTACAAATATATTGGAAAATGTAAATATACATCGCATATATTGTTCGACATATAAGATGATATATTGTACAAATTGTCGTGTTCATGCACATATCAGATTCACCATAGTTTATTTATAGAACATTCAAATATATTGTGTTGTATATATAAAATATACCTTGTTCTCCTTCAAAGCTTCTTGTCGATTCTTACTTTCATTTTTTAGGGCAACAATTTTCAGATTTTTGGAGGAATTTTCCTTACTATGTTAGTTTTAAAAAGAAAACCGTTTTGGAAAGTTCATAACTGCAAGAAACTTCCCTTACATGCTTCTTTTAGTATTAACATTATTATATATATTTTAAAAAAACCTTAATGGTAATGAAGATTAAAAAGGTAATTTGGGTCAGACTTTTGTGTAAAATAATAGCATATTAGGCTATCATGTAAGGAAAATTTATACAATTGTATAATTATTAGAAAGACCTTAATTTTATGGATAATTTTTTTTTTGGTTATTGAATACAAGAATAAATTAGTTTGTGTTGGAATAAATGGTATGTGACTCTTCATGTATGGTTGCATATTTTAAATTTCATAAGTTGTATTTCTTCATGAATGATTGCATCGTTTCATAATTAACCAAATTGAAGAAAGGACACGACTATTCGAATGACCACGGATTAATCTATAAATATGGCATTTCTTCAATTTGTTTTTTCAAAGCTTTTTCAATCAACAAGTTTCTTCTTTAAAAATTCTCACAATTTCAAAATTATTCAAGTTTGGTATATCCAGAAAGTACAATTTGTTGATCTTGTGGACGAGGTACTACCTGCAGAAGAAAGATAATATGTTCTATCCTGGGAGGATATTATTCTCGAAACTCAGACACTAGAGTGAGTAAATTTGTCTTAAGGAGACAACATGAATTCGTTGGACTCAGACAGTTCTTGTACAATAGTTTTATCGCTTTATGTGTTTTATTTTAGATAACAGATTATTCCATTTCTTAAAAGAGTTGAAAGTGAAGACTAAATCGTCAAATTCTGAAAACTCATAAAAAAAAATATTTCAACAAAGGATTTCAAATTTCATTATTTAATTTTTTTTAAATATTTTGATAATTTTTAAAAAATTGAAATGTATGTAATAAAAAAATTGTTTGGGTGTTTTTTTTAATAGGAAAATAAAATAAAATTTATTAATCTAGCATTTTCTCCTTTTTTATTAGATGTCCCAAAGGTACTACTGATATGACATTTCATTCTTAATTTATTGATAAAGAAATTAAAATATAACCGATTAAGTGTGTGTTTGATTTAACTTTTCAAGTGTTTAATTTTGAAAATAAGTCATTTTGAAAAAAAATTGAAATATTTGACAATCACTTAAAATAGCATTTAAAACACTTTCAAAGTGCAATTTAAACAATTTCTATCAAAGGAGTTTAAGTAAAAATGAGTTTTTTGAACAAACATTTTTTTCTAATCAATCTAAACAGATCTTGAATTAGCAATTTATATCAAAATTCGATGTAATTTTGAAATTTTGATAATTTCCTTACGTAAGAACAAAATTTTAAATCACGAGTTGAAGTAATTTATACCCGTATCCATTGAAATTACTCAGAAATTTGACCCTTAGATTAGAATTAAAATTAGATTGTGTCTTCACCTCCAAATTATACTGTTGTTGGCAATCTTATTATACCTAATTTATGGTTCATTTTGGAAATTAGTTTATCTTAATTTTTGTTTGATTTATATTATACTTTCTCTCTCAATATTTTCTCCCTATCCTTCCAAAATTCTACTTTTCTCTCTCATAATTTTCTTCTTAATTAAAATCCTCCATTAAATCTTGACTTTCTCATTTTTCTCTCTCTTTCAACCACATTAATTGGATTCTTTCTCCTCCACATATGTTTCTCTCCTCCTTTGTCTTCCTCACTTTTATTCCAAATATGACATGGAGAAACACTTGGCTGCTCCCATACCATGTGTCACAAAATTATTGGTAACACAAATTCTTATTTGTCATCTTTTTTTTTTTTAAGAAATCGATTTTCTAATTACTTCGAGATAAATAGTACAAGCTTTATATCACCTAAAAAATGTTTAGGTCAGTATATGTTCCTTTCTTTTCTTGCTTGTCTCTTTTTCTTTATCTATTATTTAACCTTGTAATTTTTATTTACACAAAGATTTCAAAAAGAAATTTAATTCGTAGGAATAAACTTGATTTTATTGATTTTAAACAAGGGGTTACAAAATCTAGTATTTATCGTCTGAGTATTTGTATAATAGTATTTAGGCTTTTGTTGTAGCTTGTTGAAAGCTTCATCTTCTTGAAGTCTTGTACACTTATGTCTTTAGATCTTTCGATCATACCATTTTTAACTTTTATAAAATAGGTCTTATTAATTGTGCTACCCGAATAAGAGATTCATTTTTATCTATATATTAGACTTTTTAGATTATTACTTGAACATGATCCTGCTATAATGTCTACCAAGATTACACTAATAATATTGGATTTTCATGTGTAATGAATAATGTTCAAAATGTAATTAGAAATAATTAAATAATCATTATTAAATAACACAATATTAATTACTAGACTTTAGAGCATATAGACATTATCAAATATTTGATTATATTACATACTTTAATCTCCCGAAAACAACGAAACTCTGCACAAACCGAATGCAAAAAAGAATCGGACCAACAAGGCCCTTATTAGCAAAGTCATCGAGCACCCATTAAACATGGGTAAGGTTGATATATATATATATATATATTTTATATATATAATATATCAAATATGAAAAAATCTGACCGTAAATTAGTAATTTTTAATGTATTATGCATCATTGTAATTTATAACTAGAGTTTGTGTTTTTCATAAGTAACTTTTTCATCTAGTATTCAACTTCCTACCTCAAATCAATTACATATCATATTTTTACGAAGTCACATATGAGGAGATATTCATTAAATTTACTCTAAAAATTTTATTTCCAACTAAAAAATAGAGGATTCAAACCTTGGATCTCTTAGTGGAAGGTACATATTTCATTTGAGCAATGTTCATATTGGCAATAGAAAACCCATTTTAAAGAAAGATATTTCACTTTTTTAATTTGTAATTAATCAAAGTGATATAATATTTTGGAAAACTTTCAAATAAGTCCTTAAACTATTAAAATTTTAGATAGCGTTCTTAATGTACTAAAAATTTTCAATTTTAAATCATTGATAGCTATTCCTAAGACTTTAGATTCCGCTAGTTTCGTGGGTGATTAGTGTTTTTATGAGGATATTTGTTTAAATGGTAGATTCAAGCAAATAGACAAAAGAGGAGGGCTAAAAAGGAGATAAAATAATATGGTTAAATGAGGAAATAAGTGGACGATGGAAGAAAAAGAGCCAATTTTCTCGAGAGGACAACGGCGAGACGCTATCCCTAACGTCCACACTATGAATCAACACCATGAAACTCTGCACGAATGATAGAGGCCAAAATAGTGTCATCAACATTTGGTCAATAAAAAATATTTATATATATACCGAACTCTACTGCTACTACTACAAAGGTGTAAGCAATAGTGACAAGTCTGGGTTGATCCGTAAAGAAGCGTTTGATTAAGTTTCGAATAGTTATTTCCTAGTTATGGCGGTGAGCGGGGGGTTGGGTATGATATAGAATTAAAGTGCATGAAATTAAGAGCAAGAAAGTAAAGGGATAACAGGTAAATGTAACCTAGGATTGAAAATTCTAGTTTTATTAGCAAGAAGGGATTCTAATACAATTCCCGATTATCGACTTCTCTTAATTAAACATGCATTCAATTTATGGTCCACAATGATTTACTTAATTCAATCAAATCGTCAAGACTACAGACATCCAAATCATTGAGCTAAACCAAGCAAACAACCTATTTATTAATTAAAGCCTAAAGCCCTAATTAAACTAAATAATTTAGTCTTATTAGATTCGAAAGCGTCTATATATAATTTAAAACATTTGCATTAAGCTTAAAGGTTCATTTGTGTGATTAAATAATTAGGTAACCCAACTAATTAATCAAATTATCCGTGAATCTAGGTTAAGCATACATTTTAAGGTCTAAGGGTAGCCCTATATTCTTTATCATGCATACATTAAATCCTTGTGACTCAAGATTCTAGTTAGAAGAACAAGAAAGGACGTGCAAGCCACAAATCTTAGCTAAGACATACATTCAAGGGTAGGGGTGTCGATCCAATTAAGAACATACATCTAAATTGTTGGAATTTGTGCCCTAAAGTATCGTAGTTGATTAGTTAATTAATTTAAGTATTTAATATGCAATATTAAATTCAATTAACTGTAAAAATCCAAAGTTATTATATGTAGTCTTGAACAGTATGTAGTTGACATACAAGGTGGATCATGTTCAAGAAATAACCTAAAGGTCTATAGTATATGGATAATGTTGGGTGTCTTATCCTGGTAACACTATGGATACGACCCACTTTGTAATAGTTACAAATGGTTTGATCCAAACTATTCATGTGGAGACATGTAAGTGGGGGTATCCTATACAAAGAGTTTGTATAAGACTAGATCGCGAATTTTTTTTTGAAAGGTAATGAATTTTATATAATCCTCAAGGGCAAACTTTTGAACAAACGTCCTTACAAGCAAGGTGATGGATATGGGCTGGGAAACAATCCACCCAACAGCCACTTAAACTAGACTCTCTAGAATCCTTTGCTAACCTATCAACAACTTTATTTCTATCTCTGTGAATATGAGAAAAGGAGATTGAATTGAAATACTTCCCTAACTGTAAAATAGACTCAGCACAGCAGCCAATTTCATTTAAAGCACAAATTTCCCCTAAAATAAGGTTGATAGCTGTTAAACAGTCAGCTTCAACTCTGAGGCAAGAAATTTGGAGGGAGATTGCCAGCTTTGACCCTTTAGTGATAGCAAGAATTTCAGCTATGGGGGAGATAAAATTGGTGTAAAAAATTTCATAGACAAAGCAACCACTTCGCCCTTATGATTACAAATGATGGCCCCTAAACCTGTAGAAAAAGGAAATGAGATCCAGGCTGCATCAACATTCAAGGTAAAAAAACCTGGAGGAGGAGGAGACCAACTTCGACTACTTTCTGGAGAATTGGAAAAAGCGCAGGGCTGATTACAAGAACGATGAGAGAAAAAATTAGACACTTCTCCACAATAAGAAAGAATCCACTTGCTCCTTTCAAAAACTGGTGATAATGTCCTGACATAGATAATAGAGTTTCAATCATTCCAAATGGCACAACACCCAATTGCGATACGACCTAAAATTTCAAGGTTGCAAAAATTATTGAGAGCAAATCATCTATCAATAAAGCTTCCATTAAAGTCAACCCTTAACAAATGGAGCTTCAGAATAAAGGGCCACAAATCTCTACCTCATTTGCAAGTAAAAAAAAAAAAAATATATGATCTGTGGTTTTAGGGAAAGAATAGCAAAACAGAAAGGCCGAATCAAGACGAAGACCTTTCTTTGAAAGATTAACTCTAGTAGGAATTATGTTTTTGAGAGACCTCCGCATAAAGAACTTAATTTTGGGAGGGATGTTCAGCTTCCAAATATTACCCCAAACATTTTCCATAGAATTAGAGCTAGAGGAACTGGCACAAAGTCTGGACCTCTGAAACCATTTATACCCCGATTTGACCGAATAAACACCAAACTTGTCGAAATGCCAGATTAAGCAGTCTTGTGATTGTGTGTTCATAGGAACCCTCTTAATCAGATCAAGATCATCCAAAGAAACAACTTCTTTTAGGAGATTTAGGTCCCATTCATCGTTTGGCAAAATAAAATCAGCTATACAACTGCCTTTGTATTGATCATTAATACACAGTGGTTTAAAAGTAGTCTCCTTAGGAATCCATGGGTCTTCAAACATTTTGATCAGGCTGCCATTTGCGACTCTATATCGAAGCCCTTCCAATAAAAGTTGTCTTCCCCATAATAAACTCTTCCAAAGATAGGACCTTTTCTTTCCCTCCTCAGCCTCTAGGATACTGCAATCTTTGAAATATAAACCCTTCAGAAGAGTGGCAACCAGAGAGTTCGGATTGGTATGGATTTTCCACACCTGTTTAGAAATAAGAGCCTAGTTGAAGCCTTCAAGATCTCTGAAATTGAGACCACCCATAACCTTCGGAAGACACAGATCAATCCTAAACGAAATAGCATAGCTCTTAAAAAGGACTGTTCAACTCTATCATAAGCTTTACTGAAATCCAGCTTGAGGGCAGCAACCCCATCTGTACAAAAGCAGACTGGTACTCAGAGATCACATCGTTAAGAATGGATTTTAGCCTGTTAGCTATGGACTTAGAAACAATTTTATAGACAATGTTACAAAGGCTTATAGGTCTATAATCTCCCACTGTGCGGGGTAAAGGAACTTTAGGAATAAGAACAATATTTGTAGAGTTCCAATTCTCAATGTTTTTCCCATTCTTAAGGATTTCTAAGCATTCTTCAATAGTTTTCTGACCAATATATCCCAATATTTCTAATAGAAAACAACAGGAAAACCATTAGGCCCAGGAGCTTTTGTTGGAAACATTTGGCTAACAGCTTGCTCCACCTCTACCCGAGAGTAAGTGGCAACCAATTTTCTGTTCATGTCCGAAGTTACTTTAGCCTGTACATTAATGAGGATTTCTTGCAATTGGCTCTCATTAGGCTTGGAAGAGGTAAAAATATTATGAAAGTAGTAAATAAAAGTATCTTTAATAGTATTTTCATCTTCGGACCAAATGCCCTCATCATTTGAATACCGCAAATCTCATTTTTCTTCCTCCTTAAAGAGGCTTTCTTATGAAACCATTTGGTGTGCCTATCTCCCCACTTAAGCCATTCCTCTCTAGACCTTTGTTTCCAATAGATTTCCTCCTCTTCCAATAACCTCTCCAACTCAAATTCAAACTCATGAACCTGGTTGTAATTGGTATTAGAGGGGCAATCATAAGCAGCTTGGAGAGCTCTTTTATAGCTCCTAATTTTCGAACTTAACTCTTTAAAAGTGTCCTTACCCCATCTGAAGAGGGATTTGGAACATAAGTCCAAACTTTGACATAATAGAATGATATTACTAGGCTTATCCCATAAGCCTTCTTTAGAAATAATCCTCCTACAGCCCTCCTTCTGGACCCAAACTTCTTCAAATTTGAAATCCTTCCTAAACCTTGGTCTTGGAATCTTTCTTGTGTCAAGACTGATTCTGATTGGTCTATGATTCGAGAAAAGCCAGCCAAGATGAGAGACTCTGATAAAGGAGAAAAGATCCCAAAAGGCACTGTTACAACAAAACCGATCAAGCCTCTCCCTTATAGTGATATTATTCCTTTTCCCATGCCAGGTAAAAGTGGAACCCATATAACCAATGTCAGAATCTTCGCAATCATCAAGAGCCTTTCTGAAATTGGACAGAAAATTACAATGCTTAGGAGGGCCACCACTCTTCTCATTATCCCACAAAATTTCATTCATATCACCTCCCAACAACCACGGAACATCAGCTTCTGTATTTAAGCGTCTCATAAGATCCCAAGTCAAGTGCTTTCTAGAGGATTCAGCATACCTATAAAGACTCGTAAACCTCCAAAATCTACCATTCCAGAAGACAGAAGAATCAATGTGATGGGAAGAAAAGGACTTAACAACCACTTGAACAGACTCCTTCCAAAATAAACATAAACCACCTCTTGAACCCACACTACACAAGGGAGACAACCATAAAACTTGCATCTAATTTTAATTCTATTACACAGCTTAACACCTCCTTTGGTTTCAGAGATGAAAAGGACATCAGGATTTGTATTGCGGACAAGGTCACTAAGAGAACAGAATGCTCGAGGGTTGCCCAAGCCTCTAGCATTCCAACAGATAATATTCATGGCCTTCGGCAGGGCTGCCTTGCAGCCACTGCAAAAAATTCATTAACCTCATCAAAAATAGCTCTGACAGAAGAAGCTCGAGCCTTTTTCCTTTTATTAGAAGTATAGCTATCTAACCCTGCATGTTTCTTTTTTGATACAATTGGAGAACTTTGATCGAAAGGAGAATCAGGGGCTGATTTAGACTTCTTTTTCCAAGAACTGGTCTTCCTTAACTTGGGTGAACAGAAAGGCTCAAGGCCTATTGGGTAATAACCAAGGACAAAGTTTAAAGAATTTGGATCCAAAGAAAGTGGAAAAGGTGGGGTAGCTACTGAAGAAGAAGGAAGAACAGGTGATTTGGGAATAAGACTACTAATTTGTGGAGAAATAACAACATCTTCCAAATTCGTTCAAACAAACCCAACTTGAGGGACATTTAGATCCAGTGGATACTGAATCGACTGGGACTCTTTTTTACTATCGTGCAAAGTAGGATCATTCTCCCTATCTACTAAAAAAGGAGAATCCATTTTTGGGGAAGAATGTTTGGGGTTCGGAGATTCTTTGGGAGTACCAGGTTTCTTGATTGGTTTGGGGGTACCCTGATACTTTAACCAATGACCATACTGGTTCGAATTAACTCCAAGACTGATAACCTGCGTATCTAAAAATTTGCATTCCTTCAGAACATGACCAATACGTCCATACCCGAAACAAAATTCCGGAAGCCTCTCATATCGAATAGAAACTCATCTGTTAGTTGCCTTATCTGACAACTGAACCTTGATTCCTCTTCTTAATGGTTCTGAAATATCAATCTGAACTTTAAGCCTTATGGAATCTCCCAGACAAAGCCCATCCTGATCACACTCGACATCAATGAATGAGCCGATTGCGTTCCCCAAAACCCTGGCCATAATTCTATTTTGGAAACCAAACGGAAGATCAACTAACCGAAGCCAGAAAGCCACTTTATTGAATTTAAGATCAGATGGCGTTAGTTCAATCCTTAGTTCTTCCAAGACTAATAGATGTTTGTCAAACAACCAAGGTCCAACACTTAAAATCCATTCTTTGTCCAAGATTTTTTCAAAGGCGAACAAAAACAGGTTTCTTATGATGGCTTCTACGCTGATTCCATTGTTGATTCTCCACGCATTAAAGAAAGCGTTCCTTATAGCATTCCCTGATATTACTCTTAGAGCCAAAAGCTTTCCAATGAGGCAATGATCGAGTTGATTATTCACCTCCCGAATTATTCCAGGGTCTATTAGGATCGAAGTCTTTTCTTCCACCCCTGATAAACTCAGATGTTCAAACTCTGAAGCGAATCCTTCATCCATTCTTACAGAAAGCTAGAAGACAGAGAAAACTCAAGGCTCAACAGGGAGATTGTTGATTGATCCCCACAACCAGGGTTCTTGGAGGAATCTTGGTACTCAAGATCCTATCTGATACTTTCTCAATCTAAATGAAGAGTTTGTTCAGATCGCGAAATATTTAATCTCTCTTTGTAAATCCGCTAATTGATGAGGTTAATATTTCATAAGATCATGTGCGACTCGATCTTAATCCTGAGTGACTTATGAACTCCTGTCTGTGAGGTCAGTCATTTGATTTGCACGAGTGAGAGTGACTCGAGTTACCGGCTCAATAAGCCCATTTTGGAGACTTGACTAAATAGGGAGCTGGGAACATAACTTCACAAAATGGAATTCACTCTTTCCCATATAGGGTAAGTAGATGAGTAGTTCCCTTAAGTGTTGATTTCGGATCTTGAACAAGAGGCCTCGGTCTCTCACTAGCCCAAGAGGGACTTAGTTTATGGTGGGACCATAAACAAATTGTTCATTAGAGAAATCAGTGGTATTTAAGGAAAAGAGGTAATTACAGGGGTAAAACAGACATTTGACCTAGCTGTAATTATGAACAACTCGTGAAGGATAGACTTGCTAATATTGATATTATCCATGGACACAACTTGTCCTACAATGCATAAGAGTTCAACTATGGATCTATAGTGATTTGTCTCGTAGTTAATGAATGAAGATTAATTTAATTAATCTGTAGGTCCATAAGGTCCCTCTGGTAGGTCCATAAGGTCCCTCTGGTAGCTCACTAGGACCAATAAGAATCAACTATGTTGAAAGAAAAATTTGAAATGATCAAATTTATGAGGGACAGTAGTAATGGTATTGGATACAATTAATTACACGATTTATTATAAAATTTATTTGAATGAGATTCAAACTATAACTTTATAATGTGAAAAATTAATTTATTTGAATATGATTCAAATCATTAAATTATTGGATGAGATCCATATAATAAAGTTATTTAATTCAAATAAGATTTCAATTATATAATTAGAGGGAGAATTAATTAATTTGAATTAGATTCAAATAATTAATTATTTAATTTGGATGAGATTCAAATTAAAGATTCGGTAGAAGATAAATATTTAAATATGATTTAAATATTTTAAACAGATATTATTTGGGTAGATATTTATTAATATTAGGTATTATTAAATATTTAATTTAAAAATCTCTGCAAAGGGTTATCCCAATAGGATTAGCAGTAACCCATAGAATTCTATAAATAGGGCCATTGGGAGTTCTCATAGAACACATTATACACTCTTTTCCCACAATAATAATCCCTATGATTACTCTAAAACACTCCCTCTAGAAATTCTCCAATTTTCTTAGAAAAGTTCTAAGAAAATTATTCTTTTTATTCCCTCTATTCTTTCAAGAAGCGGTTGAATCCTTGCCAGAGTCATAGTAAGGAAGATCTCGTGGAATTAGAAGAATTCAAAGAGAAAACTACTAATTCGAGGAGAAGATTTTTCTGCATTTGTCGATCGACAAAGGTATGGTGCTTAACCTTTTCTTGCTTATTTGTATTTTTAATTTTTTCAAGAAATCAAAGAACATGATCACACGCTTCTGCCGAGATTCAATTCCCTTCAATATAACAAAAGATTCAAAGAACATAAATCATAATGCATTAAGTTTAATGTTAAAAAAACTACATTGGGTTCTTGCTCCCAAAAACTAGAAAACCCAACTAACCTAAAAAATCCATAGACATGACGTAGAAAAGATTAGGGGGCATCCAATCTTTAATTACAACCCAAAATAAAGAAAAACTAAGCTAAGAGATAGAAAAAAGGTACAAAACTCGGCTGACGGTTAATCACCAAAGTCTCCATGGCCTCCATTATTTTCATCTCTCCTTCCAAAACCTTAAATTCAGGCTTCTATATACAAAATGCGGGTTGACACCACAACGCTGAGGGGTAGCGCAGTAGCGTTAGACCCTCATCAACCCAATGCACTCCGTGCAGTGTCGCAATACATAGGGTCGACCTCCATCTTGCTTGTGCATTAGCAGTAGCGGTGCAACACTAGACTGAAGGAATTGAATTTCTCTCAGAAGCGTGTGAACGTTGTACAGTTGAAAGCTAATTTTGAAAAACTCAAAATATAGAGAAACCTTTGAATCATACAGGATAAACAATTTAACTTCAGCATGTTATAAAAGAAGATTTAAAAGTAGAAGATATTCTACAAACCTTTGAAGACTTTTCTTCGTAGGAAATCTCCCTTTTGTCGCTAGAAATCAACGAACAATCACAAATGCTTCTTCCAAAAAATTCAACGTATAGCACCAACAATCAACACCACCACTTAGGAGTTTGTGGGGCTCTTTTATTGTGGTGAGGGAATTAAAAATAGAGAGAGATTCTTGAAGGAGAAGAGAGTAAAAACTTAGAAGAATCTCTTCTACATAGAGTTGTCTTCTTTTACATATACTATGAGAGAGAGGGAGGGGGAGTGAGAGTTGTCTTCTTTTACATATACTATGAGAGAGAGGGAGGGGGAGTTAGACTTCCCATTCACACGTATAGAATAACTCCCACTTTTGATTATATTAAATCTAAATTTAATATAATTAAATTAATTTTATTTAAATTATATATTAACTCATATTTAATATATAATTATATAAATAAAAAAATTAATTAATTAACCATTAATAAATTAATAAATTAAATATCACATATCTAATTTATTTTGAATCATATTCAAATAATGTTCTCTCACATAACCTATAATTTCAATATGAATCAATTTTATATTAAATTTAATCTATAGTTTTATATGAATCTCATTCATATAATTAATAATTTAATCTTTTTCAAATATTTATATCTCTCTCATAATATAAAGTATAATTTTAAATCTTATTTAAAATAAACTTTATATTATAATGTATCTATATACATTATGTTAATTGTATCATATACATTTAATTCCGTTATTTACTTTGAACAATTCAAATTAATCCAAAATTAATTGATTGTTATCTAACCCTTAATGAGCTAGCAAGGGGACCTTATAAACCTACAGATTAGAAGCTCCAATGATATGAACTGTAGATCACTTCACTAAAGACCCACAGTTGCACTCTTCGCACTGTAGATATATTTCCTTGTCCATGGATATAACCAATCAATAGTAAGTCGACTCTTCACAATTGCTTGTAACTACGGTTGGGTCAAATTACCGTTTTACCCCAGTAGTTACATCTAATTTCTTAAGTACCACTAATTCCTCTAATGAACAAATAATTTATAGTCCAACTATAAACTAACCCCTCTCGGGCCAGTGAGAGGGTGAGACCTCATTATTCAAGACCTTGAATTAGCCCTTAAGGGAGCAATTTATCTACTTATCCTAAAGATGGGAATGAGTGACTCCATCTTGTGAGAATATGTTCTCAGCTCCCTCTTCAGACAAATCCCCAAAATGGTAGGCTTATTGAGTCGGCAATCTGGCCACCCTCACCCATACAGATCAAAGGATTGTCCTCATAAACAAGAGTTCATAAGTCACTCAGGATTAAGGTCTAGTCACCTATGATCATCCTATGAAATGTTAATTTCTTAAATTAACGGTGTTATAAAGAGAAAGTAAACATTTTGCGATCTGGTCTTATACAAACTCTTTGCATAGGATACCCTCACGCACATGTCTCCACATGAACGACTAGAATCATATCGTTTGTAACACTTTATAACATTTGGAACAATTACAAAGTGGGTCGTATCCTTAGTGTTACCAGAATAAGGCACCCAACCTTATCCCTATACTATAGACCTTTTAGGTTATTACTTAAACATGATCAACTTGTATATCAACCACATACATGTTTAAGTTTACATAAAATAACCATGGAACTTAGTTTATTGGATTTGAGTTAATGCAGACAGAATCGAATAAAATACCTTTTTTATTTTATTGAATAAATAATTTGTATTTACAAATATTACAAACTACGAGAATCTTAGAGATTTAGGACACTAGTCACAACAAAGCCCATATGGAGTTCTCTGGAAATAGCGTCACACATGGTGCTTGGCACCGCAGCTGTGCTGTGTGGCTTTTGGCTTTTGGCCAGATCGTTGCTGAATGCCTTATTTTGACCTTAATTGCACCCGAAACGTTCTGATGGCTTTCTTTGCTCAATTTCTTGTCTAAGAACTCAATAAAGCATTAAATTCATATGAACTAACAAGATTTGGCTGAGAAAAATAGCTCGTTTAGGGAGCTATCAAACACCCCCAATCTAAACCTTGTTAGTCTTGGAGCAAGAGAAAACAAAAGCACTCAAGTAAATAACAGAAATAATTGCATTTAAAATTACTCGGACCTCAATACAAATCATGCAACAAAGCTTAAAATTGAGAAACTAACAGTTCGATAAGCTATTTAATGTTTTTCCTAATATTCCCTACGTGTGTGTGTGATAAAGCCAACTCGGTGAACTTTATAGACCTGGGACAACCTTATCGAAGGAATTGAATTCGTCAACGGAAGCAATTGATCACCTTGTACCAATGAATTTTGTTTTGAAAAAACTCAAAAACAGAGAAATAAAATAGAGAACTAGGGTAAACATTAATTCTATACAACATACTTATTTAGAGAAGAAATCAACAAACATTTTGAAGACTGTCTCCTACAGAATCACGAACACTTCGTTTCACGAACTTTGCCCTCAAACTTGTATGCCCTTCCAAGATCACGAACAAAACAATAAGACACCACCACAATAACTGCCTTGCTATTCTCAAGATAAAAATCAAAGAGGTGTGAGCTCTTTAATTTGGTAGGGAAAGCAATTGAGAGAGAGCTTTTTGGTGGAAAGATAAGGAATGCATGGAGCTTTCTTTGTCTCTTCTGTGTATTGTGATTAGTTTTCAAAAATTCAACTTCCCCTTCCTTATACGTGTTGTGTGTGAGAGAGAGGAGAGAAATTATTCTTGATAATTTCCCATTTTCACCTAAAATAACTCCCATTGGGAGTTATTCTTAATATTGTTAATTCAATTTTATTAAATCTAATTTAATATAATTAAATTAGTAATATTAAATTAATTAATATATAGCAAATCATATTTAATATATAATTAAATAAATAACATTAATTAATTAATTAAATATCACATATTTAATTTAATTTGAATCATACTCAAAAAAATATTCTCACATAACCTATAATTTTAATTGAATGGATGAGAACTCTAACGTAGCGAAAGTGTATATCATAAAAATTGTACTCAAAATTATTGAGAATTTTGAAAACAAAAAATACACAGTAGTTTACAGAAATTGAAAGAAAAATAAACTTTAAAACTAATATGGCTAAGCATGTTTCTTTTTTATTTAGATTAAAAGAGAATGAATTGAAAATTACTTTTGTGGTCGACTCTAGATCTCCAAATCTCCAATGACTATAGATCACTACCACCAAGGAGCCTTTCCTATTCTCTTAGTATGAAGGTTGAAGGTTGGTGGGAACCACATCTTGAATAAGAAAATTTGAGAGAGAAAATCTATCTTCTACAGAATCGTTCTGTCAAACCAAAAAAAACTTACGTTTCTTTTCTTCTCAAGTTTTTATGGAAAGGCAGAGAGAGGGAGAGGGATATAACGTGGGGAGAATCCCACGTTAGAAGTAACTCCCATGTAGGGGAGTTATTTCCCTTTAATATATATATATATATATATATATATATATATTTTATAATATTTAATTTAACTAATAAAATAAAATAATTTAATTAATTAAATTACTAATTAATAATTAATTAAATCAATAATTAATTGAATCTAATTCAATTAATAATTTTCATTTAAATCATATTTAAATGAGCATCTCCCACTAAACCCTATAGTTTTAATTCAATTAATGATGACACCGTAAAAGTGCAATTTTTCTTCATAATTCAGGTTCGTTCCGTGATTTTATAATTTATTTCTTATGTTTTGTAGGATTTGAGCATAAAGGTGGATAATCAGCCCAACAGGATCATTTCGGAGCTAAAACGTATTTAAACGGAGTCCCAGATGCATCAACCAAGTTTGGAGGCAAAATCACCCAACTGCCCCTGAGGACAGCGTTGTTGTGCTTGCTTTACGCCCCTTTTACATTGTTCACTCAAGAGCTCAAGATTTTTCACATCGCTTATAGTGTCGCGACGATCTCCCGAGATTAGCGTTACGCTGTGATTATTTAGACCAACATCGCTACACTCTTTCGTAGCGTCGCGACGCTCTCGACAAGAATTCTATTTAAGGGGTCGGGATTTTAAGTTAAGTTACTTCAATTTTTGGTGGCCACCACAGAAAAACTTTGAATTTTCTCATCTCCTTCTTCCCTCTTTCAATCCCAACCTATATTCTCTTGTATCCCCTCATCAAAATATTAAAGAATCATGAACATGTTGAGCGGCTAAGGTAATCTATACTCGGGAGTAGGATTGTAGACTTTAAATTTTCTTGAGGATTTGTTTATATTGGCTTTGTTGTTGTTGTGAACTCTTTCTTGATCTTGAATTATTTACCTTAAGGCATTTGTTAGAATTGACAACTCTCAATGAATGTTTTAATGTTTGTTATGTTCAATTTGCACTTGTATTAAACGATCGACTCATGTAACACGGTTAGGGCATGGATGTTTAATTAAGGTCTATCTTTATAATTTACATTCATTAACTAATTAGTTCAAGAGGTTAATCACACGATAGATTTAGGCTTTTTATTTTATCGTTTGTCACAATAAGAGACCCTAGGAGCGTAATGCAAATTTGGATCGTTATCTAGTCCGCTATGGTTCGAAATAACATTGAAGAGTTTAGTTTAAATTGAATTTTAATCTAATTTGATATCTAGGGTATTAAGTGATCACCATCATTGAATGATTGTGCGTTCATTTGCAAATGTATTGATGTTTAGTGTCCAATGATAGAAAAATAAGTTGAATCCATTCCTATCCCTGAGTATTTTGTTAAATTGCGTTATTGCTTACACTTTTTTATTTTTATTTATTGCATGATCACCCCAACCAATCCCATCCCCCCTCCAATTTTTGTGACAATGAATTTGACAATTGTACTAAATTATCCTTTGATTCCCTATGAGACGACTCTTTCCACTAGTCTACAAACTCATGAGAGTGGTTTATAAGAAATTTATTTGTTTTAGGCCCCGACAGGCCTCTAACAAATTGGCATCATTGCCGAGAAATCAAGGCAACTATTTAGTCAATTATTGAATTTAGTTTTTTTTAAAAGGAATTTTTTTTGAAAGAATCACTGTGTGTGGTTGTTTCCCTTTGGTTTATGACCCCCTTTTCTGGGAGCTCTAGACTTGCTTCTTTTGCAGATATAAGCAAGGAAGAGAGGCGAATACATTAGGAAAGGAGAAACCAAGAAAGACTGGAAGAGGAGCACATAGAAGAAGAATAAGTAGAGGAGACAAGAGTCGACATGGCTAAAGTTAGAGAAAGAACCTTAAGGGAGCTTGTAGAGCCTGACATGACACAACAACCATTGTGTATTATTTATCCGATGACTATAGTAGCGTTTAAGCTGAAAATAGGACTTATCCACCTCTTGCCTGCATTTAGAGGGAGCCTTGGTGAAGATCCCCACAAACATATCAAGGATTTTTATATGGTCTGTGGTGGTATGAGACCGCACAGGGTCACTAAAGAGCAATTAAACCTTCGGACATTCCCTTTCTCTCTCAAGGAAGGTGTCAAGGATTGGTTGTATTACTTGCCCCCTAGTTCGATTACAACGTGGAACGATCTGAAAAAGCAGTTCTTGGAAAATTTCTTCCCTGCTTTGAGGGCTCATAGTATTAGCAAGGAGATCTATTGGATCAAACAAAATGTGGGAGAGACATTGTTCGAATACTGGGAACGATACAAACAACTTTGTGCTAGCTTTCCCCACCATCAAATATCTAATCAACTTCTTATACAGTATTTTTACTCAGGTTTACTTTCTGGTGACAGGAGTACCATAGATGCTGCTGCAGGAGGAGCTCTTGCTGATAAGACTCCAATAGAAGCTCGAGAGTTGATTTCAACTATGACAAAAAATTCTCAGAACTTCGGGACTAGAGTAATTAACTTATCCTCATCCAACTCCCAAGAGGTAAATTAGCTTAGATCGCAGTTATCTAATTTGACTACTCTTGTCACGCCCGATGGCTCAAGGAGGAACCCCTCAAATCAAAACTTGTGGAGCATGTGGCGTTATTGGACACTCCTTAGAAAATTGTCCACAAGCGCGCCCTGAAGTGAATGCAGTGGGAAGCTTCAATAGAAAATATGATCCTAACAGCAACATGTATAACCCTGGATGGCGAGACCACCCAAATTTCATATGGGAAGGAGCCCAAGGAAATGATAACAGAAATTCCCATCATGCATCCACATCTTTTCCAGGTATGTCTCTCGAAGACATTGTTAAATCTTTAGCTGAACATTCTCTCAAGCAGCAGCAGGATATAGCACAGCTTCAGAAGGACTCTATCCAGTTGACGCAGGAAACCAAGACGGGGTTCAATAATTTGGGCAATCAAATTACCCAGTTAGCAACTATTATCAACAGAATGGAGAGTAAGTCATCTGGCAAACTCCTAGCTCAACCTGACCATGAGAATGTGAGTGCATCACTCTTAGGAGTGGGAGAGAGCTTCCACCGGTAAGCTCATCGCCAATAGACCCACCCACTATCTCTCATGTTGCTGATACTCCGGTCGAGGAGAGTCCAAAAAAAGAAACTCCTGATGAGATACCTTCAACACCTCCTTCAAAAAAGGTAAGTACTTCATCTTCTCCTATCAATTCTTATGTTTCTAAAGCCTCTTTTCTTAGTAGGCTTTCTAGGCCCAAGAAGGAGGAAAATGATGAAGAGTTGCTGGAGATTTTTAGGAGAATTCAGAACAACATCCCTCTTCTGAACGCAATCCAGTAAATATCTCGATGCGCTAAATTTCTTAAGGAACTTTGCACCAAAAAGAGGACGATAAAGGATGAAGGTAATGTTGTTGTAAGTATGCCTGAGAAATGTTGTATTCAGGTATGTTTACTTTACCCTGTGTGATTGGAGATAGGAGAATTTTGCATGTAATGCTCGATCTAGGAGAATCCATAAATGTCATGCTCTATCATTTTATTAAATCTCAAATTAAATGATTTGCGAAAAACCAATGTTTGCATCCAGTTAGCTGATAGGTTTTACATTCAACCTCTAGGTATTATAGAGGATGTGTTGGTCCAGGTCAAAGAATTAATCTTTCCTATAGATTTTTACATTTTAAAAATGGATGAATTGTCTTCCCCTACATCTTCTACTATTCTCTTAGGAAGACCTTTCTTGAAAACTGCCAAAACCAAAATTGATGTGGATGAAGGTTCTCTTTCAGTAGAATTCGATGGTGATGTTGTTAAATTCAGTATTTATGATGCTACAAGACTTCCTGAAGAAGGTTACTCATTGTGTTTTATTGAAACACATGATATTGTTGATGAATTGATGATGGCTGCTAATATTGATTGTGATGAACTTGTCACCCCTTTGATTGATTTTGACCATGATCTTTCTTCTGATAATTGTCCTGTTGTTCCCCAGTTACAAAGGATGGAGCTTAAGGCTCTCCCAACTCATTTTAAGTATGTTTACTTAGGTAATGAGAATACTCTTCCTGTTATTATCTCTAGAGAGTTGACCCCTTTGTAAGAAAGCACCTTGGTGGAGACATTGAGAACTTATAAGAAGGCCATTGAATGGACTCTGGAAGACATCAAGGGTATAAACCCTTCACTTTGTATGCATCGTATTATCTTGGAGGATGAAGCAAAAGTCACCGTGCAACCACAAAGAAGGCTGAATCCTACCATGAAAAAAGTGGCGCTCAAAGGGATCATTAAGCTCCATGAGGCTGGCATTATTTACCCAGTTCTCAACAGCAAATGGGTAAGTCCTATTCATGTTGTCCCTAAAAAGACCGGGATGTCAATAGTGGAGAACGACAAGGATGAAATGGTGTCAACGAGGGTTCAGAACGGTTGGTGCATGTGCATAGATTTTCGTAAACTCAATGAGGTAACTAGAAAAGACCACTTCCCTATTCCTTTCCTTGACCAAATGGTGGAACAGCTCGTCGAAAAACCATTTTTCTGTTTCTTGGATGGCTTTTCAGGTTTCTATCAAATCCCCATCGCATCATAAGATCAAGAGAAAACTACTGCACTTACGGGACTTGCGCCTTCAGGCAGATGCCTTTTGGGCTATGTAACGCCTCAGGTACATTTCAACGGTGTATGATGAGTATTTTCTCTGATTTTGTAGAAAAATGCATAGAAGTCTTTATGGATGACTTTACAGTTTACGGAGATTCTTTTGATGAATGTTTGAACAGTTTAGGGCTTGTGATGAAACGTTGCATTGAAACTAACCTGGTTTTGAATTATGAGAAGTGTCACTTCATGGCCAGTCATGGCATTGTCCTAGGACATCTTGTTTCTACTAAAGGGATTGAGGTCGATAAGGCCAAAATAGATGTTATTGCTAATCTTCACTATCCCACAAGTGTTAGGGAAGTTCGATCTTTCCTTGGTAGTGCAGGTTTCTACAGACGCTTCATGAAGGACTTCTCCAAGATCACGTTGCCTTTATTTTCCTTTCTTCAGAAAAATGTTCTATTTGATTTTGATGACAATTGCAAGAAGACTTTTGATGACTTAAAGAGTAAGTTGACGAGCGCTCCCATTCTTTAACCTCCTCATTGGGATCTACCTTTCAAGATTATGTGTGATGCCAGCAACTTGGCTGTGGGAGCTGTCCTGGGCCAGAAGGTTGGTAAAAGAAGCCATGCCATATGCTTTGCATCAAGGAACTTAAATTATGCACAGACAAATTATACTATGATGGAGAAGGAGCTTCTTGCTATCGTTTTTGCCTTAGATAAATTCTATTTGTATGTTCTTGGTTCTAATATTGTTATTTATACTGATCATGCTGCCCTCAGGTACTTAATAGCCAAGAAGGAATCCAAGCCACACCTAGTGAGGTGTATTCTTCTTCTCCAAGAGTTCGACCTGACAACTAAGGACAGGAAGGGTACTGAGAACTCAGTAGCTGAGCATTTGAGTAGGATCATATAGGATGAGGACCACCTTCCTTTGAGGGAAGATTTTCTTGACGAGCACTTATTCTAGGTATCTGCTATAATACCATGTGTAACAACCCAAAATTTTAAGTAATTTTAATTTAATTATCTTAAATTATTTGGGTATTATTTTGAATTTTTAAGTCTTAATTGAATTATTTTGAAAAAATAAATCAATTTAAATTAAATAGGATAAAAGATTTGAATTTAAATTCCATCGGTGAAAATTGAATTTTAATTTGGGAGATTTAATTTATTTAGTTGAATTGGTGGAGGGAAAAGAAATTTAATATGTATATACCTAATTTATTAAGGAATTAGGGTTTGGGATCGTATATATATATTATTAAGTGACTAGAGAGGGAGAAAAATACACCGAAAAATGGAGAATGGGAAAAACGGCAGTGCAGTTCGGTTTTTCTGCGACAGCTCCTAGAAAATTTTCGTTTTTTAGAGTTTCAACCGTCGGATTGTATTCAAATTTTATCAGCATATTCGGGACATATAGAGCCTCATTCTGAACGGTTGGATCGTTGTTTTAAGCTCTCATGTGTCCGTAATCATTGCCGAACAGAACCTGTAAAACTGGGTGAGTTTTGGGATTTTGGTCTCCATTGGTTATTTGATTTACTATCGAAAAATTTGGTTAATCTCTAATATTGATCTTGTGTTAGGTTTGAGGTTTCTAAAGTTTTGGTTACGCTTAACAAGCCTTAGCGTCAACGTATTATTATTTTTTTTTTGTGGATTTTAGGCAACAACCGTTGTGGGTCATAACGCTGGTGTGGATTTTAATTGGTACACAGGGAATTTCTGAGCGCGATTGTTACACTTATTTCAAGGTAAGTGATTCTACTGCTGGCAGGTCACAGCTTCACAGTATTATTTGACCATTGGCATATAAATCATTCAGAGTATTATTTGGCTATTGGCTGGCTATTGGCATGTTTGCATGTATGATTTGTCTGGCTAATGCTTGTCTGGCTAATGCTTGTCTGGCTATTTTATGATTTATCTACTGTTGAGAATTTATCAGTTGAGAATTTACCTATGCTATGTATGATTGAATCCGATGCCAACGCCCGTTGTCCCATGCTATATTATTACTTGAATCATCAAGTTCACCTCAAAACAGTTTTGACGGTGTGCCATCAGGCCACTAGACCTGTGTGGACCGACGGGTTCTCATCAGGTTCACCTCCAGTTTCGACGGTGTGCCATCAGGCCACTAGACATGTGTGGACCGACGGGTTCACCTCCATGTTCACTAGTGTGGGTCATCAGGCTTACACCACAGCATTGACGGCGTGCCCTCAGGCCACTAGGCATGGTGACAGGGCAGTTGGCCTACAGAGGTAAAGACAAGGACAGACAGGCGAATGACAGGAAGAATCCGTGACCGTGCCATTGGGACCAGTCAATGCTTCCGCTCATATTTTTATGTTTTCATGTTGTTAAATCCAAATCTGAATGTTTAAATTAGAAATTTTAGTTTTGCATTCTTAGAGGTTTTATGCAAAACTCACAGTTCTGGTTTTATAATTTTTTTTAGGGGTACCCCGATCTAATATTTTTAATTATTTAAATTTAATGAAGTTATTTATTTGATAAATTTCTTTTATTTTAGTCAAATATACGAAATATGTCGTTTTGAAATGTTTGCATGCATGAAGTAACGACTTCTAGAAAGTCGGGTCGTTACACCATGGTATGTAGACATGCTGAATTACCTTGTCACAGGTCAGTTTCCTTTTGACATGTCTGCTTCTAAAAGATCTAAGCTTCGTAGTGATTTGAAGTACTTTGTTTGGGACCTTCCGATTCATGCTATGAAATGCATGAAATTAGGCCTTTATTTTAGCATTTTTAATGTAAAAAATGAACTCTTGCATGACTTTTATCCCAAATCTGGTCTTAATATGTTTAAATGAGCTTAATGAGGGATAATTATGCGTAAAAGATGATTTTTGCAGATTTGGTGCAAATTTGGTACATTTTTTAAAGGTTTCTGGCTATTTTTCATGTGATGCGCCCACAGCAGCAAGTGATGTACCAACACTGTTGAGCCCTAATTTTCCAGATTCGATTCTACCCAGATTAGTTGTCATTTTCTTGGCTAAAAATCCTCGATTCTGCCTGGTGAATCTTCAGAACGCAAATCTCGACCTTCCTTAACAGATTTAGGGCCTATAAAAGGCAAGGAAACCCTCCATCTTAAACAACAACTCACCACCGCCGAATGCACCACTTCCCTCTCCATCTTTCTGTCAAATTTCCAACACCTCGAGATTCTTCTCTAAGTTCAAGTTAGTAGTCTTAAGAACGAAAGTTCCTCTAAGGCGTAACGGCTCTAGGATTTCTCTTCCACAAAAGTGTGTGTTGAGGTAAGATTCTTCCTTGAGATAGTGGAATCGTCCTAGGGAAAGACTTGTTACTTGAGGATTTTCCCAAGTTTTCTTGAGTTGTATTTATTTTCTAGCGTTATTAGTTTCTTGTTATTTTCCATTTTAAATTCAACCAATCAAATGTGATTATAGCTATGGTTTATGATTTAATAAAAGTGATTATTTTATCAAAAGTCATGAGCTAAATATTTTTAGGGGTTTGACAATGTGAAAGTTTTAGGGTTGTTATGACTTAGGTTATGTAATGTTCACACCACTTTGTATAATCTCATTCTCTTTGTTGATATTAAAAGATAAAATTGGTAAGTTAAACTAGCCATTTGATTTAACGATCTAGCGGAGCTCTAATACTGAGAAGGTTAGGGTGTAAGCGGATTTCACAAAGGGATATGGAACTAAGAGCCTAGAAATAAGGGACACCATAGGATAAAGGAATTAAACTTGAATTAATCTAAGATCCAACTAACCATGGAAACATTAGGCATTAGCTGCTTAGAACTCCTAAAGGAACTTGAAACAAGACCGAATAGGTGTAGTTTCCTGTCCATGTGTAATTCATTGTTCGGTGTGACGCAGTCACATCACCTAAGGCATAACATCATAATGGTTGTAGCATTGTTTGCCCCTGTTTGATTCCTATTATTATTTGTTTTTAAGTTTTCTTTCACCAAAATTCTAAACTTTTTCTTTGGTTACCCTGGTTACATTGGTCCATAGTCATAATTAATTTAAAACTCATTCTAGTCCTGTGGGATTCGACACTTGGAATACTCCAAGTTATTACTTCATCGATCGTGTATGCTTGCACGTAGACCTTGCCCATTCTATATTTCTTATCATTTTTATCATTCATATACGTCTGATCGATCACCTCCCCATCTTTGAAAATTTTGTGTTCATCAAGTTGTAAGGAGGTGTGTCCCTGAATAGGAATTTGATCAGTTTTATCTTTCTGCCATGAGCTTACATGTGGTGGCCATTTTAGCCTTGGAGAACTGCTAGAAAGGTCCTAGATAGCGGTCTGTTTTGGAAACCATTGTTTGCTGACGCATATGCTTTCTGTAAATCTTTTGATAGATGTTAGAGGTCTGGATCGTTTTCTAAGCGAAATGAAATGTCATTAACTAATATTCTGTTTTGTGAAGTGTTTGGTGTGTGGGGGATAGACTTTATGAGACCTTTTCCCTCTTCCTTTGGTTATATGTACATTCTTTTGGCTGTCGATTATGTATCAAAGTGGGTTGAGGCAATCCCCACTCGTACTAACGATGGTTTCAGGATTCCTAGAAGAATATTTTTTGCAGGTTTGAAGTCTCGTGTGCCATCATTAGTGATCAAGGCATGCACTTTTGCAACCGTACCATTCAGACTCTTTTAAGGAAGTATGATGTTCACTACTGCGTGGCAACACCTTACCATCAACAAACCAACGGCCAAACTAAGATATCCAATCGAGAGGTGAAAAGTATATTGGAGAAAACTGTGAACCCCAGGAGGAAAGACTGGTGCCAGCATCTCGACAATGCTCTTTGGGCTTATCGTACTACCTTTAAGACGCCTATTGGGACCACTCTTTATCAGCTCGTTTATGGTAAGACGTGCCACCTCCCAATTGACATCGAGCATAAGGCTTATTGGGCCATCAAGCAATACAACATGAACTTGGCTGAAGCTGGAGAAGAGCGGTTGTTGGAGCTACTAGAGCTCAAGGAGTTAAGGACTGAGGCTTACGAAAGCTCAAGGAAATACAAGGAAAAGACGAAACTATACCGTGAAAGGAAGCTTGTAGCCAAAGACTTTAAGATTGGTCAAAAAGTCCTCCTCTACAATTCAAGCATCAAGTTTATGCCTGGTAAGTTGAAATCTAAATGGCTTGGACCTTTTGTTATTACTAATGTGCTTCCTTATGGTGTAGTCATCATCCAGAGTTTAGATACTGGTAAAGAGTTCAAGGTGAACGGGCACCGTCTAAAGGTTTACAATGAAGAAGAGATTGACCCATCTTGCTCTAAAGTGGGCTTGACGCATCCTTCGTACGCATGAGCCCGTGATCACAAGTCGTCGAGCAACCAACGTTAAACATTTGTGCTTCCTAGAGGTAGTCAGGCATTGAAGTTTACTACTTTCTTTCTCTTCTTTTGTTATTTTTATTTCTAGATTGTCTAAGAGTTGAACATTTTGTTGGGCATATGTTTTTTCTTGTGAATTCGTCATGCATGCTTCACCTTCGCACACATCCATGATCAGGGAAGTTCTTTGTTTCCTTCCATTTCTCTTTTTCCCTATGCTTGATTGTTCTCTTATATATTAGGGACAATGTATACTTTAAAAGTTGGGGGTGGTTGTGTTTCGCATGTGCACTCATTACTTTTGCTGCTTTGGTTGATGATATGTGATTTATGGTCTGGTGAACCCTTGAGCATCTAAGCTCGGGTTTTATATGAATTAAGTGGATTGAATTGTTTGCTAATCCCTCTGTTATTTAGGCTTGATTATATGAAAGTTGATGATGCACTTTTCTTGTACTTGCTTGCATGATTTTAGCATGAGGAAAGCTTTCGAGATTTTTTAGGCCGTTTTAAAAAAAAATTGAGAATCTCATGCATTTTAAGTACTTTGTTGAGTTGATTTGAGTCTTAGACACCTAGAAATATATTATCTTACCCAAATTTTTTTTGTCACTCTGAAAGGCCTTGGGAATAGGATTAGACTATTCTAAACTTCAATTTAGTAATACATGCATAAGGAATCAAACCAACCAATTATCTTGCTTTTTCTTAGAGAAAACGAGAAATGTTAAAAAAAAATTAAAAAAAAATAATATTAGGAGAGGTTTACTCCACCTTCTCAAGGACATGATTAACCTCGGATGGTTATGACACCCGTAGTTTCCCTTCAAGCTAAAGTGTTCTAGAGAAACAAGTAGCTTAGGAACCTTTGAAGGAATTCGGCCTGTAGTTAGATGTCTCCCACATAACCTGTGTGGGCAAGCCAAAACAAAAGCAGTTTTTCTAAAAAATGTTTCCTCTCTATTTAGATAGAATAATTTTTTTTTTATAATGAAATGATAGAAAGAATTAAGGTTGATTCTTCCTTGTAACGTGTAATTGCCACTTTAGGTCTAGGAAATTTAGTTTTTGACCTTTCGAGCCAGAGTAGGGGAAAACAAATTGGGGGCTTGATAAAACCTTTCTCGGTATGCTTTGAATCAAAACAATGAAGCTTTGCACTCACTCATGCATGACTTGACTTGAAATTTTTTTTTTTTTTAAAGAATGTATCTCAAATTGATTGTTGGTTGTCAGATTGTCTAAAGTTATTGCAAGCATGTTGTGAAAACGGTTAAGACTTGAGATTCTACCCACATAACTTAGCGATAAGCATAATGCATGATTGTATGTTTCTACCTTGCTCGGAACGATCAAGAATTAAGTTGGGGGTGTTTGATAGCACTGTAAAAGTGCCATTTTTCCTAGCATAATTCGGGCTCGTTCCATGATTTTATAAGTTTGTACTCTATGTTTTGTAGAATTTGAGCATAAAGGTAGATAATTGGTCCATCGGGATCATTTTGGAGCTAAAATGCATTTAAATGGAGTCCTGAATGCATCAACCAAGTTTGGAGGCAAAATTACCAAAATGTCCCTGAGGACAGCGTCGCTGCGCTTACTTTACGCCCCTTTTACGTTGTTCATAGAGCTCAAGATTTTGCACACCGCCTACAGCGTCGTGTGACGATCTCTCGAGCGTAGCGTTACGCTGCGACTATTTAGACCAGCGTTACTACGCTTTTCCGTAGAGTTGGGACACTCTTGACAGGAATTTTATTTAAGGGGTTGGGAATTTAGGTTAAGTCACTCTGATTTTTGGTGGCCACCACAGAAAAGCTCTAAATTTTCTCATCTCCTTCTTCCCTCTTTCAATCCCAGCTTATATTCTCTTGTATCCCCTCATCAAAACATTGAAGAATCATGAACATGATGAGTGGCTAAGGTAATCTATACTCTGGGCTAGGATTCTAGACGTTAAGTTTTCTTGAGGATTTGTTTATATTGCTTTGTTACTGTTGTGAACTCTTTCTTGATCTTGAATTATTTACCTTAAGGCATTTGTTAGAATTGACAGCTCTCAATGAATGTTTTATTGTTTGTTATGTTCGTTTGGCGCTTGGATTAAACAATCGACTCATGTAACATGATTAGGGCATGGATGTTTAATTAAGGGCTATCTTTATAATTGATATTCATTAACTAATTAGTTCAAGAGGTTAATCGCACAATAGATTTAAGCTTTCTAATTTATCGTTCGTCACAATAAGGAGACCCTAAGAGCGTAATGCTAATTTGGATCGTTATCGAGTCCGCTATGGTTCGAAATAACGTTGAAGAGTTTAGTTACTATTGAATTTTAATCTAATTTGATATCTAGGGTATTTAGTGATCACCATCAGTGAATGATTGTGCGTTCATTTGCAAATGCATTGATCTTTAGTGTCCAATGATAGTAAAATAAGTCGAATTTGTTCCTATCCTCGAGTATTTTGTTTGAATTGATTAAGAAACACTTGATCGCACTACTTCACGTCGGTCTTGAATTGTGTTATTGTTTACACTTCTTTATTTTTATTTATTGCATGATCACCCCTCCCTCCATTTTTTGACAACGAATTTGACAATTGCACTAAATTATCCTTTGATTCCCTGTGAGACGACCTGTTCCACTAGCCTACAAGCTTGTGAGAGTGGTTTATAAGAAATTTATTTGTTTTAGGTCCCGACAGGCCTCTAACAATTAATTTAATTAAATCGAATCTAATTAAATTAAATTAAATTCAATAATTAATTAATTCTCTAATTAATTAATTACCACATATTTAATTTAACCTCCAATTGAATCATCTTCAATTGTATTTCTCTAATTAATTTTGAATTATATTTAAAATTAAATTTATATTATAAAGTTTAATTAAAATATAAACTTTATATTAAAATGTATCACTGTACATTATAATATTTCCCTAAGTAAATTTGAATATTTTCAAGTTCTATTCAAGACATAATTACCTCAATACTCTTTACGAGCTAGGAAAGGGACCTAATGGACCTACAAATCAAAAGCTCCAACAATATAAGATTAATTGGCTAAACTCGTTAACCACATTAATCAATATTTGTTAACTGTGGGTACTCTATTAAAAACCCACGACTGCACTCTTCTCACTAAAGATATATTTCTATGTCCACGGATATAGACCAATAACAACAAATTAGTCCTTCACAAGTGTTCGTAACACCAGTTGGGTCAAATTACTATTTTACCCCTAAGTTACTTCTAAATCCATAAGTATTAGTGCTCCTCTAATGAACAACCTGTTTATAGTCCAACCATTAAATAGAAACCCCTCCTGGGCTAGTGAGAGGGTATGACCCTTTGTTCAAGTCCCGGAGACACCACTTTAGGGAACACTCATCTACTTACCCTAAAGTTGGGAAGAAGTGAAATCCATCTTGTATAATTATGTTTCCAACTCTCCACTCGGTCTTGCCCCCAAATGGTAGGCACATTGAGTCGGCAAACCAGTCACTCTCACCCATACAAATCAAAGGGCAATCTCTCATGAACAGGAGTTCATAATATACTCAGGATTAAGATTAAGTTGTCTAGATCTTCCTATTGAAATAGAAACCTAACTAGTCAACGGAGTTACATCTAGTGGTTACTATTTCATGGTCCGGTCTTATGCAAACTCATGGCATAGGATACTCCCACTTGCGTGTTTCCTACACGAATGCGTTGGATCATTGTGTTTGTATCAAATACAAAGTGGGTCGTATCCATAGTGTCACCAGGATAAGGTACCCAATCTTATCCCTCTACTATAGACCCTTTAGGCTGCATCTTGACCATTGATCTTCGTATGTCTCTACATATTGTTCAAGACTCATAAGACAACCTAGGATGTTAGTTTATTGGATTTTAGGGTTATTAAGACAAAACAGATACAACACAATCAATAACTTTTATTGAAATAACATCAATAACTCTTTATTAATAATCGATGGTCAAATAATTACAATTACTATCTACGAGTTTTAGGGCATAAAACCCAACATTAATATGACTTTTATTCATATTAATCTTAACCTATAGTTTTATATGAATCTCATTCATATAATTAATATTTGAATCTTATTCAAATATTTATCTCTCCTAAAGTATAATTTTGAATCTCGTTCAAAATTAAATTTATATTATAATGTATATATATACATTATATTAATTGTATCTTATACGACTAATTCCCTTATTTAATTTAAACAATTCAAACTAATCCAAAAATTAATTGATTCTTATTTAACCCTTAATGAACTAGCAATGGGACCTTATGGACCCACAAATTAGAAACTCCAATGATATGAGATTAATTAATTAAACTCTTTAATTAATTTAATCAATATTCATTAATTGCAGATCACTTCACTAAAGACCCACAATTGTACTCTTCGCACTGTAAATATATTTTCATGTCCGGATATAACCAATCAACAGTAAGTCAACCCTTCACAATTGCCCATAACTACAACTGGGTCAAATTATCATTTTACCTCTGTAGTTACTTCTAACTCCTTAAGTACCACTGATCCCTCTAATGCTCAAACAGTTCATAGTCCAACTATAAACTAGTCCAACTATAAACTAACCCTTCTAGGGCCAATGAGAGGGTGAGGCCTCATTGTTCAAGATCCGAAATCGGACCTTAAGGGAGCAATTTATCTACTTACCCTAAATACGGGAAGGAGTGAATTCATCTTGTGAAGATAGGTTCCCGGTTCCCTACTTGAACAAATCCCCAAAAAGGCCAAGATATATTTCCATTTTCCTACTCGAACAAATTCTCAAAATGGTAGGCCTATTGAGTCAGCAAACTGGTCACTCTCACTCACTCTCACCCATACAGATCAAAGGACTGCCCTCATAGATAGGAGTTTATAACTCATTCAGGATTAAGATCTAGTTACCTATGGTCATCCTATGAAATGTTAATTTCTTCAATTAACGGTGTTATAAAGAGAAATTAAACCTTTCGTATTCTGATCTTATAAAAACTCTTTAAATAGGATACCACATGTCTCCACATGAGGATCATTGGATCATATCGTTTGTTACAATTACAAAGTGGATCGTATCCGTAGTGTCATTAGTGTTGAAGTTGTTGTCCTAAATTTCATGAGTTTCGTAGTTTGTAAACTTTGTACACAAATTATTTATTCAATAAAATAAGGTGTTATTTTATTTGACATTGTTAGTTATAACTACAGGGGTACAAATATAACTACAAGAATACAATGGTAATTTTGAATAATTCGTGAAGGGTTGACTTTGTAACGCCCTAGGCCCAGGATTAGGACCAAGATTCGGAATCTGAATTTGGCGAGGTCACCCAACGTAGGATTGCTCCAGGCTAAGCATACTTAACTATGAAGTTTTTATGATTGAGCCACCGAAAAGGAAGGTGCACCTTGTTGGTATAGGTAGTAACTTTCAATTCTTTTAAGCCTTTCTTAATTATACTTTCATGTCCTCAGGATCCCTCTCATTTGGATGTGATCTCAACTCATTCATGTCCCCCTCCTAAACTCAAGTCATTACAGACTTACCGTTGATTGATTAAATTCATGGACACATAAATATATCTACAGTGTGAATAATGCAGCTATCAGTCTTTAGTGGAGTGACCGGCAGTTAATGAATGTTAGTTAATTAATTAAAGATTTTAATTAATTAATCTCATACCATTGAAGTTTCTAATCTATAGGTTCATAAGGTCCCCTTGCTAGCTCGCTAAGGGTAAAACAAGAGTCTTTTTATTTTGGAATAATTTGAATTGTTCAAATTATTTGAGGGAATTAAAGTTAATAATTATTAATGTGATTAATATAAAGTATAATATATGTTGATACATTATAGTATATAGTTAATTTATAGATGAGATTTATAATTAAAACCTATATATTATGTGAGAGATAAATATTTGAATAAGATTAAAAAAAATTATATGAATGAGATTCTATAGGTTAAAATTTAATGTGAATAGGATTCATATTAAAACTATAGGTTAAGAGAGAAATGTATATATAATATGATTAATATGCATGATATATGACTAATTAATTAAATGGTTAATTAATTAATTAATTATATTAATTATATTAATAGAAGAAATAACTCCCCATTGAAGGGAATTATTTGCTGAACGTGGAAGGAAGTTGGAGTAACTTCCTCCTCCCTCCACTTTCTCCTCTTTATTTGTGTTGTGAACATAGGAGATGAGATGATGCAAAAACTTTGATCATTCTCTCAATCTCAAGATCTTCTCTCTGAATCCTTCCTCTCCCAAAAATTCAAAGAGATCCCACAATCTTAGACCTCTTGTCCAAAGAATAGTAAGTGCTCCTAGTGGTAGTGTCTTACTTCATCTTGTCACTGTTCATTTGGGTACGAGTTCGTGCTGAGAAGAGTACGAGATTATGAGGAAGTGAAGAAAAGTTTGTACAAGGGTAAGTCAATTTCTTCTCCTTTACCCCTGGAGATTGCATGCTTATAGATTGAATGTTTAACCTTCAGTATTTCTTCTCTGTTTTCCTCTTTTAGTTTTTTTTTCTTTTCTTTCAAATTGATTCTTGAATGCATGACGTTCATACACTTCCACGAGGAATTCGATTTCTTCAACCAGGATAAGGCACCCAACCTATCCCTATACTACAGACTTTTTTAGTTCTTTCTTAAACATGATCCACTTGTATGTCAATCACATACATGTTTAAACTTACGTAAAATAACCACGGATCGTAGTTTATTGGATTGAGTTAATGAAATCTAAAATGATGAATAAAATAACTTGTTATTTTATTAAATAAATAATTTGTATTTACTTCTTTACAAACTATGAGACAAGAGATTTAGGACACCAGTCCCAACACTTATGTCATCTTCCATCCATCTTCCCCTACTTTTGGCTCCGGAACTGATCATTAAGTTACCTAAACTAATCAAGAGAGCAATGTTTTAACTAAGGCGCCTGAAAACATACACAACAGAAAAATAAAGGGCATTTCTTTTATCTAGGGACACTAGCTTTCACATTCCAATCGTAGGGACGCATACCCACTCTTTTCTTGTGGGCGTCCTAATTTGATCACGACGGAGGTAACACTTTTCACCCCTATCCATGCACTCATGCGACAACTCTTTTATTTTATTTTTTTCTTTCTTTTTTTCTTTTCTTTTTTTCAACACTTTCTTTTTCTTTCACTCGTTTTGCTTTTTTTTTTTCTTTCTAAAACATAAGCTTATACTCTTTTATTTTCCTTAATCTCACACTACATCCTATCTAGCAAGGTTACTCTCTAACAATGGGGCCCTTCGGGGTGACGAGGAACTTATGGACATCATAAATCCGTCCAAAGCCCTAAGAACCTAAAGTTACTCGTGCACAAAGAAGGCAAGGAATGCAATAATTTTTTTTAATTAGGCTCATCAAACGCTCATTTGAACAAAAATAAACAAAGAAGCATAACAAGCATATCCTAGGCCCTCCTGATCATATAAAAATGCAAAAATTTCTATAAAACTTGTGTGCACAAAACAAGACAAACAAGATGTAAGAGAGTCAAAGGGACACAAGCAACATGCAACTCACCCACCTTCAACCTAAAATAATGCATTGTCCCTAATGCATGCAAATAAGCATAACAAGCATATCCTAGGTCATCCTAATCATACAAAAATGCAAAAAAAAAAAAAAAAAAATTGTAAAACTTGTGTACACAAAAATAAGACAAACAAGATGTAAGAGAGTCAAAAGGGCACAAACAACATGCAACTCACCCACCTTCAACTGAAAACAATGCATTGTCCCTAATGCATGCAAACAAGCAAAGAAGAACAAATAAACGGGAAATAAAAAATATTCCCTGAAATGAAGTCCACGAAGGGCGGGTTGCTTGGGCAATCAAGGTATGGAGAAGAAGGAGAAAAATCAACCTGTACAAAATCAAACTCCAGCCAAAAAGACCTAAAGAAAAAGAAGCTAAATGATAGCTCCCCAAATGAGCTATCTCAGTGCCTATAATCTCGCTTGCTTGTTATGTTTAATGTGCTTATATGTTCATATTTGTAGGATCTCGAGCAATTCATGCATTTTGGAGTGTTGCGGGCCATTAAGGGCTAATTTGGAGCAATTATGAGCTAAATAAAGAAACTAGGCTTCAAAGGAGCAAAAATGACAAAAATGCCCCAAAGACACGGCGCAGCTGCACTGCCCAACGTTAATTCTCAAGACCACCATTTGGGCTGGCGCTGCAGCACTGCCCTATGGCACCCAGGGTTCTAATTAGTTCAAAGTTTTATCGATTGAATTTATCAGTCCATTAACGAAGTTGGTACCCTATAATGTCTCTTTGATTGAATTTATCTTTATTTGATTGATCTGTTAAAATATAAAGCAACACTAACTAATCTAGAGAGTTCTTGAAGCATCAACAAAATGACATAAATGTGTAGATTAAAATTTTCTAGAATTATGTTGAAATATGTAAATTGTAAATAAATACCACAAAAGTAAAGATCTAGACTTATCCTAGGTTTTCTTTAGGTTTAAGGAATTCTAGAGAGTTCCTTTAGATAAGAATAAACCAAGAAGTATCTAGAATCTTTAGAATCCAAGAACAACCTAGATACATCTTTTTGCTTGGGCTCCAAGGATCTCATGCCTATAAATAGGAGGTGTGACCCCATTTGTAAAGTAAGCAAAAGAGAGTAAGAAAAAGCAAAAAGCTAGAGAGTTAGGAAAGAAAAGTGAGTGAGTGTTAGAGAGTGTAAAAGAGTATTCTCTCTAAGTGTCTATCCTTGTACATTCATAATAAAATTTCTTTCTTTCCAAGAGATTGTCTCTCTTCCTTTTGTGCCAATTTCTTCAACAAGTGGGAGGCACTGAAGTCAATCCACATGAGGATGCTACTGCTTTGAAGAAATGGAATATCAAGGCAGGTAAGGCCATGTTTGCAATTAAAACTACAGTTGATGAAGAAATGTTGGAGCACATCAGTATAGCAGAGACACCTAAGGTAGCATGGGACACATTCGCCTCACTTTTCTCAAAGAAAAATGATGCAAGATTGCAGTTTCTAGAGAACGAGCTCTTGTCAGTTGCTCAAAGGGAGATGACTATCAATCAATACTTCACCAAGGTAAAAACTCTATGCCGTGAAATCTCTGAATTAGATCCTACTTCCGCTATTTCAGAATCGAGGATGAGGAGAATTATTATTCATGGACTTAAACCTGAATATAGAAGCTTCATTGCTGCTATTCAAGATTGGGCAGTCCAACCTTCTTTGATTGACTTAGAAAATATGCTTGTCAGTCAAGAAGCATTGGCTAAGCAAATGTCGAAGGTCACAATAAAGAGCAATAACGAAGAAGCGCTCTTTAGTGGCCAAAGAAAAGGTCAACCAAAATATCAAAAGAAAGTAGGATCAAAAAGAGATGAAGAAACTCCAAAACGCTCTCAAGTAGGGGGAGCTAGTAAAACTTATTGAAATCATGAGCATAGAAAAAAGGGTGAATGTTATAATTGTGGAAAGGTAGGTCATTACGCCAGAGACTGTCGTCGAAGGAAAAGGATAGCAGAAAGCAACGCAGTCACCTCCCAAGCTGAAAGCATTAATGAAGAAGAGTGGGATGTAGAGGCATGCTTTGTAGCAGCAGATCCCAACCCCCAGTCCACATCTAATGCGGAGGAGAACGAAGTGTTGGCTCTCCATGCAGAAGAGGTAAATTATGAAAATGATTAGATTGTCGATTCAGGCTGCTCTAACCATATGACAGGAGATAAGAAGAAGCTACAAAACACATCAGAGTACAAAGGAAGCCGAGTTGTTGTAATTGCAAACAACTCGAAGTTGCCAATAGCCCACGTTGGCAAAACTATGATAATGCCTCGTTCTAGTTCCAATCAAGTGGAGCTAGAGAACGTATTTTATGTGCTTGGAATGAAGAAGAATTTGGTGTCAGTATCTCAATTGACATCAGCAGGTAACTTCGTCGTGTTTGGACCTGACGATGTCAAGGTGTACCATAATCTCAAAGTCAATGGTACGCCGTTGATGGAAGGGAGAAGGATGGACTCCATCTACGTTATGTCAGCAGAGGCTGCCTACGTGAATAAGACACGGAAGAATGAAACAGCAGATTTGTGGCATGCAAAACTTGGTCATGTTAGCTACAGTAAATTGAAGACAATGATAAACAAGTCTATGCTTAAGGGATTGCCTCAACTTGATATCAGAGAAGACATGGTATGTGTTGGTTGCCAACATGGGAAGGCACATCAACTACCATTCAAGGAGTCCAAATACAGAGCAAAGCAATCATTGGAGCTGGTGCACTCTGATGTATTTGGTCCTGTCAAGCAATCTTTAATCAGCGGTATGCGCTACATGGTGACCTTTATCAATGACTTCTCCAGGTACGTTTGGGTATTCTTTATGAAAGAGAAGTCTGAAACAATTATAAAGTTTAAAGAATTCAAAGAACAAGTTGAAGGAGAATTAGGAAAGAGAATTCAATGCCTACGTACAGATAACGGGGGAGAATATATGTCTAATAAATTCTCTCAGTACTTGAAAAAGTATAAGATACGTCATCAATTGACGTGTCCAAACACTCCACAACAAAATGGAGTGGCAGAAAGGAAAAATAGATATCTTGCAGAAGTATGTCGTAGCATGTTACATGCAAATAATGTGCCAGAAAGATTTTGGGCTGAGTGCATGAGAACAGCAGCCCATATGGTTAACAGACTTCCCCAACAAAGGTTTGGGTTCAAGTCGCCTTATGAAAGGTTGCTGAATATCAAGCCAACAGTTGGACACTTTCGAGTCTTTGGTTGTGTGTGTTATGTGTTTGTACCAGATCATCTGAGAAGGAAGTTTGACAAGAAAGCAATCAGATGCATCTTTGTTGGATATGACAACCAAAGAAAAAGGTGGAGGTGCGTTGATCCTATCAGTGGACGATGCTATACATCAAGGAATGTGATATTTGATGAAGCATCATCATGGTGGGCACCTGAATTAGAAAAGGCACACAAAGATGAGAAGTCTTTCAAAGAAGGACCAGAAGAAGAGATAAGTCAAGTACAACAGGCTCCAATGGAAGGAGAAGGAGAAAACGACGAAGACGAAGAAGAGCAATTAAGAACACAAAGTCCTTGGCAAAGTGGAGTTCATAATCAAGAGCCACAATTACGGAGATCAACCAGACTAAGAAAATCAAATTCCAGGTATGTGAATGCAGCATTAGCAACATTTGAAGAGCCAGCAACATATGAAGAAGCATCACAAAACATCCAATGGAGAAAGGCCATGGAAGAAGAAGTGGATGCATTAAGAAGAAATCGAACATGGGACTTGGTGCCAAAGCCTAAAGATGTTAAACCCATATCGTGCAAATGGGTTTACAAAATTAAAACTCGAGCAGATGGGACTGTAGAGAGATACAAAGCTCGACTGGTGGCTCAAGGATTTTCTCAACAGTATGGCCTGGACTATGATGAGACGTTCAGTCCTGTAGCAAAGCTGACCACTGCTTGAGTCTTATTAGCACTTGCTGCTAGTAAGGGATGGAAGCTATGGCAGATGGATGTTAAGAACGCCTTCTTAAATGGAGAGTTGGATCGAGAAATATATATGAAGCAACCAAAAGGATTTGAGGATGAAGCTCATCATGACTACGTCTGCAAGCTAAGAAACGCTTTATATGGTTTAAAGCAAGCACCAAGAGCCTGGTATGGAAAAATTGCAGAATTTCTAGTTGAAAGTGGCTTTGCAGTAGCTCCAGCTGATTCCAGCTTATTTGTCAAAGCTCAAGACTCAAAGGTCACAATCATATTAGTCTATGTGGATGATTTAATCATAACAGGAGACCACATAGAAGAAGTTCGACAAATAAAGCAAAATATACTAGTTCGGTTTGAAATGAAAGAGCTTGGAGAACTAAAGCATTTTCTCGGACTAGAGGTGGAGCGCTCAGAAAAAGGATTGTTTCTTGGACAACAGAAGTATGTAAAGGATCTTCTAGAGAAATATGGAATGAGAGACTGCAAGCCAATATCTACACCGATGGAGGTTAATAAAAGGTTCTGCATGCATGAAGGTAAATATCTTGCAGACTCAACGATGTATCGTCAGTTGGTGGGTAGTTTGATCTACCTTACCTTAACAAGACCCGGTATCTCATATTCTGTCGGAGTTGTGAGTCGTTACATGCAGAATCCGAAAAAGCCTCATCTTGAAGCAGTTTGAAGAATTTTAAGATATCTAAAAGGAACAAGTGAATATGGCCTTTTCTATAAGAAAGGGGATGACTGCAAGCTAGAAGGCTTCTGCGATGCTGATTATGCAGGAGATCATGATACACGACGATCAACTACTGGTTACTTGTTTAAACTTGGTTGTGGAGCAATTTCTTGGTGTAGCAAGAGACAACCAACAGTTGCGTTATCTACCACAGAAGCAGAGTATAGAGCAGCAGCAATGGCAGCACAAGAGAATATGTGGATAAAGCAACTAATGAAGGATTTGCACCAAGAAGTTAATCATGCAGTGACTTTATACTGCGACAACCAATCTGCAGTTCGCTTAGCTGAGAATCCAGTATTCCATGCAAGGACCAAGCATGTGGAGGTACATTATCACTTCATTAGAGAAAAGGTACTTCAAGAGGAAATTGAGATGAAGTCAATAAGGACAAAAGATCAAATTGCAGATATATTCACAAAAGGGCTACCTGCAATCAAGCATGCAAAGTTTCGGCAGCAACTTGGGATGAATGAAAGACCTAGAATAGTTAGTGTTGAGGGGGAGCGTTAAAATATAAAGTAACACTAACTAATCTAGAGAGTTCTTGAAGCATCAACAAATTGACATAAATGTGTAGATTAGAATTTTCTAGAATTATGTTGAAATATGTAAATTGTAAATAAATACCACAAAAGTAAAGATCTAGACTTATCCTAGGTTTTCTTTAGGTTTAAGGAATTCTAGAGAGTTCCTTTAGATAAGAATAAACCAAGAAGTATCTAGAATCTTTAGAATCCAAGAACAACCTAGATACATCCTTTTGCTTGGGCTCCAAGGATCTCATGCCTATAAATAGGAGGTGTGACCCCATTTGTAAAGCAAGCAAAAGAGAGTAAGAAAAAGCAAAAAGCTAGAGAGTTAGGAAAGAAAAGTGAGTGAGTGTTAGAGAGTGTAAAAGAGTATTCTCTCTAAGTGTCCATCCTTGTACATTCAAAATAAAGTTTCTTTCTTTCCAAGAGATTGTCTCTCTTCCTTTTGTGCCAATTTCTTCAACATGATCTACTTGCTATTCTTGCTTTAGTATTAATTTCAACATCATCACGCTCGCTTTTCTAAATAAAATTGTCTAGATTTGCGTGACAACTAAAAGAGTTAGCTACTCGATCTCCAAAGGATGATACTCAATCTCATATCGTTTTATATATTATAATTAGACTTGTGCACTTGCGCGTCATAAAATCGCATGTACTCGAACTTGCTTGCCTGCCCATTCGATCGGATAGAAGACATTAGTAGCACACGTGTGGGTAGAAGTTTTAATACCACTCTATACACTTTTTACAAGCCTCTATAAAGGTTTTGATATAAATGTACTTCAACTATAAATCTGCTAGTGTAGGGACAAAAGCAAAAGTATTTTGACAAGTCCTTTCCAACACTAGGTTGGGCACGACGATGACGAGTGACCGACGGGGGACATCGAGAGGGCAGCAACGGTTGTGACTTGTCGTGGGAGCAAGCGAAAGCGAGAGAGGGAGAGTGGATATAAGAAAAAGACCCGAGGGTTAGAGAGAGAGAGAAGGAGAGTACTCACGATAGTCGTTGTCGTGATGGTGGGCGGTGATTGTTGCATTGGCTAGAGACGCTAAAAGGGAGAGAAGGTTTGAAGATAATGAAGATGGAATTGAAAGAGAGAGAGAGAAGGTCATCGTTGCCTGGGGGTGGGGGGTGGGTGGGAATTGTACTTTCATGAACTTTCATGAGTACATTTGTTTACATTTCAGGAGTACATTTGTTTATGGTGATTGTGAGTTATGGAACTCTAATATTTTGAACATAGATTTTTGTTTTGGTTTTGTTAGTTGATTTAGTTAAAGAACTCTTCATATTGCAATTATCTTTCATACAAATTGTATGCTAAATGTTTACGTTATTTAGATTATTTAATATATGATCTTTATTTCAGTTGTGGCTCTACAGAATGGGACTAAATTAAAATATTATTTGCATGATAATCCTAAAACGAGAGTAAAGAGTTCTTGTAGAGGTCATTTAAAGAAGGAGCTCAGTGTCTTGCTTGTCTTTAAAAATCATATAGAGATGTTAGGTTTTCACTTGAAACATTAGAATTATCTGAACTCGATAAAGCCTTTTAAATACTTTTACCTTCTTGGCCTTGAATTAATTACATGTTCGTGATGAGTGTTTAGGTCGTCAATTACTTTCTCCAAAACCTTTCTCCAATTGTTGTCTCCATCAGTTAATAATTCCTAGTAAGAGTAATGTTAAATTAAATAATTCAACTTTAATGTTTAGTTCTCTTGATATAGTAAAAGTAGTTGTGGTACAGGTATTTAATTAAATTAATATCTCAATCTTGTAGATGATATGTGAATTCAATCACTATATTACAACTTGACACCATATTTTGTAGGTTTGTATGGTGTACAAATCACACAATACTGTCGTATAAAAGAAAATTATGTGAACTCAATCACTATTTTATTTTCGTGCAGGTTGTGACTTTAGAAATCTTGGTTTATGATTATGGCTTAATCAATTGTTGGTTGTTCACAAATTAAATTAATAGTTCATTGGTGAAATCATTCCTCCTAGGTTTTCTCTTTTTGAAGTTTGTTATTACTTTTAGGAGAATTTTTAAAAAATAGAAAAATAAGAAAAACTATTTACACAAAATAGCAAATTTTTTAGATAGTTATGATAGACGCTCATAGAAGTCTATCAGAATCGTTCGGTGATAGAAATGATAGAAGTCTATCACTAATAGATGTTGATAGTCTGTCCGTGTTTTTTTTTTTTTTGTTATTTTTTTGTAAATAGTTTGACATTTTTTTTATCTGTAAAAATTTTTCTATTATATTATTTTATTGAATTATCATTTTATTAAGAAAAAATTTAAAAAATAGAAAAATAAGGAAAATTATTTATACAAAATAGCAAAATTTTTAGATAGTTGTGAAAGATACTGATAGAAGTCTGTCAATGTCTATCCGTGTTCTTTTTTTACTATTTTCTGTAAATAATTTGACATTTTTTTTTATCGAAAATTTCTCATTTATTAACCTATTTAGACAAATGACAATCTCCACTCGTAACTAGCCCATCAATAAAATTCATTTCTTCTAAGTTTGACATGTCAAAATGGAAAAATTATTCAACATGGTTACCCCTTTAAACCTTTGGATGCATAGTAAAATAATAATTTTTAATTTTTTAAAAAAAATTGTCAACAACACATTACCAACCTCCATGAATAATTTTTCATAGAAATTCATGATTGTCTATACATATTTAATAAAATAATAATTTAAAGACCCAACAACTTTATGATAGTAAAATTTAACCAATATATTTTTAATAAACTAGCTACTAATTGGATAAAATTGAGAATCTTAAAACATTAACAACCAAAAGTGAGAATTACCTAACATAGGACCATAGCCTAATGAAAATAACAAGAATGATGAAAGTATTTCCATGAAAATCACTCACTTCCAAAACTTCCAACCAAAATCCAAAAGGGAGAAAAAGACAAAAAAATTCCAAACATTCATACATTAATTAATTATCACAAAAAAAAAAAAAGTCAACACACACCTTTTCATACACTTTCATTTCACTACTTCCCCTTTCTTTACAAAGATCTGCAAATCTCCTAAAATAGCACACAGTTATTTCCCCCCATAAACTGTTAAAAGTAATTTGACAAAAATTTCAATTATTCCAACAAAATCAGATAAGTAAGCAGTTTTCTAGCAGTTCCCTCATTTACAAATTCATCTTTCTTTTTTCTTTCTTTCTTTTTTACTTCATAAAAATTGAGGTAAAAACACCATTATTTTTTACCATTCACCATTTGGATGATTTGCATTTGGTAGATATTTTGTTTCCATCAAGGTAAGGTGCAAAAGTCTTCATTACTTCCTCATAAGTTGGTCTCTTGTAGTCCACAGCCTGAAAAAGAAGAACAAAAAAACAAGCTTTAATTACATGTTACTATATTTGTATGTAAGTTTAGCTTTGTATATTCTAAAATCTTGATTTTGATCCTTAAAACTTTTTGAAATCGTTATCAAACGAGTGTCTTAAAAGACCTGTTCAACAACTTCTTCGGGGTTCGCCCATTTCCACTCTGCAAATTCAACATCCGCTTCATCGTTGTCCAAGTTAATCTCACTGTCGTCTTTTGTCAATCTCATAAGAAACCTGTCATAAGTTCCAAAATGAGACCAAGGACAAAACAGTTGCATATAAACCTCATTTCTTTGCATCAATCTTGTCTAATTTCAATTTCAACTAGAATGAAAAAAGACAGAAAGACGGACCATTTTTGTGCCTGCCCGTGCCATTGCCCGCCCCAGAGACGATTGACTTTGGTCTTCACAGCAGGAGGAAAGTCGTAAGTCAACCATTTGGGTACCTGTTAACCGAAAACAATGCAAATTCTTGAATTTATTTCAGTACTATTGTTGAGGTGACTTTGAAAATGCTGTAGAAAGGGTCGGTTTAATAATTCATCACAAACGACGTTGAAACAAATCAACAAACAAAGTAATACCTCGGCAACGATTTCAGCAGACACTATTCCAGTTTCCTTTCTCAGTTCCCTAACAGCTGCCAACTTTGGGTCTTCACCATCTTCAATCCCTCCCTAAGACAAATGAATAATTGAATAAAACAGCCAATTCAATCTAACCGAAGATTTGAAGTCCTCACGGACGTTCGTTTTCTAAAAGAATTCTAGCAAAGAAATCTATTTTGTTTCTATAAAAGGATTTATCTAATGAATGATAGATAATTTTGGAACTTTATAGTGTCATCCAAGCAAAAGCCATCTTTGCAATTTCAAATTTTTTCAGAAGCAATGATGAGAGGCAAGAGCATATAGCGAGATCCTGTTACACTCAATATACCATTACATCGTGTCGTTATATCGATGCAACCACTGTTCTTTAGAACCACAATAACGGTCCTTGGATCTCGATAGTATTTGAGATATTGATTCGAAACTTTTCTGTTTATTTCAACAACATATCCCAAATCAGCTATGACATGTTGTTATAGGTTTATAGCTTCCCTCTTTCATCATGAGCCAACTTATAGCGATACCGATTCAAACGCCGTCGATATCAAAAGGGCAGATAATCCATTACAGTTCACAAGTTCACAACTAACCTGCAGTCTCCAAAATTCATACAATTGAACAGAATTTGGAACAACATCTTCCCATGAACTAAAAATGAGCCATTTAGATATATTGAGCAATGAAACAAAATTCCAAAATGAAGCAGAGGAAAAGAACAGAGGAAATTTCAAAATCACCTGAGGCATCTGCCATGCTCCTGGAACATTCAGTCTAGAAGCCACAAAAACCTGCATAACAAATCTGATTAGATTGCAATCTTTTTCTCAACCACATAATTCCCAAAAACAACAAAAGAATTCCAAAACAAAATAACTACAACAACACCTTCAAATCCTTAAATCTTAACAAACACTCAACATCATCATAGCTCCACTCTCACAATTGCAACATTACATGAAAAAAACAAAAAAAAACAAAAAACAAAAAAAACAAAACCCAGAAAAGAAAAACAAAATTCAGCCATGAATATAGATCTAGCGGAGAAATGGGCAATCAAATTCATCACTAGTTCTTGAAGATCATAAAACAAAAGAAAAGAAAATGGACACCCATCTCTCGAAAAGCCATAGAAACAGAAAGGGAGAGAATCTGTAGTGATGTTTTGAGGAAGAATTTATATAAAGAAGAAGAAAGAAAAGAAAACCTGATTGTCAGAGTTGATGAGACAAACGCCAACGTTGGGGCGGTAACCAGAAGGAAGAGAATCCATGATTAGGGCGTTGTTTAGTTTTAAGAATGGGATTTGGGAATTTGGGGTTTTCAAAAATTAGAAGAAGTCAGAGTTTTGAGAGAGACAGAAGAGAAAGAGAGAGAGAGTTTTGAGATTTTGGGAGTGGAATATGAACGACGCTGACTACAAGAAAAAGAAAAAGAAAAAGGAGAAAGGCAGAGATTTTTATGGTGGTGGCGGAGGCCAGAGTTTTATGTGCCACTCTTTTTTCTTTCTTTCTTTCTTATCTTCCACACTCTCCCTTTTCCCTTTAAATACTATCCATTTGTTGGGTAATTTTACCCTGTGTTCGCTCACACCAATTCAAAACTACAAACTCTAACCTCAATCTCCGTCTAGTCCAAAGAAACCTTTGCACACCTTCTTTTTTCTTTTTGTGATTTTGCGATCAAAGTTTCACATCGATTAGATAAAAAAAGGATCATGAATACATAAGTGAGAGTAACTATTATTATTGTGTAGAATCAAAAGCAAAATTATGAGAGTTTATGCTAAAGTGGACAATATCATACAATTATGGAGATATGTGGAGGACAGTTGTCCCTATATCAAAGTCATGCTCCTAGTTTAACAATGTCGGTAGAATCCTCAGGTGTCAAATAAAGAAGTAGTGAGTCTTAAAAGATGTAGAGTTATAGTGGAGATTTGTGATTGAACTAGTTTATTGGACTGGCAGTGATGATTGTTTGAGGGGAAGTTCGATGACACTTCCTTCATGGGTAACACAAGTAAAAACAATATATATCTTCAATATTGTAAGACCTTTTTTAGGTAAAACCCAAAGCAAACTTATAAGGGTTTATGCCCAAAGTGGACAATATCAAACCATTATAGAAATTTGCAGTAACATCTATGAACTTTCATAAGTGTATTAATTAATTTATATCATTCATTACATTCTGTTTGGATAAACATGGTGTGAAGCTCATTGTTTTATCAGTTAAACTCTAAAGTTTCATAAGCAAATCAATTTAGATTCTCAATTAAGATTTTCTTTTATATCGTTCATGCATCAATTCTAATAGTCTATTTTGTTATTCCGACAAAAAATCTACACGTACAATAATTGATGCGTGGATAATTTTCAAATGTAATTTTTTTTAGAACAATTAGGAGTAGAGAATTCGAATCACATATCATGTGGTTACTAATACATTAATATGCCAATTGAGCTATGCTCAGTTTTTGCTTCAAAGATTTTAATAAAGTTCTAAATTAATTCATTTATAATAATTTAAGACTTTAATCGATACATTTATGAAAGTTGAATGTTTAAATTGATATTTTTTTCTTAATGGGTTAAACCTCACATCATACGTTAACATGGTGGATAATAAATAAGAGTAGTGAGTGAGTGTAGTATTGAAAATTTTCGTATGAATCAAATGGTTTGGAGGCCATATTGAACAAATTCCTTTTTGAACAAGAATAATTTTGTTTAATCTATCGATTCTTGTTCAATTGTTCCATCAATTTTTTTTTAGCCTAATTGCCTTTATTTTATCCAATGTGCTCATCTTTTAAACTACCAAATCATGTTAAATTATCACTTTTTATTCCGCATGTGCACACGCTTACCAAATAATGCTACCAATGAAAATGTATATTAAAACAAGTCTAAAATTTCAAACGTAATTAAAGTTTTTTTTAAAAAAGTCTAACAATTAAATAAACACGCCTATAAAGTTTATATACTAAATTATTGGTCATTTTAAATAGGAATTTTTTTTTAAAAAAAAAAGAAATAAGGAAACTATTTACATCAAATAATAAAATTTTTAGATAGTTATGATAGACGTTAATAAAAATCTATCCGTGTCTATTAAGGATAGATTTGATAGAAGTCTATCACTGATAGATGCTGATAGAAGACAATTAATGTTTATTAGTGTTTTTTTTTTGCTATTTTCTGTAAATATAGTTTAACATTTTTTCTATCTGTGAAAATTTCTCTTTTAAATACATTTTTAGGGTTAGTTATAAGAATAGCAAAAGAAAGGAAAAAATCTTAAATTTACAAATATAGTGAAAAATTATTAATTTGATTTTCATTTTTTTATTATTCTAATGTTACCATCATTTGTAGTAATATCTCATCCAATTTATGTTTGGTATATCAGCCAACTGATATATCTATATTTGGTCCAAAGTCAAGTGATATATATACTTTTAAATTAAAGTGGACCAACCATACAATTGATATACCATATTTATCTAGCAACAAGTGCTCGTGCATTTTTTTTTTATAATTTGTTAACTAAATTTGAATTATTAATTATTTGTTTCAAAGTATTATTTTTGTAGTATATTGTCATCAGTTTATTATGGTTCAAGTCGTCATATTCTGAATTAATGTTGATAAGCTATTAATACACCAATGTTACACTTGAAATTAGATTTTAAACGTGTGTCGATATACTGTTTATATACTTGAAAAATGAATATTTAAAAAGTATTAATATGCTAATGAGATACATCAATTTTATACTTGCAATAAATTTTGAATTAATGTTGATATAATACCAATATACTAATAATGTTAAACTTGAAATTTTATTTATAATAATTGTTGATATACTTACTAAAACACTAATGATATAATTGAAATGTTTTTATTAAGTATTGATATACTAATATCATATTGATATAATAATGATATATTTGAAATGAATTTTTAATAACTATAGACATCCTAATAATATCAATAGATGAATGTTATATATTTTAAAATGAGTTCTAAATGAATGTGGAACTGTTGATATATCAATGAAATAGTTAATATTACACTTTGAAGTGATGATATTATATTATTAATACACTAATAATGTAACTGAAATACATTTTGAATTAGTTGATATACATTGAAATACTAATGTTATACTTAATCTCTACGAATGATATATTTTATATTTAACATATGAACAATATAACTGATAAACTTTCCCCTCTCTAAATCTCGTACATCTAGTCATACGAAAGAAAAAAATAATATTCACTATAATCGAAGAAATAACATCCACCACAATACAATTACTCTTTGTTTTATATATTTTTTTTTATCTTTATAAAAATAATAATTACTCTTTGTTTTATATATATTTTTTATCTTTATAAAAATAATAGTTACTGTCCACTTTTGCTTTAAAAAAAAAAAAAAAAAGTTACAGTCCACTTAAGATTTTCATTATTATATGTGCCAAATGCTGCCTCCATATAAATTAATAGAGTCTGACTATAATTATATATATTAAAATTATAACGAATTGATTTCTCCCATTTAAAGAATTGCATTAATTTCTCAATGTGATGCGGTTGCCACTAGATAATAGGATAATAAAAATGAAATTCCACTCTAATTTATCAAAAAAGCAATCCAACTCAATCCCATCCACATCTCCCCCCTCCCTTTTCTTTTTTTAATTATTATTGCCCTAATTACGTAAATAGCCATCTACATTAATTATATATACGTCACAAATAGAAACGAAATCAAATTGTTAAGAAAATTTTTACTTGAGAGTTTTTTTTAATTAATAAAATTGATTGTGTGATAAAATTCTAAATCTTATATACTTCACCTGATAGGTTAGGAACAAATTTGTACTATCACTCTCAAAGTAAAAAGTTTGCTTCTGGTTCTACTATATTGTGAAAAAAATAATTTAATTTTTATAAATTGAGCATATAATGTAATTAGAAATAGATTTAAAAGAGTTATAATCTTTTTAATGTGTTTCTTTTTCTATTTGATGTGTCTCATTTTACTCAAGTTATAAGAAGTTTTTGAAAGAAGTTTTTAGTTACAAAATGCTTAAATCAAAAGCACTCACTAATTTATCACAAAAACATTTAAAGGCATATTTTAACAATTTTCTAATAATACTTTTATATGAGGTTGTCAAATAGAATCACTCTCCTTGTATTTGGAATGTGATATTTGATTGGGGAAAAAGGCATAAATCCTCCTATATTAAATTTTGATCCATATATTATTATTTTCAATCAACATTTTCATATATTTTTATGGATAAAGACCGACACTAGAATCAATCTCATGTCATATGTAACGTAATATTGACAAACACAAAAACAAAAAAACGAGCAAAATCAGGATATATTAAATTTCTATCAACATATTTCCATATATGTCCACCACTAAAGATCGATACTACTATCCTCTCGTTTGTAACGTAATATTGATAAAGAAAAAAAAAAGAACAAACTAAACATATATTGAATTTTCATCAACATATTGCCATTTTAAACAACGTTTCCATGTATGCGTTCACAATTAAAAATCGACATTAGAAATTAGTCACTGTTTTCAATACATCATAAAAATATACTTAATTACGCGAACATAATATTAATAACAAGGATCTTTTAAACTCTAAAAAAAATGTAAAATGCTTCTAGTTATAGTTGATGAAAAAAATTGGAAAAGAGAATTTACATGACCTTCACGTGCCATCTATGGTAAATTTGCGTTTAGGGAAAAATGTCACATGCAAAACAATTAGATTTACACATTGATGTAACGCTTGCTAATGACACTCCGATGTTTAAGTTAGTTATTTTAGTAAAAAGTCAAAATAAGATTTTACAGAAGAAGATGAATGTTATGAATATTGATATTTAATTAAAATATTTCTATAAAATTGAGATCTCAATGTTACCGAGAAAAACTAATGGAAGGGAAGGAATGAAGGAGAAAAAGATGGCATGGATGATATGGGGATGATGATGATGTGAAGTTGAGGAAAGCCTATATTATGGGAAATGAGGAGAGATGTAGAGGATAAAAAATACTAAGAGCGTAGGATAGCAAGAAGTACTTTTAGTCAATGAGTGAGGTCGGACAGATGTTTCAGAAAAGGACAGGAAAAGCAGAAGCTAGTGGGGGAGGAACTCCGTTGACTTTTTTCTTTCATTACTAAGAGAGAGAAAAAGGCATCTTTTTTTTTTTCTTTTCTTTTTCCTCCTTTTTGCCCTTTTTTCTTTTCTTATTTCTTCATTTATTTATATCTAAATTATAGAGAAATTTTCATAAATAGAAAAAATATCAAACTATTTATAGAAAATAGCAAAAAAAAAAAAATATTGATAGATATTGATAGATTTTTATCAGTGATAGACTTCTATCATTTCGATCACTGATAAACTCTGATAGACTTCTATTATTGTCTATCACAACTATCTAAAAAATTTACTATTTTGTGTAAATAGCTTTCCTTATTTTTCTATTTTTAAAAATTCTCCTAAATTATACATAATATTATGAATTTAGAGATATCGTTTAGGTTAAAAAAGTATTTTTATGGCAGGTTTAGTATCCAAATTTTCATAGAAGTAACAATTTAGTCCTTCAACTTTAGTGGGTAATAATTTGGTCTTTGTAGTTTTGAATTTGTAGCAATTAAGTCTTTAAACTTTAATAAGTAACAATTTAGTTCATATATTTTGAACTTTGTAACAATTTAGTCCATATAATAATAAGTGTCAATTTTTATTACATAACAACTTAGTTTGTCTAATTTATTAAGTATTTGATTCATTCTCAATTTATCGATATACATGTGTAAGAAATATCATTAAATCTTAAAAATAATTTTTCTCAATAAAGACTAAATCATTACAAATTGTAAAATATATGAACTAAATTATCACTTATTAAATTTTAAAAACTAAATTGTCAAATTTAAAAGTAGAAAGACTAAATCGTTGCCACCTTAAGTTTAGGGACTAAAGTATTACTTTTATAAAAATTTAGATACCAAAAGTAATTTTAAACCTAAGTTTTAATTATGTCTCTAGATTTCCAAATGTTCATTTTTACTCTTAAACCTTAAAATTTTGTTTTGAAAAATATTCTTGAACTTGAAATTGTAAAAAAAAAAAAAAAAAAATATCTTTCATGAAAACAAATTATGGAAATTAATGTAGTAATTGAAATGTCAAAATTAGAAAATGTATGTTATATTATCTCCATATATGTAAAATATTAATTAAGATAATTGTTACTCTTATTTCATCTCAAGAGATATTATTAAAAAAAAAACTATTTTTATAATCAATTTTTATACATTAGTTGTCACGTTAATTTATGTATATAATTTTAGCGATATATAATTCTGAGATGAATAAATAGTAACAATAATGATGTCACTTATTTTTACACATTAGTTGTTATATATGTCTGTTTGCATCTTATTTTAACCTAAAACGTCCCCTTATGCATGTTTTGAATCAATTACAAAGTTCAAAGGTAAAAATGAAACTTCTAAAAAATCTAAAGGCATAGCTATACCTACCCAAAATTTTAAGGTATTTTGTATAATTTAACATTTACTTTTTTAATTAGGTTAAATTACAAGTACAGTTAAAAGAACCTTCAATTTTTTTTATCTATTTAGTCCATAAAAAACTATAAAATTTTCTTATAACTAATTCTCTAAACTTTAAAAGTGTTTCGTAAGTTCTTAAACTTTCAATTTTTATCCAATAGATGTCTAATTTTATTTTTTATTTTTTTATCTAATAAGTCATTGTCCAATTAGAAAATTTTACAAAAATACTAGACACAAACATGCAAGCTTAAGGTTGCCCTTACACTCAAGAATAAAAAAATTTTAAATCTAAATTGCTCAACTAATTTTAACCTTTTTTTTTTTTTTAACCGGAGCCTATTTTAAAGTTCGTGAATCTATTAATTGCTTTTAGTGCTTGAAACCAAATAGAAAAAAAGTTCAAATACTACTTTGGTCTCTATACTTTAGATTTTGGTTCATATGAGTTTGTGTACTTTCATAATGTTCATATTGGTCCCTGTATTTTAAGCTTTGGTTCGTTTTTGTCATATATTTTAAAAATGTTAATTTTATTCTTTGTAATTTCAACTTTGGTTCATTTTGGTATTTATACTATTAGAAGTGATTATTTTTTTTATATACTTTTAAAAAGTGATAATTTTTTCCTTAAAAATGAAAATGAAGGACCAAAATGGTCACATTTTTAATCAAAATGAATATCATGAAAGTAAAGGGACAACCAACGTTGAGTACAAGAACCAAAATAAATATTTTGAAAATACAAAGACAAATGAACCAAGGCTAAAAGTATAAAGACCAAAGTAGTATTTCAATTTTTTTTTGGAAAGTTTATAGACAAAATTTGTATTTTTTTTTTTTTTTTTTTTATATTCGTGAGTGTCCAGGTCAATATACATACAGCTCAACTAATCTTACGGGACAATCCGCATGACCTACAATATTTGGATATCAAGAAAACATGTAGGTTATTAGATTTTAGGTACGTGGCCACCATGGATGGAAAAGTTTATAGACAAAATTTGTATTAATCTATTTTTAATATTTAAATATTTAGCTTAAATACCTCCATGCTCACTTTTATAGGTAATTATATATTTAGAGTTTAACCTCCTTACAAATTTGTGTTATAAATTCTCAATGAAGACATTCCATTAAACCATCGGTAAAATTTTAATATATTATTTTGTTAATATTTGAACATGTAGACATTGAGGATAGCCAACCCCTCGATGAATAAAATTCATTTCTTTCTATTGGCATATCTTAGTGTTCAAATATAATAATAATTAAAACAATAATTTCAACTTTATTTTAGAACATTCCAATCATTTTTTTTAACGTTGACTAAATTAACATTAAAAGATTAAGAATTAAATTAAGAATTACAAGGAAAATTTAATTTCTAGCATAAATCATTGGTGTTATAACTTAAAAGAATTATAATATTATTTATCAAAATATTTATTCAAACTATCATTTCTACTCATGAGAAAGGGGAAAAAAAGGACAAATTATGGAAAGGTCCAGATTTTTGGACACTTCCTTTTCCTTAAGTCAGCGTTTGCTTTTTTCTTTTTCCTTTTTCAATTATATTTAGCATTTTACTTTTCCATTTTCAACTTTTAGTATAATATTTATTTTTCCTCTCTTAAACTTTTAGATTAAACAACAAATTTAATCATGGACTTTCATGTTTCTGTTGCTTTGATTTTTAAATGTAATGTGGTTATGTCTTGGTATCTTAACTTTAGTTATAATATGTATATTTTTTTTTCATTAATACCATTTCTTAAAAATTGACTTGATTTATTGATTCAACTAACGAGTGATGATTTAATATAGTATTAACAATAAGTGGTATAATTTATCTATTCATTTCATTAAAATAAAATTAGCTCGCCTATCTTTATCTTATAATTTTTTTAACAGTGATTCTGTTATCTAATTGGCCTATTCTCAAACGTTATGTCAGGTCAAAATATCACTTAAAATTTCGTTTAATGTATCAGGTCAAATATTTAGGTACTAATGCCCAATTTAAAAAGATTCATTATTATTCAACACCAATTTATAAAATGTGGCAAACTAGACACAAAGTATATTTAGGGCTAAATTTATAATTTGACTTTTAAATTTTATTTTTAGGATAAAATATGATTTTTTTTTCAATCTTTCATTTGGACATTTTATTTTATTTTACCAAGATAAATTTTATTAAAAATGAAAAAAAAAACTAACAACCCAAAGATTTAAAACATGTTTGAGCAACTTTCTAAATATTTAATAATATTTTTTTTTTTGAAAAAAATTTAGTATTTACCTCAAACTTGATAGATTGTATCAATTTTAACCATAAACTTTTAATTTCATCAATTTAAACTTCAAATTTAGTAGGTTGCAACAATTTTCTAATTCTAAATTTTTAATTTCATCAACTTAAACATTAAATTTAAATAATTATATCAATTACACACTTAATTAATTCTTTTTAGGGATAAAATTAATAAAATATGTCAAGTTTGAGATTTAAATTAAACTGCAAGTTAAAAGTTAAAATTGATGAAATAAAAGTTTTGGTTAAAATTAATACAGTAAGTCAAGTTTTAGGTCAAAAATGATTTTTTTCCCTTTTTATTTAATGAAAAACATTCTTTTAAGCACTAAAACAACAAACATAAAAGCCGTTAAGCAATCAAGGACTGGTGGATAAGAAGAACCCACTAGATAGTAGATTTCATACTTACAGCTCAAGCTTGCAAAGTAGAATATGACTAAAAAATGACGATTGCAATTTAAGACTAATAATTAAGTACATAGCAACATATTTTTAAGAATTACAAATATAACAATATCTATAGTGATAGATTTTATCGCTCTTATCAGCGATATAGTCCATCACTGATAGAGTCTGAGTGTTAGATCTAAATTTTACTATATCTGCAAATTTTTTTTGTATTGTGCTCTATGTATTAATACTTTAGATTTGATTACTATATTTGCAACTGCTCTAAGAAAAGTCGTTAAGTAAAAATTAAGAATTTTCAATTTTTAAATTAAATATTTTGAAACGAATCCATTTCCAGTTCAGTTCTTCATTTTTTTTTATTATTATTGTAGGTAAAATTTAGGAAAATTTTCACAAATATTAAAAATGCCAAACTATTTACAAAAAATAGCAAAAAAAAAAAAAAAAATACTGATAGACATTGATAGACTTCTATCAACATCTATCAGTGATAGACTTCTATCATTTCTATCACTGATAGACCCTGATAGACTTCTATCAGTGTCTATCACAACTATCTAAAATTTTTGCTATTGTGTGTAAATAGTTTTTCTCATGTTTCTATTTTTAAAAACTCCCCTAAAATTTAATAGGAAAGATAACATTAATTTTAGGAAAATTTTCACAAATATAAAAAATGTCAAACTATTTACAAACAATAGCAAAAAAAACTCTGATAGACATTGATAGACTTCCATCAGCATCTATCAGTGATAGACTTCTATCATTTCTATCACTGATAGACCTTGATAGACTTCTATCAGTATCTATCACAACTATCTAAAAATTTTGTTATTTTGTGTAAATAGTTTTCCTCATTTTCCTATTTTTAAAAATTTTCCTAAATTTTATAGTTTTAACCATATGAGATACAAGAATTTGAACTTCTAACTTCAACAAAAAAGGGAAGATGTCAATTATATAGATCAGGTTTTACTTTAAAGTTTTAAATGTTTAGAATGATTAAACTTAGGCAAAAGGAATATTATTATCTTGTTGAATTTGAATTATATTATAAACAAACTTTCACCATTCAAGATAAAAATCATGAATAATAGAGATAAAATTCATTGTAAATTGCAAAATTCTTTGGATAGATCTAAAATTAGGGTTCTTATTCACAATGCCTTTGGCCCAGGTTCAACTCTTGTGTAATGGGTTTTCACGTAACGCTCGAGTTTAAGAGGAGTAAATGAATGAACCAAGATTACATTCAATTAAGAGAAATTTTGAGGATATAAAATTAAAGAACTGGTTAAGAATGACTTACAACAATTGATAGTTATGTCAAAATGGATATAATTTGATCAATTGGCATAGTACTTGTACTATCATCATCAAAGTCTAAGATTCGATTCCCCCACGATACATATTTAATCTAATACCTTTGAAAAAAAAATTGATAACTACTGCTATACGTTAGTTATGTCAAAATAGTGAATTCTCGGTTTTTGGATTCGTGGGCAATACCCATCAAGAAAGGCGTATTCGTTGACTTCCATTGACCACCAAGAAAAGGTTCAAATTGATGAAAATCCTTTTCCCATCTTCTTCCTCAAGCCCTAGAACGACTGCTACCACGAGTTTCGATCACATGAGTTGTCTTCCTTCACTAGCTGTTGTCTTCACCAGCCGTCGTCTTCCTTCTAAAAAATCATTATGTGAACAATTATCATAAACACACATAAATTCTCTCTATGACCCTAATTACAAAAAATACTCTCTCAAAGCTTTATAGCACTCATTAATTGGAGTTGGTATGTCAGGCTTATAATTGGGATGATTACAAACCAAAGGCTGCCAAAACTCTGTAAATTCTATCTTGACAAAATATTTGAATACTCCATAGCTCCTGCTAGACTTATTGTCTACGATGACAATCATAATTCTAAACTAAGAGAAGTATAACTTACTCTACCATAAAAGTAAACCATTTGGAATGGATAAATTCAAAACTTTTATAATAATAAAGTATAAATTGTTGTTTCAAATGCAATATTTACAAAAACTACAGATTGAATAAAAAAAAATCTATTAACAAATAAAATTTTAGAATTATTCAAAACTATGATATAAAATTCAGTTATGAGTGAATTGATAAAAAGTTATTTTAGAACTATTTAAATCTACAAATATAACAAATAACATCTCATTCAAATATTTTATTTTTTTTTATTAAAAAATTCTAAAATTTTATTTTTAAAATTATTTTCGACATAGCATGTATTGGGTTAATTTATATATATTTTTATATTATTTACAAAACTTTTGTGATAATCCTCCCTTACTTATTATTATTATTTTTTTCATTTGATTTGATTACCTCTTAATTTCAAACTTTAATTTAAACCAAAAATATATATTGTTTAAAATTTCGTGATAATCCTTCCTTAGTTTTATTTTTTATTTTTTAAATTTTTGTTAGTTCATTTGTGTTGGTAAAATATATATTGTTTAAAATTTCGTGATAATCCTTCCTGAGTTTTAATTTTTTTAAAAATTTTTTTGTTAGTTCATTTGTGTTGGTTGTTATTCTTTTTTTCAAGCAAACAGTTGCGCATCTTGTTATCACTATTATCAAGAGCATGATGGTCGTTACACTGCTTCTTCTGCCTAGAGAATATTTTTTCCTTTTTTGTTGTAGATTTTCAGCAACAACTTTCTATTTTGGTCTCCATAAAGATTTTCTACCTTACTGTTTTAATTATTTCTCTATGTTCCTTGTATAAAGTCGTATTATCTTTGTTTTTAAGGTTAGTCCTTTTGAATGTTTTGTCGTTGAAAACAAAATAACTTTTGAATGTTTTTTTTTCCTTAGAGTGGGATTGAAAGTGTGCTTTCTTGTGTTGATGTAGTTAAGAAGTTAATGTATTGATAGTCAAAGTTCAAAGTTTGTGAGGAGATCTCACCTTTTAATTAATCATATTTTTAAAACTTTTTTCTAACCTTTTGAATTGAATTTTTAATCTCTTAGTTCAAAATTTTTAAATTTTTTTATCGGTTTAAATTGTTGATTTCAAGAGAACAAACAAACTAATAATTAATATTTTCATTTATAATAAGAAAGCTTTAAAATAAAAGTTAACCACTTTTATCCGAATTAAAAACCTCTTTCTAATATATCAATAACTACTATTCAATTTCTTAAAAAAAAAGGACTATTCTTTTTTTAAAAAAGGCTCATCTAAAAGAAATTTAAATCTCAATCTCAGTCACACACAAAAGAGTAAAAAAAATAATTAAATATAAAAAAATTGTCTTAATCTATCCTCTTTCTCTTTCATCTTAGTTATGACTACACTTGTTAAAAGAAAAAAAAAAGGTTAAAAGTTTAGTGAAAAAAAAAAGTAAAAAGTAAACAAACATAAAGAAGTAATGCACTACAAATATAAGAAAAATTGGAGGAAAAGCTACCAATAGAGGTAAAAAAGAAGAAAACCAAGTCAAGTCTCATATGTATATATATAAGAGACACCTTCAACATAGTTCTATCAAGTTGCACAATGAAAAATATGTTGTTTACAAAAGGAAAAAGATAGAGAAAAGGCAGGTAGGTGCAAAAAGAAAAAAAAAAACTATAATGAAATATAAAAAAAGAAAAAGAAAGAATAAAGAAAAGGAAAGAAAATGAGATGCCTTAGGAAATTGCGAGCCTAATTTTAATCATTTATAGAGAAAATTTAATTAGATTCAAAATTTAACTCAATTTAATCCTAAATCAAATCTCAAAATTTTTAGATAAAATGAGCTTTTTTTTTTTTTTTTTTTTTTTTTTTTTACAAAAAGTATGCATTTAACTTCAATATAATGAAATTATTTAAGATTATTAGATATTAAAAAAACTTGTTATACATTTAGCTTGAATATAATGTGATTATTCTTGAATATAATGTGATTATTTAAAGTTATTAGATAAAATAAGATTTGTTTTGGAAAATTTCTTATCATTTAAACGTGAATTGAAGTTGTTTTTAGATAACATGTAATTTTTTTTTTTTTTTTTGACTTTTTTTTTAACGTGAATGCCTTTTGTTTTGTTTTTTTTTCTTTTTGGATAAAATGAGTTTTTTTTTTGAAAATTTATTATCATTTATCGAAGGTCAATTTATAATGAGATTATTTAATAATTTAATGTAAAATTACCTAAGATATTCTTATGACCATCAACTAAAATGGAAAAAAATGGAAAATCAAAAGTTTCTTTTAGATAACAAATGATTTTTTTTTTGAAAAATTCTTTTAACGCAAATGTTTTTCTAGATAAAATGAGATTTTTAATATTTATTATCATTTAACGTGAATGGTTTTTTTTTTAAAAAAATTTCTTGTAATTTAACCTGAATGTCAATTTATAATGAGATTATTTAATGATTTAATGTGAAATTACCTAAGATATCCCTATGACACATTAATTAAAAGGGCAAAAGGTAAAATCAAAAGTTTCTCCCCCTTAACCCATTTTAGTTAGTATATATATATAAGCTTCAATGACCCGAGGTTAATTAATTAAATTCTTTAATTAGTTAATTTCTATTCATTAACTATGGGACAAACTACTATAGACCCATAGTTACATTCTTATGCATTGTAGCACAAATTGCATCCATAGATATAATCATTACCTGTAAGTTGACCCTTCACGAGATGTTCATAATTACAGCTGGGTGAAATGTCTGTTTTACCCCTGTAATTACCTCTATGTCCTTAAGTACCACTGATCCTCTAATAAACAATTTGTTTATGGTCTAACCATAAACCAAGTCCCTCTCGGGTCAGTGAGAGGACATGACCCCATCATCCACGTTCTGGAGTCAACACTTAAGAAAACTACCTATCTACTTACCTTATAGGAGAAGGAGTGAATTCCATCTTGTAAAATTACGTTCTCAACTCCCCATTTGGTCAAGTCCCCAAAATGGTAGATATATTGAGTCGGCGGCTTGAGCCAATCTCACCCACACAAATAAAAGAACAAGCCCTCACAGATAGGAGTTTATAATTCAATTAGGATTAAGATCGAGTCACATATGATCATCATATGAAATATTAATCTTTTTCAATTAATGGATTTACAAAGAGAAATTAATTATTTTGCAGTCTAGTCTTATATAAACTCTTTGTATAGGATATCCCACTCACATATCTCCACATGAACGATTTGGATCAAATTGTTTGTAACAATTACACAGTGGGTCATATTCATAGTGTCACTAGGATAAGACATTCAACCTCATCCATGTACTATAGACCCTTTAAGTTATTTGTTAAACATGATCCACCGTATGTCAACTACAGACTGTTTAAGATTATATCTAATAACCTTGGATTTTTACTATAATAGATGATTTAATATGACATATTTAACAATTAAAAAAATTATTTAAATAACTAATTGAGTACAAAGTTTTAAGGCACAAATTCCAATAATATGTCCGATAACTGATATACAAAATCTAAAGTATATTAGATATTAGTAATATACATATTGATACATTGACGTAGGTACAACAAATTTAAAATTGTTGTTATACTTACCTTAGCTATTGTTAGGTTTACAAATATAGAAAAATTTCATTATTTATCCGTGATAGTCCGCAATAGAATTCTATCACAATCTATCGTTGATAAACAGTAAAATTTCTCTATATTTGTAAATAGTTTGACTCGTATATATATATATATATATATATTTATTTATTTATTTATTTATTTGCTACTCTTGCTACTACCCTAAAATCAATCTCTATATATATATATATATATTTTTTTTTTGTGTGAAAGAATCAATCCCTATACTTGAGATAATATTATTAATCAAACTGTGGGCTATGATTGTTTAATCCAGCACTAAATATAAATATAGAAAGTAGATAATTAAATATTAACTTTCCATTTAATGTAGAGAAGTAAAGCGCATTTATTTAGATCATAGAAGCATGTGAAAAGTTAAGCTTGAAATTAGGAATATATATATATATATATACGGAGAAGATAATATGCTTAGAAGCTGTTTGAGACGCTGAGTTAAGATATGATGTCTGAAATTTATATGTTTGTAGAGTTCATGCCTATGTTTGGAGTGCATGATTATTTTGTCCGAGTTCATACGTTTGTATAGAGTCGAGTTCATATGTCTAGGATATCTGGTACAATTTTTTGAACTCTAAATAATTTTCTTTTATGATTACTACTTTTGTTTTGAAAAATTTTTATTCAATAATTCTACCCATCTTTGTTTAAATAAAATATGAATTGTAATTTATTTTATTTTATTTTTTAAAAGTTTTTCTTTCTTTCTTTCTTTTTTTTTCTTCTCTTTTATGGTAATGAACAACAACTAACCCTCTATATTTCTTGTAAGAATATGGTTAAATAAAATGGGAAACCAAAAATAAATTAAAACTTTTGATTCCTAATTTTTATCCATAAATTTCAGTTATCATCGTCTTCTTCTTCGTTTTCTTCTTCTTCCTATTGTTGCTTTGTATTTTTTCTCTATCAGGAATTTTTTTAAATTGAATCTCCCGCATCATTTGAGCAGTTAATGAAATGCCACCACATTTCTTAAACAACTCCACTTTCAATTACTCCAAATTTGGAGGACTACTAGAGAACAAATCTCCATTTTTCACTAATTTTTGCAAGAAAATATTCCAAGAAAAAAAGGAAAGTTTTTTAAACATAATTGTGATAGACATTGATAGACTTCTATTAGCATCTATCAGTGATAGACCCTGAAAGACTTCTATCAATGTCTATCAGTGTTTTTTTGCTATTTTCTGTAAATAGTTTGACATTTTGTCTATCTGTGAAAATTTCCAAAAAATCTATATTTTATGGCTTTTGTTTGTTATTTGTTACATATTTTTCCAAATATTCACTCATTTGATATGTGAATTTAATTAACTAAAAATATATTTTACAATTTTCTACATATAAATGTTGCACTTAATGTAGACAAAATATTGCTATTGATATAATCAACAACCTTACAACATACTTTTACCGTCATCAGTCTTATAATAGTCGAAGATGGTTGTCGAAGTTGATTATCAAAGATGATTTTCGTTGGAGTTTGTAGTCATATGTGGTTGTTGAAGCTCGACTATTGGAGTTTGTCATTGGAGGTGGTTGTCGGAGCCCATATTTGGTCGTCAGAGTTGGTTGCGCGAAGGTGGTTGTCGAAGTTGATCATCGAAGGTGATTTTTGCTGGAGTTTGTAGTCGGAGGTGGATGTCGGAGCTTAAAGTTGGTCACACGAAAGTGGTTGTCGGAGTTGGTCATCGAAGTTTGTTGTCGGAAGTAATTTTCAGAGCCTGAAATTGGTCTTCGGAGTTAGTTGTGCAAAAGTGGTCGGCGAAGTTGGTTGTCAGAGCCTGAAGCTGGTTCTTGGAATGTGGTAACAGTAGTCGCCGAAAATGACAAATGGGTGGAACCATTGAAAACATTGGAAGAAGGGAGAGTTGAGGTGAGTTGGTAAAATATACCAACTCAACTCCACCAACATTTAAAGTTGGTGGACCAAATATTGAATTGGTATATTTTACCAATTCAACTTAACTCATGTTGATATGCCAAATATCCCTTAAATTTTGATTTTTGGGGTTCGGAGAACATTCATAATTGCTTCTTAATTATTACCTTTCATAGAGTTAATTTAAAGTAATTTATCAAAAAGATTATCTAGGATCAAGTGACTGTTTAATGATGAGGGGAGCATCAATTTCAAATGATGGCATTAATACATTTATTTTATACCTAAACTTTCAACTCACTTTTTCCAACGAGAAAGATAAAGACCAGTTGATCACGCTTTCGTTCTTGATTCATGTAAGGTATAATACCTATTTTCTTTATTATTATTATTGTTATTGTTATTTTTTTATTTTTTTATCGAAAGTCAACAGAAAAAGGTTTGATAATCCGTGAATATATATATTTTAATTAAGTTTAAAATGGGAATAATGGCATAAAAAACTTATTTTAAAGGTTGAAAATAGCAAATAACCTACTTTTTGAAAAAAAAAAAGCAAAATTACTCTTTGATGATGTCATGACTACGTAAAGTTATAGTATTGTCCTTTTTGATATATATTTTTTTTCTATTTTCTCTTCTTTTTCCAATGTTCGACTCCTTTTTTTTTCTTTCTTTTCTCTTCTTCTCCAACGTTCTCTCTTTTTTTCTTCCCCCTCTTCTTCTCCATCTTCTTGTTTTTTGTTCTTTTGCGACTTCTTCTCCAGCTTCTTCTTCTTCTTCGGCACGACAAGTCCACACGAGCAGCTTCGAGGTGTTAGCATAATTAATTTAAATCTATATTATATAGATTAACCCTAAGATCATTCATGTCAAGTTGTCAAGAATAAATAACATACCGGATTCCATTGAGAGATTGAAGATAACTCTATGATGATGATAGACTATTGTCTTCCTCAACCAAAACTCCGAATGCCTTAGTGGGATCTCTCTCCAGATGGATTCAAGAAAGACTGAGTGCGTGTTGTTTTGGTGTGTTGGGGACCATAACCCTAAGGTCTCTTTATATACTAGTTCAATTAGGGTTCCCATTAAACCCTAATCAATCTAGGAATAGGCTTTTACCCATTAAGTCCATACTCAATTAGGATTCCTAGGGCCTTAATTAATTAGATCACATAATAGGGCCCAATCTAATAAATAACCCAATGTGATAAAATAATAATCCACATACATAGCCCACATATTAATTATACATATTTTATTTAAAAATATGTCTAACACGAGGGACCAACTTCGGTGAGTGAGAGTGAGAGAGAGCGAGATCAAGAGAGAAAGCGAGAGAGAGAGATGAGAGTGATTGTGAGTGAGAAAAGGAAGAGAGAGCGAGAGTGAGAGCGAGATGGACTTTTCCGTGTGCGCGAGTTCATTTCGGTAATTTCATCTGAACTTAACGTCAGCAAAGGGTCATTTGACATTTTTTTTAAAAAAAATCTTGGTCATTGGCATTTTCGGCCCAATTTTTGGGTTATCTATACAAATTTCCCTTCAAAATGTAAAGAAAAAGTAATTATATGAAAATTAATTTTTAGAATTAAATATCCAAAATTTTTCTAATATACTTTTTTTAGATATTTATTAGAGAAATTATTATAAATAGAAAGAATATCAAATTATTTATAAATATAAAAAAATTTCATTGTCTATTAGCGATAAACCGCGATAGACTTCTATCACCGAGCGATAGAAATCTATCACGGTCTATCGCCTAGTGACAGAAGTCTATCGTTGATAGACAGTAAAATTTGTTTACATCTATAAATATTTTAATGTGTTTTTCTATATTTAAAAACAACCCCATTTATTATGCATATAATAAGTTAAAAGAATGATAAAGTAATGCTTTTATTTATGTATCTGGATAAAATTGAAATCAGAATAAGAAAAAAAAAAATTTGTTTTTGTTTTTTTTAAAATTTTTACACAATTCTTTAAAACAATTTTTAAAAATGGAAAACATAAAACATGAGTAGTTATAACAAGTATAGATATAATATCAAATTTACCTTCACCCATTAGCTTATTACACTACAATAAAATGGGCATTCGATGATAAATGAACATTAGCAAATTTGGATAGGAGAGAGAAAAAATAGTCATTAATGCCTATTTCACGCATTTTTTGCGGAAAAAACTGGAGTTTTTCGGAATTTTTAAAATTATGACTGGTTTTTTTGTGTCGCAAATTAATGACTGTAAATAATAGTCATTAAATATAGGAAAATGAAAAAGGCACGCTTTTGGCATGAAGAATAAACGAGCATGCAGCAAAAATTAATTAGATCAATTTTAACTCTAAGATGCTCAATTTTGAGGATAAAACATGCAATTAAAAGGGGAAAACCAAAGTTTCAAAGACACTAACCCTTGAAGTTTCAAATTCTCCCTCAATTCTTGAGGAAAAACAACACCACTCGATTGTAGACCACTACAAGAGTCTTCTCTACTATTCTCTGTGTCTAGATTGGATGGTGGGATCCAAATTTGTGGTGAATTTGAGAAGGAATGAAGGTTAGGGAAGAAGATGAGCAATGGATGAACTTTTGCAAAATTAACTATTAATTTCACAAAATTCTTAACCAATTTTAAGCCAAAATCATCCTTATTTATTAAGGATTAACATGCAATCTAATTGCATCACAAATTGACAACACAAATCTTCAATTTGTTGGCTAATTGTGAAGATAACAACTAAGCTAGTAGCTTAGTTAGTGGAAAAATCTCAAATCCCAAAAATCAATTTTAAATCCAATTTTAAATGAATTTCCAAAATTGAATTAAACTTAATTTTTAATTTAAAAAATTGATTAATTAAATAAAAAATAATTTAATATTTAATTAATTAAAAATAATATTATATAAATATTAAATAATAAAATAATATTATTTTTTCCGCTTATCTTGATTTTTCTAAAAAATCGATATGAATCCCTATTCATATAATTAATATTTATATTTAAATATTATAATTAACTCTATATGTCCGTTTAATTCGTAATCAAACGTTGATATATCGTATATATCCGACTTTCATTCCTTAAGCTAAGATTGAACGGTTCAAACTTACTCACCACATTATGTAAATTTTTTTTTTTTTTTTTTTTTTTTTTTTTTTTTCTGTTTATGAGCTAGTAGAGGGACTATTAAACACGTATATAGAGACATACAAGTGGATCGTGTTTAAGTGATTACCTAAATTGTCTGTAGTAGATGGATAAGGCTGGGTACTTTATCCTGGTAACACTACGGATACGACCCACTTTGTGATTGTTACAAGTGTTGTAAAGTGTCACAAACATTTAGATCCTAAATGTTCATATAGAGACATGTGAGTGGGGGTATCCTATGTATGTGAGACATATATAAGACCGGACCGTGAAATGAATAGTCTCCCGTATTAACACCGTTACTTAATGAGACTTACATTTTACTAGGATGATCATAGGTGACTCGACCTTAATCCTGAGTCAGTTGTGAACTCCTGCTTGTGAGGGCAATCTTTTAATTTGTATGGGTGAGAGTGGCCAGGTTTGCCGACTCAATAAGCCTACCACTTTGAGGATTTGTCCGAATAGGCAGTTGGGAACTCAACTAGACAAGAAGGAATTCATGTCTTATGAATTGCTCTCTGAAGAGCTGATGCTGGGTCTTGAATAATGAGGCACCTCACCCTCTCACTGGCTAGATAGGGGTCTAGCTCATAGTTGGACTATGACTAAATTGTTCATTAGAGGGATCAATGGTACTTAAGGAGTTAGAGGAATGAAGTTTTTAAGCTGACGAAAACAGAACACCCCTACCTGGGAATCTACCTGGAAGGTGAATTGGATAAATATTTTATAAGCATGCAATAAATGATTCAATCTAATTAAAGAGTTTGATGAATTGAATCATTGATTGATCGGGCGTATATGAATGATAAAGATCATAGAAAATATAGAATAAGTAAGGTCTATGTGCAAGCATACACGATTGATGAAGTAATAACTTGGAGTATTCCAAGTGTCGAATCCCACAGGACTAGATTGAGTTTTAAAATTCTTATGACTATAGACCAATGTAACCAGAGTAACCAAAAAGAGAGTTTTAGAATTTGGGTGAAAGAAAACTTAAAAACAAATAACAATGGGAATCAAATAGGGGTAACAATGCTACAACCATTCGGGTGTTGTGCCTTAAGTGATGTGACCGCATCACACCAAATAATAATTTACACATGGACAGGAAACTACACCTATTCGGTCTTGTGTCAAGTTCCTTTAGGAGTTCTAAGCAGCTAATGTCTAATGTTTCCATGGTTAGCTGGATCTTAGATTAAATCAAGTTCAATTCATTTATCCTATGGTGTCCCTTATTTCTAAGGTAACATGATCATCCTATGTCTAGGCTCTTAGTCCCATATCTCTTTGTGAAATCCGCTTACACCCTAACCTTCTCAGCATTAGAGCTCTGCTAGATCGTTAAATCAAATGCCCAGTTTAACTTACCGATTTTATCTTTTAAAATCAACAAAGAGAATGTGATTACACAAAGTGGTGTGTGCATCACATAACTTAAGCCATAACAACCCTAAGGCTTTCACATTATCAAACTCCTAAAAATATTTAGCTCATGACTTTTGATAAAATAATCATTCTTATTAAATCATAAACCATAGCTACAATATAACGTTTGATTGGTAGAATGCAAAATGGAAAAACAACAAGAAAACGATAAACTGGAAAATAGATACAACTCAAGTAAACTTGGGAAAATCCTCAAGTAGCAAGCCTTTCCCTAGGACGATTCCCCTTTTTCAAGGAAGAATCTCGCCTCAACACACACTTCTGTGGAAGAGTAATCCTAGAGCCGCTACGCTTCAGAGGAACTTTCGTTCTTAAGACTACTGGCTTGAACTTAGGAAAGAATCCCAAGGTGCTGGAGATTTGACAGTAAACGGAGAAGAAAAGTGATGATTGTGGCGGCAGTGAGTTCTCTCTCTAGACGTAGGGTTTTCTTGCCTTTTATAAACCCCAAATATGTTAAGGAGGCCGAGTTTTGCGTTCTGAAGATTCACCAGGCAGAATCAAGGATTTTTAGCCAAGAAAATTGCAACTGATCTGGACAAAATCGAATCTGGAAAATTAGGGCTCGACAGTGCTGGTACATCACTTGGTGCTGTGGGGGCATCACATGAAAAATAGCCAGAAATCTGTAAAAAACGTACCAGATCTACACTAAATCTGCAAAAATCATCTTTTACACATAATTAGTCCTCATCAAGCTCATTTAAACATATTAAGATCAAATTTGGGATAAAAGTCATGCGAGAATTCATTTTGATATTAAAAATACTAAAATAAAGGCCTATTTTCATGCATTTCATAGTATGAATCATACCCCCAAACTTGAATTTTTTCTTGTTCTCAAGAAAACACAACCATAAATCAGATCACCACAATTTAAAACATGCATATTCAGAATGATGAATGCAGAAAATACAACTTTCAGAAGGGCTTTCCTAATCAAAATACCTTGCATAACTACAAACTTCCCTAGGATCCTCACAAGAGTTTCATAATGTTGAAGGCTCAACTTCTTTTAACCATTTTCCCAACATGCCCAACTAATCTAGTTCTAGTCATCGAGCCTAGTAAACCCAAAACATGTCACAAACTTGCCAATCACCAGCTTCTTTATGGAGTACAAAATTTCTACACCCCCAAACTTATAACTTTGCTAGGCCTTTTCTCATGCTATTTTTTTTCTAGTTTAGGATAAACCCATCATGTCATCCTTACCTTTGTTCCAGCTTGCCCACACGGGTGTCATGCAAGTCATCTGATTACGAGCAAGGCTCACACTCTAGGCTTCACTCACTTCCCTTACTAACCGTTTTGCTACAAAAGAAAACACGAGCGTCATGCTCGCTCTTGGCTACTTTGGCTAATTTGGGAAGGAGGAGTGTCATCCTAACTATATACTTTCTTCTTTCTATTTTTCTGATTTGATTTGATTTTTTTTTCTGGCCTAGCACATCACATACATATCGTGTTTATAAATTCAGACAATGTAAGTACCACACTATACTGCATCAACATATACTTTCCCCCCCCCCCCCTCCCCCAAACTTAGAATATACAATGTCCTCATTGCTTGAAAGAGGGAAACTACAAAAAGGGGCAAAACAAGATGGTGAGTTGTTGGCTGGGATGTGACGCGTTAGGCTAAGCTCTCCTAGTATACTATACTAGAGATCATGCAGGAGACTGGCCTATAGAGGTTTTGCACAGCTAGACAAACATAAAACTCTTGGTCTTGCATTCCTGTGGAGTTGACTGCAAGATATTCTAAAAAGAAATGTTCCCTAATTATCATCATTAAGAGTAACGCTGCACCACAAACCAAACATCAAGTACAACAACCGTATCAAAAATCCAGTCATCACAAGAATTTAGGGTCACCTAGAGAGTCTAGGTCTACGAGACATGCCGCATTTAGTCTAGGGCAAGTGGGAGGATTTACTGGATTTTGTGCCCTAGTTTATTGTTTTATGTGTACTGTATTTTATTTTACGTTGTACACCCCACTAGCTATAGGACAAGTGGAAGATTGTTGGGGTTGATGTCCTAAATCTCGTGGTCTTGTATTTTGTAAACTTGTATTGTATAAATCAAATTATTTATTTAATAAAATAATTGTTATTTTATTTGACATTTAGTTGCACTTGTTATAATATGTATTTTAATGTACATTGTCCTTTATTGCAATTTTATATTCTCTAGATTAGGGTTTCTATCCCGCCTATATATATATATATGTAACTTAAGTCTTATGAATAATATACTTTAGATTTATTATCTAAATTATAGAGTACATGGTATCAGAGCCCTCTAGGGTTTTGAACTTTCGTTTGACGGCAACTTTCATTTGAATGTTTTGGTATGGTAAGTTTAGTCAAACCCTTTTTGGGTTGATGCTGTTTCCACTGCCTGCTTCCTGATGAATAGAATGCGTTCCTCTATTCTCAACGGCGAGATTCCCTATCGTGTTTTGTTTCCTATTACTCCTAAGATCTTTGGTTGTGTCTGTTTTGCTCGGGATGTTCGTCCTCATTATACTAAGTTAGATCCAAAATCTTTGAAATGCATATTCTTAGGCTATTCGCGTGTTCAAAAGGGTTATTGTTGTTACTCTCCTACTTTTAACAGATATCTTGTATCTCCTGATGTTACGTTTTTTTGAAGATATACCCTTTAGTCCTTCACCGTCAAGTCCTTGTCAAGGGGAGGATGATGATCTTTTGATTTATGAGATTACCAAGGTTACTGTCCCTATACCATCTCTTTCTCCGTCGTCTTCTGTATCTCTTCCGTCTCACCCACCTGTTACTCGAGTCTTCTCTAGGCGGCGTCCTCAACAACCTTCAGGCACATGTCCTACACCTCTGACTTCTTCGACATTTGATCTAGGACCGAGTGATGATCTTCCTATTGCCCTTCGGAAAGGTAAGCGCACTTGTACTTATCCTATTTCTTCGTTTGTTTCGTATAACCAGTTGTCTCCTCCCACTTATTCCTTTCTTACATCTCTTGATTCCACTTCTATTCCTAATTCTGTTCATGAAGCTTTATCCCATCCTGGGTGGCGTAGTGCAATGATGGAGGAGATGATTGCTTTGGATGACAATGGTACTTGGGATTTAGTCTCTCGTCTGGCAGGCAAGAAGGCAATTGGGTGTAAATGGGTGTTTGCTATCAAAGTCAATCCTGACGGCACAGTGGCTCGTTTGAAAGCTCGTCTTGTTGCCAAGGGTTATGCCCAAATCTATAGGACTGATTATTCTGATACTTTTTCTCCTGTTGCCAAATTAACTTCCATTCGATTGTTTCTTTCCATGGCTGCTACTCACAAGTGGTCTTTGCATCAACTTGATATTAAAAATGCTTTTCTGCATGATAATCTTCAGGAGGAAGTTTATATGGAGCAACCAGCTGGGTTTGTTGCTCAGGGGGAGAGTGGTAAGGTGTGTCCACTTCGAAAATCTTTGTATGAATTGAAACAGAGCCCTCGTGCATGGTTTGGTAAGTTTAGTCAAGCCCTTGAATGTTTTGGTATGAAGAAAAGTACGTCTGATCATTCTGTATTTTATCGACGATCTGATAATGGTATTACTTTGCTAGTTGTGTATGTTGATAATGGTAAAACTTTTCTAAATTTAAGAATATTATAATCAAATTGATTGAAGAAAAGGAAAAGTTAAGAAGAAGAAGAAGATTGTTCTATTACTGTCTATCATTAATACACAGAGATAGAGTTCTATCTCTATCTATCATTGATAGAGATAAAAGTTCTATCACTTAGAAACATAAAACAAGATAGAATTCAAATGCGATTTCATAATCCATAGTAGAACATTTATCACTATCTATAGCTATATTTGTGAAAGAGCTCTATCACAGTCTATCCCTAATAGATAGTGATAGAGTTCTATCACATTCTATCACTGATAAACATAGTGATATAGTTCTATTACAGTTTGTCGCTAATAAACTGTGATAAAGTTCTATCACTGTCTGCCACTAATAGACTGTGATAGAGTTATATCACTGTCTATCATTGATAGACACTGATAGACTCTATCAATCTATTAGTGATAGAGTTCAATTCCAACTTGAATTTTGACTTAAATTCTAATCAGTCAAATTCCGATCGAATTGAATTCCGACAAGTTGAATTTGAGCTAAGACAATTGAATTCTGATTAATTGAAAAAGAAGATTGAGAAGATGAAGAAGAATACTGAAGAAGAAAATAGACTAAAGAAGAAGAATAAAAAGAAGAAATGGAATAGGTGTTCACAAATTAAACTTTGTTCAATTAAAGAAAAAAAGAAGAAAATGAGGAGAAGAATAAGAAAAATAAGAAGGAGAAGAAAAAGAAGAAGCAGCAACAGAAGAAGAAGGAAAAAAGAAGAAGAGGAGAAGAGGAGAAGAGGAAAAGTTTTGAGATGCAGATCGATGAATCTCAGAAAACCAAGTTGCCAATCGTTATTGATGAACCCTCGTGAAGAAGAAATCGTCTACTGATGAAATAGAATCGTGAAGAAGAAATCGCCGTGCGAAAATTCAAATAAAAAGGGTAGTTTGGGAATATCAAAAAATCAAAAGCTATTCACCGTGTTTGCTTTTTTTTGCTATTTTTTGTAAATAGTTTCAATTTTTTGGCACTTATGAAAATCTTCCTTATATTTAATTAATTAAATATTATTTTTATTTAATATAATAATTTTGAATTTGAAAAATCAAATTAAAATTGATTTTAAATTCAATTTTAGAAATTATTTAAAAATTGTGTTTAAAATTGATATTTGAAGATTGGATTTTCTGACTAACTAAAGCAAAAAGCTTAGTAGCTATCTTCACAATTAGTTAACAAATTGCAAGTTTGTGTTGTTAATTTGTGATGCAATTGGATTGCATGATGTTACTTAATAAATAGAGAAGCTTTTAGCTTAAAAATGGTTAAGATTTTTGTAAAATTAAAGATTAATTTTGCAAAATTACATTCATTGCTCTTCTTCTTCTATTTCCTTCATTCCTTCTCAAATTCACCACAGATTTGGATCCCACCATCCAATCTAAGCCTAGAAAATAGTAGAGAAGACTCTTGTGGTGGTCTACAAACAAGTGGTGTGGTTTTTCATTAAGAATTGGAGAATTTTGAACTACAAGGGTAAATGTTCTTGAAACTTTGTTTTTCCCCTTTTAGTTGCATATTTAATCCTCAAAATTGAGCATCTTAGAGTGAAAATTGATCAAACTAAATTATGTTGCATGCTTGTTTATCTTTCAAGGCATAGCGTGCTGTTGCGCTGCGGCTTATAATGCATTAAGCGTCCCAATGCTACAATAAAGTGTTGTGATGCTTTGGTGGTATTAAGTGTGCTTAGAAAGCTATAGGTCGTAGGTTTAAGCCTTGCTAGGAGCACATATTTTTAGCAGTTTTTCTATTTTTAATTTAATTTTTGCATTTGATGTATAATTAAATTAATTATTATTATATGCATAATGTATGTCATATATTTTAAAATTTCACCTTAGGATAAACATGTTTCATGCATCATATTTAATATAAGTGTTATATTATATGGTTGCGCAATTAATTAAGCATGCTTGTGCATCGTACTAGAATATAATTGTTATATTGTATGATAGCATGTGTTTTATTTTCATTAGTTGTAATATTAATTGTTATATTGTTTAATAAAAATAAATTATGCATTGAGCATGACATTACTTTAGTAAATATAATTGTTATATTTTTTAATGTCATTAGAATGCATGTTATAGGGTTTAATATTTCATTAAAATATAAGTGCTATATGTTTAATGAATTAGAGATTAAAATTTATAACAAAGAGTTGCATGCAAACATAAGTTCCTAATTAATTAATTTAAAATGGTTTAAAATTAATTCACTTAGACTTATGTAAAAATATTTCTAATATGATTAGAAATATGTTAATCTTTTATATTTTTTTAATAGGAATAAAATGAATACAATAAAAAATTAAATTTATAAAATATTTGTGTATAAGGAACCTTTGTCTAAGGAAAGTTTTGACTAATGTTTGGGGTATTTAAGCTGATGGAAACAAAACACCGCTATTTGGAACCCGACCTAGAAGGTGAATTATTTAAATATTTTGTAAGTATGCGATGATTGATTTGATTTTATTAAAGTGTTTAATAAATCATAATCAAGGTTGTTAAACTATCCAATATAAAAGTTATATTCGGCAAATTAACAAAGGACTTAGATAAATTATTAGTCGGATTTACCTAAGCAATAAACCCTAGGTTTAAAACACTCAGTGGGAGGAAAAAGATATATATGATATGTCATTTTTCTTTCTCACGTTTCTCCCTAAAAGTTCACATCGTGAGATCTATGCTCGGCTTGTGGCACCTTTGATTGTGTCCCCCTTCAGATGGTGTTTGCATAGGTCAATACCAAGGTGAATGGAGAGAGTGTTTATAGTAAGTGGGAGAGGGACGTGTGTCAACACAACCCGTAGTCTCCTTCATTAGTTTGCTAAATAACATTCATGCTAGGCCTCGAGGCACCTTTGATCGTGTCCCCCTTCGGATGTAATTTGCATGAGTTTTATCTCAAACTCCAAAAATGGATAGGATCACTTTAGTTTTTCCCCTAGTCGATTTTCTCCTTCAGTTGTCTTATTGGGACGAAACTCTAGGATCTAAAATGGAGGGTTGCACTTAAAAGAAATTGTTAAGTTAATGATTTCTTGACTGAATGAATGGTGACTAATTAATATAGGAATAAGAGTTATTCTGGTGTAATAATTGGTTGAGAATGTCTCAACTCAGTGAAGGGATGACTGACTACCCTTCAGTGGCTTTTATCCTAAATCACTGAAGCATCATTGCAAAATTAGATGTTAAAATTGGTTCCTTAAAATTTTGCTAAATATTGATTGGGTTAGATGAGTTATGCATTTTACTGATTAGAATAACTTGTATGTTTTCAACAATTATGTCTATGTCAAGTGCCATTATCACCTTATTAAGTGCTAAGAAAATGAACGACAAAAAGTATACAAATATTATACTCATAGTTGATGCCCTTAAGTTTGTCTTGTAGGAGGATTGTCTTTAAGTCCTAACTCAAAATGCAGCACGAACTGTTCGTGATGCATACGAGCATTGGGTTAAGACAAACGAGAAGGTCAGGGCATATATTCTTGCCACCTTATCTGAAGTTTTGGCAAAGAAGCATAAATCCATGGTCACTACGCGAGATCATGGATTCAATGTATCAAATGTTTGGAGAACCGTTCTCACAAACTAAACAAGATGCTCTAAAATTTATTTCAATGCACGTATTATAGAGGGAATATCAATGTGAGAACATGTTCTCAACATGATAGTCCATTTCAATGTGGCAGAAATAAATGGGGTCATCATTGATTAGACTTGTCAGGTTAGTTTTATTTTGGAATCTCTCCCATAAAGCTTCCAGAAATTTCGTAGCAATGTTGTTATGAACAAGCTGAACTATGATCTTGCTACTCTTCTTAGTGAGTTACAAACTTACGAGTCCCTGATGAAAGTCAAAGGACAGAAAGAAGAGACAAACGTTGCCAGTTCCTCGAAGAAGGGTAATAAGGAAAATAAAACTAACATTGCTGCAGACCATAAGGAAACGAAGGCCAAACAAAATAAATATGATTTACTGATTTTGGAAACATGCTTAGTGGAGAATGAATATTCAGTTAGATAAATGATTCAGGGCCCACTAATCATGTTTGTTTTTCTTTTCAAGGAATTAGTTCCTGACAGCAGCTTGGGACTGGCGAGATGACCATGCGAGTTGGCACAAAACAGGTCGTCTCAGCAATTGTTGTGGGAGGCATTAGATCACTTTTTCAGAAATCATATTTGTCATTAAATAACATATTTTTAGTTCCTAGTTTAAAGAGGAACTTGATTTCGGTAAAGTGTTTGCTTGAACAAAAATGTACTATCAATTTTGTTGTTAATAAAGTGTTTATTTACGAAGACAGAATTGATGTTTGTTCTGCAAATTTAGAAAATAGTCTATATGTGCTAAGACCAATAGCATCTCAAGCGCTTCTAAATATTGAATTGCTTAGAATTGCAACAACTCAGCAAAAAAGACACAAGATTTCTCTTAAAGAAACTGCCTATCTTTGACATCTAAGATTAGGTCACATAAATCTCAATAGGATTGAGAGGTTGGTTAAGAGTGGACTTCTAAACAAGTTAGAAAAAAACTCTTTACCTGTATGTGAGTCATGCCTTGAAGGCAAGATGACTAAAAGACCTTTTACAAGAAAAGATTATAGAGCCAAAGAGCCATTGAAACTTTTACATTCAGACCTTTGTGGTGTACATTCAGACCTTTGTGGCCCGATGAATGTTAAGGCAAGAGGAGGGTTGAATATTTCATCTCTTTCGTAGATAATTATTCAAGATACGAGTATCTTTAGCTGATGCAACACAAGTCTGAAGCTTTTGAAAATTTCAAAAAGTATAAGGCTAAAGTTGAGAATTCATTGGGTAAAACAATTAAAACACTTCGATTAGATCGAGGTGAAAAGTATATGGATCTAACTTTTCAGAACTATATGATAGAATATAGAATTGCATCCCAACTCTCAGCATCTGGTACACCTCAACAAAATGGTGTATCAGAAAGGAGAAATAGAACCCTCTTGGACATGGTTTAGTCTATGATGAGTTATGCTCAATTACCGAACTCGTTTTGGGGTCATGCAGTGATGACTGCAGTTTATATTTTGCATAATGTTCCATCCAAAAGTGTTTCTGAAACTCCTTTGAAATTATGGAGAGGTCGTAAAGATGACACTTTAGGATTTGGGGTTGTCCGGCACACGTGCTTGAAACAAATCCTAAGAAATTGAAGTCTCGTTTAAGAGTATGCCTATTTGTAGGCTACCACAAGGAAACGAGAGGTGGTCACTTCTATGATCCTAAAGAAAATAAAGTGTTTGTATTGACAAACGCTACATTATGGGAAGAGGACCACATAAGGGAGCATAAACCCCGTAGTAAGATCATGTTAAATGAACTTTCCAAAGAAACTACTGAAACTTCAACAAGAATTGTTGAAGAAGTTGGTGTTGGGATTTATGTCCTAAATCTCAAAGTTTCTAATGTATAAACAAATATTCATTTATTCAATAATATAAAGAGTTATTTTATTCAAATTATTCTTGTGTAACTCAATCCAATAAACTAAAATCATAGCTTATGAAATGTAACTTGAACAGTATGTAGTAGACATACAAATGGATCTTATTCAAGTAATAACCTAAAAGGTTTGCAGAAATGGATAAGATTGAGTGTCTTATCCTAGTAACACTGTAGATACAACCCACTTTGTAATTGTTACAAGAATTGTAAGTGTTACAAGTATTCTAACTGTTACAAACGATTTGATCCAAATCGTAAATGTGGGGACATGTGAGTGGGGGTATCCGATAGAAAGAGTTTGTATAAGACCGGACCACACGATGATTAGTCTTTCTTTATAACGCGGTTAATTGAAGGGACTAACATTTTATAGGATGATCATAGATAACTCGATCTCAATCTTGGGTGGGTTATGGACTCCTGTTCATAAGGAAAATCCTTTGATTTGTATGGGTGAGAGTGGCTTATGTCGCTGACTCAATAAGCCTACCTTTTCGGGGATTTGTCCAAGTAGAGAACTGAGAATATAGCTTCACAAGATGAAATTCACTCTTTCCCACTTTCAGAAAAAGTAGATAAATTGCTTCTTTAAGTGCCGACTCTGGATTTTATACAAGGGGCCTGATTCATGCTATAAAATGCATGAAATTAGGCTTAACGATGATGAATTATGTATAAAAGATGATTTTGCGGATTTACTGCAGATCTGGTACGTTTTTGATAAGTTTTTGACTATTTTCCAAGTGATGCGCCCACAACAGCAAGTGATGTACCAGCACTGTCAAGCCCTAATTTTTCAGATTCGATTATGCCCAGATCAGTTGCGATTTTCACGATTCTATCGGCTAAAAATCCTCGATTCTGCCTGGTAAATCTTCATAATGCAAATCTCGGCCCTCCTTAACAGATTTGGGGCCTATAAAAGGCGAGGAAGCCCTACGTCTTCGGGGAACAACTCACCGCCGCCGCACTCACCACTTTCTTCTCCGTTTTAATGTCAAATTTTCTGCACTTGGGTTTCTTCTCTAAGTTCAAGTCAGTAGTCTTAAGAACGAAAGTTCCTCTAAGGCGTAGCGACTCTAGGATTTCTCTTCCACAGAAGTGTGTGTTGAGGCAAGATTCTTCCTTGAGAGAGGGGAATCGTCCTAGGGAAAGACTTGTTACTTGAGGATTTTCCCAAGTTTTCTTGAGTTGTATTTATTTTCTAGCATTTATATTTATTTATTTATTGCAATTTTATCTTTTCTTTTCATCCGTTGGACATTATCTTGTAGTTATGATTTTTGATTCAATAAAATCTATTATTTTATCATTAATCATGAGCTAAATTCTCTAAGGGGTTCAGTTATGTGGATACCCTAGGATTTTATGGCTTGAGCAATGTTTATGCTTCATACCTTTTTGACTTATGCATTTTCTTTGTTGAGTTTATAGAAAATATTATTAAGTTAAACTGATCACTTAATTTAGCAATCTAGTGGAGTCCTAATGCTGAGAATGTTAGGATATAAACCCTAGGATTTTATGGCTTGAGCAATGTTTATTAGAGGATCAATGGAACTTACGGAGAAAGAAGTAATTACATGGGTAAAACAATAATTTTGACCCAGCTGTAATTATGAGCAATTTGTAAAGGATCGATTTATTGATAGCTGGTTATATCTATGGACACAAAAATATATCTACAGTGCGAAAAGTGCAGTTGTGGGTATCTAGTAGAGTGACCCACAGTTAATGAATGTTGATTTAATTAATTAAGAGTTTAATTAATTTGATCTCGAATCATTGGAACTTCTAATCTGTAGGTCCATTAAGTCCTCCTACTAGCTCACTAAGGGTAAAACAAGGATTAGTTAATTTTGGAATAATTTTAATTGTTCAAATTATTTGAAGAGATTTTTATATTTATAAGGTTTAATATAAAGTATAATGTATTTTGATACATTCTAATATATAGTTAATTATAAATATGATTTATAATTAAAACTATATAATAAGATAAAATAATGGTTATAAAAGATTTAAATATTAATTTTATATGAATTGGATTTGTATTAAAACTATAGAGTAAAATTAATATGAATTGGATTCATATTAAAACAATAAGTTATGAGAGAGATGTGCTTTTTAATATGATTTAAATGCATAAATATGTGTTATTTAAAATTAATTAATTAATTCTTATTACTATTTGAAATTAATTAATTAATTTTTGATTAGTTAATTATTATTGTTATTGGGGAAATTATTAAAAATAGAAAAATAAGAGAAACTATTTACACAAAAAAGAAAATTTTTTAGATAGTTATGATAGATGCTGATAGAAGTCTATCAGGATCTATTAGTGATAGAAATGATAGAAGTCTATCACTGATAGATGCTGATAGAATTTTATCAATGTCTATCGGTATTTTTTTGTTATTTTCTGTAAATAGTTTGACATTTTTTCTATCTGAAATTTTTTTCCTTCTTATTGTTTATTTAATTATATTAAATTAAATCAATAATAACAATTTATTGGGTCTTGTATGCATTATCATGTCTCCATTACTTATGCATCCTCGAAACGTGTGCCTGTTGAGTTGAAAGATAAAATATATAGTATAGTTGAGGTATATATATATTGAATTCATCTTGATAATATTGTTGATGTGTGTATGTTTTCACTAACTTTTTAATGTTTAGGTTTCCTTTGTAATCGATACAAGATCTAGAAAGAGCATTATCATAACTGCAGGCATTGCCTTTCGACAGTTTAAGAACTGGTTAACAACAAAATATATTATGTCATTTAAGGATGAACCTCAACTTCTAATCAATTCACCAGAAGAGTATTCATTTATTGATCAAAATCATTGGGAAGAGTTTGTAAGATCTAGATTGTGTGTAGAGTTTCAGGTATGAATAATATTTTCATTTTAATTTTATAAATATTTGTAATGTATCATTGTTACTAATAATCAGTATATTTGTTATAAAAAAAAGATTGCAACAACAATGTCGAGCTAAGAATAAGTATAATCATCACATGTCGAAAAGGTTGTGCTAACCTTGTGGAGGAAATGGTAAAAATTAGTTTATGTTCTCACAATTCTTAAATTTACCAAAATATGTAATTTTGTCTTCATTTGAATGTAGAAAAAAATATCTTCAAATGAAAGTGATTTCGATTGAGCTAATTTGTGGAAGAAGGCTCAAGTTAATAAGGAAGGAGAATACGACAATGAAAATGTTCAAGAAGTGGTTAATCGAATAGTAAGACAAAGTATTACATTTACATTATTGGTATATAAAATTAAATATAAAATTTCATTTCTTTTTAGGATAAGATCTCAAAGGAGTTAGATCCACAATCCTTCAAACATCTATCTCCCAATGATGTTTTGACCTAAACTTTGGGCACAACAGAAAGTTATGGGCGTGTACGTGGGGTTGGCGGTTTTGTTACACCTATGGCTTACTTTCACACGATGAAACAAAGATCAAAACATATGAAGGATCGAACTAAGGAAATGGAAGTTGCTCTAAGCCAATTTTATCGGATGAGATCGAATCTCAAGAGAAGCCATCACACAAGATGAAGGTGAGTGAGATTAAATGCAAAAAGAAATTGAAAGAGAAGATTAAAGTGAAGGAGATTGAATCCAAAAAAAAAAAAAACAAAATGACAAGATGAAGATGAATGTAAATTGCAACGAAAAAGATTTGAGAATCTTGAAGTAAGTGACACTAATTAACATTTGGAAGAATCAATAGTGGGTGCAAAAAGATAATTAGTTAAGTTCATCAAATGTCTAATGTATATGCTTTATATTTGATTATTATATATTTTAATGGTTATGATTTTGTTGTATTAGGAGAATCTTCAATGAAAATAACACAGGTCAAAGAAGTTGTTAGTGAGTCAACATCAGTTTTGCCAGTATCTTTGAAGTCCATTCTTAGGTATGCTGAGAAGGTGATGGCTAAAGAGTCTAGTATATTTTCAACTACCTGTGGGCTTTTCAGAATTAGCCGAAAGAGTTGTGTCCTGCAAGAAGACATAATTGACTTCTGTAGCATATAACAAGTCAAGACATTGCCACTGGTGGTTTATATGTCGTAAGTAATGTTATTGCTTTACTTGTTTCTTGAATATGGTCACATTGAGATATTTTGGGACTGAGGGATAGCCAATTTCTAGTTTACATTATGTTTCAGGTTGCTTCTTTACTTCCAATTCCATGTTGTTATTGCTCTAATGGTTGCTTGTTCCTTTCAATCTAGTTGAGTTTAATTGACTAATTGTAGATACTTGCACCCTTCTTCTGTTGATTCAAAGGAAGGTTCACAATACTTTATGTAGACCCATCTCTCATTTCTTTTGGACAAAACTCTCAAGAAGTTAGAACTCGAAACATGTGTAGTAGACTAATGGTCTCAGAAGCAAACCAAATAGTTCTTGCTCCTTTTAATCCTGGACGAGTAAAATTTGTTTATTAGTTCTAATTATAATGCACTAGTCAAAACACTAATTTATATTTTATTAATTAGTGGTCATTGAGCACTACTTGCTATAAATGCATATGATGATATTGTGTACTAACTTTATTCAATGAGGACAACATCACAAGTAGATATAAGATACGTAGTTTTTGTTTTAAAGTGTACTCTATTTTAGAATTTGTGGTTATTTCTTCGCATATAGGGCAATAGCGATCTTTCATTCTCAAAAGAATATTAAAAAAAGCCGTAAGCAAACATTATAAAGAACAAGGCAAGTATAAACATTACTTTATATTATTGTAGACATCTAGTTCATACGATTACTTGCTTATTATTATTGGCTCTATTATAGTGTGTTGAGTGAAAAGTATGTATGCTCAATGATGTCTTGCTTATCAAGCACTAAATATCAAGTTTTTCCTAATTTCAGTCCAAGTATAAACTAATGCTAAGATGTCTCAGTGAGGACCGGGGTCGAACACGTGGACTTGTAGCTACATAAGGTGTATGAAATGCTTACTCGGGGTATTTAACAAATAAGGTGAAGTGTTGGTGTATAAATATTAAGAAAAAGAGCAGTAAAAGAGATAAGATATGAACTGGGAACAGTGAGATGTTGAGCAAGTAAGAAAAGTGTTGGTTTTTCAAATGGAGAAGAAAGAGTTGGAGAAAACCTTCTCATCGATCTATCGAGTTCTTGCTTAGTTTCATGGTTCATGCTCCTAAACTTAAGTGGTTCTTACCTTTCGGTAGACGAGTCACATAAATAATATGTCTATGATACATACTAGTTTAATTGAGCCTAAGACTTCTCCTATGTCTGGGAATCTTTCTTAGTTACATTGATGAGTTCCATAGTTACTTGCTCTCTCAAGTAGTTAACTATTTCTACTTAAATCGAGTTGTCAAGTGGACTTAAGCAATGAACATAAAATTACATCAATGTAAATGAATTGAAAACTAAGCTCAAACTCTTAAGATGGATGATTCATTTTCGCCAACCCTTCAAGGGTTTTAGCTACTCATGCTTGTTGATGAATGTACAGTACAGATAGAAGAGAAGGAAGGATTCATGATAGTGGTTGTATATATTAATAATGATGTAGCTGAGGTTCATACAACAACAAAATGAATAACTAAATACACTTGAAATACAAAATGAATGATGGAAGATAGAGGAGATGAATCTGACGGCGACAGTGTCCTGCTCACGGACAAGAATAGTGGCTTTTCTTGCTTGCTTCCGTTGATGAAGGAGATGAAGATGAGGATCCAACTGCTCTTTTGAGGCTGAAGCTCACCAGTTCTCCAATGGTGGTGGAACATATGCACTCAGCTTTCACTGAGAGGGAAAAAATGGAGGATGACTAATTAGTTCCCGAGTTCTTCCGTGGTTGAAAATATCTAATTTTCTAACCATTTTTTTGTGGCTTCAGCTGGTTTTTATAGCCTCAAGATTGTACTTTCGTGATGTCACAAAGCCAGGCTCTGATGTAGGGAATAATGTTGTGCGTCTGTCAATCGTCACCTCTGACAGGTAGGTGACTGATAGCAGTACTATTATGCGGTTCAGAAGGCAGAAAATCCTCCTCTGTCTCCAACTATTAATGTCAGGTTTTCCAACGTTCCCAGCTTTGTCTCTTAGTGCCATGCGTTTGAGGTATGCATTTCTGGTAAAGTTCGAAGCATGCGTTGAACCTTGTATTTTTCCTGCAAAATTGGGTGTTTAAACAGATTAAATATAAGATTATTCTTTCCTATGCCTATATTCATGCTTGCACGCGTATGAAGTATTTGTTGTGAAATTAAGCATAAGATGATGCGTTTTTCATTATTCTTTCACAATTATTCTAATAAAAGAGAAGCAATAACTTGTATTTCTACAAGTTATCATAGTGTCCTTTAGAAGTTGGGAGCATCGAATGTGGATACTACATCATTGTGACCAAAAGAAGCATTGCCATCTCATATTCGGTAGGTTATCAAACTATTTTGATATTTCAAATAGCATAGGAAAAAGTAGAATTCATTATAATTTTTGGCTTTTATGTTTATAGATTGATACAAGGAACTCCTACATACAAATCGAGTTAGATGAGGTGCGAGTTGTGTTGGCTGGCTTTCTGAAAACCTACATGTGATAGTAGGTGCTTGCACAATTTGGTCATTTTGAAGAACATGGTGGACATAGTAGGTGCTCGCAATTTTGAAGATATTATTACGGGTTGGTCGTTTATACTTTGTCATTTTGAAGATATAGCATGACTGATATAGGTTTAATTTTTTGGAATTGTTCATATGAGAAGGGGATGGTTAATTGCAAAAGGTTAAATTTCTAAAACTGTGTTCATATGGATGATGATTGCAACAGGTGGTTTTGATAAATGTTATTGGAGATGATAGCTTTGTTCGTATGGGGTGGATTATTGTAGTTTTGATCATAGTTTTGGAAATATAATTTTGTTGAAATTGTTCATAGGGGTTTGACTGTTGGAACTATATATGTTATTCTTTTTGGAAATGTTCATATGGGGTTGTCCATATTCTTATAACTTAGAAAATTCTTCATTGTAAGTTATATATTTGACAATGTGATGAAGTGATCTTTTGTTTATAAAGGTATTGGAGGAAATTTTAGTTGGCAAGTTTATAAATGTGTGTGGCTTTTTATTTAGTTTGATAAATGTTTGTCCTTTTTTATATTCAATGCTATTGTTGGGCCAAAATACAGGAGCAATTTATAGGTAAATATTTATAATATATATTTTTTAAAAAAATCACAAACATACTTGACAAGTTAAATTTGTCAAGAATATAGATACATTTGACATTTTATCCTTGTCAAGAACCCCCACATTGTCGACACTGGCTTCCTTGACGTTTACAAAACGTCAAGCACTGTCACAGTTGGCATTGCAAAAACATCAAGAAACACTGTTTTTCTTGTAGTGAGAATATCCTACTTAAGTTTAAAGTTTGAAAATCAATTGTAGATTATAAAAGAGATGTAAATAGTCACATGTTTTGGTATAGAGATTGTGTTTCACTTGAAAAGGGAAAGAGAGCACATTGAATTTATTGGATTTAACAAAGATAAATGTGAGGAAAATAAAAGTATTGAAGAAAGGTTTTATTATTTCAAAGAGATAAAAGAAAATTAATGTGTTCAAACAACCAAGTACTTGAGTATGGGTTGAATTTTAAGACATGATATGAATGATTACAAGGTATGGGTTTTGGTGTAAAAGAAGATTCTCTCATTATCATTTGGGAGTTTGGACCTTATTATGTGTTGGTGGAAGAAATTGCATAAAGCATTGGTAGTGAAGCTCAACTTTAGAGTGTGAACCTTCTTTTAAAATAAAAGGTTAAGAAGAGATAATCTAAAGTGGGGTTGTTAGTAACAATAGTTGTTTAGAAACAATTGAAGTAGAAAAGTTGAAGCTTTATTAGTGAAAAGGTAAATAATTGAAGGTGTTATTAAAACTCATGAGATTTTGGTTTTGGCCGCAAGTTAGAAACATAAACTAGTAAAGTCATCATGTTGATTGAAAAAGGAAAATAATCCAGCTTGAAGTATCCAAAAAGTTATTCATGTGTTAAAGTAAGTAAGTAAGTTAGATCTCCCAAGATCACCACTAGCACGAGAAGTGGACTTGACAAAAGAGTTGAGTTGACAATAAGAGTTGCTATAGATGGGATGAAGTAGCTCGAGTAATAGAAACATGAGCTATTTAGAAAAGTTTTTGATATGCCCTAATGTTTCCCTTAGAGCATGCAAGTTTCGTTTATTAAAGGAGAAAAATAGATCCAAGCAACTAAACCCTAAACCAGATTGCAGGGGACACTGGGGATTGACGGGGTCGTTAGGTGCTGAATCCAGATTTTGAATCCTAGTTCAAATCCTGGGCTTGCGGCGCCACAAGATATATGTTTTCTCTTACATGGACAACATGTTGATCAACTTTAAGGAGAGTATGGTTTTTCTCAAAATTGATTTATGAATCAGGAAGATTTTTATCTTAAAAAATATATATCTTCAGGGATCAGTTACACAGTTATTATGAGGGTATGGTGATATGTTTTAGATTGACTAATGCTCTATAATCTCCAGGGATTTCAAGAAGCTCATTTAAAACGGATTTTCAGACTCGTTTTGTAGCAGGCCTAATTAGTGATACATGATTGTTTTAAGACTAAAGAGTAACATGAGGACGGGCTCGATCAAGTTTTATAGCCCTTGGCAGTATAAAGCATTATGCTGAGTTTCTTATGAGTGTGAGACTTAATTGGACAAAGTTTTTTTCTTAAACACGTAGCTACTAGGAAAGACATCATAGTTGGTGCTCCTAGAGTAGAAGCAATTTCTAGTTGACTAGATTTTCTTTGCTATGTATTTTGAGATTATGTCGTATCTAGTATGGTCAGTTACTCTACCGCATGTATGAAAATTTCTCTTATTTCTTAAGCTTATGATAGTTCTCAGAGTTCTTAGAGTGAATGTGTTAAAATAATGTTGATTTTCAGCATCTTAAGTTTCAAAGTTATATATGGAAGAGGTTGTCACACTTCTTGAGGTACCAGTTTCAGTTATGTTAACTGGTGACAACTGTTTCACATCTATTTTTGGAAGAGTCCCTAGATGGTGTTAGGTCCTTAAAATTCAGCATGGCCTTACTAAGGGTTTGAATTGGACATTAGAGGACATGTTACGCGCTTGCATGCTAGATTTGGCAGGAAGTTGGGAATCCAGCTTGCATTCTATGGAATTTTTGTACATTAATAGTTATTAGGCTACAATTGACATGACACTATTTGAAGCTATGTATGGAAAGACTGCAGGTCTCCCATGTATTGGGATGAAGCTGGAGAGCGAAAATTGTTGAGACTTGAGTCGGTGTATACTACCTGATTCGTGCTATGAAATGCATGAAATTAGGCTTTTATTTGGGCATTTTTAATGAGAAAAATGAACTATTGCATGAATTTTATCCCAATTTTGGTCTTAATATGTTTAAATAAGCTTAATGAGGGTTAATTATGTGTAAAAGAAGATTTTGCAGACCTTGTGCAGATCTGATACGTCTTTGACAGGTTTCTAGCTATTTTTGTTGATTTTCTATCTGATGTGCCTACAGTAGTAAGTGATGTACTAGTCCTCTCCACCACATCAGATGTGTTGTAACCGCATCAGAAGTGATGCACCCACATTACTGAGTCCAATTTTTCCAGATCCGCGTCCAGTCAATTATGGTTGTTATTTTTTCGGTCAAAATTGTCATTCAACGCCTGAAAAGCTGCGAAATCGTTCAGCACGTGATTTTAGGCCATATCTCAACCACCTTGGCCTATATAAGGGAGGAGAATCCTTCCAATTGAAACAACAACTCACCGCTGCTGCAACCATCACTTCTATTCTCCATCTTGTTGTCATTTTCCAAGCACCTTAGGATTCTCTTTAAAGTTCAAGCCAGTAGTCTTAAGAACGAAAGTTCCTCTGAGGCATAGCGACTCTAGGATTACTCTTCCACAGAAGTGTGCGTTAAGGAAATACTCTTTCTTGAAAAAGAAGGAATCATCCTAGGGAAAGGCTTGTACTTGAGGATTTTCCCAAGATCACTTAAGTTGTATCTAATTTCCAACTTTACTGTTTTTCTTGTTATTTTTCATTTTATATTCTACCAATCAAACGTTATATTGTAGCTATGATTTATGATCTAATAAGAATGATTATTTTATCTAAAGTCATGAGCTAAATATTTTTAGGGGTTTGACAATGTGAAAGCCTTAAGGTTGTTATGACTTAGGTTATGTAATGCTCACATCACTTTGTGTAATCGCTGCTCTTTGTTGATTTTAAAAGATAAAATTGGTAAATTAAACTGGCCATTTGATTTAACGATCTAGCGGAGCTTTAATGCTGAGAATGTTAGGGTGTAAGCAGATTTCACAAAGGGATATGGGGCTAAGAGCCTAAACATAGGATGGTCACGTTACCTTAGAAATAAGGGACACCATAGGATAAAGGAATTGAACTTGATTTAATCTAAGATCCAGCTAACCATGGAAACATTAGGCATTAGCTGCTTAGAACTCCTAAAGGAACTTGACACAAAACCGAATAGGTGTAGTTTCCTGTCCATGTGTAAATCATTGTTTGGTGTGATGCGGTCACATCATTTAAGACATGACACCCGAATGGCTGTAGCATTGTTACCCCTGTTTGATTTCTATTGTTAATTGATTTTAAGTTTTCTTTCACCAAAATTCTAAAACTTTCTCTTTGGTTACCTCGGGTATATTGGCTTACAGTCATAAGAATTTTAACTCAATCTAGTCCTGTGGGAATCGATACTTGGAATACTCCAAGTTATTACTTCATCGATCGTGTATGCTTGCACGTAGACCTATTTATTTCATATTTTATATTATCTTTATCATTCATGTACGCTCGGTCGATCAAGTTTTTGGCGCCGTTGCCGGGGACCAGTCGTAGTTTTTTTTTTATTGATTGTGACCGCATTGATTCTGTTTCAGGAAAAATCTAACTTATTGTTCTTGCGTTTGTTACATGAATGACTAGTGCATGAGAAGAAGGCCCTGCCTTTTTGAACCGGATCCTAAAATAAAAAGGACCTTTTGCAAAAGAAGAAACGAACAAAGGCGAAAGCGTCGAGAGGAGAAAGCGTTGAGTGCACAAGTAAATCTTGAGGAAGCCACATTCGTGCAGCCAGTTCCAATGGATCCTCTTGGAGGCAATCCTCCTATACCTCCTCGAAACAACGTTAAGCAAAATGGAGATCAACAACCACAGCAACAACCTGCTGTAGACCCACGAAACTCCATCTTCATAGCAGATGACAGAGATAAAGCGATCAGAGACTATGCTGCGCCCGCATTCCAAACTTTGGACACTGGCATCCTTGACCCACCAATTGATGCACCCACATTTGAAATGAAACCGTTAATGTTTCAAATGTTAAATTCATTTGGACAATTTGTCGAACTGCTCAATGAAAACTTTTCATGAGAATCTGTCGTTCTTTTAAAGTTAATGGTGTTTTTGAAGAGGCATTAAGACTTAAGTTGTTTCCTTACTATTTGTAGGGAGACGCAGAAGCATAGCTTGATTCATTGCAGCCTAATTCCATTACCATATGGGACAACCTTGTGGACAAATTTCTAGGAAAATACTTCCCACCAGACAAGAATGCTAAATATAGAGGTGATATCATTGCTTTCAGATAGGCACCATCAGAATCGGTGGATGGAGCTTGGCTTAGATTCTAGAGGTTGGTACGGAAATGCCCACATCACGGACTCCCAGCATGTATTATGATGGAACAGTTCTACAATGGATTAAATCAAGCATAAAAAACTATGGTGAATGCGTCCGCAGGAGGGTCATAGCTTAAGAAATCCGCAAATGAAGCATATGAGATCATGGATACCATTGCCAACAACAATCAAAATTGGAGAGATACGGAGTACAATCCCAACACAAAGACGGTAGCGGAGATACAAGAAGTTGATACACTCACATCTATGAATCAGCAACTAACAGCCATAGGAAATATGTTACATAACTTGGTGTTGCAACCACAGAAAGTGGCAGCTGTTCAAACATACCCTCATCCTCAAACTTGTGAATTTTGTACTGCTAATCATTTAGCTAGTGAGTGTTTATATAACCCCCATTCGGTGTGTTATGTAGGTTACCAAAAGGTGCAAGACCATTGGGACCCCTATTCTAATACATACTATCTGGGGTGGAGATCACATCCAAACTTTGCTTGGACAAAATCAAGTAGCAGTACCAGCACATCACAACAAAACACAAGGACAGCACCACCAGGATTTTCAACAGCACCATGGCAGATGCCGCGAGCACAACCACCAGTACCTCCTCCGGAGAAAACCCCCACGATGACAGATCTGTTGAAAGATTATATGGCTAGAAATGATGCAGCTTTGCACAACCTAGAGATACAGGTTGGACAACTGGCAAAGGAAATCCAGAATAGACCCCAAGGAACCTTGCCCAGCAACACTGAAGCTCCCAAACAAAATGGAAAGGAGCAGAGCAAGGCAGTCACATTGCGAAGCGGATTGAGTATGAGGGACCAAAAATGCCCGATGTTCAAGAACGAAGTCCAGAAAAAGGGTCAACGAGCAGCAACAATACAAAAGACACCGTATCAACTGCTGTGGAGAAGAAAAAATTGTGGAAGAAGAAAAGAAGCAAGATGATGCTGAACCAAGAATAACAGCGAAAGAAAAGGATACAGTCCTAGTATATCGCCGCCAATACCGTTTTTTCAAAGACTCAAGAAAGTGAATCAAGACACACAATTCAAGAAGTTCCTTGATATCTTGAAACAACTACACATAAACATTCCTTTAGTGGAAGCACTAGAGGAAATGCCCAACTATGTGAAGTTCTTGAAAGACATCCTTTCCAAGAAGAGAAAGCTGCCAGAATATGAAACAGTTGCACTAACTGAATGTTGCAGTGCATTGGTTAATAGCAAAATCCCACCGAAGCTGAAAGACTTGGGAAGTTTCACCATCCCGTGTTCTATTGGAGGGCAGAGCTTGGGCAGAGCATTGTATGATCTAGGAGCTAACATCAACTTGATGCCATATTCGATATTCACTCAGCTTGGAATTGGGGAAGTGAAGCCAACCACTGTTACACTACAGTTGGCTGACAGGTCGACAACAAAACCTGTGGGAAATATTGAAGATGTACTCGTCAAAGTGGACAAGTTCGCGTTTCCTGTAGACTTTATCATCCTGGATTGCGAGGCTGACAGAGAAGTTCCCATAATTATGGGAAGACCATTCTTGGCAACAGGAAGAACTTTAATTGATGTACAGAAGGGAGAACTAACAATGAGAGTCACTGACCAAAAGATTATGTTTAATGTTTTAAATGCTTTGAAATTTCCTAGAGACATGGACGAATGTTCGTTCATAGACGACATTGATGTTTTAGCTTTTAATGCGCAGGATATAACACCTGGAGATAGGGAAGTAGAAGGGCATGATGAAATTGAAGAAACAATAGAACATGTGGCCACAATAGGAGTAATGGCCAACATCGAGGAGGAACGCAAAGTGTCAAAGCCATTACAACCATATATTATAGAGCCTCCTAAGCTAGAATTGAAGCCATTACCCCCACATTTGAAGTATGCATACCTAGGCCCACACAACACGTTGCCAGTCATTATTGCTGCCAAGCTGACAGAGTAGGACGAGCAATCACTGTTGTAGATTCTAGGAAAGCATAAGCAGACAATAGGGTGGACGATCGCAGATATTAGAGGAATCAGCCCTGCATTTTGTATGCATCCAATCAACTTAGAAGAAGGATCAAAGAATTTTGTGGAAACGCAGAGGAGATTAAATCCAAATATGAAGGAGGTTGTTCGAAAGGAAATCATGAAATGGTTGGACGCTGGCGTAATATACCCAATTTCAGATAGCTCATTGGTAAGTCTAGTTCAATGTGTGCCCAAGAAAGGAGGCATGGCAGTAGTCACAAATGAGAAGAATGAATTAATTTCTACACGAACAGTGACTGGGTGGCGAGTATGCATGGACTACAGGAAGCTGAATAAATCCACCAAGAAAGATCATTTCCCGTTACCTTTCATCAACCAGATGTTAGACAAATTAGCAGGGAAGGAGTATTATTGCTTCCTTGATGGATACTCAGGGTATAATCAGATCACTATTGTCCCAGAGGACCAGAATAAAACTACATTTGCATGTCCTTATGGTATGTTCACTTTCTGAAGAATGCCATTTGGTTTATGCAACGCTCCTGCCACATTCCAAAGATGCATGATGGCGATATTTTCATAATTCATAGAACGGACAGTTGAAGTCTTCATGGATGACTTTTCCGTGCATGGAGAATCATTTCAAATTTGTTTGAAAAATCTGGAACAGGTGTTGGAGCAATGTGAAGAGACCAATCTGGTGTTGAACTGGGAGAAATGTCACTTTATGGTGACAGAAGGAATCGTGCTAGGGCATAAGATATCAAAGCACGGACTTGAAGTAGACAAAGCCAAAGTTGAGCTTATTTCAAAGCTTCCTACGCCCACATCAGTTAAAGATGTGAGAAATTTTCTAGGTCATGCAGGATTTTATCGAAGATTCATCAAGGATTTTTCAAAAATTGCTAGACCTCTATGCAGACTGCTGGAAGTGGATAGATCATTTGAATTTGATCAAGACTGTGAAGACGCATTCAACAAAAGAAGCACTCACAACAGCTCCTGTGATGGCAGAACCTGACTGGACATTACCATTCGAATTGATGTGTGACGCTAGTGATTTCACAATGGGAGCAGTGCTGGCACAGAAGAAGAACAAAGTGATTCATCCTATATACTACGCCAGCAGGACAATGAACAAGGCACAAAAAAATTATACGACGACAGAAAAGGAATTGCTTGCGGTCGTATTTGGATTTGACAAGTTCAGATCTTATCTATTGGGCACCAAAGTCACCGTTCATACTGACCATTCAGCATTAAAATATTTACTTACAAAGAAAGATGCAAAGCCAAGGTTGATTAGATGGATTATACTACTACACGAATTTGATTTAGAGATTGTGGACAGGAAGGGTACAGAAAATCAAGTAGCCGACCACTTATCAAGACTGAAAATGAAGGATGAAGAGTTAGAAGAAATCAGAGACACCTTCATTGATGAACAATTACTGGTAATTGATAATATTCCTTGGTATGCAGATTTCGTTAACTATCTTGCTGCAGGCATTGTTCCACCAGAAACGAGATTGAAGAAATTCTTCCATGATCTTAAATTCTATTACTGGGATGATCCGTATCTATTTAAGCTTGAATCGAACCAAATTTGGAGAAGATGCATTGCGGAGGAAGAAGTACAACCTATTCTTGAAGCATGTCATGCAGCCCCATATGGTGGACACTTTGCAGGCGCTAGGACTGTAGCCAAAGTGTTGCAGAGTGGATATATCTGGCCAACACTATTCAGGGATGCCCACAAGTTTTCCCAAGAATGCGACAAATGTAAGAGAACAGACAACTTAACAACTCGCAGCGAAATGCCAATGAACTACATCCTCGAAGTCAAAATTTTCGATGTCTGGGGGATTGACTTCATGGGTCCATTTCCTCCATCATTCGGAAATTCCTACATTCTTTTGGTAGTGGACTACGTCTCGAAGTGGATTGAAGCAGTGGCAACTACATCTAATGATGCAAAGGTAGTGCAAAAATTTCTCTTGAAAAATATTTTCTGCAAGTACGTAACGCCTAGAGCTTTGATAAGTGATGAAGGAACTCACTTCATAAATAGAACAATAGCAAATCTGCTGCAGAAATATAATGTGAAGCATCGTGTGGCCACAACATACCATCCCTAGACTAACGGATTGGCTGAGCTCTCTAACAGAGAGATTAAAGGGATTCTTGAAAAAACAGTAGATCCCTCAAGAAAGGATTGGTCACTCAAGCTAGATGAAGCTCTATGGGCACACAGAACTGCATTCAAAGCACCCTTAGGTATGTCACCCTACCGTATTGTGTTTGGAAAAGCTTGCCATTTGCTGTTAAAATTAGAACATAAAGCTTATTAGGAAATTAAAAAGCTAAATCTAGACATGAGTTTAGCAAAGGACAAAAGAATGCTTCAGTTAAATGAGTTGGAGGAGATGAGGTACCAAGCCTATGAGAATGCAAAGTTGAGCAAGGGAAAGATGAAAAGATACCATGATCAGAAGATTAGGCCATCTAAATTTGAAGAAGGACAACAAGTTCTATTGTTTAATTCCAACAAGCTAAAGTCGAGATGGTTAGGATTCTTTATTATTCAGAAAGTTTACCCACATGGAGCACTGGATTTAGAGAATAAGAATAATAACATCTTCAAGGTAAATGGAGAAAAAGAGAAAAGTTATTGGGGAGAAGCGGTAAATAAGGGAAAGACTTCAATTTCCCTTATCGAAGTAGAGTAAGTTGACACCCTCCTGTACAAATACGTTATTTTCTTTTATTTATTTAGTATTTTTTATTTAGCTTATTTTAAAAAAAAAATATTTGAGTTAATTGGCCTGCGATTAAACTCTGTCTAGGTTGGTTTTGCCAAAGGAAGATGTATTTAAGTTGATCATAGGGAACACCTCGACCTGGAAACCTACCTGGGAGTTTAGTCATATGAACTTTTTAATCTTCTACTTAAGTGTGCATGTGTTAATTCGAATTAGAGAAGGCCGCAAAAGTTGTGCCCGCATCAGTATAATGTTGTGGGTACATCTGAGGATAATGTCACAAGATACAGAAGCTGATAATGATACCCCTTCTCAGTAGGGGAGTATCGTGTTCCTTCTCCTGTTTCTTTACTTTGAAAAAAAATTTAACTCAGAATTTCTTTGCTTTTTTTTTACTGCTTTAGTTGTTTGTTTGATTTATATTCAACACATTTTTAGTTTGTTTTCGTTTTTGTTATTTTTTGGAACTGATGGATTATAAAACTCTTGTGATGGTTGGATTTTTTATATGACTGCTGTACATGATGTATAGTTTGTGGTGCAGCATTACTCTTGATGATGATCACTAGGGAGAATTTTTTTTTAGAATATCTTGCAGTCAACTCCTTAGGAGTGTGAAACCAAGAGTTTTATTTTTGGTAACTGTGCAAAACCTCTATAGGCTAGTTTCCTGCATGACCTCTAGTATAGTACACTAGGAGAGCTTTGCCTTACGTATCACATCCAAGCCAAAAGCTCACCACTCTGTTTTGCCTCTGTTTGTCGTTTCCCTCTTTCCAGCAATGAGGACATTGTATATTCTAAGTTTGGGGGGGGGGGGGGGGGGAGTATATGTTGATGCAGTATAGTGTGGTACTTACATTGTCTATATATGATGTGCTAGGCCTAAAAAAAAAAAAAAAAAATCAAAAAAATAGAAAATATGTTGCTAGGATGACACAACTCCTTTCCGAATTGGCCAAAGTAGCTAGGAGCGAGCATGACACCCATGTTTTCTTTTGTAGCAAAACGTTTAGTAAGGGAAGTGAGTGAAGCCTAGAATGTGAGCCTTGCTCGTCGTCAGATGATTCGCATGACACCCGTGTAGGCAAGCTGGAAAGAAGGTAAGGATGACATGAGGGTTTATCCTAGGCTAAAAAAAAAATAGTAGCATGAGGAAAGGCCTAGCAAAGTTATAAGTTTGGGGGCGTGGAAATTTTGTACTTTAGAAAGAAATTGGTGATTGGCATGTTTTGGACACGTTTTGGGTTGACTAGAACTAGATTAGTTGTGCATGTTGGGAAGATGGTTAAAAGAAGTTGAGTCGTCAGCAATATGAAACTCTTGTGAGGATCCTAGGAACTTTGTAATTATACAAGGTATTTTGATTCGGAAAGCCCTTCTGAAAGTTGTATTCCCTACATTGATCATTCTGAATATGCGTGTTTGAATTGTGGTGATTTGATCTATGATTTTTTTTTTCTTGAGGACAAGAAAAGATTCAAGTTTGGGGGTGTGATTCATGCTATGAAATGCATGAAATTAGGCTTTTATTTGGGCATTTTTAATGAGAAAAATGAACTATTGCATGAAATTTATCCCAATTTTGGTCTTAATATGTTTAAATAAGCTTAATGAGGGTTAATTATGTGTAAAAGATGATTTTTTTGGATTTGGTGCAGATTTGGTACGTTTTTGATAGGTTTCTGGCTATTTTTGTTGATTTTCTATCTGATGTGCCCAGAGTAGTAAGTGATGTACCAGTCCTCTCTACCACATTACTGAGTCCAATTTTTCTAGATTCTCGTCCAGTCAATTATGGTTGCTATTTTGTCGGTTAAAATTGTTATTCAACGGCTAAAAAGCTGGAAAATCGTTCAGCACGTGATTTTAGGCCATATCTCAACCACCTTGGCCTATATAAGGGAGGAGAACCCTTTCAATCGAAACAACAACTCACCGCGGTAGCCATCACTTCTATTCTCCATCTCACTGTCGATTTCCCAGCACCTTGGGATTCTCTTTAAAGTTCAAGCCAATAGTCTTAAGAACGAAAGTTCCTCTGAGGCGTAATGGCTCTAAAATTACTCTTCCATAAACTGTGCGTTGAGGGAAGACTCTTTCTTGAAAAAGAAGGAATTGTCCTAGGGAAAGACTTGTACTTGAGGATTTTCCCAAGATCACTTGAGTTGTATCTAATTTCCAGCTTTACTGTTTTTCTTGTTATTTTTAATTTTATATTCTACCAATCAAACGTTATATTGTAGCTATGGTTTATGATCTAATAAGAATGATTATTTTATCTAAAATCATGAGCTAAATATTTTTAGGGGTTTGACAATGTGAAAGCTTTAGGGTTGTTATGACTTAGGTTATGTAATACTCACATCACTTTGTGTAATCGCATTCTCTTTGTTGATTTTAAAAGATAAAATTAGTAAATTAAACTGGCCATTTGATTTAACGGTCTAGCGGAGCTTTAATGCTGAGAAGGTTAGGGTGTAAGCAGATTTCACAAAAGGATATGGGGCTAAAAGCCTAAAGATAGGATGGTCACGTTACCTTAGAAATAAGGGACACCATAGGATCAAGGAATTGAACTTGATTTAATCTAAGATCTAGCTAACCATGGAAACATTAGGCATTAGCTGCTTAGAACTCCTAAAGAAACTTTACACAAGACCGAATAGGTGTAGTTTCCTGTCCATGTGTAAATCATTGTTTGGTGTGATGCGGTCACATCACTTCAGGCATGACACCCGAATGGCTGTAGCATTGTTACCCCTGTTTGATTTCCATTGTTAATTGATTTTAAGTTTTTTTTTCATCAAAATTCTAAAACTTTCTCTTTGGTTACCTCGGTTACATTGGTTTACAGTCATAAGAATTTTAACTCAATCTAGTCCTGTGGGATTCGATACTTGGAATACTCCACGTTATTACTTCATCGATCGTGTATGCTTGCACGTAGACCTACTTATTCCATATTTTATATTATCTTTATCATTCTTATACGCTCAGTCGATCACTACCAATGAGGCTATCCAGAGGGTTAGAGCACGAATGTAAACAATATAGAGCGGACAGAAAAGTTGCACAGGTGCTAGACATAGAGACTTGAATTTTGAGGTAGATGATAAAGTGTTCTTGAAAACAGCACCTATGAAAGGTGTTATGAGGTTTGGAAGAAAGAGAAGTTAAGTTCACGATTTATTGGGTCGTTTGAGATTTTAGAACGGATCAACCCTGTAGCTTATCGTTTAGCTTTGCCACCGTCTCTTTCTACAGTTTACGATGTTTTTTATGTCTCTATGTTAATAAAGTATACGTCAGATCCATGTTATATAGCAGACTTTGAGCTCTTGTATTTGAGTAAGAACTTGAGTTATGAGGTGAAACTTAATCAAGTTTTAACAATATAATGGAGGTGAAAACTTAGCGTATATGGAGATAGCACTAGTAAAAGTTTTATGGCAGAATAATCAATTCGAGGGAGCAACATGGGAACGAGAGGATGAAATGAGAACAAAGTACCCAAAACAGTTTTAGGATCAGAACTTTAGGAGCAAAAGTTTCTAAGAGCAGAAGAATGTGACAACTCATTTTTTTAAGTAATTACAATTGGTTATATATTTTGAACCTTTTAGGCTAAACTTGAATTATGGTGTTAAGATAATTGTGATTTTAAAATTTGAATGGTGGGAGATTGTGATTTTAAAGGGAAAAGGAAAAGGAAAATAAGTATTTGTTAGAAAGTCAAATTAGGATTTTGACTTGAAAAGTGTTTATATATATATTAAAAGGGAAGAAGTCATCAACTCAAGCCAAACCAGTTGCACGTAGCCCTAGGAAAAGTTATCAGCTTAAGCCAAGCCAGCCGCAGGCAGACTTATGAGCTTCATATTCTTTCTCTTCCCCCTAACTCTCATGAAAATCCATTTCTCTTTTACCTTCATAGAGATGTTCGGCTAAACCATCGTCACCTATTTACACTGCTAGTCGTCGTTTGCCATGCCAATCTGATATGAACGGAGGAACCTAAATCGTGGCATATGAACTTTAAGAACGACGCCAAGAATGCACACTATATGTTGTTCAAATTCACCTTCAAGAGAACTTGCAATTATGAGAAATCAAGTGGAATTTATGAAGAATCAAGCTTCATTTATGAAACAAGGACTTCAAGTGGGGCTTTACAACTCAAAGATGGTTACAAATTGATGGGTTGTTGATTAAAAATGAATATTTTCGGATTTATGGTAATAATTAAATGTAATTTTCAGTTTTTAAGTCATTTTATGTGTTTTATGTTACATTTAGATCATGGGTTGTAATGGTCATCAATTTGTAACCATCTTTGAGTTGTAAAGTCCCACTTGAAGTCCTTGTTTCATAAATGAAGCTTGATTCTTCATAAATTTCACTTGATTTCTCATAATTGCAAGTTCTCTTGAAGGTGAATTTGAACAACATATAGTGTGCATTCTTGGCGTCGTTCTTAAAGTTCATATGCCACGATTTAGGTTCCTCCATTCATATCATTCTCCCTTTCTTCAAGAAGATTCGTCCTCGAATCTAAAGTATTTCTTGGAAGTAACATTGAAGGACCAACACACACATTTACACGCTTAAGAATTTACTATTGGTTGGAAGTTGAAACATTGGAGTTACATGCTTAATGGCTGGAAAGTTCAATGTGCATAAATGTTGTAACTGCCATATTTAATGTTTAACATCCCTTTTTGAAAATTTCAAAGTGTAACCTATGGATTGAACACCAAATGATGAAAATTAATGGCAAAACCATGATCAAATTGTAAGAATTCAGATTTGACATGCTTTTGAGAGAGAAATAACAACTCAAGAACAAATGCTCTAAGGAATATCAATTTTTTTTCTAACTGTTTTTTTAAAACACAGATATTTCACATCGAATAAAGCCGAAGTTAAAAATGTCAAATAAAGAAATTTTGTAGATTAGACTCTGATCTAAAACCTTGAAGTTTACGAAAATGTGAAAATACGGCTGGATATGAGACTTTTGTTTCGAGTTTCATAAAATGGACAGAATATGACGAGATGAAAATGAAAAACTAAAAACAAAAAAATAAAAAAGAAGAATAAGAAAAGAATTGCAGCAATGGAAACATATATCCAATCTAGAGCCTAAGCTCTGATACCAAATGATAAGTAACCCTCGACGCGTTGGATCTAACAACCATGTTGACGAACAAGAACTTTAGAAATCAACCGCAAAAGACCCCAAATTCAATTGGATCTCAGGCCCTAAGAATGGCTAGATGACGGACTACTTAGACGATCAGCAAAATCACGGATCGGACAAAGCTTGCGGCTCCCATCGACCCTTGATCTTCGAATCACTCCACAAGCAAGATCGATCAAGTCAAGCTTGAATGATTCTGAACATGCAATGTAAACACCATAGAATTGCAAAAGAAACATAGCTCAAGGCTAAAAGAAAGCTCCAAGGCTCTTTTTACTACATTTTCCAAAGTCTCCCATTTTTTGATAAATTACATTACATTATATAGGCCTCAAAATATAACCCTACACATTCTATGAGGCATTCAAAGAGTTGTAACTCTCACAATTGAGGACCATTACAACCCATGATCTAAATGTAACATAAAACACATAAAATGACTTAAAAACTGAAAATTACATTTAATTATTACCATAAATCCAAAAATATTCATTTTTAATCAACAACCCATCAATTTGTAACCATCTTTGAGTTGTAAAGCCCCACTTGAAGTCCTTGTTTCATAAATGAAGCTTGATTCTTCATAAATTCCACTTGATTTCTCATAATTGCAAGTTCTCTTGAAGGTAAATTTGAACAACATATAGTGTGCATTCTTGGCGTCGTTCTTAAAGTTCATATGCCACGATTTAGGTTCCTCCGTTCATATCACAATCGTCGCTAACCTTCGCTTCGTCTTGTCTAGTGTTTCGCTGGTCGCCATCGCACGCTTGAACCATATCACCACAGATCTAATCGCCAGCTGTGCAGTGTCTGTTGATCTGTCGCGTCTATGGGTCTAGTGCCACCACTGACCTATAGTTTTAATATGAATCTCATTCAAATTATAATATAAAGTTAATTTGAATGAGATTAAAAAATTATACTTTATATTATGAGAGAGATAAATTTTGTATAGCCTGACTCCGGTAATAGGGTCATTTACTGAGTATTTTATATACTCACCCTTTATTAGACTTATTTTTTCAAGTAAGGACAAAGAACATGCTAGGCACATGACAAGGAGATCTGTTGAAGGTGCCATATGGGATTAGTATTAACACTTGTGCTCAATGTCATGTTTTTTAGAAGTTTTGAATGTTTTAAAGAGAACTAATAGGTTTAGTAGTTCTAAATTTATTTATTTATATTATTTTTTTAGATAAACATTTTAGGGATCTCAAACTAAACTTTGTTTAAAAAATCTTTAGATAATTTTAGTGAAGTTTTATTTATTTAGAAAATCTTTATTTTTCAGTTCAAATTGTCAACTAGTTTGGTTTTAAATTTTCATGCACGATAGCAATGACCCCAGGTTAGAGATGTCGAAAGGTCAGGTTGTTACATGTGTGGTGTAAAAATAACCCAACAATTATTAATATACATTTTGTTTTATTTATTGATTTATTGGTATGATATATCAATGATAAACTTAATAACAAATAAGTTAGCAAACAATTACCGATAGAAAACAAAAGTTGAATACCACAAGTTTATCTTTTCTAATTTATTGATATGATAAATCAACACCTGACCATCAAACATTGATGGATAGAAAACGAATTTAAACATAAATGATATCCCGTTTTTCATTCAATTGATATAATATATAAGTGATAGACTTATTACCAAATGAACATGTATACAATCAAAGATAGAAAAAAATAAAAGTTAAATATCATTGATATAATAGTAGTTCTATTTTATTGATAATGTATACTCAAAAGAAACCTAAAAGAAAATGAACTTGCAAGAAATCACCTAATAGAAAATGAAGTAAAATAATATGTGTTTCTTATATATCAAATTTATATTCTATTGAAAGTAAGTATCTAAACTTTAGAATAATATCTAGCACAATGTCACACCCCCTCCCAGACTAACCTAAAAAAAGGCGTGAATACAAGAAATATCACCATTCTCTGATACTTACCGTCCATCTCATACTATTCTCATTCAACCGCCCTTACTAGCTTAAGTGTCAATTAGGACTAGTTATTACAAAAATTAGATAATTCACTTGGAAGCTTATATATAATTTATTTTACAAGATTACAACTTCACTCTCTTAACTCAATTTCTAACTATTGGGAAAAAATCTATCTCGTGGTAGACCTCAACTTTGAACGCAACTATGACTCTTTTGTTACCTAAGAAAGAAAAACATAAAAAGAAAGTATGAGCTAGAAGCCTAGTGAATGGTAAACGACACAGGGTTCATCACAACCCTAATTAGTAAATAGGTTTAAACATCAGCAAATCGTAACGAGGTTACTACTCAAACCTCAATCTTGGTCAACCCTATAAAGTATTTGTTCTGTACTGTTCCTACAGACATAGCAGACTGCCATTCCCTCTATGTGCATGTAGACCTACCTCTCATGGGCTCAGAAGCTAGACCCGTCGATCCTCTGACCATCTCATGTGAGGTTCTACCCACAGGCTCAGAAACGAGTTCAGAAACTAGATCCAAAGATCCTCTGACTATCCTGTGTGGTTTATTCTTTTACTACCATACAAGCTACACTAATAGGTATGGAAACAACAATAAACATTTAAAAAAAAAAAAACCTCTCACAGTTACAAGTAATCACAGTTACAAGTAAGAACTTTTGACTTCTGAGTCCTCTTAACCTCATCCCAAACTTTTTATTCTTCCAAGACCTAGCTTCCTCAAGCTTATGAGTATGAAGCTAGGCTGCCGACCTACGAAAAACAGCAATAGACGCTCAAACAGCAAGTTAGACGCATAGACTGTCCAATTGGGTGCATAGACTAACAAGTTGGGCGCATGGACTGACCAGTTGGGCTCATCATCCCCACTTGGGCGCATGGTTGGGTGTTGGTGAGTTGTTCGGACTTTTTTTTTTTCTCTCTTATGCTCCCTTAGAACTTCTTCCTATGATGATTTGCAAGTGAAATCTCCTTTGCTCCCAACCTCCTATTTATAGGGTCATAAAAATATCATTGTCATCACCTCCTCACCTCAAAGCATGACATCTTGACAACAAGTGGCCTCTTCATGTATGCTACCAACTCACCTCTTCATGCATGCTGCCAACTCACCTCTTCATGCATGCTGCCAACCCACTTCCTAAGGTGTTCACCTCGGAGTTGACCACCTCCGCATTTCAAATTTGGTCCAACACTTAGCTAAGATCTCACCCCAAACACACCATGCTCCACATTTCCTTCACCATGCGTCCAACTTTCCCTTCACCATGTGTCCAACCCTACATTTTTTTCGAGGCATACGTCCAACGTTAGATACAAGAGTAATGAGTTGAATTCTTCACATTTTGTTTCATGCTTTCATCTTTCTCTTTGTAACGACCCGACTTTCTAGAAGTCGTTACTTCATGCATGCATACATTTCAAAATGACACATTTCGTATATTTGACTAAAATAAAAGAAATTTATCAAATAAATAACTTCATTAAATTTAAATAATTAAAAATATTAGATCGGGGTACCCCTAAAAAAAATTATAAAACCAGAACTGTGAGTTTTGCATAAAACGTCTAAGAATGCAAAACTAAAATTTATAATTTAAACATTCAGATTTGGATTTAACAACATGAAAACATAAAAATATGAGCGGAAGCATTTACTGGTCCCAATGGCACGGTCACGGATTCTTCCTGTCATTCGCCTGTCTGTCCTTGTCTTTACCTGAAATCCATAAAATTGTAACCGAATGAGTATAAAACTCAGTAAGTAATCCCACTGCCGGGATTTCTAGATCTGTAGGCCAACTGCCCTGTCACCATGCCTAGCGGCCTGAGGGCACGCCGTCAATGCTGTGGTGTAAGCCTGATGACCCACACCAGTGAACATGGAGGTGAACCCGTCGGTCCACACATGTCTAGTGGCCTGATGACACATCGTCGAAACTGGAGGTGAACCTGATGAGAACCCGTCGGTCCACACAGGTCTAGTGGCCTGATGGCACACCGTCAAAACTGTTTTGAGGTGAACTTGATGATTCAAGTAATAATATAGCATGGGACAACGGGCGTTGGCATCGGATTCAATCATACATAGCATAGGTAAATTCTCAACTGATAAATTCTCAACAGTAGATAAATCATAAAGTAGCCAGACAAGCATTAGCCAGACAAATCATACATGCAAATATGCCAATAGCCAGCCAATAGCCAAATAATACTCTGAATGATTTATATGCCAATGGTCAAATAATACTGTGAAGCTGTGACCTGCCAACAGTAGAATCACTTACCTTGAAATAAGTGTAACAATCGTGCTCAGAAATTCCCTGTGTACCAATTACAATCCACACCAGCGTTATGACCCACAACGGTTGTTGCCCAGTTTTACAGGTTCTGTTCGGCAATGATTACGGACACATGTGGATCCAACCGTTCAGAATGAGGCTCTATATGTCCCGAATATGCTGATAAAATTTGAATACAATCCGACGGTTGAAACTCCAAAAAACGAAAATTTTCTAGGAGCTGTCGCAGAAAAACCGAACTGCACTGCCGTTTTTCCCATTCTCCATTTTTCGGTGTATTTTTCTCCCTCTCTAGTCACTTAATAATATATATATACGATCCCAAACCCTAATTCCTTAATAAATTAGGTATATACATATTAAATTTCTTTTCCCTCCACCAATTCAACTAAATAAATTAAATCTCCCAAATTAAAATTCAATTTTCACCGATGGAATTTAAATTCAAATCTTTTATCCTATTTAATTTAAATTGAATTATTTTTCCAAAATAATTCAATTAAGACTTAAAAATTCAAAATAATACCCAAATAATTTAAGATAATTAAATTAAAATTACTTAAAATTTTGGGTTGTTACACTCTTCCAACACTTAATCAAATTTTCAACACTTAAACTATGAGTCCAACATAGTAGACTCCAAGTTCACCACATAATGGCAAAAGTTCACCACATAGTTTCCATTCTCAAAGCATAGCCCACAACTTTAAAGTTCATAGCATAGATTTCTCTTATCAACTTTTATAAACAATTTTCACCTCGTAGTTCAAACTTAGACAAACTCACCTCCTCCTTTTACCAAACTCAACGCCTAGACCTCCATAAACCCCAAAAATATTTCTAAGTCCACAAGGCACAACTCAACTCCTAGAATCCTGCGAAAGTGTTGGGTGTTACACACTATGATTTAAATTCAAATTTGGAACAATTTGGATTTGGGACAGATTCAAAATATTAACATATATAACAACATTTTAAAAAAATTACAAATATAGCAAAGTCTATCAATGATAGATTTCTATCGCTAATAGACTCTTATGGCCTAGGTAGTCTATCAACGATATAGAAGTCTATCACTGATAGACTTGTCTATATTTGCAATATTTTTAAAATGTTGCTATATACTTTGTTATTATCCCTAAAATTGCTATTCATTATAATTACCCTTTAGATTTTAATACTCGATTTGGACATGTGGCCCCTTGTTTTACTTGAGGTGCTTTTTGAAAGTGAATATTTGTTATTCAACAACAGATCTTTTAGAATGTTTAATTTTCATTCACAAGAAAATTACCACGAGGTCAACATATATATAATTGTTTTACGTTAGACACATAATTAATTAACTTTAAAGTTTCTAAAAAGATGCATATACTTTCATTGATATGGACAGTAACTATCAAATTATTTTAAGCCTTCTTATGCACGCTTGCATAATCTCATAATCCACTCTCATTCATGAATTTCTCTACTAATAAGAACTAAGAAGAAAGTATTTGACATTTTTTTTTCTATCTAATGTGTATTGAATAAATTATTTTTGAGAATATAATTTGTATATTATGATTTATATTAACATAAAATTTTTGTAGTTTTTAAGTATGATGATATAAATTTCTGCTAATCAAAAGTTTCCCATTTTGTTGTCACTACAAAAGATTCAGAATTCCTTAAAGCTGCTTCCTTTGTAGTGGAAGTAAAACCATTATTTGAGTTCGCATCTCCATTACTGCTACTGAGAGTAGTACAATATTGCAGCTTCATCATGTCAAGAGTTTCAATTTGCTTTTGAACTTCTCTCACCTGTTCCAATTAAAAAGATAATTAATTAGTTTGGGATTAATTATAAATGAATGAGATGTGTTATATATATATATATTCTAGGAACATTGTTAAAAAACTTTGTTTTCCAAATTTGAATACAAAGCTTTTATTGTTCAAACCTTCAATTAATTATCATATTTCTTTTAGTTTTGGTTCACAATATCATCTATGAAATAAAATCCATATAATCTTCAAAGGACTTCTAGTATAATTCTCTAGTTTAAAGGGAAATTTTCAAAGATAGAAAAAAATGTCAAACTATTTACAGAAAATAACAAAAAAAAAATACTGATAGACATTGATAGACTTCTATCAACATCTATCAGTGATAGACTTCTATTATTTCTATTAGTGATAGACCTTGATAGACTTCTATCAGCTTCTATCACAACTATCTAGAAATTTTACTGTTTTGTTCCCTTATTTTTTTTATTTTTAAAAACATCTCTTTAAAAAAAACTTAATTTTCAACTATGATTTTTATTTTCCTGAAAAAAATAAGAAGATTATATTAAATATTGCCTACCAAATGATTTTTTTTAGTAATGAGAAAAAGAAAAGAAAAATGACCACACATTTTTTTACCATTTTGAAAAAGAAGAAACAAGAAAAATAGAAATAAAAGATTTAAATTACAAAGTAGTTAGAAAATTCGAAACAGGTATCTATTTGGTCCCTAAAAAAAATGTCTAAGAGGTTCTTAAAATTTTGATATCTGTCGAATAGGTCTCTTAATTTTTAATTTTGTTTCTATTAGGTACTTGAGCTTTTTGATATTTTTAAAATTCATGGATCCTATTAGACACAAAATTGAAAATTTAGAGCATAATTAGACATAACATTAAAATTTATTTTGAATAGCTGAATTAAAGTTGTAAAGTTTTGAATATGTTAGGAACTTGTTAGATATCAAATTGAAAGTTATGTGGTCAACTAGACATTTTTAAAGTTTAGATATCTATTGCACAAAAAATTGAAAGTCTAGGAAATTAGCTATTAAACAACTTTAAAAGTCGAGTGACAAGATAGACACAAACCTTAAAATTTGGCGACTAAACTTGTAATTTATTCAAAATAGAAACATTAAGGATTGATTTGATAATGATCAAAGTTTGATTTTTTTATTTATATTATACATTTTGTCACTAAAATTTTAGAATTAGATTCATTTGATTCGCGAACTTTAAAAAGTTTCTAATATAAATAAAATTCAATTTATATCTAATATATAATAAATTAAATTTTAGATACAAATTTGAAACTTCAAACACTAAATTTGTAATTTAATATTTTTTTTAGAGAAATTTTCACATATAGAAAAAATATCAAACTATTTACATAAAATAGCAAAAAAGACACGGATAGACATTGATAGACTTCTATCAGTATCTATCAGTGATAGAATTCTATAATTTCTATTATTGATAGACCCTGATAGACTTCTATCAGCGTTTATCACAACTATCTAAAAATTTTGCTATTTTGTATAAATAGTTTCTCTTATTTTTCTATTTTTAAAAACTCCCCTTTTTTTTTACAACATTGTAATTTCCCTTTTTAAAATGTGTTTTCAAAACCTTATTCAGCATGCCATTTAAAATTGTGTTTGTTAAATTTATCCAAATATCTATATTCTGGTTTTTGAAACTTTGCCACATATTTTTTGAAAAAAAAGTATTTTCAAATAAAAAGTGAAATTTTTACCTATAGAAAAAAATGTCAAACTATTTACATAAAATAGCAAAAAAAACACTGATAGACATTGATAGACTTCTATCATTTCTATTACTGATAGACACTGATAAACTTCTATCAGCATCTATCACAACTATCTAAATATTTTGCTATTTTGTGTAAATAGTTTTCCTTATTTTTCTATTTTTAAAAATCTCCCAATTAAAAAACTAATTTTTGGTAATAGTTTTAAAATTTTAAAAAAAAAAAGTGTAAATAAATAAATTATGAAAGGGCCTACAAAATGTGAAAACTTGTGAACTGGACTAGAAGAGTTTGATTACCTGTTCTCGTCTTTGTAGCCTCAAATCTCCCACAACTTCAATTTCATCTAACTGAATCAATTTTCTCATAAGAAATTCAGTCAAATCATCCACTTCCTTTTCTGATACTCTCCCTTCTTTACAACCTTTCACATGAAGACATCCAACCTATCCAAAAAAAAAAAAAAACTTTGAAAAACATATGAAATTTGCCAACTTTCTCGAGAAAGAAAATGAAAAAATTACAAATTTAGTCTTTATAGTTTGAAAAAAAAAATTAGAATTCAAGAATCAAAGTTGATAATCCCTTCAGAATGAACAATATATAAAAAAATTTATCAAACCATAATGACTAAATTAACTTTTTTTCAAATTATAGAAATCAAAGTTGTAACTTAACGGAAGAAAGATAACCCTTCAAATTTGATATATACATACCTGTTGAGAGAGGTTAATCACTTCCAATGTTATTTCATTTAGCAACTTTGAGGACTTTTTAAACTTTTCATTTTTAAGCATTTCAAGGCATCTTCTTTCCTTGCTTAAACTGTCTTCAACCAACACAATTTTTGAGCCATTTTTGACTCTTGCTACATCTAGATAAGCTTTTGAATCCCTCTCTTTGTTTTTGTATATTAGCTTTTGCTCTTCTGGGTGCAATCCAGTTGGTTCTGCCAACAACTTTTTTAATTCACCTGCAAAAATTTTGTTTATATTTAACAACGCTCATCAATTCCTTATTTGCTCAACAACATCCATTTTAAAATAATATGAAATTATCCCATTTCAAATTAAACTGATGGACTGATTTTACTTCTAAATTTTAGGCTAATAATTTTTTTAAAAAAAATTACTAAACTTTACAATATTTTTCTTTTAACTCTTCATAAACGTTTCTAAACAACATTTAGAATAGAAATTCGCTATAACATTGAACAAAAATTGGAATGACCTAGAACGATATAGTGGTGACCTTACAATAAAAATTCGGAAGTCAGCTCCACCTCATTAGTTTCAAGTCTCAATTTTTATTGAACATTCTAATAGAATTCTACTCAAAGTATAACGTTTGAAACATTTATGAAAGGTCAAGAATAATATTGCAATTTTTTGAAAAAAAAATAGGGATATTTAAATTTTTTAAACAAAAGGAAGGGGTATTTTTTTTGCAATTTAGCTTAAATTTTACCCAAAAGGAAATTTACTTATTTTTATTATTATTTTTTTTAAGAATAAACCTTTCTCTATATTTCTACAATATGATGTAAGTTTAACCCAAAATGTCTAATACCAAAACAGAAATGTTATACAAATGTCTTACTAGACATGGGACTGAAACAAACTTCTTATACAATCATAGTCGCAAGAATTTCTTAACATGTCAAAACATATGTTCAATATGGAATCATACACAAAGAATTCACATTTATCACTGAAATTAGACAAATAACTAATGAAGAACAGAATCATATCCACAACAAAATGAACAAATTGAATAGATTAAAAAAAAAAAAAAAAAAGTGTGTTACCAAAGCTGGCATGGGAGTTGATTTGAATATGATGGTAAGAAGAGCCAAATTTGACCTTAAGTTTGATGGTCGGAAAAGAAGGATTTGAATTAAAATCCCTCGTTTGAACCAACATTCCTCCAGGCCTAATTTCTAATTCTGAAACTCTGTGTTTCTGATTTTCAATGGATGTCTTTTTCTTAGTTGAAACCATATTGATAACCTTTTGATTTTGCTACTTTCACCTCTCTTTCTCTTTGTTTCACACTATTTTATTAAGAAACAAAGAGGAAACCCAGAGGAAGAAGAAAGAATCTTTGGGTTTGCCAAAAGTTCAATCATGGAATCATAAAAAGGAACTCTGTTTTTGATTCATTGCTTTAGAACAAATATATGAGAAAGTTTAGGCACAGAGAGAAAGAGAGAATATGGGAAAGTGAGAGAGTAATGGCCATTTTGAGTGAGGGAAGGAAGAATCTATTCTGCAAAAGAGAATGAGAAAAAAAGAGATATACATTAGAAATTAGTTAAATAAGAGATTTGAATTAAAGCCATTTTTAAGAGTTTTTTTTTTTTTTTTTTTTTTTTTTCCCATTAATTGAAGAGAGTGGAAAATGGAGCAGAATGATTAAAGTCCATCAGAAATTTCAATTAATTTGACAAAAAGAAAGAAAAAAGCAATAATCAGAAGTTGGAAATTGGGAAGAGAACATGTTAAAGCCAGCTCTCCAGCTAAACAAAATCAGCAGACAGTTGGCATCTGTCTGGTTCCCAAAGAGTCATCTTTCAAGGGTAGTATTGTCAATTTCACAATTATTTCAAACTATTTATTTGGTTAATTAAAAAAAAACGTATGATTTCTAAACTACAATTTAGTGCATAAATTTTAGTAGATAACGATTTAGTTTTTGCACTTTCAAATTTGTAATATTTTAGTCTCTAAACTTTTACTAAGTAACGATTTAGTAATTGTACTCTACAATTTGTAATGCTTTAGTCTTATTGTGAGAATTATTAAAATATGATTTGATGAAATTTCTTAAAACGTATAGATTGATAAACTAATTGAGAATCCAAATTTAATTATAAACTATAAAGACTACGTCCGACGTTATAAAAAATGACACTTAATTTTGGTAAAAGTTTTTTCGATAGAGACTACATCGTTACCTAACTATTAAACTTTAGAACTTAAATTGTTACATATTTAAAAGTAGAAAAATTAAATCGTTACCGACTAAAGTTTACGGAGTAAATTGTTCTTTCACATGAAAGTTCTGAACCTATTTGTTTTTAGTTCTTATAGAATCTGTTAGAAGCTTCAATAATGAGAAAAGACTGAAGATTTAACCAAGTGCCATTGTATGAAGAAGTGAAGATCATTTCCCACTTCGAAACCTATTAGATTTAGATATCATTGCAATCTCCATTCCAAAAGGCCAAAATTTTACTGATTGTTTTATTTATAGGAATGTTTCTTTATTGAAAAAATTGAATGTTCCTTGCATTCTTTGTAAGATTCAGCAATAAGGTCCTTTCCATTTTACCCTTTCCTATATGGAGTTCTGTTTAAAATGTCATTAAACAGCCATTTTACTTATGGATTGTTATATTAGTGATTTAGTCCAAGTGAATTACAATGTCCAATGAGAATTAAAAAGAAGGATTTGTCTACATTTCTCTATAGAAGTAGCCATTACTATCAACCTTTTAATCACATATTTTATGTAATGCCATGAGAGCACTTTAGAAAAAAAATTCTAAGGTAGAATTGATTGATGACAATATTTCAGTGTCAAATAAATACATCTCATGATATTTGTTAAATTCAAAGAAATGGTTATGATGATTGATAATTATTTGTTTCATATTTGTCATTATACCTATATTGTCTCTAATTTTGACACAATATATACAAACATAAATATAAACTTTCATTTATAACAATAAAGTTGGTCGATTATACAAAGAAACTATATACAAAAAAACTAGTAACCAAGCTTTGGTTAAGTTATTTACAAAGAAACTAAATACAACAAGTGTTGCAAAAAAAAAAAAAAAAATACTAGCACTATCCCAACAAAAAAATACATATATAAATAACTTGCTTGACTTCAATGGATTGGTGCAAGACCTAATAAAAAAAACAACACTCATTTTAGAATTCAACACAATACATCAATGTCAACAATAATAACAATATTCATAGGGTATATGTATCTTCTTATTGTTCACCATCTCTCTTAGCATATATTCACTATCTTTACACTCAAAAAAATCAAAACCACACTTTAATCATATAAATAAGCTTCAATTGTAACTTTCAACTCACTATAGACTCAAAATCACAATATGATCATCACATAAATAAGCTTAAAATCACATTATAAGCTCCATGAAAATAATCACATAAATAACTTGTCCAAACTGTTTTAGGATATAACAGCTAAACTATCATGAACATAACAACTAATGAAATTATAACAAACAATAAAAATTTAACAAACTTACATGAAACTAATCCTAAACTTGCTGATAAGAAATCTAAATAAAAAACGATAGTAAACAAATAAACCTATTAACCATACTTTTCAAAATGACAAAAGTGGGTGGAATAACAACTAGAGTTATAACTGTTGGGAGAAATGATATATATAGAACTGAATACACTAGTAAACTGATTACATCTCAACTTAAAGTAGTGTTGGGTTTTATGTCCTAAAACTCGTAGTTTGTAAACAATAACGTGTATTCTATTTATCAATAAAGTTGTCATCGATGTTATCGATGTTATTCAAGTTTATTGAATAAAGTGAATTGTTGTTAATATAACTCTAAATCCAATAAACTAAGAATCCATGGCTTTAGTATGAAAACTTGAACTTTATGTAATGACATAAAAATGGATCAAGTTCGAGTAAATAGCCAAAACGGTCTATATTATAGGAATAAGGTTGGGTACCTTATCTTAGAGATACTATTGAATGCGGCCCACTTTGTATTTGATACAAATGATGTGATCCTAAATCATTCATATGAAGACATGTGAGTGGGGGCGTTCTATGCAATGAGTTTGCATAAGCCTGGACCACGAAATAGTCACTATTACTTTATAACGTCGCTTACTGTTAAATACTAACTATTTTAACTAGATCATGACCTAGATAACTCGATCTTAATCCTGAGCAAACTATGAACTCCTGTTTATTTAGAATTATTCTTAGATCTGCATGGGTGAGAGTGGCCCGGGTGCGCCGACTCAATAAGCCTCCCATTTCAGGGGTGAGACCAAGTAGATAGCTGGGGACATAGTTTTGCGAGAAGGAATTCATTCCTACCCGACTTAGGGTTAGTAGATAGGTTGTTCCCTTAAGTACTGATTTCGGGTCTTGAACAAAGGGTCTCGCCCTCTCATTGGCCCGAGAGGGACTCAATTTAGTGATAGGATCACAAACCAATTGTTCATTCGAGGATTAGCGGGACTTAAGGAACAAGATGTAATCACAGGGGTAAAACAGTAATTTTGACCTAGCTGTGATTACGGACAACCTGTGAAGGATCGACTTACTTATTATGGTTATATCAAGTGGACAGAAATATATTTACAGTGAGGAGAGTGCAGCTACGGGTTTTAGTGGAGTGTCACGTTAGTTAACGAATGTTGGTTAACTAGGTTAAAGAGTTTGGCCGATTAATCACGGATCGTTGAAGCTCATGATTTGTAGGTCCATTAGGTCTCTCCACTAGCTCATAAATGGACTAAAATCTTAGATAGTGTGGTGAGTAAGATTGACTCGTTCAACCTTGGCTTAAGGAATAAAAGTCAGATATATACGATATATCGACGTTTAATTATGAACTAAACGGATAAATAGAGTTAATTATGATATTTAAATATGATTTAAATATTAATTATATGAATAGGGATTCATATCGGTTTTTTAGAAAAATCGGGATTAGTGGGAAAAATAATATTATTTTATTATTTAATACTAAAATAATATTATATTTAATTAATTAAATATTAAATTGTTATTTATATAATTAATTATTTTTTATTTTTAGAAAATAAAAATAAAATTTATTTTAAATTCAATTTTGGAAATTAATTAAAAAATTGAATTTAAAATTGATTTTTTGGAGATTGGATTTTCCCACTAACTAAGCAAGAAGCTTAGTTGTAACTCTCACAATTAGCCAACAAATTGCAAGTTTGTGTTGTCAATTTGAGATGCAATTAGATTGCACGTTGATCCTTAATAAATAAGGATGATTTTGGCTTAATTTGGGTTGAGAATTTTGTAAAATTAAAGGTTAATTTTGCAAAATTACATCTATTGCTCTTCTTCATCTATTTCTTTCATTCCTTCTAAAATTCACCACAAATTTGGATCTCACCTTCCAATCTAAGCCTAGAGAATAGTAGAGAAGACTCTTGTGGTCGTCTACAACTATTTGGTGTTGGATTTCATCAAGAATTGAAGGAGAATTTGGAGCTTCAAGGGTAAGTGTTCTTGAAACTTGGTTTTTCCTTTTTAATTGCATGTTTAATCCTCAAAATTGAGCATCTTAGAGTAAAATTTGATCAAATTAAATTCCGCTGCAAGCTCGTTTATCCTTCAAGTAGTACTTTCAATGTATAATATTCGACCAACAAGACGTGTAACAAGGCTTAGATATGATAATAACCTAAAATTTGAAAGAACCTTAAAATCTTTGGAGATTCAAAAGGTAGTTGAGGCACGCTTTTGATAAGCGTTGTCCTGAAGACAATTATTCGCTCTGCACCGGATGCCAGCAGACTACAGCAATCGCCTTAGCAGGATACAATGACTAATTCCGGTAGAACAACAACCTTGAACTACTCGGATCTGACAGAACTTTTGGATACTTGCTCTCAACTTAACACAAGATAAAAAGAAAGAAAGATAGAAAGAAAGGACAGAATTCTTCAATTTGAAATGAGATGCTACAAATGAAGAAACAAGTTGCTATTTATAGACTAGCAACTTAGTAACTCTCCAAAATATAAAATAAAATCAAATAAATACAAAAACTTGAAACATTTGTCAAATTTAACTTAATTTAGTTGTTACTCGATAAAAATCACATATAATTCATTCAAGTTGAAGAAACTACAAATTTAACTTTCATACATGTTAAATTTGCATATGAAACATCATTTTAATTTGATGGTTCAATCCAATTTGAAAGTTTATAACCAATGAATTTAATATACACAATTAAATCCAATTTTTATTTTTAAATATTCACCAAAATCTCACTTTCTTTCACTATAAATATCCAACAATAACAACTTTCTCAAAAATTCTACTACACTCCACAAACATAAATCATAAGTATTGCTCTCAAATATTAAGTAAAATCATAATAACTTAACAACAAATATTAATCTCCAAATATAAAATAAATATGAAAGAAAAACAAAAACAAACATATAATTCATGAAATAAGCCCTTATATACATAGAAATTCAAGTAAAAATTCTAATACAAACTTATATATTTTGTGCTAGAAAGAAGTATCATGCAATCAAATGATCTTCAAAGCATAATATTGAATTCATTTAAGTGTCAAACTTGCCTTCAAATGCTTAGAGTGAACTTCCTGATACCAACAGTTTCGACGCAATTGGTTGTCAAGGACTGAAAACCTTCTTCTATGGCATTGTCTATTTTTCCTGTGATTAGTATAAAATATGTCGATACCAAAGAAAAGTACGTTTTGACCAATATGATAGAACTAGTTGCAAAAGAAATATGATGAAACCATATATGTAACACCTGACTTCCTAGGACTTGTACTAGGCCGACACTATATGCATGCATACATCTCAAACGACTCTATTTTATGAATTTAACTAAAAATCAAACAAACTTTATAAATTAAATAATTTTCATAAATTCAAAATAGCTGAAAATCTCTGATCGGGGTACCCCTAAATTTATAAAGAAACCCAAAACAGTTAAAGAACACAAATTCTTAGAAAACTAAAGCGATAGAGACGCTGAAAATCTGATAAGAAAATAAAACCTAGACGACATAGATTGGCTTTTAAAAGAAACATAAAAACTATGCCGAAGCTACTTATGGTCCCTTAGCACTATCACATATTCTTCTTGTCATGAGCCGGTGCATCCTTTCCCTTACCTAAAAAACATCATAAGAAGAGGGTGAGTATAAGGATACTCAGTAAGTAACCCCACAACCGGGGGCAGGCTATGCATTTATGTCCTTTAAATGCAAAATACTAATGGACCATGCATACTTCAACTTAATATTCATTACTATATGAGTCATTAATTAAACTCGTCCTACCATTGAGTTGTACCCACCACCTATAGTGAATCCTGAAGGAAACACAAACCTCTGGTGAATCCCAAATATACACAAATCTCTAGTGAATCCTGAAGGAAACACAACCTCTGGTGAATCTCGAAAGAAACACAAACTTGATCTAGTGAATCCCGTAGGAAACAAAAACCTCTGGTGAATCCTGTAGGAAACACAAACCTCTGGTGACTACACAGCTATGGATAGGAGAGTAATTATCATTAACATACATAATTGGCAACATATATAAAGGTCCCATAACATGAAATCATAACTTATCTCACACAAACACTATCATGCTCATATAACCGCTTACATCATTTAAATCACATGTAAAACATATAAATGGTCTCAGAGAACCAACAATAAGTTTCTAGCTGTATCATTCAACACGAAGGTGGTTCCAATAGTAACATTACTTAACTCAAGATTAAGCCAAAAGGTTAGCAATTAAATCACGTAAATTCATTAAACCCAAAACTAAACCTATAACAAAAACCCAAGATTTAGAATTTACATTGAGGCCCAATTTCAATCACTAAAAATAAATCCCAATAACTCTAAGTACTTACTCAACAAGCACTTTGCCTTAAGTCACCTCCAAGAACCTTAAACAATCCACCCCACCTACAAACAACATTCATAAACCAATAATTAAAACCCAATTTTTTAGCATCACAAGCAAACCAACCCTTGGAAACCTATACAAATTCCAAACAAATACCAAAGCTGCCAAAACCGACTTTTGACAGTGCTAGACAACATGCTTCCACCTTCAAAACTTCTCCAAAACTCGCTCCTAACGCCAAAAATACAACGACATCAACCAGTTTGAGTCACAAATGAATAGGTAATGAAGAAATTGCAAGAAAACTCACCAATACTTTCATAAATAAGAGATCTATGCTTGAGAGATAAAAGAACGAAAAATATCACCCAGTTTTATAGGTTTTGTTCAGTAGCGATTACGGACAAACCAGAGGTCAAAACAACGATCAACCGTTCAAAACGAGACGCTATGTGTCCGGAACAGGCTGACCAAATTGGAATACGATCCAACGATTGAAACTCCAGAAATCAACAACTTTTTGGGAGTTGTCGCTATAAACTAAACTGCACTGCTCTCTTTTTCCTTCGCCCTTTTCTGTGTGTTTTTCTCACTCTCTACCTCATTAGGTCACTTAATTATATAGATATGTATGTACAATCCTAAACCCTAATTCCTTAATAAATTTGGTATACATATACATACATACATATATATATATATATATATATATATATATATATATATATATATATATTTAAATTTCTTTTTCCTCCACCAATTCAACTAAACAAATTAAATCTCCCAAATTAAAATTTAATTTTCACCAATTGAATTTAAACCCAAATCTTTTATCCTGTTTAATTTAAATTGAATTATCTTCTCAAAATAATTCAATTAAGCCTTAAAATTCAAAATACATCCCAAATAATTAAAGATAATTAAATTGAAAATTACCTTAAAATTTGGGTTGTCACATTCTTTCTCCCTTAAGAAACTTCCGTCCTCAAAAGTTCTAATTTTGGAAAATCTCACGCTAATTCGATTTCATCTCTCTCGTTCCCATGTTACTTCCTCGAATTGATGATTCTGTCACAAAACTTTCACTAGAGCTATCTCCCTATTGCGCAAAACCTTCACCTCCCTTGACAAGATCTGGATTGGTTTGTCTTTATAACTCAGGTTCTCACTCAATTGCAAAGGCTTATAATCTACCACATGAGATGGGTCTGTCACGTACTTCCGCAACATCGAGACATGGAAGACATTATGAAATGCAGAGAGAGATGGTGACAATGCTAACCGATAGGCCACAGGGCCAATGGCCTCAAAAGGCCCAATGAAATGGGGACTCAACTTCCCCTTCTTTCCAAACTTCAGGACACCTTTTGTAGCCGCCACTTTCAAGAACACTTTATCGCCTACTTCGAATTCCAGGTCTTTACGCCTAACATCAGCGTAACTTTTCTATCTACCCTGGGCTGTTTACATCCTTGCTTTAATCTTCTGGATAACTTCATTTGTAGCCTGCACTAATTCAGGTCCTAGCAATTTACGTTCACTAACCTCATCCAAGAAGACTAGGGACCTGCAATTTTTCCCGTACAAAGCCACCAATGGCGCCATGCCAATGGTAGCCTGGTAACTGTTATTATAAGCAAACTTCATCAGATGTAAGTAAGAATCTCAGATCCCTGAAAACTCCAAAGCACAAGCACACAACATATCCTCCAAAGTTTGGTTCAAACGCTCCGTCTGACTATCTGTCTGAGGGTGAAAAAATGTGTTGAAATCTAACTGAGTACCCAACGCTGCCTGGAGGCTGATAACTTGTAGAAATACAAGTTATTTTCCTTCTTTTCTTAGGATAATGATGAAAGAATAGTGAAAATAGTGAAAAGAATGTCATCTAATGCATGAATCCCTGATATATTCTTAATATGCGTACATGTGTGTGAAGAGGATAAAGAGAGATTATTTTCAAGTTTAATGCCCATAAACGCCTTATTTTGTAGGAAAACAATGTCTCTACCATGCGTCGAAGTCAAACGGAGATGTAGAAATCAAACGCATGGCCAATAAAGACAAAATCACTACTTCGGGGAGCTTAACCTTGACAGCTAGCGACAAAGAATTTTTAGTACCTTGAGCCGTTAGACAGAGACGAACTACACGGTCAGATAGGATGACGCCGAACGCGTCGTGGGCTCCCCTGCGTCAGAATGGAAAGTATAATGATGGGCTATAAAAGCCACCCTAAACAAGAATAGAAACATACAGACAGAGAGAAACTTTGAGAAAAGACGAATTAGGGTGTTAGTAGTGTAGAATACGTCTGGGAATCGCGTCGCCGCCCTTCCTCTTCTCCCTCTCGGCGACAGTCGAGAGCTTGATACTCATTTTTCATTGGAGAACTGCTGAACCTGAACCTCGAAAGAGATTGGGTCTTCATCAACTCTTCTCCCCAGTGCGAGCAACTTTAGAAAAACATCATCACTGTCAACGAGTACGACACTACTGCCGACAGGTTCATATCTTCATACCTTTATCATCCATTTCTGTATTTTTGAGTTTGTCAGCTACTTGTACTGTGAAAGAACAAGAACACCAAATTTTCATTCGTTTAATATATGTTTATTTCCTTCATTTACTAATCATCCCTTGCTTTTCATATTTGAAGTTATTTTACAAAAAGTTATAAGTAGCTAAACCTCCTTGAGGGTTGGAGAGTAACATTCATCAACCTTGAGAGTTCCAGTTTAGTGTCTAGATCATTTACATTGATGCATTCTACTCATCATCGCTTAAATCAAAGTGACAACTTGAATTAAGTACAAATTTTTAGCTACTCGAGAGAGCAAGCGCTAGGGATCTCATCTTTGAAACTAAGAATCAGCCCTAGAAATAGGACTCATTTTAGGCTCAATTAAACAAGCATGCATCATAGATATATGACTTGTGTGACTCTTCTGCCGAAAGGTATGATCCATTTAAGTTTAAGAGCATGATTTGTGAAGCTAAACCAGAACATGATAGGTTGATGAAGGGTTTTCTCCAACACTCTTTTCTCCATTTAGTATAACATTTATGAAGTTGCATAATCATCATCAGTGATTCCTTTGACTATTGTTGCAAGCTGTTAGTGTTTTGTTTTGTTTTATGTTAATCACCAAAACTTCATATCATTTGTTAACCTCCGCAAGATCTACAATCTATTCAATTAATTAGTTTCAAAATCCCCGTGTTCGACCTTGGTCCTCACTAAGAAATCTCAGTATCAATTTAATCTTGGACTAGTATTGGGAAAAACTTGAGCGTATCTGTATTCATTAATGTAGTCTTACGGTACAACCATAGATAATAATAACTGACATAATTTTTAAAGCAACAAGTTTTTGGCACCGTTGCCGGGGTAATTTAGGGGTGTTCATTGTCTTTCTTTATTTATAAAATTTGAATCTTTCTTCCCTTTAAACGCTTCGCAACTTTATGTATTTGAATACATCAATAGAATATGTGTTGGTGGTTTACATCTCCTTATTCCTTTATGTTTGTCATTACTGTTCTGTTTCCTTTTGAAATCCATTGCTATGTTTCTAGCTCTTGTGTTGAATATAAGACCCTGTGATGATAATTCTATACTAGACCTTTACAAAGTCCCTTACAATAGATCACTTGGCGCTTTATATCTTGTACGCTAGAAGTAATTCCCCAATTTCTTTGTACGCAAGCTTTGACCCAAAGTTTTCTTTTAAAATTTTCATCACTTCTCTTCTTAGCTTTAAACGCAATGAGGACCTTGCAACTCTCAAAATCTGGGTGTGGGAAAAAATTTTGAGCCATTAAGATTTTGTTAATAAAAAAAATGTTATCTCGCCAAGCTGTATTAATTATAACTCCAATATCTTTAACCAAAATAAGAGTTAAGTTGTGAAGGGTACCGACCCGTAGTTGGATGCTGTGCATGACACCCATGCTAGCAAGCAAAAACGAAAATTGGTAACCTGAATCAACGCATCCCAACGCTTGGATAAAGATTCCAATGTCTTGTTACCAAAACCCTAAACCCTAACCCTAAACCAAAACCCTAAACCCTAACCCTAAACCCTAAACCCTAAACCTTAAACCCTAAAGATTCCAACGCATCCCAACGCTTGGATAAAGATTACACTTAGGCGGCTGAGGTGGTCGCACCGCTTTTGCTTTAGGGGCCCCCTTTGGTACTGTAACAAGTTCAGGTCGGTGAGGGGAATCCTTAAGCAGTCACCGCAGAGTTTTGTTATCGATGACCCCATTGATGTCGATGTATTCTTCCTCCGCGAACGGAAGGTTTGGATGTTGTAGTGCAGCATTGACGCACAGCGAGACAACCATCCAAGGAAAGAATAATTGCCCGCGTGGCTTGTTGAAGACGCTGCGAACTTGAGCCGCTATAATGCGACCGACATCAATGGGAATGCGCTACATGATACAGTACGCAGCCATGACTCGATCCCGTGAAACAGATGCATCGTGGGTTGTTGGGATCAGTCTTTTCTTGACAAAGTCCACCCACAGGTTGGCCTCAGGCGTGAGGCATTTGGATGGCAGGGTATGAACGCCTGTGGGTGATGTCTCTGTTACTTAATTTTTGCTTTATCTTTTCTCTTAGTTTTATATGCTGATTATACTTGTTATTTGCTGGATTCTTAGCAATTCAAGTTTTTCTTAATATCAATCCAAGTATAAACTGATACCAAGATTTCTTGGTGAGAACCAAGGTCGAACACAGGGATTTTTATGTAGCTAGTGCTTTGCTTATATTGAAGATCTCGAGGTAAAGGAAAATAATTGGAGGGAAAATCTAATCTGAGTGTGAACAAAGAATAACTTAAATGTTTAAAAAAAATCAACTACAACGGGGGCGAATGATGAACAATGCAATTTCAGTGATGAGAGAGATAAAGAAGAAGAGTGTTGGAGACTGTCGTTCATCAATCTGTCAAATATTTACCTAAATGCATCGATCAAACCTTCAAACACAATTGGTTCATACCTTTCGGCAGAAAAGCCACACTAGTCATATATCTATGATGCGTGTTAGTTTGAATGACTCTAAGGCAAAGCCTATTTCTAGGATTAACCTATGAGCTACAGCAATGAAGCATATGCTGACTTGATCTCTCAAGCAGCCGAAAAATGAATATACTACTGTAAATGATCAAGGATTTAAACTTGTTTTTTACAAGATTGATGAACACAGTCTCCAACCCTCGTGGAGGTTTAGCTACTCATACTCCGTTGTAAAAATGTATGTGAATATGAAGATCAACGCGAAATATGAAATTTCAGAGGATTGAAACTTTTAGCTAACTTGCAGTTCTCAATTTAATGTCAGATCAAATCTCTACACAATCACTAAGCACTTTGATGATTAACAAAATGAAAGGAGAAACTGTTGGCAATAATGTCTAGCTCGCCAACAGAGTAAAGACGATGCTGAAACTGCAGATGGCGATCGAAATAGCAGCGAAGAATTCATCTCTCTCGAGCCTCAGTTCCTCGCCTTCTTCGTAGTGGATGTGCAGCGTGGTCCTTGCAGCCGTCGCTGTGAGGAAGATGGACTCGTGTATGGAGGCGCCTCTCAGAGGGGTAAGTTCTAATTGCCCTACTTTTCTCTTCTCCTTTGCTTTTATAGGCGTCATTATGGTACTTTCCATCTTTAGTGCAGGGTGGGACCACCATGCGCTCGGCTCTGTCTTTTTTGACCGCGCATCCTGCCTCCGTCTAACGGTTTATGGTACAAAGGATTTACTGCAGCTTTCATTTTCTTTGTTGGCCATGCGTTGATATGATCCTCGCCGCATGCTTGCGATGATATTCACCTGCACACATAGCGTTCAAAGGTTGTCAATTCTTATCAATAATATCTTTCTTATTGTTTTTTCTTTTCATGCACTTGTGCGTGTAATAATAATACATCAAAGAATCATGCATTGAAATGTCCTTTTTTTCACTAATCTTTCATTTATTCTAAGAAAAAGAAGTAAAATAACTTGTATTCCTACAAATTATCAGTCTCCCAAATCGACCCAGGTTTTGTCATGACCCGGATGGCATCTTGCATCAGCTCACTGGGAGTGTGGACAATGATGCGATTGGCTTCAGCCTTCGGGTTGTCTCACAGATTGAATAGGGCGTTAATTTCCCTAGCGTCGAATGGAACTTCGCACCCATGGACTACAACCATGTCTTCATCTTTATGTACTTGCCCTTGATAAAAGGCTCGCACAACTGCAAGCGCCATGAGTGCGAGGCTGGCACAGAAATTACGCCAACCATGGTGGTCAACGAGGTCGGTGATGTAGGCAGGTAGTGGGGCTGCTTCAGGAAAGACGCCCACTTCTATTAGTAGATCACCGAATGGCTTGCGTCGACCCCTCCCTTTTTCTTTTTCGGGATACTGTTCCACCAACTTTTTCTTGCCCTTGTCCCTTTGTTGGGGGCGCGATGGTGGAGCGGGGTCTCCCTCTTCAGCCATTTTTCTTTTCTCAGGCTTCTTTGTGGGGGCTGCTGTGGTCGCAAGACGACACCCCATTGTAGAGTTGGGTTTTCTTGACCCAAGCTTCCTCGTCTTAGGCCCCTCCTTCCTGGCAGGGGCGTCCAGCGCTGCAGCTAGAGCTGCATCTTCTTCAACCTGGAGCTCTCTCTCGAGCTCCAAGGCTGCTGCTTCCAAAGCATCTATGGTTGCATCTTCCTTACCAGCTTCGTAATCTAATGTGATGAAGTCAGCGGGAAAGATTCTGCACTAAAGGAGTTGAGTTGGTTGTGTTGGTTGTCTTATCGAAGTTGAGAACTTCCTGAGAAGTATCAATATCTTGTTCGCTGGTGGTGGTTGTTGTGGTAGTAGTGATTCTCTTAGGGTCTGACTCTGCTAGGATTGTCTTATCGCTGCGCAATGTCACGCTTGACATTGGTCCTTGCCATTATTCTTTGGTGCTTTCGTGTTACTTGTGAGAACACCAGGCGGCCTACTTCAGAGCTCTTCAGCTATTTGTCCCAATTGGACTTCCAAGTTTCTTATTGACGTAGCTTGACTCTGAATCAACGCATCATTTTTCAGAATGTATGTGGTCAACAGCTTCTCCAGACTAGTACCTGAACTTGACTCTTGCTGAGACCTGTTATATGTTTGCTGCTGATTATGCGTCCCTGAACTTCCTGCGAAGTTGGTCGCATTACCATTAAATCCAGGCGGTGCAGTTTGATTAGTCTATGGTTGACCTCCAGATTGTTCTCCCGTGGCTTGCTGAGTTCCTCCCCACTGAAAATTGGGGTGGTTTCTCCACCCTAGGTTATACGTTTTCGAGTACAGGTTGTTCTTAATGAAACATACCGATTGAGGGTTAAAGGGGCACATATCAAACCCATGCGGTTCCCCGCATCCGACACAGCTGAGCACGGATTGATTCACCATGCTAACTTGCTTAGCCTGTCTATTTGCTGAGTTCTTGTTCAACGCCATATTCTGGAGGATGGTAGTCATTGCTGACATCTGGGCTGATAATTGAGCCATGGCCTCGCTTTTAATTGCGTTGACGCTCTTCTTTCTTTCTAGAGCTCGATTACATAGCCATCATTATCCCATTCGGTTGTGTTGCGTGATATTCGGTCAAGAGTAGCTTTGGATTCGGTGTATGTCTTATCCATCAACCCTCTAGCTGCTGATGCGTCAGCAATGGCTTGAGACGCACGGTCTAGCCCATGATAAAACATTTCCATCTGGATACAATCTGGGATTCCATTGTGTCGACAATTTCTGACAAGCTTCTTAAATCTTGTTCATGCGTCGCTGAGGGTTTCAGTGTCTTTCTGCATGAAGTTAGTAATCTCGCGTTGACGTCGTGTGTTCAAAGACGTGTCTTCTCCCAGTGCTCCTCCAAATTGGGCTGCGGCCTGAAGCATATGGAGCATCACTGGTTTCATTTCAAATCTCGTCCCTTTAAAGACTAGACGCGTTATGCCTGGAGAGAAGTCATACAAATTTGGTGACGCATACTCTCGCATTGGTCTATCGTGATAATGAGCTAATAGGACCAGGTTGGGCTGAGTGGTGTCTTTAATTTTATTCTCATGATTTATTATATTCTTAAGTTCTCTCAAGTAACCAACTGTTGGTACTTAATCAGCGTTTTCACGTTAAGTTAAGCAAAAATGATTAAAATTGCATCGCTGTAAATGACCTAGTTATTATATTAGATTTATCAAGATTGACGAATGTTAGCCTCCAACCCTTGTAGATGCTTAGCTACTCATAATGATTTGTGAAATAATCGCAAACATGATGAACAAATGGTGTTTGGTAGAGATGGAATAAGCGTATATTAAACTGATAAAGATTTGATGTTCTTGTTCTAATGGTAGTACAAATAGCTAAACACTTCGGTAATACAAATGAATGATAAAAATGTTGAGAGATGGAGCTGTCGGCGGGAGTGTCCTGCTCGCCGACAGTGAAGATGTATTGCTGAAATTGCTGGTGACAATGGAAGACAATGGTAGAATCCTCTTCTCTGTCAAGACTCAGTCACCAGGTTTCCTATGGTTGAGTGCAGATGATCCTTTCGACTGTCGCCGCGAGGAGGAAGAAGAAGATGATGTGTGGCAGCGCTCTCCCCAAAACTACTTGCTGCTAACCTTAATTTTCTCTCTAGGATTTTTCGATTCTGATTTTCTCTTTTTGGGCGGCTTTTATATCCCCAATTGTGATACTTTCCATATTGACGCAGGATGGGCCCACAATGAGTTCGGCTCCGTCCTTTCTGACCGTGCAGTCCGTCTCTATCTAACCGCTCAAGGTATTGAAAATATTCTGGCACAGCTGTCATGGTTAGCTTTTTCGAAATAATAGGCTCTGTCTTTATTAGTCATGCGTTGATGTAGGTTTCGACGCATGGTTGTGACAATGATTTCCTGTAAAACAAAGCGTTCAAGAGCGTCAATTCTAAAAAGTAATCTCTTTTTTTCTTTTTCATACACTTGCACGCATAATAAAAATATATTAGAGATTCATGCGTTGAAATGGTGTTCTTTTCACTATTCTTCCATCTTTATTCTAAGGAAAAGAAGTAAAATAACTTGTATTTCTACAAGTTATCACTCAGTTGCGCTAGCTTGCTGATTTGCTTGATTACGCTGATCAGCCATAGGTCTCGATTGTTGTCTTCTCTGCCGGTTTCTTCTGATCCTTCGTTGGAAGGTGCGTTCAATCTCAGGGTCAATATCAAGCTTGGGTTCTGACCCTTTGCTCATATACTGTTTGTGACCTTCCGGTGGAAGCTACAATACACCTGAAGATAACGGTCCTGCAAGAGATAAACAATTTAAACAAAAATTAGTCGTAAAATCCCCAGCAACGGCGCCAAAAACTTGTTCCCTTATTTTATTATTTTTATCGCTTATTTTATTCTTTTTATTCTCACGAATAATTATATTCTTATTTTCTCGAGTTTTTCTTAATACTAGTCCAAGTATAAACTAATATAAAGATTTCTTGGCGAGGACCAAGGTCAAACACGAGGATTTTGTAACTGATTAACTGAATAAATTGGAAATCTCGAGGAAGTGAACAAATAAGATGAGATTTTGGTTATGAAACATGAAACAAAACGAATTTAACTACTGGCGTACAACAATAAGTTTGGGAATTACTGACAAAGGGGGTACAATTTCAATGGTGTGCTACTAGATGTAGAAAAGAGTGTTGGAGACAACCCTTCATCAACCTATCAAATTCGAGTTTAATTACATAGATCATGCTTTCAAACATAAATGAGTCATACCTTTCAGCATAAGAGCCACACAAGTCATATGTCTATGATGCATGTTTTGTTTAAATGAGCCTAAGATAAATCTTGTTTCTAGGGTTAACCTCTTAGTTACAACGATGTGACCTCTAGTCACTTGCTCTCTCAAGTAGCCAACTGTTGGTACTTAATCAAAGTTTTCACGTTGATTGAAGCTATAATTATTAAAAATGCATCGCTATAAATGACCTAGTTATTAGACTAGATTTATCAAGATTGATGAATGTTAGTCTCTAACCCTCATAGATAATTAGCTACTCATAAACATTGGTAAAATAATAGCAGATGTGATGGAAAAGTGGTAATTAGCAATGGTTGCAACGAGCATGTATTAACTGATAACAACACGATGTTCTTGTTCTAATGGCAGTACAAATAGCTAAACAGTTCGATAATACAAATGAGTGATAAAAAGGATAAGAGATGGAGCTGTCAGCGATAGTGTCTTACTCGCCGACAGTGAAGATGTATTGCTGAAATTGCTTGTGACGATGGAAGACAATCGTGGAATCCTCTTGTCTGTCAAGACTCAGTTCACCAGGTTTCCTATGGTTGAGTGCAGATGATCCTTTCGACTGTCGCCGCGAGGAGGAAGATGATGAGTGGCGGCGCTCTCCCCAGAACTACTTGCTGCTAACCCTAATTTTCTCTCTATGATTTTCTATATGTGATTTTCTGTCTATTAGGGCGGCTTTTATAGCCCCAACTGTGATACTTTCCATATTGACGCAGGAGGACCCACAACGCGTTTGGGGTCGTCCTTTCTGACCGTGCAATCTGTCTCTCTCTAACGGCTCAATGTACATAAAATCCTCTGTCACAACTATCATGGTCAGGTTTTCCGAAATAATAGGCTTTAACTTTATTAGCCATGCGTTGGTGCAATCTTCGACGCATGGATGCGACAATGATTTCCTGCAAAACAAAGTGTTCAATGGTGTCAATTCTCAAAATAATCTCGTTTTATCTCTTTCATACACATGCACGCATAATAAGAATATATCAGAGATTCATGCGTTGAATGGTGTTCTTTTCGCTATTCTTCCATCTTTATTATGAGAAAAGAAGTAAAATAACTTGTATTTCTACAAGTTATCACCCATAAATGGATCGTTTAAGCTTGCAAACTTTTTGCTCTTGACCCTGTTCTATAAACCCATCTGGTTGAGTCGTATAGATACTTTCGTCAAGATAGTCATTCAGTAAAGCTGTCTTGACATCCATTTGCCAAATCTCATAATCATAATATGTGGCAATGGATAAAATTATTCTAATCGACTTTATCATGGAAACTGAAGAGAAGGTTTCTTCATAGTCCACCCCTTCGATCTAGGTATAACCCTTTGCCACAAGTCGAGTCTTAAAAGTCTTGTACTTTTCTGACATGATCTCTTTTCCTTTTGTAGATTCATTTACAACCAATAGGTCTTACTGTTGGGGTTGATGCCCTAAATCTCGTGGTCTTTTATTTTGTAAACTTGTATTGTACAAACTAAATTATTTATTTAATAAAATAATTGTTATTTAGTTGCATTAACCCAAAAACCAATAAACTAAGATCCTAGGTTATTAGTAGTAACTTAAACATGTATGTAAAGACATACAAGTGGATCGTGTTTAAGTGATAACCTAAACGGTTTGTAGTAGATGGATAAGGTTGGGTACCTTATCCTGGTGTCACAAACGTTTAGATCCTAAATATTCATGTGGACACATGTGAGTGGGGGTATCTTATATATGTGAGACATATATAAGACCGGACCGCGAAATGAATAGTCTCCCATATTAACACCGTTACTTAATGAGACTTACATTTTACTAGGATGATCATATGTGACTCAATCTTAATCCTGAGTCAGTTGTGAACTCTTGCATGTGAGGGCAATCCTTTGATTTGTATGGGTGAGAGTGATCAGGTTCACGTCTTATGAATTGCTCCCTTATGAGTTGATACCGAGTCTTGAACAATGAGGTGTCTCACCCTCTCATTGCCCAGAGAAGGGTCTAGCTCATAGTTGGACTATGACTAAATTTTTCATCAGAGGGATCAATGGTACTTAAGGAGTTAGAGGTAATATAGGGGTAAAACGGTAATTTGATACAGCTGTTGTTACGAGCAATTTGTGAAGAGTCGACTCACTGTTGATTGATTATATCTGTGGACATAAAAAATATATCTACAGTAAGAAGAATGCAGCTCCCGGCCTTTAGTGGAATGACCGACGGTTAATAGATGATTGATTAATTTAATTCAAGAGTTTAATTAATTAATGTCGTACCATTGGAGCTTCAAACTGATAGGTCCATTAGGTCCACTTGCTAGCTCATATAGGTTAAGATGACAGTCAACTGTCTTGGTTTAATTTGAATTGTTCAAATTAAGTTAAGGAAATTAATTATATGAGATACAATTAAATAATGTATATTGATACATTATAATATAAAGTTGATTTTTATCTTAAATGTAAAAATTAAACTTTATAATATACGTGAGAGAAATATTTGAATAAGATTCAAATATTAAATATTATATGAATTAGATTCATATAAAACTATAGGTTAAAAATAATGTGAATATGATTCATATTAAACTACAGGTTATGTGAGAGAAATTGGTTAAGTAGTAACTAATTATTATCATATATTAAATGAGATTTAATATATATATGTATAATATAATATAATTTATATTATTAATTTATTTAAATTAAAATAAAATAATAATAACTCCCATTTGGGAGTTATTATCAACATGAAGTGGATGTTTTTTCTCCAAAATCTTTCCCCACTAACTCTCTTTATAATTCCTCTCTAATGAAGAAGGTAATTTCTTCTTCCTCCCTTTAAATAGACAAATGGAGACCACTTTCCAACGATTTTGATAACCTTGAGAATAGTGAGTGCTCTTTAGTGGTGTTGTCCTTTTTGTTTCTTTTGATGATGCGTTTGTGTTCTCAACGAAAATTGCTAATTGAAGGAAGATTCTCATCAAGGGTAAGTTCTTTCTTGTTCCCTTTGTATTTTCTTCTCCTTCTAAAAAAGGATGTTGTTTATCCTATTCTTTTTTATTTTCTCTGTTTCTTTAAAATTCATAATTGAGTAATTGAAATCAAAATGCGATAAATTGCTTCCGCTGGGAATTCAATTCCTTCACTTGGTATCAAAGCCAAATTGTGATTTTAATTTTCAATTTGAATTGAAAATAGAGAAAATGTGGGTAGCTTTCTGTGCATTTGATGTATGGGTTTGCAAAATAGGCAATTTCGAATTTTGACATTTAGATTACAATTTTACATTGATGAGATCAATGTAAGGGCCCAATTTTTGGGCATTTTATTTCTGTAATCGAGTTTATAAGTCTGTGTTGATCGAGGAGCAAGAGTTGCTGAGGTGATTGATCGAAAACGAAGCAAAAATAGAGCAGAAAATAAGTTTATGTGCTGGAGCGCAGAGCTAAGCGTGGCTATGTTGAGCCTTACGCTGGAGCACAAAGGGCAGAGCATAGCTACACTTTGCCAGCGCATAGCTTCACTAAGACATTAAAGATTATAGCGTCGCAATGCTAACAAAAAACGTCGCGACACTTTGACGGTTGCATGTGCGCCCAAAATTTTGCCAGACGTGGGAGTAGTTTATTGTTTTTTTTATTGTTGTTTTTTATTCAGTTATTTGTAATTTAATTTATTTTCTTAATTAAATTAATATAATTTGATTATATTAATTTAATTATGTTATAGGGTGCCAAAATTTGGTCTATTTTTGTAATTTAATTTAATTTTGCATATGATGTATAATTAAATATTTATTTTTTTATATGTTGCATAATGTATGTCATATAGTTTAAAATCTCACCTTAGGATATACATTATTCATGCATCATATTTAATATAAGAGTTATATTATATAGTTGTATGAATATTAAGCATGGTCATGCATTATAATATAAGAATTTTATTTAAATGCATGTTTAATTTTATTTTATTAACTTAATATAATTGTTATATTTTCTTAATGAAAAACATGTTCGTTCATCATATTTATAAGAGTTATAATATATGGTTGTATATTTTTCATAATTGCTTTAATATAAATGTTATATTTTGCATGGTTAATGAAGATAAATACATTGAGCATGACATTACTTAGAAATATAATTGTTATACTTGTTTGAATGTCATTAGATGCATATGATAGATTTTAATTATTCATTAGTTTTATAATTGTTATAATTTCTAATGAATTAGAATTAAAATCTATAATAAAGAATTGCATGCAAACATAGGTCAATTCGATTTTAAATAGTTTAAAAGTGATTCAGATAGACTTATGGATTAATTAAAAGATTAAATTTATGAAATAATTATCCATAAGGGACCTTTGTCTAAGGAAGGTTCTGTCTAGGAATGTGAATCTGATGGAATAGAAAACATGCATAGCGGAAGCAACAGATCTAAACATACATTTATTCATGCTTGATAACTAGGATAAACATACTATTGAAAACAATAAAAAAGAAAGTTAAGAGTATAACGATTATACCTTTGATGATCTCCACTTGAACCGGGACCCCCAACAGCTAATCCGTGTTATTCTCTGCTTGAAGAACACGGTTGTGGGACCAAATTTAAGTGAAAGGGTAGGAAATTTCACTTTGAAGATGGAGAATACAATGGAAATGGTGGAAAAATTTAGCAAATCTCAAGGAAGCATTAAGTTTAAACAAGTGAACTAATACATATATTTATAAGGGAAAAACATGCAAAGACATGTCTTGCATGTCCACCAACACACTCTCCACTAGCATGAAAACTCTTAGGTGTCAAAGTCTCCTTAAGCCAATACAATAAGCACTAAATTAGTGGGAAAATCCAACTTCTTGTTGGATTTTTCCACTAACTTTATTTTTTAAAAAAATCTATATTATAAAATAAATTTTAATTAGAACAAAAAATGAAAAACTATTTTTCATTTTATAATTTCATAATGTAATTTAATTAAAACTATTTTTAATTAAATCCAATTTAATCATTACATGATAAAAAAAAAAAAAACTTAAGACACCTAATTTTGATTAATCTTATTAATCAAATTTCATGCTTAAACATATTCAAATCTTATTTGAATAGGTAAATTTTCCAAAGATAATTAATTCTCAATTAATTACCTAAATGTTAATTATATCACATATAAATTACAAAAATTTCCTAACAATTGAATTTGAACAATTCAAATTCTCAATTCACCTAGTGCTTCAATTTTATCCTTTATGAGCTAGCACGGAGACCCGATGGACCTACAGATCATGGACTCCAACGATCCGAGACTAACCGGTCAAACTTTTTAATCTAGTTAATCAACATTCATTAAATAATCGGATTGTCCACTATAGCCTGTAGATGCACTCCCCTCACTGTAGATATATTTGTGTCCATTCGATATAACCGTCATCAATAAGTTGATCCTTCACAGGTCATTCGTAATCTAAGCTAGGTCACAAACCGTTTTACCCCTAAGTTACATCTTTTCTCCTTAAGTACCACTGTCCCTCTAATGAACAATCAATTTAGGTTCAAAACACTAAATCCAATTCCTCTCGGGCAAGTGAGAGAATGCAGCCCCTTGTTCAAGACCCGGGATCAGCCCTTAAGAGAACAACCTCTCTAATATCCCTAAATGGAGTAGGAGTGAATTTTGTCTGGCTAATTCTATGTCCCTAGCTATCTACCCAGTCTTATCCTTAAAATGGGAGACATATTGAGCAGCGCTGATAAGCTTACTCTCACCTATGCAGATCAAGGGAGAATCCTGAATAAACAGGAGTTCATAGATGGCTCAGGATTTAGATCAAGTTATCTAGGTCATCGATAAACGAAATTAATCAGTGTTTTCCGTAAACAGTGTTAATACGTAATAATGATTATTTCAGGGTCATTCTTACACAATATCATTGTGTAGAACACCTCCGCTCACATGTTCCTACATGAACAAATCAGGATCACTTTGTTTATGACACCTTATAACATTTGTAACAATCATAAAGCGAGTCGTATTCAATAGTGTCTCTAGAAAAAGGTACTTAACCTGATCCATGTACTATAGACTGTTTAGGCTATTTGCTCGAACTTGATCCAGTTTGTGTCTCCACATAAAGTCCAAGTACGCATGATAATAGCCAAGGGTTCGTAGTTTATTGGATTTAGAGTTATTAATAATCAATTCACTTTTATTCAACAACACTTGTCTGAATAACCTCACATGTATTAATGTTCACTGTTTACAAAACTACGAGTTTTAGGACATACAACCCAACAGAATCTACATGGAAGGTGAATTGGATAAATATTTTATAAGCATGCAATAAATGATTCAATCCAATTAAAGAGTTTAATGAATTGAATCATATATTGTTAAACTATCCAATATAAGAGTTATATTGGGTCAATTTAACAATGGACTTAGTAAAAATTGTTTAGCCAAATTTTTCCTAAGTGATAAACCATAGGTTTAGAACACTCAGTGGGAGGAAAATGATATATATGATATGTCAATTTCCTTTTACGTTTCTCCTTATAAGTTCACACTGTGAGATCTATGCTCGGCTTTGAGGCACCTTTGCTTGTGTCCCCCTATGGATGATGTTTGCATAAATCAATACTAAGGTGAATGGAGAGAGTGTTTATACTAAGTGGGGAGGGACATGTTATCACACTTCCAACAGTCTCTTTCATTAGTTTGGAGTTAGGTTTCATGCTCGGGCTCGAGACACCTTTGCTTGTGTCCCCCTACGGAAGGTGTTTGCATGAAATCTAACTCAAAACTCCAGTGATGGATAGGATTGCTTTAGTTTTTGCCCCAATTGATTTTTCCCTATGGTTGGCTCATTGGAGCGGAACTTTAGGATCTAAAATGAAACACTTACAAGAAACTATTAAAGTTGTTAATAATTTATTAACCAAACAATGGTGACTAATTGTTATAGGAATAAGATTTATTCTATATGGCCACTTTGAACCCAATAGAACTTAAGACATGTCGAGTAATTAGGCTTTGCTTTGAAGCTTTAATTACTAGTTAGGATGCTTCCTTAGTACGTTCGTGATTAGTTGCCGCCTTTGTAGAGGCTAGTTCGGTCGAGTCAAGAAAGTTGTTGTGTGTGCATAAATCAAATACATATCTAATTAACAAAATCGAAGATTGAAATTGCATAAAGTCCCTCTTGCTCTCGAAACTAAATAAATCTATCCTTGGTTATATTTACCCTTGCATTTTATTTTCTTGCATGCTTTTATCTATTTCACACAAGATCCCCTCCATTTTACATTCTAATTAGATAATTAGCTCAACGAAACATTATTTGCGCACTTTCCTGTGGTTCGACCCCAGACTTGTCACTTGTATTACACCATTGTAGTATAGGTTGTAGTTCGGTATTATAAATTTTCTTTTGATCGCCCTGTCGGGGATGATGCCTACTTGTTTCGGGGATGATGCCCTGGAGGAGCTCTATCAAAATGGCGCCATTGTCAGGGATGATGCCTACTTGTTTCATTTAGTTAAGTATTTAGTTAGAGCTTTCTGTTTATTTTGATTTGTTTTCTTTTCTTGTGTCAGGTTTATCGTGGCTAAAAGAGCCCACAGTATGTACTATGCATGACGCGCTAGGCAAGATGCTGAATAGCGAGATGAGGAAGCCAATCAAATTTCTCAGCTCAGAAGTATGCTTGGCGAACTTATCTCATCTGTTCAGCTGTTGGTAGAATGACCACTTCAAAGTAGCCTAATGCCAATGAGTCCTTCCTTGAGGAGTCACTCTAGTCATTGGGAGCCTGAGCCTTGCACCCATCTTGGATGGACCGCTCACTCTTGTGACTATGGTAATTCCTATGCTACACCATACAGTACTACAATCGCCCCGTCGTTCCCAAGCCGTCAGAGTTTGCTCAGGATCCCAACCAAGGTATGTCTTTAGAGGATTTAGTTAGAGAATTACATAATAATGATTTCTCTATCCAACAAGAACACTTTAAAATCCAGCAGGACACTATTCAGTTCGCGACGGAGATTAGAGCTGAGGTGCAGCATTTAAGTGATCAGCTCACTCAAATTGCTGAATCAATTAGAAGGCTAGACGAATCCTAGCTGGAGCTTGATCACCTTAAGACTATCGAGGCGCCCCGCCATCAGGTAATTTACTTTGACAAGGAGGAGGAGGAGGAGAAGCCCATGCCATGGTTAACTTCAGTAGTCGAGGCAGAAGAAGAGCATGAGCTTTCACCCAATGAATTCCAGGTGATAGAGTTAGAGGTTGAAAGACCTCGCCCTGTTCTGTCCTCTGTATTTCATATATCTTTGAATCTTCTTCTTTTTATTCTCAAGAGTCAGTTGTTGAGTCTTTTCTTTCTAAAATCTCGTTTGAGTCTTTTGAGTCTTTAAATTCTTTCTTTTTCCCTTTTTTGCCACATATAAAAAAAATACAAATTTGACCTATCTGGTTCTCTTCAAAAGATGAGAAACCTTATAGCCTTACCGGGCTATATTGACTCATCCAAGAAAGGACCGGAGTAATATGAGAATTTCTTTACGGCTTGTCATAGGATAGGTCACGTCAAGCAACTGACGTTAAAAATTTACGCTTCCTGGAGGCAGTCAGGTGAATAATTTATTGTTTTCTTTATTGCTTTTCCAGATTAGCTTCTTGTTTTTCTTTTGTAGGTAGCCCTAGAAGAAGAAGAGCTTCATTTTGACTGACGAACCTAGCACCACACCTCAAAGATCGTGCCTGAAAATGCCTACAGGAGAGGTTTTCTATTCCCTTGTCTTTTATTTTTATTGGGATTAGATTAGAGATACATTGAGGACAATGTATCATGTTAGGTTGGGGGTGGTTAGTTATATATGCATGTCTGGTAAGTCCATGAGCACATAAGCTTGGACTTTGTGGTTGATTGATGATGTGATGATTGTGATGCATGTATTGTGATGATGACTTTCTATGATAGGCTTTAGATAACCCTTTATTCACTTTATTTTGAATCACGAAAATGTATGCAGGATTTTCGGCCAAATTAAAAAAAAAAAAAAAAATCTTGATTCTCCTGCATTTTTTGAGCACATAGCCATCTTATTTTTGGTCTTGAATGCTTATGATAGTCTAAAGTAACTAAAGCTCAACTTAGTAACTAAAGCTCATTTTTGGTCCATAGGCTTGTTGTCACCCCGAAAGGCCTAGTTGATAGTCTAAAGTAACTAAAGCTCAACTTAGAATGCATGCTTAGGTTTTTGTCAAACTCTTGTTGTAAAGTAAAAGCCTAGTGTAAAGTAAATAAAAGAAAGTTGTAAAAAGGCAGGTTTGTTGTAGAGTAAAAGAAAGTTGTATGTTATTTTTGAAGGGGATTACTCCTCTTTCTTAGAGGTATGATTAACCTGGGGCGGCTATGACACCCGTAGTCTCCATCTCAGCTAAAGTACCCTTGAGGAATGAGTAAGCTTCGGTGACTTCTTAGAAGACATTGCTCGTAGTTGTATGTCTTTCACGTAACCCATGTGGGCCAAAACGAAGGTAGCGTGTCTAGACAAGGTTTTCGCTTTTGTGAAAAAAAAGGTGAAAAAAAGAAAAAACAATAAAAAGTTTCATTCCCTGAAGTGTTTCATTGCCACTTTGAGTCTAGGAAGCTTAACTCATGATCCTTCAAGCTAGAGTAGGGAAAAAACGAGCTGAGGTTTGATAAAACTTTCTCGGGCTAGTAAAGACCTAGATAGGATTGGCTAAGCATACACACATGTAGGGGATAGAGAATTAGTTTTAAATTTCTTAATTGATTGCATGCATTTTGAATGATTCTAGCTTTGTGAATTCCCAGTTTCTTTTAGCCTAGAGATTAGAGTCACTCATTTGCAGCGCATGATTCATATCTATATATTTTTTTTCTGCCTTGCTCGAGGATGAGCAAAGTTTAGGTTGGGGGTGTTTGGTAGCTCTCGAAAAGAGCTATTTTTATGTCTTTAATCTAGCTTGCTTGTTATGTTGATTAAATGTCTATTTTTGTAGGAATTCGAGCAAAACATACATTTTGTAGTGCTATGGGTCGTTCGGGGTTGATTTGGAGCTATCGGAAGTAAAATTGGACACCTAGAGCTTCAAGGATACAAAATGACCAAAATGCCCTGAGGCTAGCGTCGCTACGCTCTCCATGAGCATAGAAAAGCTCTCGCCTGTTTCTATATATAATCTTCTTCTCTTTTAGGGTTTTAGCATGTGGGATCTCATGGAGGCCGAGGTTTCTCTCAAAATTCTTCTTCTTCCTATGTAATTTCACATCTTTTAGGTTAGATTTTACTTTTCTTTTGGCTTGTAATTGAAGAATGGATGCTCCCCTCTTCCTCTTGTTCACGAGATGTAGAGGTATGTAAATTTATTTGGTTTTGGGAGCAAGACTCATGTATATTTCTTGAGATTTCTGTGATTTGGCTGAATGTATGTTGATCTTATGCCTTCCTTGAATCTTGTTTTATTTAGATGTATGTTTTTGAATGGATTGACACATCTCCCCTTGAATGTAGGTCTTTGTTAATCGATTAGGCTTGCATGTTTCTCTTATGTTCATCTAGCCTAATTACTAGGTAGAAATTAGTTGAATCTTGCATGTTAGGGTTTATAGCTATCTTGGATCTTATTGTCCATGTTTCAACTAGATTCAAAGGAAAAATTGGTTAATTGAGTTAGGGCTTTCCATTAATTAACCACACAATAGAATCCTAAAGCTTAATGCACATGTTCTTAATTCTATATAGCCGCTTTGATCTCAGTAGGACTTAAGACATGTAGAGTAATTAGGCTTTGCTTGGAAGCTTTAATTACTAGTTAAGACGCTTCCTTGATTCTCTTGTAATTAGTTGTCCGCCTTTGTAGAGGCTAGAACGGTCGAGTCAAGAAAGTTTTTGTGCGCGCATAAATCAAATGCATGTCTAATTAACGAAATCAATTATTGAAATTGCATAAGTTCCCTCTTCCTCTCGAAACTAAATAAATCCATCCTAGGTTACATTTACCCTTGCATTTTATTTTCTTGCACACTTTTATCTATTTCACACCAAATCTCCCTATTTTACGCTTTAATTAGATAATTAGCTCAACGAAACATTATTTTCGCACTTCCCTGTGGTTCAACCTTGGACTTGCCACTTGTATTATGCCATCGTAGTATAGGTTGTAGTTTGGTATTATAAATTTCTTTTGACTGCGGCTCCTTTAGGGAATTAAACATCGCCCTTTCTTTTGACTGCGGCTCCTTTAGGGAATTAAACATCGCCCTGGAGGAGCTCTATCATTTAGATTAACTTGCTTTGTCTGAAGTTGACCACAAATAAGCGATGCTCTAATTAACCTTGATGTAAAATTGTATTGAATTGGTTAATTAGACGATGGTAATTAATTCGTTCATCCTAGCAAATCCCCTAAAGCTTAATGTGATTAGTTGATGTGTTTAGAGCAGATTTGTCTTCTTATATTGGCTAATTAGATCATCAGGGCAAGAATGTTTGATCTAGAGTTCTAGGATCAATTAAACTAATTTGGAAAACTTCGATTCAAATCCAAGCTAGACATTTTTATACTCAATTTCAAACACTCGCTCTCATTTGCTTTCACTCGCATGCAATTTTATTTATTTGCATCTACATTCTACACATTTACCAAATAAACCCCCTCCTTCGATCGCCATACTATCAGCTCTTCAATTAAGGAATCAGTGTGGCTCTTTGTGGTTCTACCCGTACTGCACTATTCTACTAAGTTTGTGTAGGCATGAAAATATTATTTGAAAAGAATCGTAGGGTTTACGACGCCACTATTGGTCCTTCCCATGGTGAAAAAAAATTGAATCATTAATTTCGATATTCAACCACATTATAAGTACATTTAATGATGCTACAATGTCGATTTGACATTGTAGCCAAACCCCATTACCAAAAACATCTTCCCCACACATTTGGGTGAAACCCTCTTTCCTTTGCACGATAAATAGCCTCTTTTTCCTCCACAAACTCGTATCCTCTTCATCGAAACAAACTTATGCTTCGTCCATGCTTTGTTCACTGGATCCATCTCCACGTACGTCAACTCTGGTCGCTCAACCTCCGCACATCGTCAATCCTGTTCGCTTAACCTCTGCATGTCATCAGCTTCATTCACTGAGTCTGACTATTCAACGTCCCTCATCAGCCTCGTTCGTTTGCTCAAGGGCCATTAGCTTTGTCGTCAGTTCCATCGCACTGTCAGCTGTATTCCACGCTCCATTCTCTGTCAACTACATTCCATATCTCAGATCTATTCACGATTTCCTTTTTTGTGGGTCGTTGTTTTGTGTCTGCATAAGGTTTGTCGCCATCAAAGCCACAATTTTTCATGAGGATTGTTCGAAACTGAACGGATTTAGGTAGATTGTTCAGATCTAAGTTGAAGCCTCTTAGGTCTACCCTCATTTTCTATTCGAGTTTTTTTTCTCCAAAGGTGAATTTTTCTTGTAATACAATTTTTAAATTTAGTAATTTAAAGTTATTTAAATCTTTTTTTTTATTTCAATGGTTATGTTTTAATGATTATGATTCATAAGGTTTTAAAGTGTTGAAATGAAAATTCATAAAAAAAATATGTGCTTGTTTGATGATGTTATTATTTCTTTTTTATTTGGTAATTCATGTGTATATAGATCTTTTCTTGAATTATATTTTAGTATTGAATCTGTATTTTTCTTTTGAGTTTGTATTAAAAATTTATATAAAGAGTTTAGGTCTTGTCCATGGTTTTTAGTTCTTATTAAATGGATTAATCCAGGGCATTTGATATGTTCTGTTGATCTGTGCACACGAAAATGAATGTACCATAGTAACATAGCTTATTTGTGTTGGATGTTTTGCCTCATAGAAATTAAGAGTGAGATTCAAACAAGCCAAGAGTGGTTTGTATGTGGTTGTGTTTGTATAGAGGTCCATCTAGCCAATAGGTGACAAGCTTGGAATATAGGGGCTCATTTGATAACGTTCCAGTTTTCTGTTTCCTGTTTTTGGTTCTCATTTTTTAAAAAACTGACTTGTTTGATAACTCTTCCCATTTCTTGTTTCTAGAATTTGAGAAACATTTCTTAAAATGAGGCCAACTTTGAGAAACTACAACTCCCTGTTTCGTTTCTATTTTATAAATTATTGTTTTATTTATCTATCAAAACTTAGTTTTGGCTTGATGGTAGTCATGCATGCCCATTATACATTTTCACCTCTTGTTTGTGTGTTCGACTTTCAAAATGGACAACTTTTATTTGGTTTTTTTCCTTTTATATATATATATATATATATATATATATATATATATATATATATATATTTTATTAATTTTGTTATTTACAAACATAATTCTACTATATTCATATATTTTTTTAATTTTGAATTTTAAAATTCTCCAATTTTTATATTTATATATTATTTTAATTTTCAATATGTTTATTAATTTTTTTACTTTCCAAATTTCAACTCTAAAGATGGCCACTTTGATTATTTTTTTTTTGTTTTATATTTATTTCCATCTTTTAAATTTTATTTATTAATTTTCCTACTTACAAAAATAATTTTGCTATATTTATATTTTATTTTAATTTTGAATTTTAAAATTCTCCAATAATTAGATTTATATATTATTTGAATTTTCAATTTGTATATTAATTTTTTTTATTTTCAAATTTTGAGTATTAAAATTTGCAATATGCATATTATATATTATTTTAATTTTAATATTTTTAGTATATATGAAATCGAGTAGAATTTTACATTATATAAATTTTGTTGACTAAAACATTCATTTATCTTTACTTTAATATTTTACAATCACGGCATTTACATAATAATATAATTAAGTTGGATTTGACTCAACATCACTTAAGACAAATGACTCGAGTTAGAGATGACAACACTGATCAAATTTGGGCAACATATATGAAGGATTTGATACAACTTTGTAATTATATTTAGTTGTCATTGAAACTTATTTATATTAGATTACACAAACTTTTGATAATATCTTTTTCGATGTTAAATGTATGAGATATCTCCTTTTTTTTTATATTATATTGTTACAAAAAAAACAAGAAACAAGAAACAGTTATCAAACAAGTTTCTGTTTCTAATTCTTCTTTTTAAGAAACAGGAATAGTTATCAAACATGTTCTTGTTTCTTGTTCTGGAAAAAGAAGAAACAATAAACAAGAAACAGGGAACGAGAAACAAGAAAGAGGAAACGGGAACGTAATCAAACGAGCCCTAGATGGTTCATTTTCATTTTTATATCATTCGAAAGGGCACTATGCCTATATAAAGATCATCCCCTTCTATTTTGGACTAACTATTTTCCCAGCTTAGGACCATGTTCTTTAACATATTGGCATCAACTACTATGTGATTAGACACAATCACCTAAATAAATAAAAAAGGTAAAAAAAAATGTGAAACCTTTCCATTTCAATCCCAATATTTGGAAGATCTTTATGGCGTCCTTTCCAGGATCGAAATGGAAAGTTTCAAAGATTCAACTTTTCGATCGCTTTATACAGCTTTCATTTCCTTGTTCAATATTAGACATTAGTTAAATATGTAGCTTTGCAATCTTTAGAATAGTAAAGTTGAAAAGGTCCCTTGTTTCCATCATAGAAATTGGTTTCTTTTTTATATATTTATCAATGTATATTTACTGAATAAATAGACATCTATAGTAACAATGTGCGTGCATGTTTTGATGGTCTACAATCCATTAGCTATAACTTGTTGGTTCGAATAGTGTAGAAAAATGCGTGGAGCCCCTAATTTGATAAAGGGCATGGAGCATAATGCTAAGAAATTATGAACTATGATTTAGATTCTCAAAATTTCAGGTTTTATTGATATTTGGACTAACATACTTTAATTAATTAATTAATTAATTATATCTAATACAATTAAGTCCATTATTTAATTTGGACAATTCAAATTAATCCAAAATTAGATATTCTTATTTTACCCTTAGTGAGCTAGCAAGGACCTAATGGACCTACATATTAGAAGCTTCAATGATACGAGATTAATTAATTAAACTCTTTAATTAAATTAATCAACATTCATTAACTGCAGGTCACTCCACTAAAGACCCACAGCTGCACTTTTCGCAATATAGATATATTTATGTGTCCATGGATATAACCAATCAACAGTAAGTCGACCGTTCACGAATCACACGTAATTACAGTTGGATCATATTACCGTTTTACCCTTGTAATTACATTTAACCCTTAAGTCCCACTGATCCTCTAATGAACAACCTGTTTATGGTCCTACCATAAACAAATCCCTCTCGGGCCAATGAGAGGGAGGGGACCCATTGTTCAACGTCTAGAGTTAGCACTTAAAGGAGTAATTCATCTACTTACCCTAAAGACGGGAAGTAATGAATTTCATCTTGTGTAGCTATTTTCCAACCTTCATACTCGGAAAATCCCCCAAAATGGTAGGCTTATTGAGTGGGCGACTCAAGCCACTCTCACCCATACAAATCAAAAGTCCGCCCTCATAGACAGGAGTTCAAAACCCACCCAGGATTGAGGTCGAGTTATGATCGATCGGGCGTATATGAATGATAAAAATAACAAGAAATATAGAATGGGGAAGGTCTACGTGCAATCATACACGATCGATGAAGTAATAACTTGGAGTATTCCAAGTGTCGAATCCCACAGGACTAGATCTAGTTTAAATTTATTATGACTATAGACCAATGTAACCAGGGTAACCAAAGAAAAAGTTTAGAATTTTGGTGAAAGAAAACTTAAAAATAAATAACAATGGGAATTAAACAGGGGTAAACAATGCTACAACCACTCGGGTGTTGTGCCTTAGGTGATATGACCGCATCACACCAAACAATGAATTACACATGGACAGGAAACTACACCTATTCGGTCTTGTGTCAAGTTCCTTTAGGAGTTTTAAGTAGCTAATGCCTGATGCTTCCATGGTTAGCTGGATCTTTGATTAAATCAAGTTCAATTCCTTTATGCTATGGTGTCCCTTATTTCTAAGGTAACATGACCATCCTATGTCTAGGCTCTTAGTCCCATATCCTTTTGTGAAATCCGCTTACACCCTAACCTTCTCAGCATTAAAGCTCCGCTAGATCGTTAAATCAAATGGCCAGTTTAACTTACCAATTTTATCTTTTAAAATCAACAAAGAGAATGTGATTACACAAAGTGGTGTGAGCATTACATAACCTAAGCCATAACAACCCTAAGGCTTTCACATTGTCAAACCCCTAAAAATATTTAGCTCGTGACTTTTGATAAAATAATCATTTTTACTAAATCGTAAACCATAGCTACAATATAACGTTTGATTGGTAGAAATTAAAATGGAAAATAACAAGAAAATAATAATGCTAGAAAATAAATACAACTCAAGAAAACTTGAGAAATTCCTCAAGTAACAAATCTTTCCCTAGGACGATTCTCCTCTCTCAAGGAAGAATCTTGCCTCAACACACACTTCTGTGGAAGAGAAATCCTAAAGCCGCTACGCCTCAGAGGAACTTTCGTTCTTAAGACTACTGACTTGAACTTATAGAAGAATCCCAAGGTGCTGGAAATTTGACAGTAAAATGGAGAAGAAAGTGGTGATTGCGGCGGTAGAGAGTTGTTCTTCGAAGACGTAGGGCTTCCTCGCCTTTTATAGGCCCCAAATCTGTTAAGGAGGGCCGAGATTTGCGTTCTGAAGAATCACCAAGCAGAATCAAGGATTTTTAGCCAAGAAAATCGCAACTGATCAGGACAAAATCGAATCTGGAAAATTAGAGCTCGACAGTGCTGATACATCACTTGTTGCTGTGGGCGCATCACATGAAAAATAGCCAGAAACCTATCAAAAACGTACCAGATTTGCACCAAATCCATAAAAATTATCTTTTTCATATAATTAGTCCTCGTTAAGCCTGTTTAAACATATTAAGACTACATTTGGGATAAAAGTCATGCAAGAGTTCATTTTTCACATTAAAAATGCTAGAATAAAGACCTAATTTCATGCATTTCATAGCATGAATCAAGTTACCTATGGTCATCCTATGAAATGTTAATCTCTTTAGTCAACGGTGTTATAAGGAGAGATTAATCATTTTGCGTCCGGTCTTAAACAAACTCTTTGTATATGATACTCCCACTCACTTGTCTACACATGAACGATTTGGATCAAATCATTTGTAACACTTACAACTCTTGTAATATTTATAAAGTTGGTGGTATCTGTAATGTTACCAGGATAAGACATCAACCTTATTCATATACTACATACCATTTAGGTTATTACTTAAATATGATCCAACTGTATGTTAATACATGTATGTTTAAGTTACATAAAATAACCTTGGATCTCTCTTTAATGGATAATTCCATATATAATAATCAACCATTATTTTATATAACATATTAACTATGAGACTTTAGGGCATACATCCCAATAATCTCCCACTTGCACTAAAGCTGGTGAGACACAAGCCACTGAGACATGTCCTAGGTTATACTTTATACCCAACATGCTCTCTCACTTGCCCTAGCGCACTAGAGACATGTCTCATAGTCCTAAACATTCTAGGAGATCCTCACACACTTTAGCCTAGAGAATCCTTTTATATAATTCAAACTGTTATGTCAACAAAAAAAATCTAGTCACCACCATGATGTCTCTCTCACTTTGTTCTATTCCTACAACTTGGTGTTTACTAATATCCTCAAACTTAGTCGTCGCACCATATTATCTAATAAAGTGGATAGACTGATTCATATTTGAAATAGCTTTCAAATATTTAAGAATATACATGACTATTGTTGTGAAATCTATGATTATGCTAATGTATGTTCGGATATGCTCAAGTGGATGTACACAAATGTCAAGTCTTTCCCAATACTAGCTCAAGTATAAACTAATTTTAAGATTTCTTGGTGAGGACCGAGGTCGAACACGGAGATTTGTGGCGAAAAAGAGGGATGAAATTTATAGCTTGTGGAAGTGTAAAAATAAGGTGAAGTATTGATGATGAATATGTATGAAGTAAAATAACTAGTAATGTGCAACAAATGAGTAGGGAATCAATGATGTAATTTGTGCAAACAACGAAATTTTGATTATCTTTCAAGCGGAGAAAAGAGGGTTGGAGCAAACCCTTCATCAACCGGTTGAGTTCTTACTTAGTTTCATGGTTCGTGCTCCTAAACTTGTATCGTTCATACCTCTCGGTAGATGAGTCACATAAATCATATGTTTATGATGCATGCTTGTTTAGTTAAGCCTAAGATGATTCCTATGTCTAGGATTAGTTCTTAGTTACAAAGATGAGATTCATAGTTACTTGCTCTTCCAAGTAGTTAACTATTTCTACTTAAATCAAGTTGTCAAGTGGATTTAAGCAATGAAGAGTAAAATACATCGATGTAAACGAACTAGAAACTAAGCTTGAACTCTTAAGGTTGATGAATGTTACTCTACAACCCTTCAAGTGATTTAGCTACTCATGCTTGTTTGTGAAATGGACTTAAAGATGGAAGACAAGAAATGATTCATGATGCAAGAAATAGATATATATTAATGGAAGAGATGGTTTAGTTCTTTCACAATACAAACAACCAAATACACTTAAAGGTACAAAATTATAGAATGAGAAGATGAAGAGATGAAGCTGGCGGTAACAGTGTCCTGTTTGTCGACGAGATGGTGTTTCTGGTGTCTACTCGCGTTGAGGAGGAGAACTGGTAAAGCTTCACTCTCTTTCGAGGTTGATGCTCGATAGGACTCCGAAGGTGATGAAGATAAAGCACTCGACTGTCGCCGAGAGGGGAGAGATGGTGGTGGCGGCGTGATTCCCAGACTCTTCTTTTGCACAAAGAACACTCTCTAAAAATATCTAAACCCTAACCCTAAATTATCTAAAATGTCTAACCCTATTATTTGTGGGTTAAGCTGGCTTTTATAGCCCAAAATTGCACTCTCTATGATGTCAGTAGATAAGGTTCCGAGGCAGGGGCCCATGCTGCGTTTGGCAGTCGTCCTTTTTGACCGCGTAGCCTGTTTCTGCCCAGTGGCTCAAGGGGCCAAAAATCCTCTGCCTCCAGCTGTCAAGATCAGGTTGCCCGTAACTTCCCAAGTTTGTCTCTCTTTTTTACTTTTAAGTGAAAAAAAGGGGGGGGTGACAATCGGTAGACTTTCTTTTCTATGTCGCCGTCTCATCAATGAGCGTAGATTGATAGAGATGGCTTTTGTGCTGGTCAATCTGTATCCCATTCTTCAGGTATAGTTTTGTTTGATCACAGATCGGCAGGTGATCCATCCTTTCGCCCCCTTTGGTGAGGTACTAGAATTTATCTTTTAGCACCATGCGTCCGATATATATGTTTCTTTTCGTCTTTGACGCATGCGTTGAACATTGATTTTCTGCAAAATAGGGCGTTCAAAGGCATTCGACTACAAAATAATCTTTCTTCAGCCTATTTACACGCTTGTAAGCATACGAAGAATATATCAAAGATTAAAGTATTAGATGATGTGTTTTTCAACATTCTTTCGCCATTATTTTAAGAAAAGAAGGACAATAACTTGTATTTCTACAAGTTATCACACCCCCAAATTTAGAACAATGTTTGTCCTCAAGCATGTCTTTTACTAAAGAAATTCAATGCTAGGTTCACTTTTCTAGCGCTAACAAGCCTCTCAGTATACTCTTTACTTTTATAACTACACTTACGCTACATCTACTATTGACCTCTTCACTTTTCCAAAAGTAATTCCTAAGTTTGGATGCGGCAGGCTTTTTCTCAAAATTTCTCTTTCTCATTTCATACATTCCTTTTTTCTTACTTTTTCAACAATGTCTTTTTAATTCAAGAAGTAATTCCTAACTGATATACTTTTTCAACTGATATACTTTATTTTTGGTATATTAGTCAACTGATATACCAAATATAAAGTATACCTATACTACTAATAGACATGTTGATACACCAATAAGGGTAAATTTAGAATAATAAAAAACATAAATTTGCTTTTATATTTTTTTGCTATATTTGTAAATTTTGAAAAATTATTGTTAAATTTATAAATTTAAAAATATCTTTTTGCTATTCTTGCAAGTGTCAAAATAATAATAATAAATTAATAGAATGAAGAAAATAAATAGATAATTCTTCAAGATTAAAAACTATATACTTATTAAGCCTATGGTCCTTAATCTAGTATATCTCTTCAGTCTCTTATTTTTCAAAGAGAAAGTTGCTCATATCATGTCTAGATTGCATAGGTAAGGAAGATTTTATTTTAAAAATAATAAACTACAAGTTTTAGGTCTTGGTTTTTAAAATATATTTAACAAATCCCTCAATGTTTTAAATTTGTGTTTAATAGGTATTGAGTCTTAAAAAAGTGTATCTTTAATAGGTGCCTAAATATTAAATTTCTCGCCTAATAAATTCCTAAATTTTTAACTGTGTGTATGTTTACTAAGTCATTCTCTCATTCAATTTTTTTCCGACCAAAACAACAACAATAATACTAATAATTTTTAGGAAATTTTTAAAAATAGAAAAATAAGGGAAACTATTTACACAAAATAGCAAAATTTTTAGATAGTTGTGATAGAACATGATAAAACAGTGATAAAAATGATAGAAGTCTATCACTGATATATGCTGATAGAAGTCTATCAATATCTATCAATATTTTTTTTTGTTATTTTCTGTAAATAGTTTGACATTTTTTCTATCTGTGAAAATTTTCTATAATTTTTTTATAGATAAGTTAATTTTTTAAAAATATTAAGACCCATTCAGTAATAATTTATTTTTAATTTTTGAAAATTAAGTCTATAAACACTAATTCCGCCACTAAAATTTTTGTTTTCATATATCTAATTTTCACCAACAAATTTTCGAAAACCAAGCTAAGTTTTAAAAATTTTAAAAAGTATTTTTTTAAAAATAAATTTATTTTCGTTTTTAGAATTTTGCTAAAAATTTTAATAAAATAATTGAAAGAAAATAGACTTAATTTTCAAGAACTAAAAACTAAAATATTACCAAAAAGGGATTTAAATATCTTAATAACTTATTAGACACAAAATCGAAAACTTAAAATATGTGTTAGACGCATTAGGACTTTTAACCACAACTTTGATCTTAATATCTATGTAGTTCTATTATATCAAATTGAAATTGAATTTTCTTCCACCCATAATTCTTGTAGACGTACCGCTTTGTAATTCTAAAATAATTATAAGTTAGAGCCTAATAATTTTCTAACATAAATGACCTATTATTCTATCATCAAAAGCATATATATATATATATATATATATATATATATATATATATATACCAATACATATATTATCCATTATTTGACATTAATTCTATATATACCCTTCTCTGCCCATATTTTAATTTAATTTTTATATATTGAGCAATAATGCATTGTTTTTTGTGTAATATGTGGAAAAAGGTTCCTGGTCGTGAGGTCCAAAGTTAGCTTTGGTGCTCAATGATTTCATCAGTTGGTCCTTCAACCGACAGCCGAACTTTGTGATTTGAGGCCACCCTAAAATTTTATTGTTTTTTTCATTAACACACCCCTAAACTACTATATCTTATTTTCCTACATATATAATTTATTTACTATTTTTTCCATCTCTTTCACACGTGTCTTCTTTTGGTTGGCTCGTCTTTTGATTGGATATAATAAAAGTCATGCTAACCCTAAGATTTCAAACTCCCAAAGGGAGAGAGAGAGAGGGGGAAAAAAACATTCTATATATATATAATTTAGTTTATTGTCTCTAATATTTTATATACTATTTTACTCCTTCCTCTTAAAATTGAGTACCTTTTAAATAAAATTTGTTTTTTCTATAAGCACTTTAAAGAAAATTAAAGTGTGTGTAATATAATTTAGGGAGGGATTTCTAATCATCAAAAGTAGATTTTATAAAGGGTTGTTTTCAAATATAGAAAAATAAGTTAACCTATTTATAAATATAGAAAAATTTTACAGTATATTAGTAATAGACCACAATAAAATTCTATCGTTTTCTATCGCTCAAGTGATAGAATTCATTTGCTTAAGCGATAGAATTCTATCGCGGTATATCACTGATAGACAGTGAAATTTTTCTATATTTGTAAATAATTTGATATTTTTTCTATTTATAGTAATTTTTCTTTATTAAATTATATATATATAAGGGTTGTTTTGAAATATAGAAAAATGAGTCAAACTATTTACAAATATAGAAAAATTTCATGAAATTTTTCTATATTTATAAATAGTTTAATATTTTTTCTATTCATAATAACTTACCTATAAGTATAACAAAAATTCGATTAATTTAAGAACTTTTTCTCAAAGAAACATTTAAATGATGAATTATAAAAAAAATAGTCTTTCGAATATGTAGTAAAAAAGTAAAAACATATCTATAATTGTTAGACTCACACTTTTGAATACATTACAACCAACTAAATTTGTCATTTAGAATAATTTTGAAAAAAAAAAATCTTTTTCTAAAAAATATGTAAATTAAATTAGAAAGTATTCCAAACCGATCAGACTTAATAAATTTAGGGAGAAAGCAAAATGAATAGAAAAAAGTTGGAAAAAAAGAAGGTTAAGTTTTTGTGTTTTTATAATTTGTCTGCAGATATGCCATTTACATTATCCCTATGTTGTATTTAACCTTTTTGCATTTATATATATTTTTGTTAACTTTTTCTATCTTCAAATTTTCATCATCCATTTCTTTTTCTCTCTCTCTTTTGCCTCTCCTTGGTGTTTGCATTTTTTTACTTTACCTTTCTCTCTCCCTCTCCACAAATATTACAAATAAAACGTTCTTTCTTCTTCTTGGTTTCAATTTCCATAGCTTCACCAAAGCTCCCATGGCAATTTTACCCACCACCTCTTCAAGATTGGATCTCTCCATCTCTGTACCAGGCTTCAATTCATTCTCATCACCACTTCCTCCATCTGGTACACATTCATCCTCTCAATCAAATTTACGATCCGTTTTCGTTTTTTATCGCAATCGGTTAAGAATACGAGCAAATGATTCGATATACCAAACCCTATCGAGGTTTTAGTTTTGATTTTGATAGAAAGTAGGAGGATCTGTATTTGAACCCTGTTAGGGCAAAAGTGATGATAAAGAAATAATTGAGATTAGATATTGTGATTTGTTCGTTTATTGGTGATTTTGATCTCGGTACTGTGACGGGTTTTTGTTGCAGTAGCGAGAGATTTGGACATGAACAAAGCTCCAGATGAAGAGGAATGGATGATGGGAAGTATGGAGGAAGATGAAGAAAACAACAATGGAAGCAATAATCCAAGGAAGAAGCTGCGTTTGACAAAGGAACAGTCTCATCTTCTTGAACAAAGCTTTAGACAAAACCATACCTTAAACCCAGTACATTTCTTAAAATTCCCTCTCTTTTTTTTTTTTTTTTTTTCATTTTTTTCATTTCATTTTATTTATTTATTTTATTATATAATTTTTTTTCTTTTTTAGAAACAGAAGGAGACTTTGGCAGAAATGTTGAAGTTGAAGCCAAGGCAGGTTGAAGTTTGGTTTCAGAATCGAAGGGCCAGGTGCGCTATTAATTTTCAAGTTATTATGTTTAATAATTCTTTTTTCTTTCTACTAAGTTTTTTTTTTCCTTCCTTTTCTTTGTTTTTCTATGGATTTTTATTTCGAGGGCTTAATATGTTCACATGCATAATTTGTTTTGAAAGATAACTATTTGATTTTTTATTTATGATTAATGAACTTTTTTTTATAAAATTTGGTTTGGTTAAAATAAAGAAATTAATAGATGGAAGTAGTGTTTATAAGCTTAATTTTTAAAAATCAATTGGTTAAACAGACGTAAAACCCTTGTTTCACAAATCATTTCTAAAGAGTTTTGTATAAAAAAGAATGGGATCAAGAATAGTTAAACATTTTACGTTTTTTTCATATGATTTTTTTCTATTTTATGAAATAATGTACGAATTTTTTCTTTGTTATTCTATCTTAGTTCCTAACCCTTCAAACATCCTATGACATTTTCTTGAATTTTCACTAAAGATTTTTATAAGCTAAAATAGCTAGCCATATATGACTTTTATCGATTGAGATGATTTAATTGATAGATATTTACAGTGGATAAGTGCTTTGAAACCCAACATATACTTAGTAGGTTACGTATCTTTACTTTCATTTGAGTGTATACACTCAAATCAATTGAATTAGGTTAAAGTTGGCTATTTAATTTTTTTTATTAATGTCACAAAATCTTAAAAAAAAACAAAAAAAACATTAGAAAATTTAAAAACTAAAAGTATAAAGTAATATCAAATATGGAAATAAATGAAATGTCTTAGCTTGTAGAGTTTTCCCCATATTGAAAATCAATAAAGAAAAGAAAATTTTTGATTAAAGGAAGAATAGAGATATCCAAACTAAATAAACAAGGTTAAAACTATAGCATTATTTTGTCCCATTTCTAGAAAATAAAAAAAATTATAAAATAATAATAGTGGAATTATGGGCTAAGATATGCAATGCCACCAAGAGACAATAGGTGAACAAAATTATGAACAAGTAATCATGTGGTTGCCTCCCTATGACTTTAGATATGTCAATAACACATTGTCTAGGGTGCTTCCAATCGCCTCGTGTGCCTCTACATTTTCCATATCATATTAACATTAAATTAAACTTAGCTCTTTTTTTTTTTAATTATATCTTTTCCCTAAGCCATGCATCATAATATATATATATATATATGTATGTGTGTGTGGCTTCATTTTTTGCTTTTATTTGACTTTATTTTTTTTATATTAACTTGCCTATATTGAGATGAAGATCTAAACTTACTATTAAAAAAACATTGGATTTCATCTCAAAATATTTAAGATTTGTGAGATCTTCTTTCTTAAAATACCGGTTTGAAAAGAAAAAAAAAACTTTGCTCTTTATAAAGATTTGTGAGGTCTCGTCCTCACCATGTCCCCTTCAGATGATACTTTTTTAGGTTTTTTTTTTTCTTTTTGGACCAAATACTTACTGGAATTTTACGGCTCTGATATCATATTAGAGAAACATGGAGGTTTCATCTCAATGTCTAGAAAAATATATATGGACTATTCTTTCATTACCCATTAATTTTGAGATAGTACCATATATGTTGATCTAATAGTTATGATTTCTTAACCAACGTAAAACTGTTTTAACCACTTAAGTAGGTTTAAGTTGACATGTTTGACTTTTGTTTGAATATTATGATTTCAAAATTTTCAACTAAGTTTAGGGTTTAGATCATCAAACCTAAGCAGAAGCCTTTCTTGATATTGTAACTCTTTTTTTATTTTTTATTTTTCTTATTTTCATTAACTTTCATCTCCAAAACTTAATTCGTTTTATCGACACATGTTTTTCCTCTAAAGAAATCAAAGATGTTTTGAAAAAATTTAACCCAAAAGTTAGGATTTGGTCCAAATTGAAAATTTGCTCAAATTACTATAAAGACCTACTTTTTAATTTCGATCTAATTATTTTCATTATTATATTTTAGAATTATATTTTAAAATTCGATTGGATTTCAATGGGTAAAAGACTTGTTCTTGAAAACTTTTTTTCTTTAACCTTTTTGCTTAATTCTCCAAAAGATTTATCATCAACATAAATTATTTTTCATAAAATTAAAATAATAAAAATAAGAAATTAGTTATTGGGTATTATTATATATAGTGTGTGAGATTGCTTTATGTAATTTTCATTTTGAATTTTGAATATTAGAATGTTTACATGGAGGTTTTCAAACTACATTTTATGAATAGTTTGAAGCTGTTTGAACTAATTATTATGTCAGTTATTATGGGTACAAAAACAAGTAAAAATCAGTTAATAAAAGTTAATGGGTGAAGCAAAACATTGCATGAAAAAGGTAAATTTATATACCATTGAATTTGCTTTGATAATAATTAGTATCCAAGAAGACAATAATGATGTTCTTGTCTTTCATGTAAAAAGGCTTCAAATTGCATTTATTTCACTTTCACACCTTTTTTTCCCTTGTCCTTCTTTTTTGTTAGGCACAATTATTGACATTTTTTTTTGTGTAGTCAGAACATATATTTGATTTTGATAATATACTCCATATTTTTCAAAGTATATATATTATTGCATTTACTTTTTCTAATGTATTAATTAAGCATTTATTTGGGTATTTGAGTTCAAAAGAAACTATATATTTAAGAAAATAAATCAATATTATATCAACCATGATGAACTAGTTGATTAAACTTTCCATAGAAGATCTAAGTTTAAATTAACTACCGCTTTTATATTCTTTGGTTAAACTTGGTTTATTTGGTTTTTTTAGTTCTAACATTTTTATTATAATTTGAATAGTTTGTTAAGTCTCTGAAATATCCCTAGAGTTTCTATAAGCTTTTTCATTTTCTTAAATAATAATATTTTTTTCTTGAAATTTAAGAAAATATGATCATCTTTTGTTGTAAAGTTGAACCAACTTATGACATATTTAAGAGTGATTGACTTTGAAAGGATTAAAATCATTTTTATCATGTTTAAAACAATTTTAAAACATATTTTTAAGGAAATTTTTTAAAAATAGAAAAATAAAGGAAACTATTTATAGAAAATAACAAAATTTTTAGATAGTTGTAATAGATGCTGATAGAAGTCTATCAAGGTCTATCAGTGATAAAAATGATAGAAGTCTATCACTGATAGATGCTGATAAAAGTCTATCAATGTCTATCAATATTTTTGTTTACTATTTTTTTAAATAGTTTGACATTTTTTTTATATGTGAAAATTTTCCTATTTTTAATCATTCAAAATTAATTTATAAATAAAATCAAAGTGTGTTTTGAAGTAATTAATATGACAAAAGTGATTTTAACTATTTTAAAAGATTACTCAGTTGAAATTGTGTCGTGTTGAGTGTACGTACATGTTTAGATACCCTGATTCTTAAATTAAAAATGAAACTCTAAAATAATAGGATTATTATTGCATTAACTTTTTCTTTTGTATTAAATAAGTATTTATTTGGGTATGAGTTAAAAAGAAAGCCTACATGTACGGAAATCAACCAATAATATATCAACGATGACACTCAAATAATTGATTTAAATTTTTCCATAGAAGATTTAAGTTAAAATTAAGCACCACTTTAATTCTTGTGGTTAAATATAGTTTCACTTTGGTTGTCTTTGGCAGTCTTATCACTTTTATTATTATTTTAATAGTTTAGTTAAATCTCTAAAATGTCTGTAGAGTTTCTATTACACTACCATTTTTCTTAAAATAACTCATTTTCTTGGAAGGCAATAAAACTAGCTGAATTTTAGTACGAAGGAACTTATTTTATTACACAAAGTATTTGTAAAGGTTCAATTTATTACTTAGAGTCTATTTAGAGAACGACAACGTTAAACACTTTTTTAAGTATTTAGAAAGTAATCCGAAACGTATCGTATCATTTTAGGATTTGATTTATATATTTCGTGTGGACATTTTCAAAATCTTTATTCCTCAAATTAAAAATTTATTTTTCTTCACCCATCGTGTTTAATAAGAAAAGAAAAAAAAATTGTTAATGCATTCTATAAAAATAGATCCATTTCAAAAGATTTAACAAAACTAGAAAATCACAATAACTAAATTGAAATTAAACTCATATTATCAATGATTAAAAAAAGGTACTTTTCGAACTTTAAAAACGTAGAGATCGAATATTCCTTTCCTAAAAAATCTAAGCGCTAGAAATTAAGTTATATTCGGAAAACTTAAATATCAAATACATCTACTTTTAATATTCGGACACTGAGAGCGTAATTTTTCTTTTAAAAAAAAAAACCATCAAAACAACACGATAAAATTGAATTATGGACAAAATTTTAATCCCTTAAGTAAATAAGTTGAAATCAAAGAACTAAATTAAAATAAGAGGTTTATTGTGAATTTGTAGGAGCAAATTAAAGCAAACGGAGATGGAATGTGAGTATCTAAAGAGATGGTTCGGGCTATTGACAGAACAGAACAAGAGACTGCAGAAGGAAGTGGAGGAGCTGAGGGCAATGAAGGTGGCGCCGCCGACGGTGATTTCACCGCACAGCTGTGAGCCGTTGCCGGCGTCGAATCTGACAATGTGTCCACGCTGTGAGCGCGTGACAACCACAGCCCTCGACAAGACCCGGATTGTCGTTTAAGTTGGTCGGCCGCTGCTCCCCCCTTATTTTCACTCATGCGGAATCATCACTCCATCTTAATCAAAATCTGCCTCATTCTCTCTTTTGTTTTAATTTTAGACATATGTCCTATATTATTATATACATATATCATATAATTTAAAGAGGGGTGTTTGGTTTATGTCTTTCTTTGAAATTGGGTTGTGTTTATACTCTTATAAACTTTCTCCATATTTGAAATTTCTGTTTTTAGTTTTGCTTTCCTCAATTTTTAAAATACCCAGGTGCCTCCATCATTCTTCATATATGAAAGGTTTGTTTTAGTTACTATTTTTTTTTTTTTTTTTTTTTTGAATAATTGCATATATTGGACAATCTTAACACAAAATAATAACATATCTAGTATACTCTAAAACTATTTATAAATATAGCATAATAAGAAGAAGCTTATGCAAATATAGCAATCTGACCCAAAGTATTAGTAGATATACCACAATGCAAAAGAATTTTATAGATATAGCAAAACTTAGATCCAGCTCTCAAAATCTAATCATTGTTAGCATAAATTGCTGATATATGTCTATCATTGATAGATTTTACTATATTTCTAATTTTTTAAAAATATTGTTTTATTCTTAATTATTAACCCTAAAAATACTACTTATTGTGATTACTCTAATGGAAAAAAACTATCATTCATGGACTTATCTGATAGACCTAATATTAGTTGAGGTCTATTAGTGATAAATATCTACCATTGATTGTTTGCATGCTTGTTTCCAATATGGATATATACTAATTTATTAATAAAATTAGTGTTTTCTTACATAGATAAGAATCATATATTATATTACTTCATTTACTATTAGTGTTTTCTTACCTGTTCATTTTTAGGTCTATTATGGATATACACTAATTTATTAATAAAATAGATATACTATATTAATTATGTTTAATTTTTGTTTTTTCTATATTTAATTATTTGCTTGTTTATTTTCTATTAAGTCTACCACTAATATACTATATCAATAGAATTAAAGTGGACATATAAGTTATATTTTTCAAATTCCTATACTATTAGATATATGTTGATAACTATCAATAGAATAAAAAATGCATATAAGCACTATTATTTCACCTAGTTTTCAACCAATTGTCGGTCTATATGTTTATTTCACTACAAGAAATTAGGACTTTAATGTCGGTTGAAATAAATAAATACGAATGTACAATGTCGGTTTTGACCAAAAAAAACTGGATCTTTAATATCAGTTTCAAACCGACATTAAAGCCTCATTAAACTGGAGCTATAATGTCGGTTTAAAACTGACATTAAAGATCTGAATTTTTTTAAAGTTTATTTGCGATTCACCCTCTTCTTTTAATTCCACATTTTCATTTTCTCCCAATTTTCATTTCCCTCCTTTCCTCCATTTTCATTACCTCCATCTATTATTTATGAAAAAAAGAAAGATAAATAAAAAAAATCTCAAATCCCCATTTTCATTTCCCTCCTCCCCCTCCCCCCTCCCTCCCCCCATTTTTATTTTTCCCATCTATTATCTCTCCCTCCTCAACAGCCTCTCCCCCCCCCCCCCCCACGTTTTCTTCCTCTTCTTCACGATTCTTTATATTTTCTTCCTTCGTCTTCTCCATTCGCTCGTTCAGTAGCATACCTGCGGTCGCTAGCCGTCCGATTTTTGTTAGATTTGTAAGTGTTCTATTTATTTATTTTTAGTTTGGAGTTGTCATGGGGTGAGTTTTGATAACCTATTAAGTATTGTTGCAAGATTGTGTTTACCCATGGTATTTGGAGGTTAGTGTTGTTAAACTTATGGTTATGTTAATGTATGTTCGGATATGCTCAAGTTTTTCTCAATACTAGTCCAAGTGTAAACTAATATTAAGATTTCTCAGTGAGGATTGAGGTCGAACACGAGGATTTGTGGCTAAAAGATTGAATGAAATGTATATTTTGCAGAAGTGTAAAAATAAGTGTAGTTTGGTGATGAATATGTAAGAAATAAAATAACTAATTAATTCTTAGTTACAAAGATGAGATCCATAGTTACTTGCTCTTCCAAGTAGTTAACTATTTTCTACTTAAATCAAGTTGTCAAGTGGATTTAAGCAATGAAGAATAAAATACATCGATGCAAACGAACTTGAAACCAAGCTTGAACTCGTAAGGTTGATGGATGTTACTCTCCAACCCTTCAAGGGATTTAGCTACTCATGCTTGTTTGTGAAATGAACTTAAACAAGATATGAATCATGATGCAATAAATATATATATATATATATATATATATTAATTAATTAATGGAAGAGATGGTTTAGTTCTTTTACAATACAAACAACCAAATACACTTGAAAATACAAAAATATAGAATGATAAGGTGAAGAGATGAAGCTGTCGGCAACAATGTCCTGTTCACCGACAGAGATGGTGTTTCCGGTGTCTGCTCGTGTTGAGGAGGAGAACTAATGAAGCTCCACTCTCTTTCGAGGTTGATGCTCGGTAGGACTCCACAAGCAAGATCGATCAAGTCAAGCTTGAATGATTCTGAACATGCAATCTAAACATCATAGAATTTCAAACGAACCATAGCTCGAGACTAAAAACGAAAGCTCAAAGGCTCTTTTTACTATATTTTCCAAGTCTCCTCTTTTTTGACAAATTACATTGCATTATATAGGACTCAAAATATAACCCTAGACCTTCCACGAGTCATTTCAAGAGTTGTAACTCTCATAACTAATGACCATTATCAGCTATGATCTAAATATTACATAAAACACATAAAATGACTTAAAAACTGAAATTACATTTAACTGATACAATAAATTCAAAAATATTTCTTTCTAGTCAGCAATCCATCAATTTGTAACCATCTTTGAGTTATGAAGCCCCACTTGAAGTCTTTGTTCTATAATGATGCTTGATTTTTCATAAATTCCACTTGACTTCTCATAGTTGCAAGTTCTCTTGAATGTGAATTTAGACAACAAATAGTATGCATTCTTTGCATCTTTCTTGAAGTTCATATCCCATAATTTAGGTTCCTCGCTTCATATCATTCTCCATTTCTTCAAGAAGATTCGTCCCCGAATCTAAAGTATTGCTTGGAAGGAACATTAAAGGATTGGTTCACACATTTACACTCTTAAGAATTAATCTATGAGCGGAAATTTGAAAATTTGGAGTTACATTCTTAACTAATGGCTGGAAAATTAAACGTGTTTAAATGTAATTATCATATTTAAGTTATAACAACCAACTTTTGCAACTTTTCAAAGTGTAACCTATGAGATTGAACACCAAATAAATAAATTAATGACAAAAAATGGTATCAAATTGTAAGATTTTAGATTTGAAATGCTTTTGAGAGAGAAAGAACAACTCAAGAACATGCTATAAGGAACATCAATCTTTTTTTTTTTGACTAATTTTCAAAACACAAATATTTGATATTGAAGGAAGCAGAATTTGAAGACCTCAAAGAAAGCAATATTGTAGATAAGACTCGGATCTAAAACCTTGAAGTTTACAAAAATATGAAAACACGACTGGATATGGGACTTTTGTTTCGAATTTCATCAAGTGAACAGAATGTTACGAGATGAAAATGAAAAACTAAAAAAACAAAAATTCAAAAAGAAGAAAAAGAAAGATTTCCAGCAATGGAAACATATATATGATCAAGAGTCTAAGCTCTGATACCAAATGATAAGTAACCCTCAAGGATTTGGATCTAACAACCTTATTGACGAACAAGACCTTTAGATCTCAAACTCAAAAACTCCAAATCTAGATGATCTCAGTCCCTAAGAATGGCTAGATGATGGATTACTTAGACGATCAGCAAAATCATAGATCGGACAAAGCTTGCGGCTCCCATCGACCCTTGATCTTCGAATCACTCCACAAGCAAGATCGATCAAGTAAAGCTTGAATGATTTTGAACATGTAATCTAAACATCATAGAATTGCAAACGAAACATAGCTCTAGGCTAAACGAAAGCTCAAAGGCTCTTTTTACTACATTTTCCAAGTCACGTCTTTTTTGACAAATTACATTGCATTATATAGGACTCAGAATATAACCCTAGACCTTCCATGAGTCATTTCAAGAGTTGTAACTCTCATAATTAATGACCATTATCAGACATGACCTAAATATAACACAAAACACATAAAATGACTTAAAAACTGAAATTACATTTAATTGATACAATAAATTCGAAGGTATTTCTTTTTAGCAGCAACCCATCAATTTGTAACCATCTTTGAGTTATGAAGCCCCACTTGAAGTCTTTGTGTCCATAAATGAAGCTTGAATTCTTCATAAATTCCACTTGACTTCTCATAATTGCAAGTTCTCTTGAATGTAAATTTGGACAACAAATAGTGTGCATTCTTTGCATCTTTCTTGAAGTTCATTCCCATGATTTAGGTTCCTTGGTTCATATCATATTGTTATGTATTTAATTATTAGCCCCAAAAGTGCTACCCATTGCGATTACTCTAATGGAAAAGGTTTATCATTTATCGACTTATCTGATAGACCTAACACTAGTTGAGGACTATTAGTGATAATGTCTATCATTGATTGCTTGCATGCTCGTTTCGATTGTGCTTGTTACTGGTATATCATATCAATATAATATAAATATATAGATAAGAATGATATATTATATTACTTCACTTACTCTTAGTGTTTTCTTACATGTTCATTTTTCTTTTAAGTCTATTATGGATATACACTAACTTATTAATAAAATAGATATATTGTATTATTATATTTAACTTTTGTTTTTTCTATATTTGATTTTGTGCTTGTTTATTTTTTATTAGGTCTACTACTAATATACCATATCAATAGAATTAAAATGGATGTATAAGTTATATTTCAAATTCCTATAATATTAGATATATCGTTGATAAGTATCAATAGAATAAGAAATGTATATAAGCACTATTATTTCACATAGTTTTCTACCAATTGTCGTCTATATGCTTCTTTGCTATTACATTTAGATAAAAGGGTATATACCAATGATATTTCACCATTACTAATGGCTAGATTTTATCTTCATATGAAGACGAACGGTGAACAGTGACCAAAAACTAAGAGAGAGAGAGGGAATGTTGAACAATGATAAAAAATTGAGAGAGCGAGAGAAGGAATGACGATGACGCGAATGATGATGAGGAGAGACTGATGGGTGATGATGATGATGAGAGATAGAGAGGCGAGTGTGAATCAGAGAATGGAACCTCAAAGCCAAACCCTAACTATGTTACTGGGCTATCAACTAATTCTAAGTGTGTCGATCAAATCGGCGATTTTGAATCAAACCATAACAGATAGGTTTGGTTCGATACAAATTGTAATCAGTCTCAAACCTAATTGAAATAGTTTGGTTTACCAGTTCGGTTCAATTTCTGACACCCCTAGTGATAGATGTCTATCATTGATTGCTTACATAATTGTTTGCAATTATGTTTGCTATAGTTATATCATATCAATAGAATATAATTTTGGTATATAAGAATCATATTATTCTATTATTGTTTTCTTATACGTTCATTTTTCTTTTAGGTTTATTATGGATATACATTAATGTAGTGAATTACACAATTCAGTTTTAGTACAACATGTGTATAGTTTAAAAGGACACAACAGACTACTTTCTTATCACTCTCAAGTGAAACAATAAGCAAAATAAAATTACTCTCTCTCTAAAATATTTTACCAAGTTTATCGCAGAGAGAAAAGAGAAGTTATGGAACAGACCTTCAATGGAAGAAGAAACTAATGCATGAAGAGGGAAATAGAAGTAAATGCCAAAAATAAAGTGGTTTGGCTCAAGACCTACTGATAGCTCCCTAAATGAGCTATCTTAATGCCTCTAATCTTGCTTGTTTATAATAATTAATAAGCTTAAATTTCTATATTTGTAGGAACTTAAGAAATACATGCATTTTGGAGCGTTGAGGGTCATTTAAGGTTGATTTGGAGCTATTAAAAGTTAAATAGAGCATTCAGGCTTCAATAGATGAGAAATGACAAAAATACCCCAAGGAGACCTAGTGCCATGTCTCCGCACGATGCCAGTGTGCGGTGTTGACCATAGTGGGCAACACACAAGTAGGCACCTACCGAGCATCATGCACACCAGCATGCATGCGGGCATGCACCTGCGCAAGGCAACACAACACAAGTTGCGGCACCCACCATGGCACTACAGCGCCATCGAACCACAATGCGCGCACAGGCTAAAGCTACACCACCACCCCAATTTCTATAAAAGCCTCCTTTCATCTTATGGTTAAGAGAGGGAGATTATTGTAGCCAATTCTTAAAAGTTTAGGCTTGGTTTTGGCCAAAACCCAGGTGATTTCTTGTATTTTGCATTATAATGAAGATTATGATGTCAAAATTCAAGATCCAATGATTAGCTAAGGCGCCAAACATCAATTTTTAGGTTTATTGGGCACTTTTTATGGATTGTATGAAATTTTAATGAATGTTATTGGATTTGTCTTATTGTTCTTATTTTCCTTGCCTTGCTTCATACATGTCCAATATATGTTTAATTAATGTGATAGATGTTGGGGTTGTTGCCCTAAATCTCGTGGTCTTGTAAGTTTTTGAACTTGTATAAACAAATTATTTATTTAATAAAATAATAGTTATTTTATTTGACATTTAGTTGCATTAACCCAAAACCAATAAACTAAGATCTTAGGTTATTAGTAATAACTTAAACACGTACGTAGAGACATACAAGTGGATTGTGTTTAAGTGATAACCTAAATGATCTGTAGTATATGGATAAGGCTAGGTACCTTATCTGGTAGCACTACGGATACGACCCACTTTGTGATTGTTATAAGTGTTGTAAACTGTCATAAACATTTAGATCCTAAACATTCATGTGGAGATATTGTTGGGTTTTATGCCCTAAAACTCGTAGATAGTAAATGTTGTATTTTGACCGTCATTAATAAATGATTATTCATTATGATTCAATAAATGTTATTGATTATTTTATCTTGTTTTATTAACCCTAAAATCCAATAAACTAACATCCTAGGCTGTTTTATCAGTCTTGAACAATATGTAGAGACATATAGAGATCAATGTTCAAGTTACAGCCTAAAGGGTCTATAGTATAAGGATAGGGTTGGGTACCTTATCCTGGTAACACTATGGATACGACCCACTTTGTATTTGATACAAACGCAATGATCCAACGCGTTCGTGTAGGAGACATGCGAGTGGGGGTATCCTATGCAATGAGTTTGCATAAGACTGGACCACGAAATAGTAACCACTAGATATAACTCCGTTGACTGGTTAGGTTTCTATTTCAATAGGTTGACGTAGGCAACTTAGTCTTAATCTTGAGTATATTATGAACTCTTGTTCACGAGGGATTGTCCTTTGATTTGTATGGGTGAGAGTGGCCCGTTTGCCGACTCGATATGCCTACCATTTTGGGGACAAGACTGAGTGGGGAGCTGGGAACATAATTATACAAGATGGATTTCACTCCTTCCCAACTTTAGGGTAAGTAGATAAGTGTTCCCTTAAGCGGTGTCTCCGGGACTTGAACAAAGGGCCCTACCCTCTCACTGGCCCGAGAGGGGTTTATGTTTGATGGTTGGACCATAAACAGGTTGTTCATTAGAGGAGCACTGGTACTTAAGGATTTAGAAGTAACCCAGGGGTATAACGGTAATTTGACCCAGTTGTTGTTACGAACACTTGTGAAGGACTAACTTGCTGTTATTGGTCTATATCCGTGGACACAGAAATATATCTACAGTGAGAAGAGTGCAACTGTGGGTCTTTAGTGGAGTGTACCCACAGTTAACGAATATTGATTAATGTGGTTAATGAGTTTAGCTCGTTAATCTCATATCATTGGAGCTTCTGATCTGTAGGTCCATTAGGTCCCCTTCCTAGCTCGTAAAGAATATTGAAGTACTTTATTCTTGGTTGAAATTTGAAAAGTTCAATTCTACTAAGGGAAAAGTATAATGTATAATGATACATTATAATATAAAGTTTATTTTACAAATTAAACTTTATAGTATAAATATAATTTTGGATATGATTCAAAGTTAATTTGTAAGAGAATTAAATATTTGAAATTGTTCAAATATTTTTTTTATATGAATTAGATTTTTATTAAAACTATAGGTTAAAATTAATGTGCATTAGATGTACATTAAAACTATATGTTATGAGAGAAATGTATTTGAACAAATATTTAATTTGGTAATTAATTAATTAGAGAATTAATTAGTTATTTAATTTAATCTAATTTAATTAAATTTGATTTAATTAAATTAATTGAATTAAAACTATAGGTTATGTGAGAGATGTTCATTTAAATATGATTTAAATGAATTGATTAATTAAATTAGATTTAATTAATTATTAATTGCTAAATTAATTAATTATTAATTTAATTAATTAATTTAATATTAATTAAATTAGTTGTAACTCCTACGTAGGGGAGTTACTTAATACGTGGGATAACACCCACGTTTCCCATTTTCTCTCGGTTCCTTATGTAGCATCTAACAGAAAAGAATCGTATGGCTCATTCTCTCAACAAAAAAAAAAAAAAAATCTCTGCGTTTTTTTTTTCCTTGTCAAAAGGTTCCACAAACTTTTCCTCAAGATTCAGACAAAATGAAGGTCTCCAAGTGGTGGTGACACGTAAGTTTTTTTTCCTTTTTTTTTTTGTTTTCTATATGCTTAACCTAGATATTTTGAAGTTTTTTTTACCAATATAAAAGTATTTCAAAATTTTTAAAATTAATTTTGAGATACGGTTCTGATACGTTTCCACTACGCTTGGGTTTTAATCCCAGCAGATATATGAGTGGGGGTATCCTATAGATGTGACACATATATAAGACTGGACCTCGAAATGATTAGTCTCTCGTACTAACACCGTTGCTTGATGAGACTTAGTTTTCACTAAGATGGTCATAAGTGACTCGACCTCAATCCTAAGTTAGTTGTGAACTCCTGCTTGTGAGGACAATCCTTTGATTTGTATAGATGAGAGTGGCCAGGTACGTCGACTCAATAAGCCTACCACTTTGGAGATTTGTCCGAGCAAACAGCTAGGAACTCAACTGTACAAGAAGGAATTCACATCTTATGAATTGCTCGCTTAAGAGCTGATACCGGATCTTGAACAATGAGGCGCCTCACACTCTCACTGGCCAAAGAGGGGTCTAGCTCATAGTTGGACTATGACTAAATTGTTTATTAGAGGGATCAGTGGTGCTTAAGGAGTTAGAGGTAACATAAGGGTAAAATGGTAATTTGACCCAACTATTGTTACGAGCAATTTGTGAAGGGTCGACTCGCTGTTGATTGATTATATCTGTGGACATAGAAATATATCTACAGTAAGAAGAGTGCAGCTATCGGTCTTTAGTGGAGTGATGGACAGTTAATTATCGGTCTTTAGTGTTGCGCTGCGAGTCAGCAAAGCTACGCTGCCCTAGCGTCGCTACACTCTCGAGAAGCGTAGCTACGGTCTTGAGTGTGCAAAAATAAGTGCTCTCGGGTCTTGAACGTAAAGGGGCAGCGTAGCGACGCTCTTGCTCTACATTGCCCTGTTTTTCTAGGATTTTTTAGCTATTCTTGTCCGATTTTGACTCGGTTTGATTCTATTACTTTTGAAACTCAATTTTCTTCATTATAACCTGAAATTCACTAGAAAACTCATTAAATCTACAAAAAAATACTTCTAAATAAAGAGTAATAAACGCACAATTTAGGTGTGTTTCACTCATTAAAATGAAGAGGTTAATGAGCTTAAGAGTACTCTATTATTCGAGTTTCAGCCATTACGGAATTGCATGATTTGGAGGCATGTAGAGCTTGTTTGGTTCAAGGTCACACTTCTAAAGCATGTCCTCAGTTGCAATGTACCTTTGTGCACAATGCTTGCTCCTCATGAGAGTTTCCTAGATGTACCTCTTCAATGTTGATTCTCATGCATACCATCCTAAGATGGGAGGATCAACCTTACATGAGCTACAAAGGCGAAGATGAGCGATAGATTCCTCAAATTTTGAGCCAAGATATGACATTAGAAGAAATTGTGTATGAACTTGCTAAACTTTAGCAACACTTTCTTCGGATCAAACAAAAGCAGCTTCAGTTCTAGCAAGAGGCCCAAGCCGAGTTGCAAAGCATCACTAGCCATGTCACGAGCTAACCAACTTAGTGCCGAGGTTGGAAAGAGTGCACGAGCAAAGCAATGTCTATACCACTGAGGTCGAGTTCTTGGAAGAACAAATGTGTGAGGTTAAGGTTGAGCTCGAGCTTCATCTTGAGAAATACCAAGTGATAGAGTTAAAGGCTGCAAAGTCTTGCCTTGTTCTTCACTCTGAAATCTCCATCTCCCTTATCTTTGAGTTTTCGTCGCCTTATCCTTCAGAGTCTTTATTTTCTGTTGAGTTAGTCCAGTCCTTTAAGTATTTCATTTTATTTCCTTTTTCTTTTGTAAATAGAAAAATCTAAAAAAACCTGTCTAGTTCCTTTTAAATGCAGGAGTGCTTGTTGGTCTTTGAAGGCTTTATTGACTCAAGTAAGAAATCACCAGAGACGCACAAGAATTTTTATGTGTTCTGATAGGCGAATCTCATCAAACACAACAACGTTAAAAAAAATTGTGTTTCCTATAGCTAGACAAAAGTTTAAATTTACATGCTTTTTATTTTAGTTGTTTTTGATTTCATAGTTTAATTATTTTTTTTCTTTTCTCTTTCTTAGGTGTTAGAGAAAAAAGAAAAGGCTTGGGAGAAGCAGCATCACCACCTTCTCGTGTGCTTCAACTTTTTAGGTAAGGTTTTTGTCTCCTGCTATTTTGTCGTTGCTTTTTATTGTTTTATACATTTAGGACATTGTATGTTTCAAAAGTTAGGTGTGGTTGCTTAGGTTAGGATTGGATGCTTTTGTGATATGGTTGAGTTCTTAAGCATTTGAGCTCGGACTATATGTGGATGAACTGTTTATTTGCTTTGCCTGCTTGATTCCTGATTAGGATAGTTGATGACATAATGCTTTTCTTGTAATAGTGTTTGCTTTTGAGAAAATTTGAAGTATATTCATGATTTTGAGCCTTTTTTTAAAAAAACAATTATTGCCTCCCATGCATGTTTGAACTCTTTGTTCATCTATCTTAGATCATTTTGAGCTTAGAATCGAGTCATATGGTCTATATTTTTGTTGTCACCTCGAAAGGCCTAGGTGATAGTAGTTAAGTGACCAAAAGCTTAATTTAGTAATGCATGCTTAGGTTTTTCACCAAGCTCTTGTGTTGTAGAATAAAAGAGAGTTGTATGTAAACGAAAAGTTTGTTGTAGAGTAAAAAAAAATGTACAATGTCACTACAAGAAATTAGGCATTTAATGTCGGTTGAAATAAATAAATATGGATGTACAATGTCGGTTTTGACAAAAAAAATCGGATCTTTAATGTTGGTTTTAAACTGACATTATAGCCTTATTAAACCGGAGCTATAATGTCGATTTTAAACCGACATTAAAGATTTAATTTTTTTTAAGTTTATTTGGGATTCAATTTGTAGGTGTCCCTCTTTTTTGAACTCCCCTCCCCCCCCCCCCCCCCCATTTTCATTTTCCTCATTCCCCCCATTTTCATTTCCTCCATCTATTATCTATGAAAAAGATAAATAGAAATAAAAAAAAAACCTCAAATCCTCATTTTCATTTCCCTCCACCCCCCCCCCCCCCCCAATTTTCATTCCCCCCATCTATTATCTCTCCTTCCTTAGGCAGCCCTCCACCCCCCCCCCCCACGTTTTCTTCCTCTTCTTCACGATTCTTTACATTTTCTTCCTTTGTCTTCTCCATTCGCACGTTCAGTAGCACACCTGCAGTCGCCAACCATCTGATTTTTGTCAGATTTTGTAAGTGCTATTTTTTTTTTAGTTTGGAGTTGATATGGGGGTGGGTTTTTTATAACCCATTAAGTATTGATGCAAGATTGTGTTTACCCATGGTATTTGGAGGATAGGTTGTGCTTTTTGAGGTGTTTTAAGGTGCTGTCCAATAGACGTTGAGGTTTCAACGAGCTTTTGGTAAGTGTTTAAGGGTTCTAAACCTTTTTCTTGGGTTAATTATAAATGGTAGGATTGATTTTTTAAACTCTTAGTTGTAGTTAATGGGTAGATTCATATCTTAGGGCCACAGTTGGAGATGTATTTGAGCAAATTACTTATTGGGTAAGTTGTTTGGAGCCTTTTTAGTTGAAATTATTATTTGGAATAAGACCCTTAATGTTGAAGTTAATTAATTTTCTTCATGATTTAGAATTTGATTCAAGATTCCTCAAGTCAAAAAGAGATTGTTGTGTTTGGATAATGATTTAGAATTTGGGTCATTTTGGTGTAGTTCGGTGGCTAATAACTTTATTTAGATCCTTTTAAACTCTATTTTAAGGTGTGTTATAATTGTCTCTAACACTTAAGATTTTGTTTGTAGCTTTGAATTAGTTTTGAACTCCTTCAAACACTTTTAAGCTAGGGCTTAAGTCATTTTTGGTAAGTTTTATGTCTTCAAAACTTTGTTTAAATCCTTCCAAGTTCAACTAAGTGTTACATATTAATTTTTAATCTTTGGTAACTCTATGTTTGTAGTTTGAAACTAAGTAGGAGTTCTCAAATTAATTTTTAAGGTATTGTTAAGGTAATAACATCTCTCATGGACATTATTTTAATCTGATTAAGATTTTACAACTAAAGTTTGGCCTCTAAAACCTTATTCATATTGTCTAGGAAATCTTGGGTTTGTTTTTAGGATCATAGTAAGCAAGTGGAGTTCGAACTATCATGGTGCATTCTTTATAAGGTAATACTTATGCTAAAAACTCTAAAATCTTATTCATATTGTCTAGTAGATCTTCCAATTATTTTAAGAGCATAGTAAGCAAGCGGAGTTCAAACTATCATGATGCATATTTTACAAGATAATATTTATAAGACATTTTGTTTAAAACTCTATTTTATTTTAAAGTGTTGAATTAGAATAAGTGTTAGAGTGTTATGGCTATTCTGCAGTTATGGTAGTCATAATTTAGTTATTTTTGGTTTTCATTGAGTTGATTGTATTTAGTTGTTTGCAAGTTCTTGTTTTTGTTAATGTTTATGCATGTGTCCAAATGAATTAGGTTGCTATTAGTCTTTTCTTCTAGTTTTGATAAGCTTACTTGTTTGGGTTCGTAAGTTTGTTTATAATTTCCATTGAGCTTTTTATGTTATAAGCTTTTTTTAGTTTATTTTATTTGATAAATTGAATTTCCTATGTTTAGTTGTTTATAAATTTTTTGGTTTATGTTTATGCTTTTTGCCCAATGAAGTCGGTTTTTATTAATCTTTTCTCTTAGTTTTGTTGAGGTTATTTGCTTGGGTTTATAAGTTTGGTTATGCTTTCCATGAGTTTGTGCTTATAAGTTTTTAAGTATTTTTGTTTATGTTTAATGCATTTTTCTAAATGAAAATGGTTGCTATTAGGCTTCTCTTGATTGATAGGCTTACTTGCTTGGAACCCATTAGTTGTCTTTCAATTAGTTGTTAATGGTTTCTATTGAATTTGTTTTAGTTTATGAGTTTTGTTACCTTGTCGAATTTATCTCTTTTGATAAGTTGAGTGTTTATAAGTTCTTTTTGTTTATGTTTATGCATTTTGCAATGAGAACACTAGACATGCTTGATATGTGGGATGATGAAGGTGTTTTTATTTTCCTCTCCTTACTTAGGTGATATGTATCTCACTTTTGTTATTAACAACCATTGTTTTTTAGTTCATAAGTTTCATTTACCTTGTTGAGTTTATTTATATTTATAAGTTTGGTAGTTATTTTCTTCTCGTAGATTTTGTTTAGTTGAATGTTATGAACTTCATTGATCAATGTGGTAGGATTATTCTTTTTCATTAATGAGATACAAATAGGGTAATGATTATATTCATTTTTTATTTTTTTTCTTTATTGCTAGAATGTTCCTCCTGCTGTGTTAGTTCGTTTCTTGAGAGAACATTACTTAGAGTGGGTTGATTTCAACATTGATGCATTTTCTGGAGCAACTCTTAAAGTCAATTCATATGCATATCCAGGCATGAGACTCACAAGGTGTACTGGAAGCCAAATCATTGAGTTAAGTTTTTTTACATTGTTGAGTTGAGTTGCTAAGGTTTGATAACATTATTTAGTTGTTTGTGTTTGTAAATCTATAAGATAAATTGTTTATTATGTTTAAGTCTCAATCTTTAGACTTTAGAGCTCTATGTATATATTGATCAATGTAACTTGTTGATAAGTTACTTAATTAAACATTTTGTTACTTTTTTTGTTATGAATTAGCATTTTTGTGTTTGTTGAAAGTTCAGTTGTATATACAAAAACAATCGAGATTTTATTTTGTACGTACAGGCAAAAGAGAAAACATTATTGTTTCTAAAAAAAGAAAGAGAAATATTATTGATTTGCATGTGCATAAGCGAATATATATATATATATATATCCTGTCAAAAAAAATGATGACAGACATTTAATATCGGACAATTACTAACAAAAAGCAGGTGAAAAACCGAGATTGAAGATGAGTTCAATGTCGGTTAGAGACCGACATTAAAGATGATATTCTATGTCGGTCGAAAACTGGCATTGAAGATAATTGGCATTGAAATTTTGGTCTCTTATAATGTCAGTTTTAAACTGACATAAAAGACAACCGACATCGAAGGACTTTTAAAAGACGATCTTTGATGTCGGTTGCCAACCGACATTATACCCCTACAATGTCTGTTTTAAGTTGACATTAAAGCCTAAATTTGTACCAGTGTGTTTTTGAAGGAGATTAGAGTACTCCTCTTTCTTGGGGATGCAATTAACCTGGGGTGACTATGACACCTATAGTTTCCTTTGAGCTAAAGTGTCCTTGAGAAATGAATAAGCTTTGGTGCCTTTAAGGAGACATTGCTCGTAGTTGGATGACTTTCACGTAACTCGCATGGGAGCACCAAAACGAATATAGCGTGTCTAGATAATGTTTTCCCTTTTGTGTAATAAAAAAAAAAAGAAAAGAAAAGAAAAATAAATAAAAGAAAGAAAATAAAATTCTGGTTCCCTTAAGTTTTACATTGCTACTTTAAGTCTAGAAAGCTTAATGCTAGATCCTTCGAGCCAAAGTAGAAAGAAAATGAATTGAGAGTCTTGTAAAACTTTTTCGGATTCATTACAGTCTAAAAAGAAGCGCTCTGCATTTGCTCTTGCATGAATAGGTTCAGAATGTTTTTAAAATTGTCTCATTGAGTGAATATTCTGGTATGACTTTCTTGCTTGCAATTAAACATTTTTCTTGAAATGCATCAAGACTAGAGTCATAATTCATGCAGCTGAGTGAATATTTAATTTTGATTTATGTTTTTGCCTTGCTCAAGGACAATCAAGAATTAAGTTGGTATATTTGATAGCACCTGAAATGTGTTATTTTGCACAGTTTAACTCAGGATCGTTATGCTATCTTAATGTGTTAAATTAGTTATTTTATAGGTAAGGAGCACCTATGAGGTAGAATTGAGTTTTAAAGATGAAATGAAGCTAAAACAGATCAATTCGGAATCCTGACAAAGCAACTGGATCAAATGGAAGAGAATCAAGATGAAAATGCCCCCAGGTTAGAGCGTTGTGGCGTGACGCTCTTCACAAAAAGTTGTAAAAGGAATAGCGACATGACGCTGTCTTGTAGTGCCGCAACGCTGTGACTTGGGTTTAATACCCATTTTTCTGATTTTAGGTCAGTTAGATCGAGTTTGCAACCCCCAATCTGATTCTCTTCTTCCCCCTTTCTCTTTTCCTCTATTCTTACTTTGTTTTTAGGCATTTTTATGATTATATCCTCAACCTTGGACTGATTTTTTTACTAAGGTTAGTTTGCTAGCTTAGGGTTAGGAAGATTATTTCAATTTGTATTCTTGACTAAGCTGACACCTTCGATTGAAAACTTGGTGTATGCTTAGTTTTCAATTGTCATATGCTAACGTCACATAGAAAATACCCAGTAGCACGGTTAGGGATTGTATGTTCAATTGGTAGGCTATCCACTACCTAATTCGATATACACGCCTTAATTAAGATTTAGGATTAAATCCTATATTAGACTTAGGCTATCCAAGTCTCTCACGTTTCTCGACAAATTACTCATCGTTCGTAATGTAAACTTTGAGAATCTTTATGGACGCTATCGAACCCAATTGATTCAATTTGTTTAGTTTAATTAGTAGTAATCTTGATTAATGAATTTGGGATACTTATGAAGTGGGTCGTGTGGTTGTATGCTCATCACCCTAATCTTTAGATTCTAATGATAAAGAAAAGAAATCTATCTGAATCCTAATTCATAAGCTAGACTCTTTTAATTTTCTTGCTCTTTTACTTTCTGCACTTTACACTCTTACAATTTATTTTCCTCAATTTAATTCTTAATTTTACACCAATCTCCCTCCCCCATTTACGACTTTAGCTACAAATCCTAACTTGTTTGAGACTATATTTGCGCTTCTCTGCGGATCGACCGGATCTTGTCACTTGTACTCAGTAGTATATGTAGTTTTGATTGGTAATTATAAATTTATTTTATCGTTAGAACTCTGCGACAGGTTCTGGCTGTCAATAACTCTTCATTAGCTAAATTGAGCATAACTCAGTTGCATATAGTATGTGTTAGCGGCTAAGAGGTCTGTAGTTCGAAATTTCCACCTTATTAAACTTAAAAAATAATAATAATAAAATATTCTTTAATACTCTTCAATTACATCTTTCTTTCTTTAACATATGGCTCTTAATTTCTCTTTCGATCTTTTTCTTTCACTCACTTATGTCTGTAACTAATATGTTTTTACCCCTCTAATTTTTTTTCAGTCTAAAATTTTTGTTCCCATGATAACCTTCTTCCATCTAATATTTGTTATCTCTCTAGCTACCTTTATTGTTCTCTCTAAATTTTGTTCACTCTCTTCTAATTTCTTCTTTATAATTATTCTTCTCTCCATTTAAAATTTTCATCTACAAAATTGTTTTCTTTTTAATTTGTAACTTTTCCTTTTCGCTTAAATTTTTATCACTACCTCTTGACCCTTTTTTGTTTCTTTCCTTCTCGCCCTCTTTTAAGTTTTTTCTTCTAATGTCCTCTTTTGGTAATTTTATTTGATGATATTCAAAAATAAACATTAATCATTTAGGGCCCGTTTGATAACATTCTCGTTTCCTGTTTCTTGTTTCTCGTTCCCTGTTTCTTGTTTCCTGTTTCTTCTTTTTTCAGAACAAGAAACAGGAACATGTTTGATAACTATTTCCGTTTCCTGTTTCTTGAAAAAAAAAACAGAAACAGAAACTTGTTTGATAACTATTTCTTGTTTCTTGTTTTTTTTTTGTAACTACACAATATATATATAAAAAAAATATGTCATACATTAAACATCGAAAAATATATTATCAAAAGTTTGTGTCATCTAATATAAGTCTCGATGACAACTAAATATAATAACAAAGTTGTATCCTATCCTTCACATATGTTGCCCAAATTTGATAGACGTTGTCGTCTCTAATTCGATTTATTTGTCTTAAGTGATGTCGAGTCAAATCCAACTTATTTATATTATTATGTAAATTTCGTGATTGTAAAATATTAAAGTAAAGCTAAATAAATATCTTAGTCAGCAAAATTTATATAATGTAAAATTCTATTAGATTTCATATATACTAAAAATATTAGAATTAAAATAATATATAAACATGCCTATTGCAAATTTTAATGATTAAAAGTTGAAATATAAAAAAAAAATTAATATACAAATTGAAATTTAAAATAATATATAAATCTAATTATTGGAGAATTTTAAAATTTAAAATTAAAATAAAATATAAATTATTTTTGTAAATAGAAAAATTAATAAATAAAATATAAAAGATGGAAATAAATGTAAACAAAAAAATCAAAGTGACCATTTTTGGAGTTAAAATTTGAAATGTTAAAAAAAATTAAAATAATATATAAATATAAATATTGGAGAAAAATTAAAATATAAATATAGTAGAATTAATTTTGTAAATAACAAAATTAATAAAGAAATTTAAAAAATATAAAAGGAAAAAAAAACCAAATAAAAATGTTTATTTTGAGAGTTGAACACACAACCAAGAGGTAAAACAGTATAATAAACATGAATGACCCCCAACAAGCCAAGGATAAGTATTGATACATACAAGAAACAATATGATATAAAATAGAAACGGAACATGGAGAAACTACTATTTGTTGTTTCTCAAATTTGGCCTCATTTTAAGAAACGTTTCTCAAATTATAGAAACAAGAAACGGAGACGGTTATCAAACAAGTCAGTTTCTTAAAAAATGAGAAACAGGAACAGGAAACAAGAAACAGGAACGTTATCAAACGGGCCCTTAAAAACTTTTCTAATCCTCTCCCAAATTACGTTTTAGAGTTAGAATAAGACACTAAAAATGATCTTAACTAAAAATAATTATAATTAAATCACGTTGAATATAAATCTTAGAAACTTATTAGAAAAATATCAAAAGTTGAAAAAAAATCTATTACTCTCACTTTTTAAACTCCAAAAAGAATTATTTCATTTAAACGTATAAGCTCAAAACTTTATAGTATAGAATTATGTAGGCACGAACCATAAAGCATCCTCCAAAATTAGAACCTAAGATGTAATTAACAAGGATGGAAAAAAAAAAAAAAATCCCCATGCTTCCATAAAGAAATGGGTGCATAATAAAACCATGATAAATAATAATAATTGTCCCATGCATTAGAGGGTAGTATTTGAAATGATGAAGAATTATATGATATTTTCCCTTGACTATTTTGAAAATGTTGCACAAAGTGGTAGCCAAAAACATCTATTCTTGTAAGCAGCAGACAGAAGGGGGAAAGGCCATTAGGGTTTGTAAAAGTAATAACAGCACAAAACAGCCATAAATGGGAACACATTGGAAGGCCAATGGACCCATTTTGTCTGTGTCCCACCATTTGTCTCTCTATCTTTTTTTCAATTTGATTCTCCTTTAGAGTTGTTGGGCACACCAAGCTATCCCTATATCCTATTTGGATTAATATTTGGAGAAATTACACTTGGATTGCAAAAAAAATTATATTAGGTTTATCGCAAATCTAGCCTTGATTTTTTAGGTTTGTATATTAATAAGTATATAATCGATTGTATATGTGATATATTTTGTATTTTGTATATTTTATATACTTGATATATCAAATTATACCACCCTTATACATACTAAATTTATAGGTCAACATGTTAACGTGCACTTGCTTTTTCTTAAAGGAAAATTATTATAAATGAAAAAAATATCAAATTATTTATCAATATAAAAAAATTTTATTGTCTATTAGCGATAGACCGCAATAGACTTCTATCACCAAGCGATAGAAGTCTATCGCGGTTTATTCTCTGATAGACCGTACAATTTTTCTATACTTGTAAAAATCTTGACTCATTTTTCTATATTTGAAAAACAACACTAATTTAAATTCTTATTTGTTAATTTTGAAGTATTATTTTTGCTGCGTGATTTTAACATCATACAAAAATCGTATGTGTATAGTAGCATAGTTTATTGAGCATCAAGTGTTATCTTCGGGATTTATTTTCTTGTTTGACTAAGTATTGTAGTTACTAACACCATATTTTATCTAAAGAATCTAAAAGTGGAGTGAAATATTGATTTTTTTCAATTGGAAAATACAGTCAATTAATTAACAAAAAGAATTTAGGGAAAATATCTTTTTGAATATTAAATCTTGGGTCTAATTTTCATTTGGTCCTTAAGTTTTAAAATGTTATACTTTTAGTCTAAGTTTTGAATTTAATTTCAATTTGGGTCTGGTTTCAATTTTAGGTTCCAAAGACTTCAAATTGTGTTACATGGTCTCTATATATTTTTGTTGTCACCCTGAAATACTTAGAAATCAATTGTTAGGTGAACTAAAATGTTATATCGTAATGTATGCATAGATTGAGCTCACATCTCGCTTTTTTTTAAAAAATATAAAAATAAAAAATAAAAGCATTGTTAGAACTTTTGCTCGGTAGTTAGCCTCTTTCACCGTAAAGTGATAATGTGCTAGAATGAATGTGAGAATGGTAATAAAGTTGTGTCAAGTTGAAGTCTTGCTCGTAGTTAGCTACTTTCAACAAAAAAATAGTGGTAAGCTAGAACAAATCTGAGAAAAAAAATGAAGCCCTTGTAAAAAAAATAATAATAATAAAAATACAAGAAAAAGGAAAAATTAGGTAAAAGAAGAAAGAAAAGGAAAAGCAAATAAAACCTTTTTGGGTTTATAGAGACTTGGGTAGTGGAGCTTTGCATTTATTCACGAATGAGATAATTAATACATAAGAAAGGTTATTTGAATAACTCATTGATGGATCATGTCTGGGTAAACTTCTCATTTCTCATTTGCAAATAACTTGTTATGTTAAGCCTGCCTTGAGGCTTGAGTCACATATATTTGCAACCTATTGTTTGTTTTGATTGGGTAATTCTACGTTGCTCAAGGGATTAGTAAGATTTTTAGGTTGGGAGTGATTTGATATCATCAAAAAATTCTATATTACTTGCCTTAAATTGAGCTAATTTAGTTGAATTTTAAGACTATAATTATTGTTTTGTACGGAGGCTTAATTGGAGGAATTAAGGTCTATAAAGCTCATCCACATCAAAATTAGGAGGAGTGACCTATTGGCCCCTGTCGAGAGTGTCAAAATACTATAGCAATACTTCAAACACTTTAAGATAGAAGGGTAGCGTCTCAACACTTTGAGTTTCATCAATGTAACAAGCATTGCACAACGTTGATAGCTTCCAAAACACTACTTACAGCATCTTAACGTACACTTTGAGTTTCATCAATGTAACAAGCATTGCACAATGTTGATAGCTTCCGTGTGTATTAAATAAATTTTTTTTGCTATATTTTTTTTTAGCATTCACACGTTAAAGGATAAGAAGTTTTTTAAAAAAAATCCAATTTTATCTAACAATTTCAATTTTCAACAATAAAAACCTCTATTTATCTAATTCACATTAAATTCAGCATAAGAAATTTTCAAATCTATTGATCAATACTATCATTACGCCAAATAAAAGAAAATTTGGTTTAAATGAAATTAAAATTTGAATTTAAATTTTCTCTATAAATTGACAATTAATTACACTTCCAATTTTCTAAGATATCTCCCTGTTCTCTCTTTGTTTATATTATGTTATGAATTTTTCCCATTTTGCAGCTTAAGTATTTTCTCCAAAGTTGATGAGATGTCTACCATCTCCTACTCTTCTTTTTTTTTTTTTTTTTTTTTTTTGTTCCTTAATTTCACATTATCTATAAGCTTCTTTTCCTATTGTTGTTTCCTAAACTAGATGAAGGAGAAGGAGAAGAGAAGGAAGGTGGATGCAAAGTGTAATATTCTTCATATTTATTTTCATTTAATGTAATTTTGTTTGTTATTTCTCTCTACAACAATCACCTACTTTTTGTTCTTAATCTCACAAATCTATAAGCTCTGTTTTTGTTGTTGTTTTCTAAACTAGAAGGAGGAGAAGAGTACTAAAAAAAATAATAAAAGAAGTGGTGGAAAAGGAGAGTGATTAAAAAGTGTAATATTCTTTATATTTATTTTTTATTTGATGTAGTTTTGTTTGTTATTCCTTTGTTACCTACAAAGATTTTGCATTTTGTATTTTATTTTATCCAGCTTGTTTTGCACGAGGAAGATTAGGTTGACTAAAATCGAGTCATCGATCAATGAACAAAAGTAGTTTACTAGAGATCTAAAGTATGTTATTTTCTTTTGCTCCTCTTTAATTATTATTAAATTTGTTTGTTGATAGCTCTCAAACAGAGTTATTTTTATGTTACGAATCACACTTTCTTATCATGTTTAATGTTCTTAATTATTTTTATTTGTAGATTCTCAAGCAATTCATGCATTTTGAGCCTTATAGACTATTCGAGGTTGATTTGGAGCTATCGAAGCATCAATAGTTTCAAAGGATGTGAAAAGACAAAAATGCCTTTAAGGGTTGGCATAGCAGCGCTCGCGAGGCACAAAGTCGGTGCAAAATCCCAAGAGGCAGCATTGGGCTGGTACTGCACTATAGCGCCGCAGCGCTGCCATGTCATGCACGCGCGCAAAAAGATGGCGTTGTGGCACTACGTTGCAGCCAAAGGCCAATTAGGGCTTAGCGCCGCGACGCCATCACGTTTCTATAAATTTTTCTCTTCACTTTGAGGGTTGTTTCATGTTGGATCTCATGGAGACTGAGGGGTTCTTCAAATTTTCTCCTTTCCCTTCATATTTTCTAGCATCTTAGCTTAGGATTTTAGATTTTCTTTTGGGTTGTAATCTTAGATTTGATGCTCCTCTTTACCTCCTGTCTATGGGATGTTGAGATAAGGAATTTTCTCTAGTATTTGGAGCAAGAACCTATGTAGTTTCTTGAGATTTAATTTATTTTAATTGAACATTATACATTTAGATTTACATTTCTTTGAATCTTAGTTTGTTTGATTTAGATGTATGTTTATGTACCGATTGACGCATAAATGTATGTTTTTGCTATGATTTAAAGCTCGCGCGTTCTTTCTTGTTCGTCTAGCTTGAATCCCGAGTAGCAAAGGTTAATTGCATGCATGTTAAGAAATATAGGCTATCCATAGACCTTAGAATGTATGCCTAACCTACATTCAAAGATAGTTTGGTTAATCAACTAGGCTATCCAATTAATTAACTACACAATAGAACCATCAATCCCTAATGCAAATGGTTTAATCTTATGTGGACGCTATCAAACCCAGTAGGACTAAAATCATTTACTTTAATTAAGAATTGATTAGGGTAGATGTAAAATTTTTATGGATGCTATCAAACCCATTAGTCGAGCATCTAGTTTAATTAAGTAGTTAATTAATAACTAGAGCGCTTGCTTGGTTTACCTCGACAATTCGATTGACTGTAGCGCTAATGAGTTTGGTTGGACTGGGTAAGTCGTTGTGCACACATGAATCAAATGCATGTTTAATGAAAAGATATTAATGATCGAAATTGCATAGGAATCCCTCTTGATTTCAAAACTAGATCTTTCAATCCTATGTTACATTTACCCGTTGCTTTTATTTTCTTGTCATACTTTTATGCAATCTCTATCCACAGGAATCCCCCTCCCCACCCCACCCCACCCCAAATTTACTATTATAATTGGAGAATTAACTTAACGAAGAAAATTTCGCGCTTCCTTGCGGATGAACCCTGACTTGCAACTATTGCTAAGTCATCGTAGTAGTAGGAGCACAGTTCGATATGATAAATGTCTTTTGATTGTGGTTCTTTTGGGAGCGACACCAAAAAGAATTACATTATTTGTACTTATAAATTAATACAAATTTGAAATTGAATATGTCAAAACGAGTTTAGCTCAATTGGCATACGAGTATGGTAATAACCACGAGGTCTAGACAAATTGTCTCTACCTATCTTTAATCTTCGCTTCTAATTGCAATTAGCAATATTTTAATAAAGCTGTTAAGATTTTTTTATCCACGTCTCCTAGATTGTGATTAGCAAAATAAGAATTAATGCAAATAACACTACAAGAATTTTTGTCTTTGCCAACACAACAAAAAATGTCGGTAGAGCTATGTTCTGTCGACGCTTTTTCAATGTGTGGCACAACATCATTTCTACTGATGAAAATATATGCGTGGGTAAAAAGTTGCATAGTCTTAGTAAAAATTATTAGATTAAGTTTCTTTCAACGCTCATGTTAGTTTATGCCTACGCATCTTGGCAGAAACTTTCAGTATTTGTCCACGCAATGTATGTGGGCACAAACCCTTTAAACTCACACTTTAGTTTTCTCCACACTTTCTAAAAATCTCACCCCTCTTTATTTTTTCCCACTTTCTAAAAACCCTACCCTTCTTTATTCCCCCCCCCCCCTGGATTTTTGCCTTATTTTTTTCCCTTTCTAAAAGCACTCCCTCCATTCTCTCCATCTCTTCCTTCATTCTCACAATGATCACGTCACATCCACCTGCAAAGACCATCATTTTCCCTGCACATATCTACTCATCCACCGTCGTTGCACACACGTGCTTATTTGTCGCCGCTGCATACGTTGCATGTTCGCTGCCTTGCAATCTGTTCGTCTGTCGCCTCACAATCTATAGCACGCCTGCTCATTCATTGCTGTCGTAGAAAAAGTCGCACGCCCCCGCTGGATCCAAGCTACTGCCGCCATCTCTTTCTCTCTACGCTATACGTCTACTCGTTCACTACTAGTTGAGTTATTTCATCTTTTCATCTAGGTATTGTTGCAAATCCCACTTGAAATTTCTTTAGTACTTGTTCATATAATGTGTTAATGGACCTCAAATTCAAAGTTTACTTTTGCTATTTTGTTCAATCTGTAACTTCTTTTTTATTTTTAGTAGATAAAGGTTACTTTTGTTACCATATATGAGTATGTCAATAGATTCCCAAGGCAAAAGATATCAATAACAAAGGAAACTTACTATCCTTAGATAACCAAGGTCTCTGGAACCGATATAAATTTAGCTACAAACATTTGTATGATATTTGTGTTGAAATGTAGGACGTTAATATCAAAATTTCTATCTATTTATCATATTTAGTGATAGTAGGCACTGCGGTATCTTTTAATAACCTTAAGTTGGGTTCATCGTAGGGGAAGTGGATAGTTAATTAAGTTTGTTTGTAAATAGTAATTAAATGGATAATTTTGTTGGGTTGATTGTAAGGGAAGTGGATAGTTAATTAAGTTTTAGTTGAGTTGTTGTGCTTATAAGGTTGAGATTAACTAATGTGTTGGGGGAAGGATAGTTAAGTTTGATATGGCGTTTGAAATTAGTTTTGATATGTTGGTTTATGGATATAACGTTTATAATTTACGTTTTAGTTAATTGGAGGAGGTGAGACAATACTTAAACACTTTGTTTATAATTTTTCAGGTTAAGTTTCATATTTTAAAGAGTTATGTACATTTAGTTCTAATATCTATATAACGTTACTTTAATTAGTTATTAATTGAATTTGTTGTGTCTACTTATGGCCATATAGGTTTTTCGAGTTCAAAACCAACTACAATTCGACACTTCTTAGGTATTTTTAGTTGGTTTTAAAATTCAAAATCTATTCATGTATGCATGTATACTATGTGTGGCTATCCTACAGTTATGGTAGTCAATTCATTCATTTAGTGCCTTTATTACATGTTTGAGTTGTAATATGTTGTGGCTATCCTGCACTTATGGTAGCCAATTCATGCATTTTACGTTTGGTTGGATACTTTTTAGGTACTTTTTAGTTGTTTTGGGAGTTAAAGTATCATTTACACACCTTTTAGGTTGGCTTTGAGTTTAATTTGGAAGTCACAGTTAAGCATTTTTTTTAAGTTGTTTTTGGAGTTAAAGATCATTTAGACACCGTTTAGGTTTGTTTTGAATTTGAAAGTCCCACTTAGGCATTTTTAAGTTGTTTTGGGAGTTAACGTATCATTTAGACTACTTTTAGGTTGGCTTCGAGTTTGAAGTCACGCTTAGGTATTTTTAAGTTGTTTTGGGAGTTAAAGTATCATTTAGACACCTTTTAGGTTGGCTTTGAGTTTGAAAGTCACACTTAGGCATTTTTTAAATTTGTTTGGCTTTAAATGACTATTTTTAGTAATCTGACCATTAGATAAATTATCATTAGAAGAGATTAGGTTTACCTTTGTGAGATTTCCATTGCCTTCTTGAATCAAAGCATCTTGTCCTCTTACCTCTTCCTATACATGAATGCGAGTAATTAATACTTCCAAAGAGATTTCCTTTTACTTATGACACATATTTTTTTGAAATTCTCTCAAGGTGGAAGTTTATCAATTATACCGACAACAATAAGATTGTCTCCAATCTTAATTCCTTCAGATGCTACTTCAACCATTATCATGTGAAAGTCTTGTGCTTGCTCTACCACAGATTTTTCATCCACCATTTGAAAACGAAAAAACGACTTGCAGCATATTTTTTCGCACCGACTTCTTCAGTATCATATTTATTCTGCAAGGCTTTCCATATTTTCTTGGCAGACGTGAAAGTAGTATCATAATAGTCATAAAAATGATCAGAAAGACAATTTAAAAGATAATACTGACAATTGTACCCATCTTTCTCATACTTGTCAATTTTCTCTTGGTGTCCCATGAACTTTTCAAGGTCCATCCTTTCAGTATCAATCTTCTTTGGGTTCTTTTCCATAAGGACATAGGTCACTTTGAGAAGATTAAGGTAGAACAACACTTTCCCTTTTCATCTTTTGAAGTGTGCTCCCTTAAATCGAAATGGCTTGTTGAGATCTCCAACATTCTCATTCAGTTTCTCTAGTAGACTACATCTATGAATCTCCTTAAAATTGATGGAAAAATTACAAATAACAGAGGTAAATAGAGTAAATATTGAGAAACAAATATGTAAACAATTAGGTTGAGGCGCAGGTATCTCGTTCTCTTTAAGGAGATTCAAGCCCTCTACGGTGTATATTGAAATTCTTAATATAAATCACCAGTGCAACATATATTCTTTGGCATGTCCCCTCCAGGATACAACAACACAACTGAAATGTTGTGTAGCTCAAATCACTTTTACTGAAAGATTGAGCTCAAAGCTCCATAACTAAAACACCTTTCTTTTGGCCAATTGATCTTTAAAAGAACTAATGACTGAAGTAAGAGAGAAAGATATATTGATTGTTGGTTGATGTGTTGTGTTTTGAGAAAAAAAAACATTAAGTATTTATCCTAAATTTTAGATTTAAAAAATTTAATATATAATTAATGTAATTTGTTTAACATTTCTTCAAATCACAACAAATACGTTTCTCTTTAATTTAAAATAAAAATCTCTTTTAATTTTCTAACATTCTCATGTATAAGTTAAAAGTCATAAAAAATATTAAAAATATAACTAATACTAATATTTGTTAACATAATAGATCTCCTCCATTTAAAATTGATAGCACGTATCTAATTAATGATTCACTTGAATTAGAAAATGTCATTGCAATTTTTTTTTTTTTTCCAAATGCTATATAATTAACACAAAACTTAAGAAAAAAAAATGTTAAAATATCATTTTAGCTCCTATACTTTGAAGTTGTTCAATTTTATTCCTTATATTTTCAATTGTTCAATTGTAGTCTTCCTACTATAAATAACTCTTAAATTTAGGCGTCAATGTTAGTTTATTGTTGATTTTTTTAAAAATTTAAATTTTTGTTATCTATCATGATTTTTACTATAAATTTTGAAAACACAGTCACATATTATATTTATTAACATGAAAATTTTCATTATTATTTGACCAATTTCGGTAAAAAAAAAAATAACTTTGAAAGACTAAATTTAAGATTTATTGAAAATTTATTGACTAAAATTGAAAAAACTTCAAAATACAGAGACCAAAATGGTAGTTTAACAAAATAAAATAAATAAATAAATAAAATGAGAAAAATTGGATTATAGAAGGTTTTTTCTCTCATAGCTCATTCTATATGATTTTCTTTCAAACTATAATTTTTTTTTAATAATCTTTCAAACTATAATTTACTAAGAAGCAAAATTATTAGAAAACTGCTTATGACACATTTTTCTAAGAATCTAAACTTTGAAAATTATAATTCTAAAATTATAGTAGTCATTGCGATTTTCAAAGTTTAGGTTCTTCCTTGTGCCATGTTTTTATTTATATTATTTTAATAATATAATATATTTTAGCTATTAATGATTAAATTATAATAATTTCTTACCCAAAAAAAATGATTAACTTATAATGATAGTTAACGAATTAGTTTTTTTTAATCAATAATTAATTAATTATTACTTACAAATTAAAATTTTCATTTAAAGTTATTCTATTCAATCGGTTTAATTTAACATCTCTTATATATAACTAGTTTATTATTACACGAGTTGCACATGTTGTGTAATATTTGAAAAGATAATTTATTGACAAAAGTTTAATTCTACAACTTCAATTTATGAACAACATGGTTTTTGTTTTCTAAATAAGTCGTGAAAAAAAATTATTTATAAAAATTTTGAAAGTTGGGAGAGGTAGAAAATAATAGTATTTTATTTTAACTATAACTATTTAAGTTTAAAATATATTATAAATATAAATTAAACATGTATAATAAGAGTAACTTGGATTAATATTTTTAAAAGTAATTTTAAATTCGTGATAATCTTATTTTATTAAAAAAAATTGTTTTTTATTTTGATTTGGAAAATTTGAATATTCTCTTAATTTTAAACTTTAATTTAAACTACAATAGTTTGTACTATTCTTTTTCCAATTTTTCTGATAATACAGTAAAACACATCTTTTTTTATTTAGATTTGGATTATTATATTTTGTACTGTTGAGGATGATTTTGGACCAGAGAGCAAGAAGGTAAAAGCCAGGACCATACAAGACTAAAGGAAGGCAAGCGTCTTGAGCCATAAGCTCAAACCACAGGCTCGGCCCCAAGCCGAGTTGGGAGTACCACGCCTTGGAGGAGAATCACACATGAGAATGAGATTTGGGAGAAGCTAGAATTTGTAGATCCAGAGAAACCCTAAAAGGAGACGGAAAAGAAACTCTATAAAAGAAGGTGAAAGGCTACAAAGGAGGTAAGTCCAAACAAATACTCAAATTGTCTTTCAAATTTATTAGGGCTTTTCTCTAACTTTTGCATCAACAGTTAGCGCCTTCTGTGGGGAGAGACAGATAGAAAAGCCACCAAGAGACCGTAAGAGAGCATATGAGAATGAATCGAAGGTATCAGAATATGGACTTACACGGTGAGGAATCTGATCAAGATCGACATCCATGAAGATTCAGATAGAGAACTTCTGAAGAAGTTCACGACTCTTGGGTAGAAGATGAGCAGGATCAATAAAGATGTGGAGTTACTGTTCGAGAGGTACTTGACCAACAAAGCTGTAGGCAAAAAGAAAAGCTCGTGCTGGATCCAGCGAAGGGGAAGGCACTCTTGGATGAAAGCATGGGGGAATCACACCCCCTGCTCGGAATATAGGGGTGAGTCCCCTTTTGGCAGAGACAAGCGAGGTAAGCAAAAGGGTGAGGGAGATCGGAATCTCCAAACCTATGGAGGCAAGGCTAGAGAAAAAGGCGAGAAAAGAGTCGAGACAATAGGAACAATGGCAGGTCGAACTAAGAGGTTAAAATTCGAAGTCTACTGGAGGTAGTGTCCAAAAGTTGGCCGAAGAACTTGTTGGGTTTTATGTCCTAAAACTCGTGGTTGTAAACTTTTAACATTTTTTATTACAAGTTGTTATTTAAGTTTATCAAGAAAATTGTTATTAAATATGTGAATTGTTGTTAATATATTCTTAAATACAATAAACTGAGAACTCATGACTATATTATGAGTACTTGGACTATATGTAGAGACATAAGTGGATTAAGTTCAAGTAAATAGTGAAAACGGTCTATAGTATAGGGATTAGGCTGGGTACCTTATCTTGAGGACACTATTGGATGCGGCTCACTTTATATTTGATACAAACGATGTGATCCATAATCGTTCATGTGGATACATGTGAGGGAGGGCGTTCTATGCAAAGAGTTTTGCATAAGACCTGACCATGAAATAGTCACTATTACTTTATAATGTCGTTTATTGTTAACACTAACTATTTCGATTAGATAACCTAGGTAACTCGATCTTAATCCTGAGCTAACTATGAACTCATATTTATCAGGGATTATTCTTAGATCTGCATGGGTGAGAGTGACCTGAGTTTGCTGACTCAATAAGCCTCCCATTTCAAGGGTAGATCACAAACTAATTGTTCATTAAAGGGACAGTGGTACTTAAGGAACAAGATTTAATCCAGGGGTAAAATGGTAAATTGACCTAGCTGGAATTACAAACAACTGTGAAGGACCAACTTACTAATTATGATTATATCAAATGGACAAAAATATATATATAGTGAAAAGAGTGCAACTATGGGCTTAAGTGGAGTGTCCCATTAGTTAACGAATGTTGGTTAACTAGGTTAAAAAGTTTGGTCGGTTAATTTCGGATCGTTAGAGCTCATGATCTGTAGGTCCATGAGGTCCCTCTACTAACTCCTAAATGGACTAAACCTTAGATTAGCGTGGTGAAAGTTTTTGAATCGTTCAAAATCGAATTAGGGAGAAAAAATTATTTGTATTTGATACTCTAAACATTTACTTGTTTGATTTCAAATTAAACAATAAAGAGAGATTGGAAATATTAAAAAAAAAAGGTATGAATATAGATCAAAATATAGAAACAAGAAAAGAGAACGGTTATCAAACAAATTCTGTTTCTTGAAAAACGGGAAACAAAAACAAGAAACTGATTATCGGGGCCCGTTTAATAACGTTTCCCGTTTCCTGTTTCTATTTCTCATTTTTTAAGAAACTAACTTGTTTGATAACCGTTCCCGTTTCTTGTTTCTAGAACTTGAGAAACGTTTCTTAAAATAGGGCCAAATTTGAGAAACTACGGGCCTGTTTGATAACGTTCCCGTTTCCTGTTTCTTGTTTCTCGTTCTCTGTTTCTTGTTTCATGTTTCTTCTTTTTTGAGAATAAGAAACAGGAACATGTTTGATAACTATTCTTGTTTCTTGTTTCTTGAAGAAAAAGAAACAGAAACAGAAACAGAAACTCGTTTGATAACTATTTTTTGTTTCTTGTTTTTTTTTTTTTTTGGTAATAATATAATATAAAAAAGAATATATGTCATACATTAAACATCGAAAAATATATTATCAAAAGTTTGTGTCATCTACTACAGGTAAGTCTCGATGACAACTAAATATAATAACAAAGTTGTGTCCTATCATTCATATATGTTGCCCAAATTTGATCGGTGTTGTATCTCTAATTGATTGTGTGATTGTAAAATATTAAAGTAAAGCTAAATGAATGTCTTAGTCAGCAAAATTTATATAAAGTAATATTCTACTCGATTTCATATATGCTAAAAATACTAGAATTAAAATAATATATAAACATGCATATTGAAAATTTTAATACTCAAAAGTTGAATTATAAAAACAAATTAATATACAAATTGAAAATTAAAATAATATATAAATCTAATTATTGGAGAATTTTTAAATTCAAAATTAAAATAAAATATAAATATAGCAAATTTATTTTGATAATTAGCAAAATTAATAAATAAAATACAACATATGGAAATAAATATTAAAAAAATCAAAGTGCCCATCTTTGGAATTGAAATTTGAAATGCAAAAAAATTAATAAACATATTGAAAATTAAAATAATATATAAATATAAATATTAGAGAATTTTAAAATTTAAATTAAATTAAAAATATAAATATAGCAAAATTATTTTTGTAAATAACAAAATTAATAAATAAAATATAAAAGATGGAGATAAATATATATAAAAAATCAAAGTGTCCATCTTTGGAGTTGAAATTTGAAATGTAAAAAAATTAATAAAAATATTGAAAATTAAAATAATATATAAATAAAATATTGGAGACTTTTAAAATTCAAAATTAATAATTTTGTAAATAACAAAATTAATAAAGAAAATGTAAAAGGAAAAAAATGTCCATTATGAGATTTGAACACACAACCAAGAGGGAAAAAGGCATAATAGGCATGCATGACTACCAACAAGTCAATGATGAGTTTTGATACTTAAAAGAAACAATACGGTATAAAATAGAAACAGAACAGGGAGAAACTACTTTTTGTAGTTTCTCAAATTTGGCCCCATTTTAAGAAATGTTTCTCCAATTTTAGAAACAAGAAACGGAAACGGTTATCAAACAAGTCAATTTTTTAAAAAATGAGAAACAGAAACAGGAAACAGGAAACGAGAACGTTATCAAACGGGCCCTACCTGTTCTGTTTCTATTTTATATCATATTGTTCGTACTCATGCATGCCCAATATACATTTTCACTTCTTGGTTGTGTGTTCAACTCTCAAAATGAACATTTTTATTTGTTTTTTTTTATATTTTTTTCTTTTCTTTATTAATTTTGTTATTTAAATTAATTCTACTATATTAATATTTTATTTTAATTTTGAATTTTAAAATTCTCTAATATTTAAATTTATATATTATTTTAATTTTCAATATGTTTATTAATTCTTTTACATTTCAAATTTTAACTCCAAAGATGGACATTTTGATTATTTTCGTTTTGATTTATATTTATCTCCATCTTTTATATTTTATTTATTAATTTTGTTATTTACAAAAATAATTTTGCTATATTTATATTTAATTTTAATTTTAAAATTTAAAATTCTCCAATATTTATATTTATATATTATTTTAATTTTCAATATGTTTATTAATTTTTCTACATTTTAAAATTCAACCCCAAAGATGAGCACTTTAATTTTTTTTGTTTTATATTTATTTTCATCTTTTATATTTTATTTATTAATTTTGCTATTTACCAAAATAATTTTTCTATAGTGATATGTTATTTTATTTTTGAATTTTAAAATTCTCCAATAATTAGATTTATACTTTATTTTAATTTTCAATTTGTATATTAATTTGTTTTTATATTTCAACTTTTGAGTATTAAAATTTGCAATATGCATGTTTATATATTATTTTAATTTTAATATTTTTAGTATATATGAAATCGAATAAAATTTTACATTATATAAATTTTGTTGACTAAGACATTCATTTAGTTTTACTTTAATATTTTACAATCATGAAATTTACATAATAATATAATTAAGTTGGATTTGACTCGACATCACTTAAGATAAATGACTCGAATTATAGATGACAATGCCAATCAAATTTGGGCAACATATATGAAGGATAGGATACGACTTTGTTATTATATTTAGTTGTTATCGAGACTTACTTGTATTTGATGACACAAACTTTTGATGATATTTTTTTCGATATTTAACGTATGACATATCTTCTTTTTTTATATTACATAGTTACAAAAAAAAAAAAAAAAAAAAAAAAGAAAAAGAAAGAAAGAACAAGAAACAAGAAATAGTTATCAAACAAGTTTTTGTTTTTTTTTTTTTTCAAGAAACAGGAAACAAGAATAATTATCAAACATGTTCCTGTTTTTTGTTCTCAAAAAAGAAGAAACAAGAAACAAAAAAATAGGGAACGAGAAACAAGAAACATGAAACAAGAAACAGAAAATGAGAACGTTATCAATCGGGCCCCAAATGAGTCCATAATATACAATGTAATTAAAAGATAAAGTTTGCATAATTTTTACATGAAAAGATTGAATTATGAAATTAATAAAAATTTTGATAGAAAAATCAAATAAAATAAAGGATTGTTTTTCAAATATAGAAAAATGAGTCAAACTATTTATAAATATAGAAATTTTTTACTGTCTATCAGTGATAGATCACGATAGAATTCTATCACTTTAGCGATAAACAACGATAGTAGTCTATCACAATCTATAGCTAATAAACGTTGGAATTTTTCTATATTTGTCAATAGTTTAATATTTTTCTTAAAATAAATACACAAATAAACCGAATAGATGAAGAAGAAAAATATACTTTTTTTTAATAATAAAATAGTGTGAAAATAAATGTAACCTTAAATTTTGAGAATTCGAATAAATGAAACACTATAATAATATATTATAATATAATTTAGAAAGAAACGAAATGATATACATACATATTAATTAGGGAGAGATACATACAAGTAGAGGTGGTTAGAAAGTATTGATCCAATCTAAAAATGAAATTTTTTAAATATTTGGACAATTGTAAAAACATGATCTAAAGTTAGTCCATTCCCCACAATTCATGTAGAAAATACAAAACTAAAAGAGAAAATTGTTATCAAAACGTGTAGATAAAATATAAACACAAATTTCTGACCCCATTTGAATCACATATATTGTTAATTGAATATGAATATTAAATATATAAAATTTAAATTTCAAAGTTTTGAAAATTCTTCAATAATTAATGTCCGTGTTTGCAACCTAATTAATATTTAAAAGTTAAATATATTTCTATATTTACTAATTTTGTATATCAAAAATTAAATTAAATAATTACTTACTCAAGAGAATAATTATTATAGCTATAAATTAAATTTAGTATTATTTAATATATTGTTATATTAATTAATTAATTAATTATTTAAAATACAAAATGAATATTTTTACATTAAATATTTATTAAACTATTTAATTTAATTACTAAAAATAATTAATAAATATAAATTAATTAGAATATTAATCCTTAGTAATAAGAACGTATATTAAATATTAATTGTAAATGTGTTAATTGAATTTTATTAATCATAATTAATATATTCATATTTACTAATTAATTAAAATTAATAATGATTAATTGATATTAATTTAGTTATAAACGTTTATATTTTTAGTGTTAATATCTCAAGTGTAACAATCTGACCTATATAAAGAATATTAAAAAACCTGCTCAAATGAGATTTAAAGTTGGGTAATAATATCCTAAATTTTAAAAAGTAAAATATTGTGAAATAAATAAAAATATTAAATACATCACAAAATTAGGAAAACAAATGGGCCTAAACTCAAACACTAAAATTGTAAATTAACATGATAATAAAATAAAGATTAAATCTATACTTTAAAGTTGGTTCAATTTTAGTCTCTAATACTTTCAATAGATATCAAATTTAGTTCCCAATGTTAGTTTATTGTTAATTTTTGTTATCTATAACATTTTTGTTATAAATTTTGAGAACATATACACATATTTTATTTTTTTTGTATGAATATTATTATTATTATTTAATCAATTTTGATAAAAAATAATTTTGAGAAGCTAAATTTAAGATTCATTTAAAGTAAGTAGACTAAAATTGAATAAATGAAAATATAAGAAGTAAAATTAAAAAAAAAAAAAAGGACGAAAATGATATTTTAATTTTTAACCTAAAATAAAAAGAATAATAATACAGCCACGAGGCACACAAAGGAGAGCATGGGGCTTGGCTATAAATAGTCTCATAGTATCCTCTAGGGTTCCGCCTCCATAACTTCTCTTCTTTCCATCGAGACTCATCCAGGTAACAACTCAGTCTTTCTTCCTCTTCTTTACGATTTATTAGGGTTTATAGTTTCCATCCTTTCTTAATTTGATTGGAATCGAAAGAGGGCTGAGGCATTTAAAGGGGAGAGCAGTTTAAATCAGTGGCTCTGAAGAACCTGCAGGTTCTCTGCAGGTTGCCCTGCTTCTCCAGCCCTCTACACCCAAATTCCAGATGGTATCATAGTACGGATGATGTGCTTTCGAATGGATCGCTTCAGATATCTAGCTCCAACACAGCTTTTTAACTGATTCTGTTCTTGTTCTGATTTCTTCTACACTCATCCGCCTCCATACGCCATTACATTTTCAATCTCATTTTGTTTTTTTCTCTCTGTGTTTGTTATTGGATGGAATCTGGATTTTGAATTGGAGTTTGGGGAATTAGAGATCATGTTTAATTGTTGTTAATTAGAATCAAACGGTTTTGTTGCTGATAAAATCGGCATTGGAATCGTTGAGGTGTTGGAGATTTGGATTCAAATGTGTTTATTCTAAAAATTGGGGGAAAAGGCTTTGGGGTTTGGAAAATTAGCGATTACTGGAAAATAAATTTTTGGTTGAAATACTGTATTTCATGGCTTCATGTTGGTTCATGTAGTCTCATATTTTGTTCATTCTGGTCTGAACAGTTTATAAATTTGGTGAATAAACTGTGAAACAATGCCAAAAGAAAAATGTTAATGAGAGTGAAAGAGACCAGACCAAAAGATTGTAAGAAATTTGGTGAATTAATTGTCAGAAACAATGGCAAAAAAAATTGTTAATGAAGGAGTCAGGGACTAAACTAAACTGAAAGATTAGAGGTCAAGGCACATACTTCGACCTGGCGGTATTTGAATTCATAAACATGTGCATGTTGAACTCAAAAAAGAAAAAAAAAAGGATAAGTTTTTAAATCGGATAAATGGCAAAATGATTTTTGAAATTATTAATTACAAGTTAACAATGGACCCAAAATAACCAATCATAATTTTTAGGTATTTCAAATGGACGACTTAGATTTGAATTTCATTATTAAGTCTACGCTGAAACCGATCTAATCAACTAAACCTTCATGTCTTCAACCAACACTCAATTTAAATAAAGAGGCATTTTTTTTTTTTGAAAATATGCTTGTACTTGAAATTCCTGATATTCAATAAATAATTAAACTAAAAACCTTATACATGTATTTGCAGCCAATTTATAGAACTATTGTAAACACTAATGATTATTTCTAAAAACTCAAATACCTGCTACTTGCAAGAAAATACATGTATTCATAGGCAATTGTTAGGAAGTTATCATTCAAGATTCAAAGTTTGTTTAGTTTGTTTGAATTGGCTTTTTAAGTGTTTATAAACATTTTTTTTTGCGAAATTGTCATCTCTATTTTCTTTCTTGCATGCTTATTGATGCTGATTAGTTGATTGATTTTTTGATTTTGTAGTGGGAGCGCACACTATCAACAGGTTGTAAGTTGGTGTATTCTAAGCATATGTCCCAAGGGAATGGTTTAAGAAAATTCTAAAAATTAAAGCAAAAATTTTCCTAAAGAACAATATAAAGAAGGATCCATACATGCGTATGATCTTTTGCAAGTAACTGAGCATTCGACACCTATTTATGTTTTTAGGAGGCTTAGTCATTAAACCTATATGTTTTGAACTAATATGCACTTATTGAATTAAAACTCCTATTCTTGGGCTATTTCCCTTTTTTTTTTTTTTTTTTTTTTTTTTTTTTTTTTTTTTTTTTAAGAAATTTAAATTTTATCTAACATTTTCAATATTAGACTAATATTTTTTTTTGTATATTAATCTAAGTGATCATTAAGCCCAATAATGATGAGTTTTAAATCAATAAAAGCAACTTAGGCTATAATATTAACCAAAGTTACTTTATTTCATATATTAGGCCTTCACATATTTGAATCTAAAAGAAAGGTTTAGCTCAGCAATGTTAACTTATTAGAGTGAAAAAGACTTCATGTCTTTGAAGAATGAAGCAGCAACTGGATCCTTAAGAGCTACAAAAATAAAGAATTAAGAAATTTTTTACTACTTCACAACAAATCAAAAGGACTTTTTGTTTTTATTGCACTTATCATAATTTAGAAAGCCGGGTTGTCCATCTAAACCGTAGAAAATATACTGGATTAGTTGATTTGAATTGACTCTTTCACAAGCATATTTGAGTGAAAATTTTGATTTCTTATCACAAGGCTTGTGATTATATTCTATATGATACATGTACAAACCAACATTCTTTTCCAAGTAATATGATTAATAATCTTGTCTGTATTGAAACTTTTAAAGTCTTATTCAAGTCTTGAAATTTCGTGGATCTTCGAAAAAGAAGACTTTTGGAATCATGTACCAAAATTCCTTAAAAATAATTCCCAAAAAATGAGAATTATCACACAATGGAATGAATCTTATTTAAAAGTACAACTCAAGCCAACCCATGTATTTTTGGGTTGGGTCATCCCATTTAAAGAGCCCAACCCATGTATTTTTGGGTTGGGTCAAGTAGACTTTTCATTTAAACTTGAATTTGAATGGTTGTGTACTAATTTTTTTTTCTTAAAATTTTATAAATTGTACCGTCAATTTTTTTGTAAAAATCAACATAAATATATAGAAAAAGAAACACAAAACATAGCTAAAACGTAGTAAATATTTCAAATATCTTTAAACTAGATAGCAACCATAAAATTTAAACGTTTCTATTTAAATCATCAAAACTAACATCAAATACCATCATTCAATTAAAAAACAACGTTCACTAATGCAATTATCACAACAACAAAAAAAAAAACCCTTTGTCGATAAAAAGTGTTGGGATAACCCTCCTAAGCGTCGAGAAAAACTCTTGCCAACGCCTTTTAAGCGGCAAAAACTGTCGGGATAAGTTTTTTGCTAGCGTTGGCATAAATAGGCTATGCCGACGCCAATTAAATGAATGTGGACGGATTGGTGTTGTCGACACCAAATGTGGTGCGTTGACAAAATCAAATCCATCTACGCCGATACCATACTTATGGCGTCGGGATATGTTGTTTTTTATGTATTAAAATTTTACCGTTGGGATAAGTTAAGTTGTTTTTGCTGACAACTGTTGCGTTGGCATTGACTTTATTTTTTTTTTTAAAAAAAAATTCAATTCGTTTTTAAAAATAGTTTATTTCTCTTACTTCAATTGTAGATGATTATCTTAGTAAATATATAAATAATTTGTATAAATCAAAATATTTAAAAAGAGAAAACAACCCAATTTCATTTAAATACTTATAAATATTCTTACATTCCAAAACAAAATAAACATACATTAACTAAAAATAACACATGAGTCTTGATTTAAAAAGGAAACACACTAAATTTAACAAACATAGCATTGACATAATTAAAAATACTTGAGACCTATCATATAAGAGACCATCATGGATTAGCCTAGTAGTATGAGTTCTATCCATGGTGGTCACCTACCTAGGATACGGGTTTTTTTTTTTACAATCTATGAGATTTAACTATGTCCAATAGATAGGTTCTATTGTAGGTTTTTTTTCTTTAAAAAAAAAAATCGATGTACCATCTATTATTTACTAAATTGAAATCTAAAGGCTTAATTAGATACAAACTTAATTTTTTTATCAATACAATTTACTTTTAAATTTTTTGAATAAGTCTAAAATCTATTATATACAAAATGGAAAGTTCAATGGTTGAATTCACATCAGTTACTTAAAGTTGTCTCCACCCATCATTACTGTAGAAAGAAAAACACATCAAATAGTAAGGATCAATTTTCTCTAGCTTTCAATTTCTTTTAGGGGTTGTTCTTAGCAAATCTAGTTATTTTTTTAGTGTTATCTAGATCTTTAAATGTTGATTTTAAGTATGAAAATCAAAATGAAAAATGGTTCAGAACAATCACTAAAATTAGTCTAAAATTGTGTTTTATCGGATTATGCAATCTTTCTAGTTTTAGTTTGATTGATATCAAAATTAAATTGTGTTAGCTTTGAAACTTTGAAATCATGACTAGTAGCATAATGTTAGCCAAAAAGTATGTTTAAGGCATTAAAATTAATTTTTATGATTTATTTTGCATAGGGCTTAATTTTGGTAAAAACAGGATTTTTAATTTATTTCATTAATCTCAAATTTACAATTTACAAATCATTTTCATGTATTTTAGGTATGGGCCAGAGAGTAATAAGATCACTAAAAATATTAAGTTATGAGATTTATGTAATAATTTTATTAATAATGATAATTATGATAATTAATATGTAGTTTAGGTTAGCTAGATAAATTAGTGTATTTAGCTACTTAATTAGTTTTTTTTAGAAAATTAAATTTAATTTTGTTAAATCTAATTTAAATCATTCTAAATGTTACATAGGAATCTTATAAAGGATTTAGATTTCAAGCTTGAGGTAAGGATTCTATCATGAGTTACTGAATTAAGTGTTTTGTTTAATTGACTTGTTTAATTTTATAGTTGTGTTATTACTTGTAAGTAGTTTTTACCATATATTGATAAACATTCTCTTTCTTTTCTCTCTCATGGAGTAAACTCCTCTTTAGAGCCCGGGGATGATGAAGTATGAAGGTTAAATCTATCTTCATAAGGTATGATTCTAAGTTATAAATTTAAGCTAATATGATGGAATAAATCCGAATTGAGTATCTCTCTTATCTTTAAAAGGAATCTATTTATCTCTCTTGCTTCGTTATTAGTTTGTATTCCGAAAGAAAAACGTGGTCAACCTTAGTTATCGAATACAAAAAATACAAAGTATGATAGATATTCCAATTCCGGAAAAGATTAAGATCGATTGATCAAGAATTTCGATTTATTATCATATTAGATTAAACTTATTACTTTTATCACACCCAATGAAGAAATTTTTAGCAGATTACTTCAGAATCTACAGATTCGTTCTTTCTCTCCCTACTATGTTCTCTAAACTTCTTTCTAAACTCCCGCGCGCACAAACTATAATCGACCAATATGCTTCCTCCTCCTCTTCTCAAAATATTGATGATCCTTTAAACATCATCTCAAATTATAATTCAGCTGAAGCAGAAATTGCTAAAGTTGAAGATAAACTCAAAAACTGGACCATTCCAAAAATGGATCCAGGATTGATTTACAAAATCAATAGCTTCAACTTCTCTCAGACCGACGTCATAGTCATCACTGAAAAGAATATTGCAATGAAGGATGAATTCACGGAGGTCAGCCTTCTCCCAAAAGAATCCATAGCACGAAATGGAGAGAAATTCAAATATATCCACATAGGATGTGTTCAAGTTGCGTTGAAACCCTTGTTCAGAGAAGGGTTAGACGTTCCCGTTTACCTCGCCCTCAGGGACAAGAGACACCTTCGATTCTCACATTCCATACTAGGAATTGTTCAATCCAACTATGAAAGAGGACCTGTTTACTTCTCTTGTAAACCTGGCTTCACAGTTTCTCTCCAAGATGCAAACCTTCGAGATGTCCTCAGTCTTGATATTCATTCCCAAGGACTCGAGCTGAAAGATGGATCTTTTCCTTTTGCAGTCTGCTATTGGGTCTACTACGAATTGATGCATACCAATGTATCTCCAAAAGCCTTAGGAGTATCTCTTAAAGGAAGTACTATGTTGATGGAAGTCAATATTGAGAAATCCTCTATGACTGTCCCTCGACTTCTCCAGTGGAATGAGCTAACACAAAATCCAGTCTGGAGAATACCAAGAATAAATACTCATGTTGTAAAACAAAGTAAAGATGCTACAATCACTGAGCATAACAATGGAGATGTGGAAATTCAGTTTCACCTCGAAACAAGTTATCCACGAATCCAAGAAATTATGAATAACAGACCCAGCGTCTCTACAAATCAATGACCTTTAAGTCATATTGCCAGATCTATCCCTAGATCCAGGTCGATGAGAACATCTGTTGATTTTGAACAAATCATTCCAGATATTTATTATGAGAAGAGTGAAGGTTCCTTATCTTCCACACAATTCGATATGGAGAGGAGATCAGAACCCATCTACAATCAAATCAATGTTCTCTCAAGCGAAACGCCCGAACAAGGATACGAGCGTGAATACAGCATATATATGGATATATATATATCAACACCTAAAGAAAAAAGAGGAAAATTTATCATCAAAGACGACTTCTTCGAAAATAGCAGAAGAAGAGATGCAGAAAGGCTTGCCAAAGGCAACTGCCACATGATTAAGTGTGGAACTACATGGATTACAACCAGTGGAAAAGAAATTTATGCAGACTATCCACCAGAGGAAGAATCCTACTTTCCTCATCCAATTGTTCCAACTATCAAAATGGTGTCTTTGCCATACAAACAATTGACGAAGACAAAGTTTCAAAAGTTGGAGTCTGTGAAATAAAAAACATCCAACACCAACTCAATTACTCAAATAAAGTTCTGACGACGCTCTCCCAATCTGTTGAAAAGATGAAGGAGCAAAAGGTCAATATTGACACCGACATCAAGGGAATCCCCAAGATTGATCCCAATCGACCAATCTTTCAACCAAATACCTTCCCCATCGGAAGATTGAAGGATAATTCAGAAAAGCTCCTTGCTGAGATTAACAAGAAACTTTTAGTTTTCAAAATAGAGGAAGGAGAATCCTCGAAAGCAAACGCCCCCAAAGGCATTAATATTATTAAGAAAGCCGCTGAACCTATCGGATCTCAAAATATTCTTCCCGTAATCTCCTACAGTTCAGAAATCAAGAACCACTATTCAAAACCTTCTCCTCCTGATTTGGGATGGGATGATTACAAACCAGATCAAAAGACTTATGACGAAAGTTCGGTCATAAGCTGGAATATTGACGGATGTTCAGACCAGCAGATGATGAATATCTTCCAAGAAATGTTTCTAGCTGCTACTGCCTACAGCACTAGAAAAACTATTCTAAGCACCGCACACATCTTGATTTCATGTTGCACAGGAAATCTAAGAAGTTGGTGGCACAATCAACTATCTGAACAAGAAAGACAATCTATCCTGACTGCAACCAAAACAGTTACAGCAATAAGTTACAAAAGCAGTAAAGATAGATGGGATATGTCTACAGATTCATCAAACGTGCCTAAATAAGATCTTTCAATAATTGCTGTTGATGATGACACCTAGCTTCTCATGAATGGTCTTGATCGGAATGGCTATTTCATATATCAACTGTATTAACTCTTATGGGACTAAGGTCCAGGGACTTACAAATTCGGCTACCCCGCCTACTTGAACTGCCCAACAAAGTCCTTTTGAGTTAATTAGATATTATAGCCGTTTTCTGACAGAAATTTCCAATCCTCAGCTGGCTGCTGTGGCCTGTGGTTGGTTAACCCACTTCAGAAGATTGATGGTCGAATGTGGTGCTACTTATAGCAATTGAGATTGAGTTCCGCTTAAGGTACCACTCAATAACAATCCTATAAGATGTTGACACGCGTATTCAACAATAATTACAAATGAGAAAAGAATCCAAAGGTGGCCGACAGGATAGGACCCCTGACTGACATCTTATCCTTTTGGAATCTTTTTTAGAGAAAAGATAAGATTACGATAAGATATTGTCGATGGGACATGACCCCCACTTGACCTTATCTTCTCGTAATTTTAAAAAGCATAAATTATTGCTAAAAACAAAATGTTACATCAATAAGTTACAAAAGCAGTAAAGATAGATGGGATATGTCTGCAGATTATTCAAACACGCCTAAATAAGATCTTTCAATAATTGTTGTTGATGATGACACCCAGCTTCTCCTGAATGGCCTTAATTGAAATGGCTATTTCATATATCAACCGTATTAACTCTTATGGGACTAAGATCCAGGGACTTACAAATTCGGCTACCCCGCCTACTTCAACTGCCCAACAAAGTCATTTTGAGTTAATGGGATATTATAGCCGTTTTCTGACAGAAATTTCCAATCCTCAGCTGGCTGTCGTGGCCTGTGGTTGGTTAATCCACTTCAGAAGCTTGCTATCTCCATCATCTTCTTCAAGTATTAAAATTACTTCTTTGGTGGCGAGAAAATTGCAGACTGGTTACATACAAATTTTTACAAAAACAAATAAATAATTTATCAAATGAATTTAATCAATTGAGAATCTTGAAATTAGATCAATGTGGCTGTGAATCTAATAACGGATCATCGAGATCATAGCCGGCGTAAGGATCGTAGTCCTCTTCGTCGTCTGATATCTCATTATTGTTTACATACGCAGATGAGTGTGCATCTTCTTGACGATTGCCTTCTGAAAGCTGGTTGAGAACTGTATTGAGGACCGAGGCAAAATTAGCTTGTGATCCTGCTCCAGCTAATGTACTCATAATTGAATTCTTTGTCAGTGTAAACTGTTCGTCTTCCTGGCGAGAAAGGTCTTGAAGATGGACGTTGGCTTTGAACCAGTCCTTCAATTTTGATGCTTCGAGATGGGAGTAATCAAACTTTTTCCACCATTTGATTCTTAATGCCTTGCTTAAGGCTTTGAAGTTTCCATTGGGTCCTAGCTGGAAATTCCAGCAAAAGATCCATGGTATTTGAAAGTATAGTAAAAATCTAAACGTCTTTGAAAGAGGTGACGAGTAGATGCTGTTTTGAAATAAGTGATACGATCTTTGTATTTCTACTGGGAAAATCTCCTCAGAAATACCAAAATCCGTCCACCAAGTTTGAAACCAGTTTGGAAAGTTCATCTTGTAAGCCTTCTTTCAGAATGTCACAAACCAGGAGTGGTTGTATGCTTGATACCAAAATACATTTTACCATGCTCGCATATAGTCGCGATAGGTATATGTCTGGGGTTTGAAATTTTTTGAGAATTTCTTCTGTACGAACATCCCTTGGTTCCAATGAGATGGTGTCAGTACTTTGAAAATTCTCATTTTTGAGTAAATGATCTTTGTAGAGTCAGTGCGATCTGGAACATCGGTGATCTCTACTGACATAGTATCTACAAGGATAAACTCGTAGAAAGTCCTGATTTTTGAAATATCCTCTGGCAGAAAATTAAAACCGTGAGGAAAAATTTGAGAACAAACCTCTTGCACAGAAGGTCGGTCGAATTCTGGTTCTATGGTCATGTCGACCATAGTTGTTTTTGTAAAGTACCCCAAAATTGGAGGCCTTGGTTGAAAAACTCTCGGCTTTACCACTTGGGAAAAAGACGAGGGATTCTTTGGTAGAATACTTGAAGGTGGCCGGTTAGGCCTCTTGTTTGACATGTGTACTCCGGTTGGGCGAAGCAACACCAAAGGAGGTTGACGAGGCATGGTAGAACTGCCTGTTTTGATGGTTAAAGCGCGTGAGGCGCTTCCTTGACGACGTCTGGACATAGTTTCGAAATCTGTATACATTGCATAGTTTTTTGTACTCATGGGAGAGGGTGCAGAAGATTGAGAAATGGCGGGTTGTTTACCCTTTGAAGCGTTCCAAGAGGAATTACTTTGAGGTTTTTCTAGCGGCGGAGGCCGCCTTGGTGGCCGCAGATGGCCGAGAGGTTCCATAGGAGGGGAAAGAGAAAGAAGACTTCAAAAGAGAATTTTTTAGAAGTATTTCTTCTGAGAGTTCTTTGTTGAGGTGCTCTCTGCTTAGATAATTTGCAAGAGCATTTTCAGTGCCTTTTATAGGCTCAATTTTGAAATCGAAGCAAGATAAGATTGCTTGCCTCAGATAAGATTGCTTGCCTCTTGCAAAGATTTGCTTTGAGATAAGATTCTTTACATCTTTTTCAAAGATGTATTTACTTGCTTTTGAGTCTGTTCTTATCAGAAAATCTTTGTAACAAGATCTCCTTGAAACTTTTGAACACAATTTACTATTGCCAGAACTTCTTTCTTGATGGTGGAATAGTTTTTCTAAGCACTATTCCATATTCCAGAATGATAACGGACCAGGGATTCTATGCCGTTAATTTTCTGTTTGAGAATGCCGCCGTAATCGTTGTCAGATGCATCGATTTCTACGATTGGATAAGCCTTTTCATCCATTAGCGACAGGCATGGGATTCCTCTGGCTAATGCTTTAATTGACTGGACCGCTCGAGTGTGCTCGTCCGTCCATGGTTTTGGGTTTTTTTTTAGTCTGTCATAGAGTGGCAGACAAATAATGCGGAGATCTTTAATAAAGTCTCCAATATAATTTACGTAACCAAGAAATCGCTGTAGCTGCGTCTTATCTTGAATATTATCTGGAAACTTATCCACAAAGTCTAATGGCCTTTGGATCAGTTTGATAATTGATCGACCAAACATATATGAATGATAAAGATAATAGAAAATATGGAATAAGGAGGTCTACGTGCAAACATACACGATCGATGAAGTAATAACTTGGAGTATTCCAAGTATCGAATCTTGGGACTAGATTGAGTTAAAATTCTTATGACTATAAACCAATGTAACCGAGGTAACCAAAGAGAAAGTTTTAGAATTTTGGTGAAAAAAAAAACGTAAAAACAACTAACAATGAGAATCAAACAGGAGTAACGATGCTACATGTCACACCCCCTCCCAAGTTATCCTCCTAACCTAGGAGAGGATGTGAAGATGATGATTACCAATCCTCTTTTGGCACTCACCATCCACCTTTAATTTATTCGACCTGATAGATAATTTTTACTTCATATTATAATGATATACACAACGGCCTCCTTGGCGCATCCATAAATTTAAGACAATAACACCATACAACGTCAACACGTTGACAAGATCATAAATCCAACACCTCCAGTGTACAATGCCCAAGTGAACGACTTATATACATATCACTAGATGGAAATACAAAAGAACACCTAACAGAGGTGGCTATGCGGAAGTCTTGGTGTTGTGGCAAACGAGATTTGAGTAGGCGAGGCTCCGGGAATCCCTTAGCTACAGTCTTAGTTTGATTCCCTGGGTTTATAAGCTTTACCAATCTCGGTTTGACCTCAAAACAGTAGGTATTACCCTTCTGGATTCCTGCAGCTTCCCTCTGTTCAGCCTAAAAATTCATCTATATCCACTCATTTTCAGATTTCCCATCCTTCATAAAAGTTGTTAGAAATTGAATTATCTAACTATCCTTACCAATTTCAGCTTCTAACTCTTCCTAGAAAGCTCAAACCGATTCAAAAACCAGAGATATTCCCATTTTCGCGAGGTTTTCCGTCTACTGATTTCTACCAAATATTCATCGATTTCCAACCACTTTCAGCTCAGGTAATCTTCACAAGAGTTGTAGAGAATTGTATTAACTTACTAACCTCAAAATTTCAGCTCCCAAATCGAACTCTACCATGTGAACTCTTCCAAACACCATTGACTGCTCGAGCTTCTTCCTGCTTCAGACCAGGGTGATTTGTTTTCCAATTTCTACTTCCTCTCCGGCCAAAACTCACCAGAAAACCTTCAATTCCCTCCTTCTCCGATCAGAGATGCTGCTGGTCGATGCTCCCTCTCTCAAGTTGTCCAAAGAAAAAAAAAATGAAATGGAATGTAAAAGCTTCCACCTAAGTAAATAAATCCTCCACCACCGCTTTCCCTTTTCTTTGTCTTTTCTTCTTTTTTGTTTCTTTTTCTTTTAATTACTCCACCAACTCCCACTTTCCTTTTTCTTTAAAAAAAAAATAATAATAATTTAATAATTTAATCACTAATAACTTAATTGTTAGGTATTTCCCAATCAACTCGCATTTACGGCATTTTCCTTCTTTTCTTAGCACCTTAAAGTTATTTCTTGGCCTTTTTACTTGATCATAACAAATTGAAAGGCAACAAAAATAATTTAGGACTTACAAATTACTACCTCCTTATTGGAATTTCGTCCTCGAAATTTTGCGACTACGCTCAAGCAAACAACTAGGGAAAGGTAGTTTTCATTTGTTCTTCACTTTCCCACGCGGCTTCTTCAACGTCATGATTTCTCCACAAAACTTTAACTAAAGGAATAGTTTTGTTCCTCAGCACTTGCTCCTTTCTGTCAAGAATCTGTACAGGTTCCTCTTCATAGGATAAATTTTCCTTTAATTGAAGTGGTTAAGCCTTCAACACATGAGTTGGATCAGGAATATACTTCCTCAACATCGAAACATGGAATACATCATGGATTCTTGAAAGTTCTATAGGCAAAGCTAATCTATAAGCTGCTGACCCAATACGTTCTAGAATCTCGTAAGGTCCAATATACCTCAGGCTCAACTTTCCTTTTCTGCCAAAACAAAGAATACCTTTCCAAGGGGATAATTTGAGGAATACTTTGTCTCCAACCTCAAATTCCAAGTCTCGCCGCCGTTTATCTGCATAGGTCTTTTGTCTATCACGAGCTGTTTTCAGAGTTTCTTTGATTAACTGTATATTTTCATTAGTAACCTGTACCAGTTCTGGTCCCAGTAACTTTCTTTCGCCTACCTCATCCCAACACATAGGTGTTCTGCATCGTCTACCATACAATGCCTCATATGGTGCCATTTCAATGCTAGAATGATAGCTATTATTGTATGCAAATTCCATTAAAGGTAGCTCTGAATCCCAACTTCCCTTGAACTGTAACGCACAAGCACGTAACATATCTTCCAAAGTTTGAATGGTCTTTTCGGACTAACCATCAGTTTGAGGATGGAAGGCAGTACTGAAGTGTACCTTAGTTCCAAGTGCGTTCTGTAAACTAGGCCAGAATTTAGAAGTAAACCTGGAATCTATGTCTGATACTAATGACACTGGAGCTCCATACTGACTGACTATCTTTTCTATATATAATTTGGCCAGTTTATCAAGTGTAAAGGTTACCTTGACTGGTAGAAAGCGTGTTGTCTTGGTTAGTCTATCTATAATCACCCAAATGCCATCAAAACCTCTAGGAGTTCGTGGCAACCCAAATAGAAAATCCATCGTCACATGTTCCCATTTCCATTTTGGAATAGGAAGTGGATTTAGGAGTCTCACTGGCCTCTGACATTCGGGCTTAACCTGCTGACATATCAAGCATTTAGCTACATAATCATCTATCTCACGTTTCATCCCTGTCCACCAATAGTATCTTTTAAGAATTTTGTACATCTTAGTGCTTCCTGGATGCATGGTATAAGCTTAACTATGTGCCTCTTCCAGGATTGTACTCTTTAAAGTTGTATCTTGAGGAACACATAACCTGCCATACTTCATCAATGCCCCATCACGTCTCTTCACATAATCTGTTCTCAAACCCTGACTCACCTCTTCCATCAACTTTTTGAGTACTGGATCTTCTGATTTCTATCATTTTGCACCAATCCTCTGCCCCTTTTTGGAGCAAGAAAGTAGCCAACTCAACTTTTCTATCCTCAGGGCATCGCATAACCCTGAAACATTTCTCAATCATGTTTAGCCAAGTATCAGCCTCTGCGGGATTTGCAGTTCCCTCAAAATTAGTCGCCCCTAAGGCTTTTAACCTTTCAATGCCATACTTTTTCTCTGGATGGTGAGTGCCAAAAGAGGATTGGTAATCATCATCTTCACATCCTCTCCTAGGTTAGGGGGATAACTTGGGAGGGGGTGTGACACTACAGCCCTTCGGGTGTTATGCCTTAAGTGATGTGACCGCATCACACCAACAATGATTTACACATGGACAAGAAACTACACCTATTCGGTTTTGTGTCAAGTTCCTTTAGGAGTTCTAAGCAGCTAATGCCTAATGTTTCCATGGTTAGTTGGATCTTAGATTAAATCAAGTTCAATTCCTTTATCCTATAGTGTCCCTTATTTCTAAGGTAACGTGACCATCTTATGTCTAGGCTCTTAGCCCCATATCCCTTTGTGAAATCCGCTTACACCCTAACCTTCTCAGCATTAAAGCTCTGCTAGACCGTTAAATCAAATGGCCAGTTTAACTTACCGATTTTTATCTTTTAAAATCAACAAAGAGAATGCGATAACACAAAGTGATGTGAGCATTACATAACCTAAGTTATAACAACCCTAAGGCTTTCACATTGTTAAACCCCTAAAAATATTTAGCTCATGGCTTTTGATAAAATAATCATTTTTATTAGATCATAAACCATAACTACAATGTAACGTTTGATTGGGAAAATATAAAATGGAAAATAACAAAAAAACAGTAAAACTGGAAAATAGATGCAACTCAAGTGAACTTGGGAAAATCCTCAAGTCACAAGCCTTTTCCTAGGACGATTCCTTATTTTTCAAGAAAGAATCTTGCTTCAACGCACACTTCTGTGGAAGAGTAATCCTACAGCCGCTACACCTCAGAGGAACTTTCGTTCTTAAGACTACTGGCTTGAACTTCAAAGAGAATCCCAAGATGCTGGAAAATTGACAGTGAGATGGAGAATAGAAGTAATGGTTGCGGCAGCAGTGAGTTGTTCTCCCAAGACGTAGGGTTTCTTCGCCTTTTATAGATCCTAAATTGGTTAAGGAGGGTCGAGATTTGCATTCTGAGGATTCACCAAGCAGAATCAAGGATTTTTAGCCAAGAAAATCGCGGCTGATTCGGGCAGAATCAGATCTGGAAAATTAGGGCTCGATAGCGTTGGTACATCACTTGCTGCTGTGGGCACATCACATGAAAATTAGCCAGAAACCTGTAAAAAACGTACCAAATTTGCACTAAATTTGCAAAAATCATCATTTACACATAATTAGTCCTCATTAAGCTCATTTAAGCATATTAAGATCAAATTTAGGATAAAAATTATGCAAGAGTTCATTTGTCACATTAAAAGTGCTAAAATAAATGCCTAATTTCATGCATTTCATAGCATGAATCAATAATTCCTTGATTAATGCCGTAACCGAGAAATCTAATGTTTGTTTGAAATAATTTAATCTTTGGTAGTGAAACCACAAGACCATTTGTTTTGATGATATTGAAAAACACATGTAGATATTTGAAGTGTTGATCAATAGAATTTGAGAATACCAGAACATCATCTATATAGACTATTATGAAGTCTTGATATTTGTTGAACAGATCATTCATGACCTTTTGAAATTCAGATGGAGCGTTTTTTAAGCCGAATGGCATAACGTTCCATTGATATTGACCGAATGGTACGTTAAACGTTGTTTTGTACTGGTCTTTTGAAGACATTTGAATCTGCCAAAATCCAGATTTCATATCGAATTTTGAGAATATTTTTGCCTGAGTAATCCTCTTAAGCAAATCTTGTCGATTAGGAATTAGGTACCTAATCCATTTGAGAATCTTGTTCAAAGGTTTGTAGTTGATGACGAGCCTAGGAACTCCGCGCTCCTTTTCGGCCTGATTGTTGACATAAAAGGTCGCGCAAGACCATGGGCTTTTCGATGGGCTTATAAGGCCCTTTTGGAGTAGTCCGTCAATTTCTACCTTGCAGACTTTCATTAATTCTTTAGACATTTGGATGGGTCTGGCCTTTGTAGGTATGTGGGCTTCATCAAATGTATCGATGTAGGGTAAATCCGCAATATGCTTCTTGTGTCCCAAAAAGCATTAAGGACTTCTGAGTATATTTCAGCTTCCATTCTTTTGACTAAATTTTTTATTTTGGTTTGAACAGAAGGTCTGTTAAGATAGTGAGATACTTTACTACTCTTGATATCGTCTTGAAGAAACTCTATTTGTTTCTCCTTTTTAGAAATTCTGTAGATAGACTGTTGAATTTCTTCTTCTATGTTTGAAATAAACTTCGGAGTTACCGGTTGGCAAAACTCAAAAGTAATTGCCTTTCCAAATTCTTGAGTGAAAAGTGTTTCTCAGAAACTTGAAACGGATATAATTGAGTGAGGAATGGTGTTCCCAGAATGACTTCCTCTGAAAGATCTCTGACGAGTAGGAAGGTGTTAATAAAACACAAATTACCTCTACGGATGTGCACTTTTGGTAATTTATAATTGATATGAAGACGTTGATTGTTGGCTCCCCTTAGGACTTTCATCATCTTCTCAAAATACCTTGAAGGGATTAATCCTTCTTGGATAACGTTCTGGTCAGCTCTAGAATCTATTAAGGCAATGGCCTCAAATTTGAAATCCTGAATTTTAATGGTGACCTTTGACAAATATTTTTATTAAGAACTTTGCTGATATAATTGATTCCTTCTGGATTATCTGCCAAGCTCCCAGAAGTTTCGCCTGGAATAAAAGCTTCCTTGGATTGTCTTTGGAACTGGCTGAAAGCATTTTCCAAATTGTAGAGTCGTTGCTTATTGACTGCAACTTTTTGTTTGAGTCTCTTGACTTTGGCGTGAAGATCAGTTATCTTCACTGGTTCTTGAATGGATTCATTGTTGATTCTATTCAGTATTTCTTGAAAAGAATATTGTATTGGCTCGAATTTTTTAGCTTTCGTTTTTTGTTCTTCTAGAGAATTACGAAGCTTAAGAAGGACAGTCCTTCGGGAGGCTTCGTCTGGAAGTTCTTCTATGAGATAAGCATGTGCTCTTGGTCTCTCGTTAGAATATTTATACAGTCGGTGCATGGGATTGCATCGTCTGAGTATTGGGAGGAGTCAAAAGATTCTACGTCGGAGGAGGAATCTTCTACTACTTCATTGACAAACCCTTCTTCGGTAGAGGAATCTTCCGAGATTGATATTTCTTCTTCTTCCTTTTCACGAATAGGAAAGAGAAGTGATTGTTTTAGGTCATCGTCGATTTCTAGACTGTTGACCTTTTTCATCAAGGGGCATCTGTTGGCATAATGTCCTTGCTTGTTACATCGGAAGCAAGTAGTTTCTTTCTTCTTGGAATACTTCTTACTTCTGTTGTAATACTTCCTCTTTCATGATTTTTCATCATCCTGCTGCCTTCTTTTGCTTTTGCTAAAAGGTTTTTTGGATGATTTTTTCTTTTTCTTTGATATCGGTAATCCTTGCTCAATGCCATATTGCTTACAGAAACTTCCTAATTCCTTTCTGTAATCTGCATCTTTGATAACTCTTTGGTTATGCTTATTGTCTTTATAAAGATTCAAGCATAGTGTCTGGATATTGCTGGTGATGTCTCCGTTTGTGAGGACATTCCAATTAATTTGTCCTCCTTCAAAACTTTCAGACATTTTTTTTTATAAAACTTCTTTGCAATATAGAGTGGTAATCATTCCACAAACATTCGTTTCCAGATTTCATCTCTGCAGGAAGTGAGGTTATAAAGACAAGCCATAAAGACGTCTTTATACCACTTGAAATCGCTCATCTTTCGGCATCTCATTTTTAGGAGAGCCTATGTGGCTTGGTTAGAATAAACGGTTGTACGTCCTGCAAAATGTTTCATTAGGGTGTACACCAGTTGATTGACCATGTTAGGTTCGCTTTACGTTACTTCCATTGGGGCAACGCCTGTAGTTGGACTTCCTTCTTGCTTGACTGTAACTGTTTTAGTTGCAGTCAGGATAGATTGTCTTTCTTGTTCAGAAAGCTGATTGTGCCACCAACTTCTTAGATTTCTTGTTAAACCAGAAATCAAGATGTGTGCGGTACTAAGAATAGTTTTTCTAGTGCTGTAGGCAGTAGAGGCTAGAAACATTTCTTGGAAGATATTCATCATCTGCTGGTCTGAACATCCGTCAATATTCCAGCTTATGACCGAACTTTCGTCATAAGTCTTTTGATCTGGTTTGAATAGTGGTTCTTCATTTCTGAACTGTAGGAGATTATGGGAAGAATATTTTGAGATTCAAAAGGTTCAGTGGCTTTCTTAGTAATATTAACGCCTTTGGGGACGTTTGCTTTTGAGGATTCTCCTTCCTCTATTTTGAAAACTGAAAGCTTCTTGTTGATCTCAGCAAGGAGCTCTTTTGAATTATCCTGCAATCCCGATGGGGAAGGTATTTGGTTGAAAGATTGGTCGATTGGGATCAATCTTGGGGATTCCCTTGATTCCGGTGTCAATATTGACCTTTTGCTCCTTCATCTTTTATAGTTGTGTTATTACTTATAAGTAGTTTTTACCATATATTGCTAGATGAATGTTTTCTAGTATTGATTAGAATTATTTTATTGCTTTTTTGTTGTGTTTGACTTTTATAAATAATTATCTATTGAATTGTTTTCTTGAATTGTGATGTGTTGAATCTTTGAATTTGTTTATTGATTATGATCGATTTCTATTATGTTTCTTTCAACTATGTTTATTGAGTATTATTTTATGATATTTAATTGACGTGTTTTGCAAATCATGTTTATGTTCTTTGATTTTGCATGATTCTATGCCTCTCATAATTGATACTACTATGTTGATCAGTAGAACATGTTTAGGGTAAGCATGACATAATTATGTATAACATTGTATTGAAGTCTAGTTAGTAGTCTTATGTGTCATGGAATTAGGTAAGAATATGTTATGCATGAAATACCCAAATTAAGCCGTTATGTTATGTAGCTAGCTGCATGATATGATAAGTATGGTTTCTGCTATATGGTTTCTGCTAATGGCTGGGCCTAGGAAACAAAACTAGTTTATGTTAATGGTATTTATAAGGGGCAATTATCTTGTAAATATTACATGCGGAATTGACGGTTATGGTATGGAGTATTTTTGCATAGCATGGTGCCAAATCAAGGATATAAGTATATATATAAGGTTATGTAAACAAATGCAACTATGTTTATTTAGGGTGTCTCATGGTTTATATGCTAGAATAAGAAACACATGCATTCAAGTATGATGTGTGTGATTGAGCATGGAGGTTCCTTATGATGGAAACCACTTACAGAATATTTTTATACTACCTCTTGTGGTTTTACTCTTTTTTTTTTTTTTTTAGTAGTTGTGTAGATGATGATGAATCATCGAGGATGATCTTGGCATTATATTGAAGAGGAGGAGCCATGAGACAGTTTACCAAAATTTTAGTTTAATTAATTTAAAACCGCATATTTATTTTATGTGTTTATTTGATATTAAAGGCCATATTGTTATTTTATAATTTTTGCTACTAAATTTCAGTTTAAAGTTTTATTTACATTGATGAGACATAGTTTTAATAGAATTTGAAGATATATATTTTTAAAAGAAGTTATGTTTTATGAGTAATATTGTGGGTAATTTCTGGATCGAAGGGTAAAAGGGTAAAGAAACTTGCTCGAGGAATCAGATGAGCTAAGAAAGATGTTTTGGGCCAGAGGAGAAAGTGAGAAGCAAAATCTCAATCTAAGAGCACAAGCTCGACCTTGGGCTCGGCCCACCGAGCTCATAAATTTTCGGTTCAGGAGGATAAAGAGAAATTGGTCCATGAATCCTCCTCAATTCTCTCATAGTTGAATTTCTTTCATAGCTTGAATAATTTTAAAATTTAAATGAAAACTTCTCCATTTATCTAATTGGGTGACACCTATAGATTCACATAAATTCTAACAAAAATAATCTATCAAGAGATCTCTTGAGTGAACAAGTACATATTAATTCTTAAAAATAACATAAAATAATATGCAAATATTTTTCTTTGAATTTTATGGATATATAGATATATGGAGGAATTTTATTTTCATCATAGAAATTAAATCATCTGTATCCGCTTTTAATTTGTCTGTGATTTTCAAATCTTGATTATTATTGTATTTTAATCATTTTTAGATTTATTTTTTTAATTTTTACGCAATTTTTAATTTTTTTTTTTTATCAACAATCACATTAACAAATTCAAAAGATTTGTCCCTTAATTTTATCCTAATATAAGGATTAAATCAGGATTATATTTGATTTTAAAATCTTGATTTTTATGGTTTTTTATAATTAAACTTAAGATTTATTATTTTAATCTTCACGTTCCTTTATTTGAGCTTCTAATTTTTTTTCAAACTCTCTTATTCATAATTGAAAGTTGTATTATTAAACTTTTATACTTCAATTTTCTTTTTAAGCTTCACAATAATATGTGCAACGCACGTAGTAGCAAACTAGTAGATTTCAAAGGCTAGGATTTCTTCAAGATATTTGATAGCTCCAAAAAGGAGTTATCTTTCCAAGCCTAAGTTTTGTTAGTCCTAGAGAATTTAATGTATAAAATGTAATTTAATGCAAGAGAATCAAGCTTGAGAGGTTGTTGGGATATTCCGTATGTAATTCGGCCAAAATGAAACACTTAAGAGTCAATTGGAGCAATCAGGCATAAAAGGATACAAAAAGACTAAATTGCATTTGAAGGGAAACATTGCAACACTAGGTTAGGTTAGGTCTGACCAATTTAAATTAATGTTCTAAGCAATCAGAGGACTTAATGTGATTAGCTAAGTAAATAGGCTTGCGTGACAATACTTAATTTAGTAATCGACATCTTCGTTGATTTTTGTTAGGGAGTTTGTTTGACTTTTCTAGACATTCGATTAGGCTGGATAATTAGAAAACCCATGAACATTTGCATGATAAATCAATGAATTAATACATAGATGGCCCAACAATCTCTTAAACGACAAAGGTAATCTCGTGTATTGCTTTCTCTCTCTCAATCTATCTTATTTTCCTGTACTTTAAATTTCTGGATTTAGTTTTCCTGTCAACCAAAACTAAAACTCCCCATTTTTACTGCTTTCCAAAGACCTATTTAGCTTAGAGAGATTCTATCTTAGGCTCCATGTGTTTTAACCCGGTGTTGCTTTTGATACTACTTGTTAGTTGGAGTGTTAGATCGTGATTATAAATATTATTTGATCCTCTGACACCCTTCGATGCTTTCGATCAAAAAGTCTAATTCGATATTCAACGTGATTCTTCTCTAGGTCGATAGAACAGCGCTTTTCATCATAAACAATAAATCGCAAGCCTAACTAACTGTTTGCTACTTACGGATCAAAATAAATTACAGATCACTTATTGTAAATTTATCCCTAGCTACCAATCACATAGTCTCAACTAGTTTGTTAGACATTCGTGAGAAGATATAATCATAAACATTTAAATACAGTAAAAGAATCCAAAGACAATATATGGAATTATAATTAAACGATCAAAATCTCACAAGTCTACAACAATGGGAAAAATCACTCTACGCCTAAGCTAGAATTACCTTCTTAGCCCATAATCGACATGATGATCAAGGAGGAATAGTTTGAATACATTTAGAGACTAAAAAGCAGAAGAAAATAGAGAGAAAGTTCGTGGAGAATCGACTAGTGGCTGGATCATTAAACCATAGGCGGCAGATTTTTTTTATAGAAATGAAATTGGCGCTACATAAAATTGGGCTCTTGGGTGGTAGCATAGTGTCGCAACGCATCTGTACATATTGAATCTCTAGAGTGTCGTGACGCTAAAGAGCAACGTCGTGGCGTTCAATGCATCTTTGAAATATCATGCTCTTTGGATAATGCGCCGCTCGTGGTGCCTAGCGGTGCAGCTGCGCCATGCCCTTAGTGGCAATTTGGTAATTTTAGCTTCCTTTTTCACCGTTGATGCATATAAGCCATGTTTTGGCCCATTTTAGCTCCATTTCAACTCTAACGTCTGAATTTACCTCTCAGGTGCTCTATACTTGTAAAATCATTAAATACACATAAAAACCTAGGATCCATCTCAAATTAAGCGGAGCAAGATAGCACATTCTCAGTGCTATCAAAGTGAGTTGAGCTCAAACTTATAGGGAGCCTAAGTTGGAACTGAAGAGTAGGTTGTACGTGTGTAGTAAATGGAGTTTATCGTACAAGTATTTCGTTCGAATGACTTAATTCTTTATATAGTGAAGTTTCTTTCCGCCGGCCACACATTCCCTTAGAGTAGGTAATGTTGCATCGAATTAGGTTACCAATCTTTGTGTCTCTCTATCTCTGTTATTATTGTCTGATATTAGGCTATTTTGTTGTTTATATCTTGTTCCAACATCTTGTTTGGCTTGTGTTATTCTGTGATAGATTCACTTGAAAATTTCACCCTAAACTTAATGCGATTAACTAGGTATGGAATGCTTCTCACTACCGATGTTTAGTTAATTTAAGAATTAATTTCTCGTAAAAAGAATTGGTTCCCATTAGAGGGAGTTTAAACAACTTTATCAGATCAGACAATTAGGCTATTAGTTAAGCAATCATATTTTTGTGATAACTTGATGAATGAAATCACTGAGAAGTCTGACCGTCTTTGAATTGGCTAGGTAATTTCTTGTTTGCTTTTCTCCTACTCTCTCACAGTTATCTTACTTTCCCACATTTTATTCTATTTGTTTACCGGTCAAACCCTCTCTTTACTGCTTACCATATGCAAATTTAGCTTAGAGAAATTATGTTTGACTTCCTATGCTTCAACCTGATCCATGGTTAAGTACTACAAGTTATTTACCTTTTGATCAGTATTCTATAAATTTTATTTAATAAGAGACTCTTGACGAGTCTTGACCTTCAACCCTTCAGATTAACTAGAAACTTTTTAGTGATAGTCATTTGACTTACATGTGTGAGCCTTTCTAGTGAACTTAATTATAAGCTTAATATTTTGGGATCACTTGCTAGAGAAGGTGAGAGGAAACATATTCTCACAAGATGTGAAATTGACTATTTTTAATATAGAGTAAAGTAAATGAGCAACTCCTTCAAGTGCTGATGGGGGATTTGAACTATGGAATCATACCCTCTCAGTAGCGCGAGACTATAGAAGATATGTAGTACATAAAGTATATACAATATATATAACTATAAGGTTAAAATATACATTTTTTACCCAATTGTAGGTATGACTAACTCTTGAATGGGCAACTTTAGGTTAATAGTGGAGTAACTTTTTGGTTAAAATTAACAATTTCACCCATTATTCAAATGCACAAACGTCTAAGTTCCAACTCATTGAACTAAATACATAGCAAAAGAATCCAAAAATCCGAGGACTCAAGAGGACCAAGTGGTGATGATGATGACAACAACGGCAAGAATGGTGGTAGATGAAGAAGTGAAAGAGGGTTGCTTGTTGAGTGATAATAATGGTTATGTTGATTTTTCTTTGAAAATGGTAGCTGTTGTGGGCTTTGCTTTGATGGAGTTGTGGACATGTCTCTGCTGTTGTTAATGTTTTTGAAAGAAAAATAAAACCCAATTGAATTGAATGCTCAAAGTTATGATATGATGACGGTAATGAATTCTCCACACGCTTTGCCAATCCATAATGACAATGACACCACACCCACACCCACACCCCTTCTCTCCAAGTAATTACAAATTTTCAAACTCTTTTATATATTCCCTTTCCATCTCTCTCATCAAACCCCTCATTGTCCCTCAAATATCATTCTTTTATCCCAAACCTCTACCTTCACCTACTCATTTTTAACTAACACTATAATTAGAAATATATAAATAAAGCATATTATCCATAGATTGATATCACAAATTATGAATAAAAGCCTATTGTTAATAGATTGATATCACAAATTACTATTAATCTATCATGATAGACTATACTATACAACCCTTAATTCTATCCGTTATAATTTGTTATCAATATAATTTTAACTTAAATAGTGTTTTTTTTTTTTTTTGCAGTAATTTAAAATTGTCGCATAATTGTTTTTCGTGGTGAATAATAGAATTATAATAATTTATACGAAAAAAACTAACGTATTTTTTCACTCTATTTGATTTTCTCCATCCATCAACTATTAAACCGCAGAAAAATAAAGTTTGTACATGTAGTTTATTAAAGATAGGCTTCTTTCACTGATAGACTACGAACGTTTTCATTGAATTTTATCACTGATAGACTTCAATTAGAATATATTTAGTTTATTAGTGAGAGAAGCGTTAGTGATAGACTTCTATCACCCCAAATAAATACACATGCAAATATAGGTAGACAATTATGTGTATTAGTGATAGCTTTCTATCACTAATAGACTATCACTTAGTCTATCAGTGAAAAAAATCCTATCAAATACATATACTTCAATCATAATGCAAGATAGTGGCAGATCCCTAATATTGACACAAATTTTCTGATAGACTTCAATCGGCTATAAGTTTCTTTCACTAATGGACCTCACGTTAGTGATAAGAATTTGTCAATCACTCTTAGATTTCATTCACAACATAAGTCTATCAGTGATAAATTTCTATCACTTATGGAAGTCTATCTGTGATAGAAGACAATAAAAACATAAACTCAATCAAATAAATAGAACCTCAATCAATAGACGCGAGCGCGAGCACAAAACAATTACGAAGACTATTGTTGGACTAAGGTCGTGAACTAATAAAAAATTTAATTGATAAAAAAACTTAGTTATTAAAAAAAACTTAGTCAAATAAACATAGAGCGAAGAAAAATAACTTGTGAAAAATGAAACTAATATAAAGTTTAGTCTATTTTTTTTTGGGAGGTCAAGCATAACTTATTGGTTAAAGAATCCAAATTTTACTGAGCTATTTTAATATTGTCGCCTAGATTTGTAATGTTTTAAGAGATTTTAGCTGTGTTGTTGATATGAAGTAATGGTTAAACTAAAATTTTAGTTGTTAAATTTTGTATTTATTTTATTTCTAGACTTTTTAAATTATAAATTTAGCTTATAAATTCTACAATCTCTTATTTTTAAATTTACAAATCTAATAGACACACCTATAAATTTAAGATTTCATTAAAATTTAAATTTGTATCTAATAGATCTAATTATTTTAATTTTTTTTTTTAACTTTGTTTGGAATCTATTAGATACAAAATTTAAAATTATGAACCTATTAGATACAAAATTGATAGTGTAAAAACATAATAGACAGTTGCCCGTCATAGACTAAATAAACATATATATTAAAATTTAAAAACTAAATTTGTAATTAATTTATGTTCGATTTATAAAAGATATTTGTGCTTAAAATTAATGATTGTTTTTAAATTTTAAAAAATGAGCCAAACTATTTATAAATATAGAAAAATTTTACTGTCGATCAGCGATAGACCGCGATAGACATTGAAATTTTTCTATATTTATAAATAGTTTTACTTGATATATAATAATAATAATAATAATAATAATAATAATAATAATAATAATAATAAAAAAGAAAATGACTGTAAATAGAAAAAATATCAAACTATTTACAAATATAGAAAAAATTTAGTGTCTATCCGTGATAGATCGCGATAGAATTCTATCGCAGTCTATCACTAAAATTTTTCTATATTTGTAAATAGTTTGGTTCATTTTTCTATATTTGAAAAGAGCCCTAATAATAATAATAATAATAATAATAATAATAATAATAATAATAATAATAATAATAATCTAATCTTATCCATTTAAGTACTACAATTTCACACATTCGTGTGTCCACTAATATTTAGCCCTCGCGCAAGTTAATTTAAATTTTCAGGCATAGGAAAGAAAACTGACACGTACAATATAATTTGTTTTTTCCAAAAAAACTGACACGTAAAATTGATTATTTTAATTAAAAAAACCAAAATAAATATACCAATAATGCGTAAGCTTTAGAAAACTATTATAAATATAAAAAATATCCAACTATTTACAAATATAAGAAAATTTCACTATGTATAAACAATAAATAACGATAAACTTCATACTTTCACTAATAGACAGTAAATATAAATAGTTTGAGTTACTTTTCTATATTTGAAAACAATCCGTAGTTTTATGTGATTTATATATTATATCCAATTCAAATTTATGTAATAGTTTGGTATTTGTTATTTTTATATTATCTTTTATAATAAATTTAATTTATAAATATAAATAAAAAATAATTTCAATAATAGTTGTAAAGGGAGAAAGCTCACTAAATAAGGAAGTATTCGTGTATAATAAAAGGAACATTGAACTTTAAATTTCAATTGCAACTAAATAAAGAGATTATTTAATTAAACTAAAGTTTATTTTATATCTAAATGTCAAGTATAAATAAAGTAAATTAGATATAGTCATTTGTTAGTGCATAAATGTATAATTGATTATTCTAAAAAAAAAAAAAAAGAATAAATTATTTTATTTTCAACTGCAAATTAGAAAATGTGAAATAAAGAAAAATTATGAAAGAAAAAAAATATAAAAGAAGGGTGTGATGGGCAAAGAGAAATGTAGAGGATGCCCTCTACATGGACATCCCAAAAACCAAGATTGCAAGAGGGCATTCAAAATTATATATTCTCTTCTCTTTTTTTCTTTATTAAATACATTCAATTAAAATTTTTATTTTCAAATCAGGATATATAAATAAGACTTGCATTTTTCTCTTAGATTTTTATAGATCATGTAGAAATAATCAATTTTCATCGATAAAAATTACACAATTTCAAATGTATTTTAATTACATTTTTTTAGGGAGATTTCTAAAAATAGAAAAATAAAGAAACCTATTTACATAAAATAGCAAAATTTTTAGATAGTTGTGATAGATACGGATAGAAGTCTATCAGGGTCTATCAGTGATAGAAATGATAGAAGTCTATCACGATAGATGCTGATAGAAGTCTATCAATATCTATCCGTATTTTTTTTGTTATTTTCTGTAAATAGTTTGACATTTTTTCTATTTGTGACAATTTTCCTTTTTTGAAGGGATGACGAGAGAAATATAAAAGCTGAGATTCTATATTGAAATTAGAAAAATGATAAAGTGATTTTTCAGAATTATTAATTAATCAAATGACCAAAATAATATCGTAGACACAAAATAACCGATTAATTCAAAAAATAAAGGCTTAAAATTGTAACAAACAAAATTTAATTAGTATTAAAAGGTTGAATTTACCTTATCTTCAAATTATGAAATAAAATAATTTTTTATGGTTTTTTTGGAAAAATATTTGAAACCTTCAATACAACTGGAATAACACTCACCTACGATAAAAAAAAAATAAAAAAAAATAATGAAAATTGGCTAATGCCAAAATTAAGAGAAATAATAATATTATTGGATGGAAAACACCTAATAAATAGAGTGCATTTGTGCAAAAATCTGGGTTGATCTAACGAAGTAGCAACATGATAGAATGTGAAAAAGGTAGAAGAAACTAAGAAAAAGAAAAAAAAGTTAATTGACCATGACCAACCTAAAGAAGGTATGTTCGTATACAAAATGTTAATTCAAAGCAGCAAATACAATATATTTAGTAAAAATATAGTTGGATCAATTGAAGTATAACATACTAGAAAATTTCTATCGAAATCTTGATCGGGAGAAATTTCGTTTTTTTCCAATTTCGAGATTTCAAGAATATTTCGAGAATATTCCAATTCCCCCATTTCGACGAAATTTCGAGATTTCGAGAAAATTTCGATTTTTTCTTCTGTTTAATTATGTTAGCTTAGTTCAAAATTTTTAATTTTATGGTCATGATTACATACAATTCTATAGTTTCACACGCCAATATCATTCTCGATAAGGATTAAGCATTTTTTATGTGCTACTTTTTTTAATATCAATCTTTTCTCAATTTTGAGCTTTATTTTCAACCCAAAACTTTTATTTATAAACAAATTGAATTTAGAAAAACCACAAAAATAATCTATATTTATTTTTAAGCTCAATCAAACTTTTTTTCATTAAATTTTCACATTATTTTACCTTAAAATTGAATTGATGTGAGTTTTTCACATCATTTTACCTCAAAATATTCATAAACTTTTTATTATTTTGTAATTATTTTTTCATTTCTACTCTTGTATCAACAGTTACTCAGATATTTACAATAGACATCTAAATATTGTGTTACTTTATAGAAGTTGTGATTAAAAATGGTATGTTAGAATCTAATTAAGCCACAATGAAAGTTTCATTAATTAATTATAACAATTTCTATAAATTTTCATCAATTTCCACAATTTTCCCTAAAATTTTCATCGATATCGATATTTCCATAAAATCAGAAATTCAATATTTCCATCAACATCAATATTTCAAACCTTGAGTATAACGTGTAGATCGAAGCCACAAATAAATAAGATGGGGAGGAGACCACGAATAATGAAGAGGCAGAAGAAGAAATATAAGAGGAGCAATGAGAAAAGAATAATGAGAAGACCATAAATAAAACTTTGTTGAAGTGTCATAGTGGCAACAAAAATTAAAGAACAAAATGCAAATGGACTGAGACTTGATACTTATTTCACTCTAAGCTTGAGTATATTGAAAATATATAAAGAAAACCAAACCAAAACAAAACAACTGTTAAAGAAAAAAGATATTAAATGTTTAAAACAGTATTTGGATGATAAATTAAGGGTTCGTTTGGATTGATTTAAAAAATATTTTTCAAAAATTCATTTTCATATAAACATTTTTCATAAAAAAAAAGGTTTATAATAAAAACACGAATAGTTTTCAAAATCCATTTTGAGTGGTTGTCAAACACTCATATTTTTTTTAAAATGATTTTTTTTTTAAAATTAAACTTAAAATATATATATATATATAAAAAAAATTAGATAGGATTGTTTTCAAATATAGAAAAATGAGCCAAATTATTTATAGATATAGAAAATTTTTACTATTTATCTGCCATAGATCGTGATAGAAGTATGAACTTTTTCTATACTTATAATGAGTTTGATATTTTTTATGTTTATAATAATTTCTTATTTAGGATATGGTAAAAAAGAAAATTTGAATTAAAAACACAAAATTTTGAGTAAATCTGAACAAAAGTATCGATGTGGAAATTTGAAAAATTAGGAAAAACGAATAAAAAAGGGATAATAGATGAATAAACATGTGAAATTTTGAAAATTTTGAACAAACAGGATAGAAAAGATAATAGAATTATATCTAATACTGAAAAAATAGGATTATACAGTTAGAGTATATCTGAGATTTACTCCACAGAGCATTTTTAGATTATCAAAATTTGGCAAAACGTAGGAATTGAAGGAAACTATTTGCCATCAACATGTAATAAGAGAGACGGAAAAGTAATTGACCAAGTAACCTAAAGAAGAGCTCGGGAATAACAAGGTCTGAACATATATATACTAAATGTTAATACATAGTAACAAATATGTTAACGTATTTGTGTAAAAATTTAATTTGCTCTAATGAAGTAGTAAAGTGACGAAATAAAGCCACAAGTAAAGAAGATTGGGAGAAAACAACAAATAATAAGGAGACAAAAGAAGAAACGCAATGAGAAGAGAGCTAAGATCAGGAGTCCACACATAAAACTTTAAATCCATACAAAAAATTGAACAACAAAACCCAAATTCATCCACACTTCATACTTACTTCAGCGTTTTTTTTTAAAAAAAAAATATATATCAACAACGATTGACGAAGAAAAAGCTTATTTATTGATGTTTGATACTTACTTCAGCGTGAAAAATGTTGGATATACTGAATGTTTGGAAAATAGTAGTATATAATAGTTAAGAACTACTATCAATTACTTGCCATCATGTTTTAAAATTCATAATATAGTTAATTAAGATAATCAATATATAACTAAAATTTGAAAAAATAAACCAACAAATATTATTAGTTTTTTTTTTAAAAAAAAATATCGAATTAAGAAAACATAAATTTAAATCCAACAAAAAAATAAGATAATGAAAACTTTAAAAAAAATATATAATTTAGATTAAAAAAAAAAAAGATAAAAGTAAATTTAGATGGGAGGGACTTGAATGTTTAGCAAATCAACCTCTAGTCTTGATGTTGATATGCTCGTGCTATCAACCTCAAGACTGGAGGTTAAAAAAAAACCCTCAAGATTAGAAGTTTGATTCTCCGACTCCGTATTTTAAAAAAATAAAATGAGAATTTCACTCAAGTAAATAAATGATGGGCATATAACTTTACTAGCAATTTTTTTTTATTAAACATTAAAATAAAATAACTGTCCAAGTGTTAATTAATAAACAAAATGTGCACCTGGCATAAAAAAATACTATCAACTTTAATGTTAGAGGTTCCATCTATTCTCTATATAGTTAAAATAATAATAATAAAAGATGTCACTCTTATGCAAAAACCAATAGAGGGTCTATAGTCTGTGTCAAAAAAAAAAAAAAATTAGGGACAATGTAAAGTCAGGGATGATTTATAATTATTAATTAGTCACTAATATAATACTCACAAATATAGCCTACTTTAAATACCGTAATTTCAAAAAAATAAATTAGAATATTGAAAAAAAGAAACTCACAGTTACTTTAATTAGAACTAATAAATACGTAAGTTAATCATGGATGGCTATTATCGTTACTATTAAAGTCAATTAATGATTAGTATTTAAATATATATATATATATATATATATATATATATATATATATTTTGCTAGAAAAGAAATTACACACTTGCAATTATTTTTGAATTCAAATTTAAAATTCAACCAATTCAAACAAAATTAACTCAGTTTAATTTGGTCTTTTAAAGGTTAGATTAGATATTCAAATCAGCAACGTTTGAACGAAGCGAACTACAAAGAGAGAGGGATGAACAAATTAACTACAAAAGCAATAAATTGAAACACATGCAAAGATACTACAGAAGGGGAAGGGGAAAAAAAAACTGCAAGATTAGAAGAAGAAACAAGAGCATTATCACTAGCCTTTTTTTGGTCCTTTTTCATTAAATTAAATATTTTAATTTTTTGTTAAAAAAAAAGGCTAGCCTAATGATCTTATTTCTCTTCAAATTTCTAAATAATTAGAGAAAAAAAAAAAAAAAGTGAAAGCTTCTCTTACAGAAGAAATAGATCTGTAGCAGAATAAACAGATGTGTGTGGGGTTGTCGTTATTGGGCCCTTATGGGCCTAATTGTGAAGCGGATTTGGGCCGGTGTGGACCACCCGTTTATCATCTTCGTATATTATGTCCACAACGTCGTCGTTTTCTCCTCCGCCGTGGACTTTGAAACCGGCTGGCGGTTTGAAGACCTCCTCCATCTCGAAAATGTGAGTCTTCCGGTGAAGGACGGTGGATTTGGTTAACGCCCGGCCATTAACCCCTTTAACGGCGGCGGACGATAATCTCATTCGAGACACCACCAAAATAAGCCATATGAAGAAAATTGCCGCCACCGCTCCGGCTTGCCGTTTCCTTCCGTTACCGCCGTTTCTTCCTCTTTCTACACCCACTCTCATTGCCACACACCCACACACACTCTCAAAAAAGAAAAAGAAAAGAAAAAAAAAAAGGTTTTTTCTTGGGGATATTCTTTGTGATTTTGAAGAGTTTGGAAATGGAAGCAAAAACGAGAGAGAGAGAGAGAGAGAGAGAGAGAGAGAGAGAGAGAAAAGTTGGGTGAGTGTTTTCCTTATATCATGGGTCTAACCCACATGATTTCTGACCCTCTCTTTGATTCTTGAGAACCTTCTCTTATGTATTTCTTTTATTATTTTTCTCTTCCCTTCTCTTACACTAGAGAAAGTTTAAGAAAAGCTCAAGTTCCAATTTCATTTCAACCCTTCCAAAATCTTCTAATATATTAAATTTAAATTTTGATGTACGCTTACTTCTACATTTACCATTTTTATGATCTAATATAAAATTATTATCTTAAAAAAAAAACTTTTTTAACCCAATATTATATTTTAGTACAATAACGGTGGGAGATTTAAAATACGAACCTCCTAGTTGCTAACATATCCATATGCTAGTCGAGTTAGCTTCTACTTTTTTTTAACTCAATTATATAAACACATTTGTATAATATATATATACACACACATTTAAGAAACTATGTTGGTTTTTTGGGTAGACATATAACGTTACAGAGAAGGGAATTAATATATTTCCAAACTATGCAAGTTGACAAAAACATTACTTAGTTGGTTGCACCTTGGAAAATGTGCAACTTTCACAAATGTTACCATTAAATCCTTCCTCATCCTTATTTTTTTGATCAAATTTTTATTTCATCCTTAAATTTTGAATTTAATTTTGATTTATTTTCCAAATTTCAAAATGTTATAATTTTAACATTAATATTTGAGTTTTGTTTCAATTTAGTCTTTGAGGTTTAAAATATACACTTTTAACCTCTGTTTTTTACTAAATACTCACTTTCAATTTTTAGTGTTAATGTCTATTAATTAAATTAAAAGTAGTAAAAGAATTATAATTAATTAAGTTTCACTATTTTTCATCGCTACTAAAATTAAATTTTAAATTTCACTTCATAGCTATTTTCAATTACTTAATAAACATTAACACTAATGTCTAAAAGTGAGTATTTAGTAAAAGTTTGAGGTTAAAAGTGTAAATTTGAAATTTAGGGATCAAATTGAAACAAAACTCAATCTCAAGGGTAAAATTGTTTTTAGCTTTAGGGTATAATGAGGGTGCTACAAATGTGTCTACTTATCCTACGAATGTGTCTACCTAGTTGAGATAGGTAGACACATTCTTGTGCACCTACTTAGCCCTGATCTTATGTCCAAAAGTTTTTTTTTTTTTTTTTTTTTAAAAAAAAAAAAAAAAATTGCTCAAATCTCAAGGGTAAAATTATAACATTTTAAAACTTATGGACTAAATTAAAATGAAACTCAAAATTTAAAACTAAAAGTGTAACCTTCTAAAATGCACAGACCAAATAAAAACTAAACCTAAAACCTAGGAAAAAAACGTTTAAAGTGCTAAGTTTATTCAAGTGCAATATACTCTAAAATGATGAAATTGTTGTAAATAAATCCAATCCCTATCAATTTCTTTTAGTTTTTTTTTAAATATAAAATCAATTTCTTTTAGTTTGATTATGTATGAAAAGTGTTGATGCCAAATTTGGAACAGAGGAAATACACCTGACCTTCACGTGACTCCAGCAATGAATTTGTTTGAAGAGGAGAAGAATGTGGCCTACAAAAGAGAAAACCTGCACACTGGTGTGGTGCTTACTACACACTCCGATGCTTAAGTCAGAGAGTGAAAGAGTGTGGAAGCTAGAGAGTTTGAAAGTATGACTCAAGTTACCTCACATGAAGACATTATGATGAATTTATAGAGAAAGTTGACCTAGGGTGTTCTCTAGGGTTTCCGAATTGCTTTAGAATAAGTAGATAACTTTTTGGGCCGAAGGGCGTGCTCGGTGTCGCGTTTGGCTAGGGTCGGCCTCAGCCTCGGGACCAAGGCTAAGCATCTCCATTAGGCCATAAAATACTACTTTGGGGCGAGACATGCATAAAACATGCCCTATTAAGTGTTTGGCAAGGGTCCCGAGGTCGAAGTTGCTGGTTTGGGCCAGACCCAAACCAACTCTTTTGTCCTAGGCCAATTCTAGTCTTTAATTTCTGCTTTCTGTCCATATCATGTTTCTCGTCGATTTTGTCATTTCTAAATGTCAATTATACCCTTCAATCCAAAATCACCTATAACATAAAGGAATATGCATCGTAATCTCATCTTATAGCTACAAACTAAAGTAATATAAGAACTTTACAAGAAAAAAGTATTTAAATTTAAAGTTGATAAAGGGAGCAATTGTAAAATATCCCACAGTTTGTAAGTTGATTTTTTTCTCTTGGATCATTTTTTTTTAGTATATATACTCTCTTTCCCATTACCTTTTTGTTTGTGTTAAGGCTTTTGGGCTACTGTTGGTTTTCCTACCAATCAGTTTTTTCTTTTTTCAAAAAAAGAAAAGTTAAAATTAATATGTGGAAGTTGGTTTGGAAGGAGGTGGTGTGGGTCTGGAGTATTAATAGCCACTGTCTCCGGAAATTCAATAAATAAATTAAAAAACAATAATAATTTAATACATTGGAATTAAAAAAAAAAAGTTAAATATTTTAGGAAAGGACACAATTTGTTTTTTATTTGTATTTTTTTAAAAAAAAAAAAACAAAAAGAAAAGCTTTTAGTTTGTCATCATGTTTTTTTGAATCCTACGAATCCCATAGCCCTTTACTTAAAATGTTTAAATTCCTAAGGATTGTCTGATTTCCTTAGGATTTCTTTTTCTTTCTTGTTTGATTATGTATATAATAAAAACTAGTGAAGAAGAAAATTGAGTTCTCTGATTGTGTTTCCTCTTTCATGTTTCTGCCTATTCTCATTTTTTCATTTCTGATTTTCCTAACTTAGGCTTTGACTTGCAGTAATAATGGTCTCCTCACACCTAAGTTATTTAACATTTTTGTCTTTTCCTTATTGTCATTTAAACTTTTTTTTTTTTTTTTCCTTTTCAAATATGCAACTTTACCTTGTATGTCTTTCAAATATTTGACCCATCTTATTGGGTTAGTAGGGTGAAATTACAAACTTAGTCCTACCTTTAAAAATTATTTGACATGTTTTGAAATTTTCTTATGTCTAATTATTCTCTAAATTTAAAGTTTTATGTCAAACGTATTCAACAAAGTATATATATATATATATATATATTTATGAATAGACATAAAACTAAAAGGTAGCATCCTATTAGATACCAAATACAATTGTGTATACATAAAACTAAAAGATGAGGATCCTAATAGATCTATTAATATATTTTAAAATGTTAAATATGTTTAGTTCAACATAATTTTTTCATCTTTTTTCATGTTTTTTTTTGTGTAATTACAATAGATAACACTTTTAAGGATAATAATTAAGTGTATAGCAACATTTTTAAAAAATTGTAAATATAGCAAAATCTATCAGTGATAGACACTATCGCTAAGAGACTCCTACTAGTGATATGACCTATCACTAATGAACCCCTCCCAACGACATGGTCTATCATTGATAGATTATGATAGTTGGATCTAAATTTTGCTATATCTACAAATTCTTTTGCATTGTCCTATATATGCTATTTATTGAATGTTGGTAGGGATTGATTAGACCTAAAGTATTAGCAGATATAGGACAATGCAACTGTCCTTTTTTTTTTTTTATAGAAAAAAACATTATGGTTCTAAACCTCTAAATACTAGTTTGTAACAATTTAGTCTTTCTACTTTTGAACTTCAGTATGTAACAATAAATTAGTCTTTATACTTTTAAATTTTGTAATATTGATAACATGTGAGAGGTTCAATCTGCCTACTCTACATGTTATATATATATATAATATCATTTGTTTTCTATATGTAGATCAATAAACTAACTAGAAACTACATGTATTTAGAAACTACATAGACTGTGTCATTATATAATCAAAAGTTAAATTTAATAAGAATTTTTATAGCAAGAATTACATTATTACAAACTTTATAATATAAAAATTAAATTGTTAGATGCTAAAGGTCATTGATTAAACTATTGTAAAATTGAAAGTATTGAAACTAAATTATTATAAATTAAAGTTTAATTATAAAAGTGTTATTTTCACAAAACTTTAAATATAGTTATGTTTGAAAATTATTCAAACTTCTAAGTTTTTGATAAGTCTACCGTTTAGTAAGTTTATTTAATTTATCGAAACTCACCGCTCATATTGACTTTACTAAAAGTACTCTCAACGCGGCACCATAATTGATTGGTCTATAAAATTAAAAGGATTAAAATGGAATAATAAAAAACATGAGGACTGAATTGTTAAAAGTACTAAATGTATAGGAATTAGCGTTATAGTTTAATTTATTTTATATTGTGTTTTAAATTTGGTTGGTTGGAATGAAGATATGAAAGTTTGCATGCAAACATGGTCACATGTATTCTTATTAAATAATGTACTTGCCGTCGTGTTTTATTATTATTATTTTAGAAAAAAATATTTTATTTGGACTAATTATATTTTGAATTATTTATGTACTTTTCGAATCTTACTTTTTGCATGAAGTATCTGTGACTTTATAGTTTAGAGCATAATAGGTTGATTATATAATAAAATATACTTTCTAAATCCTTACAGAGTGGAGTGTGCTACAAGAAATATTCATGTGATTCTCAACCAGTAGTAGCTGGTAGGACCTAATTAACATTAATAAAGATAGAGATTGTATTATGTATGTTGTTAGGTAATATAATATTAAATTTACTTTCATAAATTAATTTAAACTTTTAGGTCAATCGATAATTTAACTTTTAATGTTGAACGGTTTTTTTCTTTTCTAAGAGGTGGGGTTGGTTAAGGTTTGTCAGCAGTGGGTCAAATCACATCAGGGTTACTTAGATGAGAATAATGGATGGTTTGGAGTAGATGTGGGCAACTTTGTTGCTTACGAAGTAGGAAAACAATACGCTAGTGGTTGAAGATTCTGAATTGTTGTTAGATCAGAATGATTTACAATTATGTGCGGCTGCGAAACAGTTGGTGTCTAAAAGAGCTAATACTGAGAGGCATTTAGGTCAGTCATAAAATCTGTATGGAGAGTCCATGTGTATACAAAAGAATTGACGTTGCAGGAGATAACCTATTCATGATCCACTTATGGTAGGTATTTTGACCATCCAAACTTACATTCATTGAAGATGAAAGCTTCTATGAGCTAAGAGGTTTGTTCTAGCTTGGGTTAGACGGATTCTCAATTGTATTTTTTGTGAGACTTGTTATTAATTTAAATACGTCTTTATTATCTATGGATGTTCATCTTATTTTATTATCATGACTACGTTTATTTGTAAATGACTGACAACCTAGACAAATTGCATAATCTATTGCTATAGATTAAGTCTTAATTTGTAATGGTTGAGCTCCTTATTCTTCGGATAGCATAGTTTAGTCAAACTTGTGAAATTTATTGGTTACCATTAGATTATCATTGTTTATTTAACTTTGTTGAGCATCATATTATTTGACTTGTGGGGCACTTCTTGCTTGTGATGCATCTTAGCATATCCCTTAAACTTAATGCAGTTGATTGACATATTTAGTATGTATTACAACTAAGTGTGTTGATTGGTTTGTTGCTCTGGACATCAATTTAGCACATTACTAAATATGTTGGCTAAGCATAGTTAATATTAAAAGTATGTTTGTATGTGTTTGGTCGAGCCCGAAGGGTGTCGAAGCCTTTGAACTAGTCAAAATAATTTTTCGTGCCTACACTAATTTAGTAGTAATAGCGGAGTACAGGTCGAACCTCAAGGAGACGACCAATTTCTCAATAAGAATGCTTATAGCAATCAAACTGAGGGTGGGGGGTTGGTTTGGTGAAATGCTTATAATATAAATGCAAGGTAAATAAAATCACATGAAACTAAATGGCATGCAAGCGAAAGTGAATGAGAGAGAGTGTTGTGAAAAACTATAATAAAAGGTCTAGCTCGGGTTTACTTTGAAGTTTTTTTCAATTAGTTTAATTGATCATAGAACTCTAACCACACCTCTTGTTTATGCCTAGCTAAATTGATTAGAAACACTAATCAACTGCTCTAATTAACTAATTAGCCAACATGAGAAGACGAACCTGCTCTAATCACTCGCATTAATTGCATTAAACTTTAGGGGTTAAGCTAGGTTAAACTCCTAATAGGAAACACCTAATTAGAAGTCTAATGAAGTTTTACATCAAAGTTGATTAAAGCAATAGTTATTAGTGGATGACTCACATTCAAGCAAGTTAATTTAATCCTATGCTTTCAAACGATTAACTACCTTAACCAAGGGCAAATCAAAGCATGAAATTGCACAATCGAGCATTGGTCGTTATTGAATGAGCAATTTTGGACCAATCACAAATTGCCACGTCATTTCTCAAATTAATGGCGAAATTAGAAACAATTAAATTTGGGACTAATTAAAAGTTACATGTGTCCTAAATTGAAATTGAAGACACAAAATTGGCAAATCTCGATGGTGCCACGTGTTTTCATCGTCACTGTTGGATCAAAATAATTATTTTTTGTTTAATTATTTATTAATGTTTGGGCTAAAATTTAATCAAGTAAAAAAGATAGACTTAGTTTGGCCCAAACGGCCAAATCCAATTAGTTGGGCCCAATGGGCTAGGTCCATCGATCAATCATAAAATTTTAAAGTTTACAAAATCCACAAGAGAATAATTTAAATATTCAACAATCCAATAAATTTCAATATTAGCATGAAAAATAAAATTGGACTAGTTCAACTCAGGTTACTTCCCAAGTAGAGGTGTTCTCTTACGGTCCGCTTAAATACCTCAGCCTAGCCGGAACAATTGTTAGACAGAGTTCCCTTATAGTCAATTTTTATTTCTAATTCATTAATCTTTCAATTAAATTTAATTAATAGATTAATGAATCTAAGTGAATTATTAATTTTATTAAAACAAATCCACTTTAAGAAATAATCTTTAATATTTTAAATCTTAAAGATTTCAAAATAAAATTAAAGATAATCTTGGATATTTATTCTCATATTTGAAAGATGGAATATAATATTTATCAGAAGACAATTTAAACAAATAAAAGATAATATTAATAGAAAAGAATTTTATCTTTATTTAAAAGAAACTGAAATCTTATCAACAAATATACAATCTGGAAACAAATATCCTACTTTAATTTTCTATATATAACAATTATATTCAAAGATATAAAAAAATATAAACTAATTAGGAAAATATCTCAATCAAATCTTTCAAATACATAAGAATTATATTTAAAAATAAGATGCATGATTTGCAAGGATAGATTTTAATCTAAATAACATACTTTATGCAACAATTTTAAACATATATCTACAACGATATAGCATATCTTTGACATATCCATATAAAATTTAATTTGAAATTTAAATTCAAGACATATCTTAATTTTTAATATCTTTTCTATTTCAAATCATTCAATAGGAGTTTATTAAACTAGTTTATATTATGCAAATATCATTAGCCGCCGTACGAAAAACAATCTTATTACTTGCGGCAAGATTAGTGGTCGAAACTTACCAAATAATACTTCAAGCAATAACCACCCACAAATCAAACAAACTCATGTAAAATTCACCTAATCATTATTAGAAAAAACAAAAACCACTACATGAAGTTATAGATAAATTAATGGATATGGCTGATGATTATGAACTTCAAACAATAACCACCCACACATCTCTTTTTAATTAATTTTTTCCTTTAAGACATATTTGTATAATAATAAACCAACAAAGATTATAAACCCAAATTGCAAGTAAGGCTAGGAAAAGAAAAACTCATAAATATGCTTCAAGCCACTACGAAAGATTTTAATTTTAATGCTTACATAAAACTTTATATCAGTTTTACAATTTGATTATATCAAAGGGGAAGTTTTAAAAACAGAAAAATAAGGTAAACTATTTACACAAAATAGCAAAAATTTTAAATAGTTGTGATAGACGCTGATAGAAGTCTATCAGGATCTATCAACAATAGAAATGATAGATGTCTATCACTGATAGATGCTGATAGAAGTCTATCAATGTCTATCAGTATTGTTTTTGCTATTTTATGTAAATAGTCTGACATTTTTTTTATTTGTAAAATTTTTCCTATATCTCAAATGTAAAATCTAATATTTAAATATATTTTAACAATCAATTTGCAAACACATAAATCACATTAGTTTTAAAATAGAGTAACATGATTAGAACAGAGTACTCATCTTCTTTGAACTTTAGTTTTAAATACCTCAATAATATGGACCTTTAGCATTCTTGGTATTGTAATGAATCAAATCCAAATCAAAAACCAATCTTTAAAGTGGTAGAGTCTCGTGCTGATAATGTGCTATAGAGAAAGCAGAGAGTGAATATATTCTCTATTAAATTGAAGTGGGCCGAGATTCGTGTTCTGAAGATTCACCAGGCAGAATCGAGGATCTTCAATCGATAAAATCGTGAAAATCGCAACTGATCTAGGCAGGATCGAATCTGAAAAATTAGGGCTCGACAGTGCGGGTACATTACTTGCTGTTGTGGGCACATCACATGAAAATTAGCCAGAAACTTGTAAAAAACATACCAGATCTGTACCAAATCCGTACAAATCATCTTTTACGCATAATTAGCTCTCATTAAGCTTATTTAAATATATTAAGACTAAAGTTGGGATAAAAATCATGCAAGAGCTTACTTTTCACATTAAAAATGCTCAAATAAAGGCCTAATTTCATGCATTTCATAGCATGAATCACAAGTAGGCATGCCTCACAAGTCAAACAGTACGTATTCAACTAAGTTAATTAAACAATGCTTATTGAAGGGATGTCAAACATCATCACAAGTTTAACTTAATCTTGCTATCATGTAATTAAGGAACTCAACGATTATAGATTGAGACTCAATCCTTATATTATCAAGAGAAGTTTCAATTCAACAACAAAAGTTCTTATCAAATCTTTGGAGGATCTAAATTTATCTTCCATAGATAAAAAAAAATGTTGTTTTTACAAAGAGCTTCTACTTGGAAGCTCCAACTTATTAAAAACTCATAATTTATTTTTGTAAATTCAATGTATATAATTCTTATGAAATATTGTTAGCGCCCTGGAACGACTTAAATCCCTAACTTAATTCTACCATAATTAGTGATTTTTATGCATTAATTCTCTATCTTTGTAGGAAATATCCAATTCAATGGTAGAAAAGTCATTTGGAGCAAAAACGAGCTTTGAAGCGCCAAAATTGAAGAAATGAAGAAAATTACAAAATTGCCCCTTAGGACGTAGAACTCGGTTTACGCTCCAATTGCACTGTCAACCCAAGAGCAGCAATTAGGGTAGCGTCGCTACGCTCTGCCCAACGAAGTGCTGCGCTGTGACTACTTACCTAAAGCATAGCTACGCTCTCCTCAGCATCACAACACTCTCAATAGAATTTAAATACTTCATTCATTTCTTGCCCGAGAGGGAGAGCCAATTTTACCCATTTTTCAGAGACTTCTTCACTCTCCCTTCACCTTTTCTCTCAAAATACTTGTATCTTTTCATCAATTCTTTGAAGATCCATCAAAGGATGCAAGTTAGGTACTTAATTCTTAAGGGAATTGGTAAGTTGTAATTCATTTTTCTTGAGGATTTCTTCTTTAATTCTTTGATTGAATCTTAAATCTTGATTATTTCTTGAGCATATTTTTGGAATTTGAATTGATTGAAGTGACGACTCATATTTAGATTCGAATTATTGTTTGCAAAATTCATGATGCACTAAGTAATTAAATTGTGAATTAGGTTGCAAGATTAGGAATGCATGTATTCGTTCAAAGCATGTTTCCTTTAAATCAATGCATGTTGAACTAATTAGAATTAATCAACAAATCGAATTAACGAAGAGGCTATCCATTCTTTAACTCATCGCAACTATGAAACCTAGATCGTAATGCAAATTTTGTTTAGTATTGAATGGCGCTAAGGAATATACATACATAAACGGAGTTTATAGTTAATCTTGAAGAAATTATTGTTTTTAACAAATTAGGCGATTAGAAATCGATCTCTATTATGGGTAATTTCTGAATCAAAGGGCAAAATCTAAAGAGACCTACTTGAGGGGTCAAATGGGCTAAGAAGGATGTTTTGGGCCAGAGGAGAGAGCAAAAAGCAAAAGCCCGACCCAAAAGCTCAAGGCTCGGCCTCAGCCTCGCCTTAGACTGACCGGGTACAAATTCTCAGTTTGAAAAGATAAAGAAAACCGGCCCAATGTAGATTACCTGACCCTAAGAAAGAACCTTGGAAACTCTAGAGGAAGACAGATTAGGTCAAGGAAGATCTATAAATAGGAGAAGAAGCCAAAGGAAAGGTAAGCTAATTCAGATACTAAAATTCCATTCTTCTCGATTCATATCACTTGGCTAACTTAAGCATTAGAGTCTATGTGGCTTACGCCACACCAGTGTGCAATTACTCTTTTTTTTTTTTTTTTTTTTCAAGCATTGTTCTTCCTCAAAATACAAATTCCACGATTGTTGCCAGGTAAGGTTGAGCACCGAATTTACTCATCCAAATTTGGCATCAACAATCTCTAGTTTGACTGATTTTATGAGTTGGAATAATTAGGGATTCGATTTCTCTTTGGTTGTGGATTCTTGATATTAATCATCCTCACTTGAGTTCGATGACTGAATTTGAAATCAACTTGTCCAAATTCCCAATATATTATATTGACTCTCCCTAACTCATAAATACCAAAAATAATCTTGACCACCATAATTAGTGATTTTTATGCATTAATTCTCTATCTTTGTAGGAAATATCCAATTCAATGGTAGAAAAGTCATTTGGAGCAAAAATGGACAAATAAACGAGTGTTGGAGCACCAAAATGAAGAAATGAAGAAAATTACAAAATTACCCCTCAAGACAGCGTCGCACAGCTTGGTTTACGCTCTAATTACGTTGTCAACCCGAGAGCAGTAATCAGGACAGCATCGGTACGCTCTGCCCAGCATAGCGCTGCGCTGCGACTACTTACCTAGAGCGTAGCTACGCTCTCCTTAGCGTCGCGACGCTCTAGATAAAATTTAAATACTTCATTTCATTTCTTGCCCGAAAGGGAGGAGCCAATTTTACCAATTTTTCAAAGAGTTCTTCACTCATGTTTAGATTCGAATTCTTGTTTGCAAAATTCATGATGCGCTAAGCAATTAAATTGTGAATTAGGTTACAAGATTAGGAATGCATGTATTCGTTCAAAGCATGTTTCCTTTAAATCAATGCATGTTGAACTAATTAGAATTAATCAACAAATCGGATTAACGAAGAGGCTATCTGTTCTTTAATTCGTCGCAACAACGAAACCTAGATCGTTTAGTATTGAATGCCGCTAAGGAATATACATACATAAACGGAGTTTAGAGTTAATCTTGAAGAAATTTTTGTTTTTAATAAATTAGGTCAATTAGAAATTGATCTCTTATTGGACTGATTTTATGAGTTGGAATAATTAGGGATTCAATTTCTTTTTGGTTGTGGATTCTTGATATTAATCATCTTCTCTTCAATTTGATGATTGAATTTGAAATCAACTTATCCAAATTCTCAATCTATTATATTGGCTTTCCCTAAATCATAGATACCAAAAATAATCTTGATTCTTGCATGGTTTTTCTTTTTCTTTTAAACCCCCACTTTCATCGCTTTTTGAAGCTTAAGTTAGTTGAGAATAGGTTAATTCTTTAGCTTCGTGTGGATCGATCACGAACTTACCATCTATGCTATGTTCTTTAGTATAGTTTGAATAAGTTAGGTGTTCTAAATTCATTTGATTCTATGGATGTGCTTAACGACGACACATTTTCAGCTCGATCAAATATATTTATTTCTATTTCTTCTTTTTTGCTCCCTGAAATCATTATATTTCAACGAGCGCCAAAGAGTTATCCACGAGGTAATATATTATCATATTAAGTCACTTTTTTTTTTTATCCATCCATTTTTATAGTTTAATTTTATTCACAAGGTAATATATTTCAACAAGCGCCAAAGATTTATCTACGAGGTCATATATTTCAACAAGCGCCAAAGACTTATCCATCCAATTACATTATATATACTTTAATTCTATTTATCCATCCATTTTTATAGCTTTTTTTTTTCTTTCTTTACTTATAAATTTATCTCAAATATTTAAAATTTAAAGTCAATTATAAGTATATTCATTCAAAAATCTTATTTTTCCATTAAAAAGATTATGTCTCAAAGTTTTTCTACTACATGCAACATGTTGTATATTCATTTGTAAATTAACTTAAACAAAAAAAGAAGTTTTAGATATTGTTTCTTAACTAATTCATTCCATAGCAACCTTTTACTAATTAAACTTAAGGAAAAATAAATTCAATCAAATTTAAATTTTATCATAAAAAATTATGTCATAAGCATTCTAATTCACGGGCATCACATGTGTCTTCCAACTAGTATATTACAACTAGTATATTAAAAAGGGAGAAGGTTGGAAATTTTTTTTCAACTGCCATGTTCATTCTTGGATTTCTAAATTTACAAATTGTATTATCAATAATTAATTAATTATTAAATGTTAATTAACATAAAATGACTTTACATTTTATTATAAATCAATTGAATTGAATTAAATTACTAAACCTAAAGGGATATATGTTTCAAAATATGTTGCTTTGGCCGAGTGGTTAAGTCTTGTGCCTGCTAAGTACATGGGTTTCTTTGCGAGGGTTCGAATCTCTTAGGCAATGATATATATTTTAATTTATAGTGTTCAATTTGGTAGATTAAATATATTTTATGTTGATAGTTTTCATAGTTTACTACAAAGTATAAACTCTACAAGTGAACATAAAAATTTATCGAAATTTATCGTATGTACTAGGTTAATATGAATTTGTAATATGAGATTTCATAATAATATAAACCTTAAAAAAAACTAAAGGGTTAATCTATCTATATCTATAATATATAAAAAAAGGTTATAAGGGGATAATCATTGATAGCACCTAAAATGTGCTATCATAATACCTCATCTTGCACGTGTAGGTATCAAGCAATTTAGACGTAGAAAGGCAAAAAGTGTCTTGGCGCTATCTCACGGTATAAAAATCGCAGTTCAATTTTTAGGTCATATCTTTTGATCCGGGTAGCTGTTTTGGGCGTATGACCACTCATTTTCTTTATTTTTTCATGCTTTATCCATCTATAGCATCAGATTTTGGAGTTCTTTCTATCTTCTTTCTGTAATCAAGTCAAATGATGTCGAAAATTTCGATTATGGACTAAGGTAATCCTTTCTAGCTTGAGTTTCTTACGATTCTTCCCTATTTTAATGTATTTGTGAGTTTTCAAACCGATTTCTTGTATTTGCTTGATTCATACTGTTTTATGAGATTATTATTATATCATCGTACGCTTGTGGATGTATTATTACTACTTTTGATTAACGTTTGATTTGTGACACTTGATTGTATGTTAATCTATAGAAAGCAATAGGTTAGGTTAGCTTGCGAATCAAAATAGACGAGTATTGATCTAACCAACTTAGAATTGAACCAAACGAATGTTTAATTACATGCTTGAAAATTAAACACTCCACCTAATGTTCCCTAGGTCTTAATAATGCAATTAGGTCAATTTGAATATGCATGCTTTTCATGTTTTCAAGTTGGACTAGTTAGTTATTTAGGACGATTTAATTAGCTTTTCTAATTAAGTTTGGTTAGGTGCAAGCAAACAATTAATTTCGGTAATAAGAATTCGATGACTAAATATCTTGAATAGGAAAAATTTGTTACAACTCAAGCTAGGTTCTTCTCATATATTATTGTCAATCTTTATTTTGTATTTTTATTTTTATGCAATTTAATAATTCTTGCAACCAAAATAACTCCAAAACTCCCCCTTTCGGCTACCTTGGGCCGTAAACCATTTAATTGAGAAAATATGTGTGCGTCCTGTGTTTGACCCGTGCTACCACTACTATATTTTAGTAGATATGGTTAAATCATTTGGTTTGGAATTGGGCGACAAATTTCGTCTGACCACCCCTACAATATCAGTAAATGTATATTTTTCCTTTTGTTGATAGGATGCGACTGTTTGAATGTACGTGTCTTTTAAGTCATTTTTTACTTTATTGATAAGACATGATTGTTCGAATGTAAGTGCCTTTTAAGCCCAATAGGTGCAATTGATTTTGATGGGATGCGTTTGTTCAGATGGAGGTAGTTATACATCGAAAAGATTCATCCATTCGTGTATGGGTACGATCCATGTATAAACTTGTAAAAGTTATACGAAAATTTGAAAGACCATAAAATTTGAAAAAAATACCAAAAGTGTGTGTCTACATAAAAAATACAAAAAGAATCACTTGAAGTGATTGATACATTGATGCATTTTCACATATTGCTTTCATGAACCTCTTCCCTTTTGATGTTTGGTTTCATTTTCGCCTAATTATTTGAAACATAATAATTATAAAACATGTGTTTTGCTATAGATATCCAAGTTATGTGGTGGTTTTTTATAATGATCTATTATTGTTACATTCGTTCAAATAGTTTTCACCTCTTGAAGTTCACTGGAGTGCAAGAAAATTCAAAAGATTCTTCACAAGTAAGTTCTTTAACTTCCCTCCAAAATTCTATATTTTTCATCAATTTCTTTAACTTAATATGGTTATATAGCCTATGACAGAAATGTATTTACTATATGTTGTTCTTATTTATTGAAGCTTATCTTAGTCTTCTTAAGTATATTTTGAGACTAACATTAAATTGGAAGGTTTATTAGAATGTAGTTGTTGTGTTTCGTATGGTTATACTAAATGTATGCTCAAATATGCTCAAATAACTATACACAAATGTCAAGTTTTTCTTAATACTAGCCCAAGTATAAACTAATATCAAGATTTTCTAGTGAGGACCAAGGTCGAACACGGGGATTTTTGGCTGAAGAGATTAATGAAATGTCTAACTTGCAGAGTGTAAAAATAGAATGAAGTGTCAGTGATAAATATGTGAGAAATAAAATAAATTGAAATGTGCAACAAAGAAGCTGAGAATCAGTGAGATAGTTTTGCAAATAAAGAGATTTTAGTTTTTCTTTCAAATGGAGAAAAGAGGGTTGGAGAAAACCCTTCATCAACCAGTTGAGTTCTTGCTTAGTTTCATGGTTCGTGCTCCTAAACTCATGTGCTTCTTACCTCTCGACAGATGAGTCACATAAATCATATATCTATGATGCATGCTTGTTTAGTTGAGCCTAAGATATTTCCTATTTCTAGGATTAGTTCTTAGTTACAAAGATGAGATCCATAGTTACTTGTGTTGGGTTTTATGCCCTAAAACTCGTAGATAGTAAATGTTATATTTTGACTGTCATTAATAAATTATTATTAATTATTATTCAATAAATGTTATTGATTATTTTATCTTGTTTTATAACCCTAAAATCCAATAAACTAACATCCTAGGCTATTTTATGAGTCTTGAACAATATGTAGAGACATATGGGGATCAATGTTCAAGTTACAGCCTAAAAGGTTTATAGTATAAGGATAGAGCTGGGTACCTTATCCTGGTAACACTATGGATACGGCTCACTTTGTATTTGATACAAACACAATGATCCAACGCGTTTGTGTAGGAGACATGCGAGTGGGGGTATCCGATGCAATGAGTTTGCATAAGACTGAACCACGAAATAGTAACCACTAGATGTAACTCTATTGATTGATTATGTTTCTATTTCAATAGGTTGACCTAGGCAACTTAGTCTTAATCCATAGTATATTATGAACTCCTGTTCACGAGGGATTGTCCTTTGATTTGTATGGGTGAGAGTGGCTTGTTTGCCGACTCAATATGCCTACCATTTTGGGGACAAGACTGAGTGGGGAGCTGGGAACATAATTATACAAGATGAATTTCACTCCTTCCCGACTTTAGGGTAAGTAGATAAGTGTTTCCTTAAGTGGTGTCTCCGGGACTTGAACAAAGGACCCTACTCTCTCACTGGCCCGAGAGGGGTTTCTTTTTTATGGTTAAACCATAAACAGGTTGTTCATTAGAGGAGCACTGGTACTTAAGGATTTAGAAGTAACCTAGGGGTATAACGGTAATTTGACCCAACTGGTGTTACGAATACTTGCGAAGGACTAACTTGTTGTTATTGGTCTATATCCATGGACACAGAAATATATCTATAGTGAGAAGAGTGAAACTGTGGGTTTTTAGTGGAGTGTACCCACAGTTAACAAATATTGATTAATGTGGTTAATGAGTTTAGCCCGTTAATCTCATATCGTTGGAGCTTCTAATATGTAGGTCCATTAGGTCTCCTTCCTAGCTCGTAAAGAATATTGAGGTAATTAATTCTTGGATGAAATTTGAAAAGTTCAAATTTACTAAGAGAAAAGTATAATGTATAATTTATACATTATAATATAAAGATTATTTTACAAATTAAATTTTATAGTATAAATATAATTTTGGATATGATTCAAAGTTAATTTATGAGAGAATTAAATATTTGAAATTGTTTAAATATTATTTTAATATGAATTAGATTTATATTAAAACTATAGGTTAAAATTAATTCGCATTAGATACACATTAAAACTATAGGTTATGAGAGAAATATATTTGAATTTGATTCAAATGCAGGTTAAATTAAATATTTGATATTTAATTTGATAACTAATTAATTGGAGAATTAATTAGTTATTTAATTTAATTTAATTTAATTTGATTTAATTAAATTAATTGAATTAAAACTATAGGTTATGTGAGAGATGTTCATTTAAATATTATTTAAATGAATTGGTTAATTAAATTAGATTTAATTAATTATTATTTATTTATTTATTTAATAATTAATTAATTAAATTAATTTGTTGTAACTTCCACGTAAGGGAGTTACTTAATACATGGGATAACACCTACGTATCCCACTTTCTCTCTTTTCCTTATATAGTTTGTAACAGAAAAAAAAAAAAATAGATTGTGTTATCTCTAAAAAAAAACTTCTCTCAGACAGAAAAGAAATTAGAACTCTCTGTTTTTTTTTCTTCCCTTACCAAAGGTTCCCACAAACCTTTCCTCAAGGTTCAGAGAATAGGAAGAACTCCAAGTGGTAGTGACCCAATTGTTCCTTTCCATCATCATGTAAGTTTATTTTTCTCTGAATTTTTTACAGTATGCTTAACCTAGACTTTTAGATTTAATTTACCAATGTAGTGGTTTTTCGAAATCCAAAAAATTAATTTTGAGTTAAGGTTCTGATAAGTTTCCGCTGCACTAGAGTTTTAATCCAAGCAACTTGCTCTTCCAAGTAGTTAACTATTTCTACTTCAATCAAGTTGTCCAGTGGATTTAAGCAATGAAGAGTAAAATACATCAATGTAAACGAACTAGAAACTAAGCTTAAGTTCTTAAGGTTGATGAATGTTACTCTCCAACCCTTCAAGTGATTTAGCTACTCATGCTTGTTTATGAAGTAAACTTAAAGATGGAAGACAAGAAGTGATTGATGAAGCAAGAAATATATATATATATATATATATATGGAAGAGATGGTTTAGTTCATTCATAGAACAAGTAACCAAATACACTCAAAAGATACAAAAGATGGAATGACAAGGTAAAGAGATGAAGCTGGTGACTCAGTTGTCTGCTTCCGTTGAGAAGGAGAAATGATGGTAGCTTCACTCTCTTTGGAGGTTGATGCTCAACACGTCTCTGATGATGATGGAGATGGTGCACTCGACTGTCGCCGAGAGGGGGGAGGTGGGGGATGGCTGCTTGATTCCTGAACTCTTCTTTGGCATGAAGAATATCTCTAAATCTCTAACTATCTTATCTCTAATTTCTAACTAACTAACCTCTTGATCTGTTGATTCAGCTGACTTTTATAGTCTCAAAATTGTACTTTATGTGATATCATCAGATAAGGTTCTGACGTTTGTCAATCGTCATCTCTGACTGGGTAGGTTGTCATTGTTCAGGGGATCAGAGGGCCGAAAATCCTCTTTGTCTCTAGTTGTCAAGATCAGGTTATCCGATGTTCTAAGATTTGTCTTTTAATGCCATGCATCCGATGTATGCGTTCTTCATTTGTCTTCGACGCATGCGTTGAACCTTGATTTTCTGCAAAATAGGATGTTCAAAAGAGTTAAATTACAGATTATTCTTTCTTCAGCCTATTTACAAGCTTGCTTGCATACGAATAATTTATCATAAATTTAAGCATTAGATGATGTGTTTTTCAATATTCTTTCGCAATTATTCTAAGAAAAGAGAAACAATAACTTGTATTTCTACAAGTTATCACACCCCCAAATTTAGAATAATGCTTGTCCTCAAGCATGCCCTTTACTAAAGAAATTCAAAGTTGGGTTCACTTTTCTAGCGCTAACTAGCCTCTCGGTATACTCTTTACTTTTATAACTACACTTACGCTACATCTACTTTCGACCTCTTCACTTTTCTAGAAGTAATTCCTAAGTTTGGATGTGGCAAGCTTTTTCTCAAAAAATCTCTTTCTCATTTCACACATTCCCATTTTTCTTACTTTTCAACAATGCTTTTGATTCAGAAACTCTTTTCTTTTTCTTGCGTTGATTCAGGTTATCTGCCTTCGTTTTGGTTTGCCAGCACAGGTGTCATGCACAACATCCAACTACGAGCAAGTGCCCTTCACAACTTAGACTCTTATCTTGACTATGATTTACAAGACATTGGAATCTTCTTACAATTATTAGATGCGTTGATTCAGGTTACCTGCCTTCATTTTGGCTTGCCAGCACAGGTGTCATGCACAAAATCCAAATATGAGCAAGTGTCTTTCACAACTTAACTCGTATCTTGGTTAACTTACAAGACATTGGAGTTACTATTATTACAACTTTTTTTTTTTTTTTTTATGATGCAAGTTTCAATGGCTCAAACCTTTTTCCTACCCCAAATTTTGAGAGTTGCAAGGTACTCATTGCATTCACAGTTGAAAATAGAACTGCTGAAAAGTTTGAAAGAAAAGTTTGGGTCAAGGCTTGCACACAGGGAAACTTGGGATGTATTTCTAGCCTAAAAGATCTAAGGGACTAAGTAACGTGACGTAAGGGAATTATAAAGGGGCAGTGTGGAGTTGTCATCATACCGCCATATATTCAACGTGCAGAAGCATAAAGCAAAGCAATGAATTGCAAAAGGAAAAAAAAAGAGTAAAGACAAACAGAAAAGAGTAAGGTACTATGATCACTCAACGCAAAATTTATTGATATATTCAGTGTACAAAATTGATAGGCGTTGAAGAAAGAAAAAAAAAAAAACCTATACATAATAAAATACAAGGGACACCCCTAAATTTACTCCGGTTGTTTTGAGTTATTGTCTCTGCGTTCAGGAGCAGGACTCTGTTTATGAGGAAACACAAATGGCTGAAGGAGATGCTTAGAAATTTCTGGGGCGGGAAGATCGCGGCGATGAGCGAATAGTTGTTGCATATAAGTCAAGGCAAAGTAGAACTGTTCGTCATGCCTTTCTGAAAGCGAACGTAGGATTTGCGTTCTCTGCTCCTCCTGTTGGTGCAATTCCCTCAAAACTGGAAGAAGGATGGCATTGCGCATGTATTGGTGCAAGCCATCCCACTCAACTTTGATTTCGTAAGGGGGCAACTGCTAAGGTCGAGGTGCTAGTGCGAGAGGTGGGGGAGGAGGCGTCTGTGTCTCCTAAGTTGCAGGGGGCAAAGTACGCGAGGTACTGGCGCCTTTGCCACCTTTGAGTGACTCATAAATAGTTGACCTTGGAGCAGGGAGAGGCGGCGAAGATTTGGGTCTAGGGAACGCGTTGGGGATTTTGGATTTTTAGGGGCAGGAGAAGGAGATTTTGGTTTTTTAGGGGAAGAATAGGGGTGAAGGGTTGGTGAAGGCGGGAGTGGAGAATCTTTAGGGGACTGCAGCAAATGGAGGGGGTTAATGCGTTCATCGCTGGCCTCAGGGTTGGCCATAGGCCCCTTTTCGCTTACTGCAGTGGCCTCCACTCGGCGCTTCTTGGGCTTAGGTAGTTGCGGTGGACGTGCGACTTTAGCTTTCGGGGCCCCCTTATGGATGGTTACAAGTGCTAGGCGATGGGGGGAGTCCTTCAGTAGACACTGCTGTTGGACCTGTATGGCAAGCCTAGAGGGGGTGAATAGGGTTTAATTAAACTTTTTGAGAAATATGCTCAATTTAAACTAATTAAATACTTTTTAAAATAAATTAATAAAAATCCTAATTGATGCCAAATAACAAGATTGATAAAAAGTATGTAATAATAAACTCAATCAATTTCAACCAACAAAAGCATGCAATTATAATTTAATGCAAAAATAATTAGAAAAGAGTTAGAGAAGAAGACACCGTAATTTCTATAGTGGTTCGGTCAAACTCGACCTACATCCACTTTTCCAAGCGCCTGTTGGGATTTCGATTAAAAATCTCCTTTGGCTCTTTCCACGGATTAGAGCTGAACCGCTACCTTGCTCCTTTTTCGGGTTCAATTGCAAACCCAATCCTTTCCACGGGTTAGGATCAAACCGTTACAGTGTTGTTGAAAGCTTTAAATCATACAATAAAACTCTCTAAAAAGAGTGGGTATACAGATTTGAGCCCACACACTTTGATTCTCACAATACAATAGAAAATTCTCTCAAGAATAAGATGAAAAGAATAAAAATTGGAAGCTTGGAGAGAGAGCAACAATGGTGGCCTTTTTGCTAATTTTGAGAATTGAAAAGTGTGAAAAAGTTGAAACAATTTTGGGGAAGATGAAGTTTAAAAAGAGAGGAAAGTGGGCTAAAAAATTGAATTTGATTTTGATCAATTGGATTGTGTAAAAAGCAAATTGAGTGGTTGAGATTAAAAGTAAAAAAGTAATTTTCTTTTTAATTTTAAAATCAACTAGCCGTTAGACACAAACATATATAATATTAAATTCATTTACTTTAAAAACAACTAACCGTTCGACATATACATATATATAATATTAAATTCATTTCTTTTTAAAATTATTTTTTTTATTATTTTCAAAATCAATATCTTTTAGTTTTATTAAAATCCACCAATTATAAAATAAAGCCCCTTGTGTCATCCCTCTATGGCTCCAAGTGACACTCCTTAATTAGTCTAATTTGATGATTAATTTGGCCACGTCACCACCTCAATATTTTTCGTTAACTTTATTTCGACGATAACTTATTCGTTTGAACTCTTATTTGGGTGATTCAAGAGGCATCAGAATCGTTGTTCCGAGCTCTACGCCATGGGCTATTCAAAACAATAAAATTGTTAGTAAACAAAATCAGGTTTGTTATCATCAAAACATTAATTAATTAATTAATTCGAGATTAAGGGCGAAAAAGCCAACAATCTCCCCTTTTTTGATGATGACAAACTATTGAAGAAAAATAGCATGAAATGCACATAACCATAGCAACACATGATGATTAAAATATAATTCTAATATCAAGAACATAAATCACCACAAAGTTCATGCTTGAAATTCATTCAAAAGAATTAATTTCTCCCCGTTAATTAAATCTCCCTCTAAAATTAATTCAAAAAACATAATCATGCAACATAATCAATAATACATATTTTTCTTATACTTCTCCCCCTTTGGAATCATCAAAAAGAGCAATTAAGAAAAAAAATATGAGTGCTCCCCTTAAAAACATGAACACATAAAGATTCCAATTCTCCCCCTATCAATATGCATTCTCTAACAATATCAAGTAAGATAGAGAACCAAGATGCATCACAACGAATAATACCAAGCTCAAGCCTATTTTTGCAAAAACTTTCTTCATTCAAAGGCTTGGTAAAAATATCCCCTAATTGATTATTAGAGCTCACAAATTCAAGAATAATATGACCATTTTGCACATGCTCTCTAATAAAATGATACATAATATCAATATGCTTAGTCCTAAAATGATGTATAGGATTTTTAGTCAAATTAATAGCACTAGTATTATCACAAAATATGGGCACATTATCAAAATTTAATCCAAAATTACAAAGAGTTTGTTTCATCCAAAGAATTTGTGCACAACAACTAGCAACCGCAATATATTCCGCTTCGGTAGTGGATAAAGCAACCGAATTTTTCTTTTTACTAAACCAAGATACTAAGGAACTACCAAGAAATTGGCAAGTCCTACTAGTACTCTTACGGTCAAGTAAACTATCGGCAAAATCCGCATCGGAATATCCTAGCAAATTAAATTCAACATTTCTAGGATACCACAAACCTACATCAATAGTTCCAAGCAAATATTTAAATATTCTTTTAACGGCATGCAAATGTGATTCCTTAGGACAAGATTGAAATCTAGCACAAAGACATACACTAAACATGATATCGGGTCTACTAGCGGTGAAATAAAGTAGAGATCCGATCATACCTCGATAAATCTTTATGTCCACACATTTACCTTTTTCATCTTTGTTAAGCTTAGTGGTAGTACTCATAGGAGTTTTTGAAATTTTACCTTCATTGAATTTGAACCTCTTGAGTAAATCCCTTGTGTATTTTTCTTGACTTATGAAGATGCCATCATTGAGTTGTTTGATTTGGAGTCCAAGGAAGAAACTAAGTTCTCCCATCATACTCATCTCAAATTCATTATGCATACACTTAGAAAATTCTTCATACAAGGATGGATTAGTAGAACCAAAAATAATATCATCCACATATATTTGCACTATAAGCATATCATTTTCTTTCACCTTAATAAAGAGAGTAGTATCAATTTTTCCCATTTTAAAGCCATTCTCATGTAGAAATTTAGTAAGCCTATCATACCAATCTCTTGGAGCTTGTTTTAAACCATAAAGAACATTTTTCAACTTATAGACATGATTACACAAATCAAAATTTTCAAAGCCAGGAGGTTGTTCTGCATAAACTTCCTCCATAATATAACCATTCAAAAATGCACTTTTCACATCAATTTGATACAAAATGAAATTCTTATAAGAGGCAAAAGCAAGCAACATTCTAATAGCTTCTAATCTAGCAACCGGTGCAAAAGTTTCTTCATAATCTATACCTTCTTCTTGACAATAACCTTGAGCTACAAGTCTAGCTTTATTTCTAATGATATTTCCATGTTCATCCATCTTATTTCTAAATACCCATTTAGTTCCAATTATAGAAACATTAGAAGGCCTAGGGATTAATTCCCAAACTTTGTTCCTTTCAAATTGATTTAATTCTTCTTGCATAGCTAAAATCCAAAATTCATCACATTCGGCATCTTTAAAACTTTTAGGTTCAACTTGAGAAACAAATGCAAGATTACTAAATAAATTAAGAGAAGAACGAGTTTTCACACCTTGTTCGGGATCACCACGAATCAAATCCTTGGGATGGGATGAGCATAGCTCCACTCTTTAGGCATGGATGAAGAATCATCTTCCTTCTTTTCATTGATGCTCACTTCTTGCATACTTGAGACAATTTCTTTATCTTTGTCACTAACAAGTAAATCTCCAAAATCTTTTTCTAAATCATCACTATAAATAGACTCATTAGAAACAATATTACAAGATTCATCAAACACAACATGCATAGATTCCTCAATAACTAAAGTTTTCTTATTGAAAACTCTATAAGCTTTACTAGAAGAGGAAAATCCCAATATCCGTCTTAGAATCAATTTTTTCAAGTTTTTCTTTGTTGTTCAAAATAAAACATTTGCAACCAAAAACTTTGAAATATCCAATATTTTGAATTTTTCTATGCCAAAGCTCATAAGGTGTTTTATCTAAAGATGGTCTAATTAAAACTCTATTTGTGTTAATGACTTCCACCCAAAAATATTTAGGTAAACCATACTCATGCAACATTGACCTAGCAAATTCTTGCAAAGTACGATTTTTCTTTTCAACTACACCATTTTGTTGAGGAGTTATTGGAGAGGAAAAATTATGAGCAAAACCATTTTCTTCACAAAAATCTTTAAAAACATCATTATCAAATTCTCCTCCATGATCACTCCTAATTTTAGAAATAAAAAATTATTTTTCATTTTGAACTCTTTTTGCAAAACTAATAAAACTTTTCAAAACTTCATCCTTATGTTTTATCATCAAAACCAAGTAAATCTTGAAAAATCATCAACTATCACAAATGCATAATAGTTCCCTCCAAAGCTAGCAATTCTAGAAGGGCCAAATAAGTCCAGGTGTAATAGTTGTAGGGGTCTAGTAGTAGATATCACATTTTTAGATTTGAAAGAGGACTTAGTTTGTTTACGCATTTGACAAACATCACAAACCTTATCCTTTTCAAATTTAAATTTGGGAAGACCTCTAACTAAAGAATTCTTGGAAATATTTGAAATTAAGTGCATGCTAGCATGTCCTAGTCTTCTATGCCATAACCAAGAATCATCATGCAAAGCCGAAAGACATTTATCACTAATAGAGCAATCATTCAAATCAATAGTGTAAACATTTTCATCTCTATTTCCAACAAACAAGACTTTTCTATCACTAACATTTTCAATGATGCAATTCTTTTTATCAAAAACTATTCTAAATCCTTTATCACACAATTGACTAATACTAAGTAAATCATGCTTTAAACCATCAACTAAAAGCACATTTTCAATCAAAATAGAAGACTCATTACGTATATTACCCTTGCCAATTATTTTACCTTTCTTGTTGTCACCAAAGGTTACCATGCCTCCATCCTTTTTAGAGAAAGAAATGAATTTTGTTCGGTCTCCGGTCATATGCCTTGAGCAACCACTATCCAAATACCATCTATTTTTCTTGGAGGCTTTCAAACAAACCTACAAACAAGAATTTCAAGTTTGATTCTTTGGTACCCATACTTGTTTGGGTCCTAGAGTGTTAGCATTTACAAACTTAGGGATCCATTTCATTTTTGCATTAGCATTAAAAGCATTGGATCTAGACAAGTAACAAGAGTAAGCTTTATGTCCATACTTGCCACAAGAAAAACAAACAATATCATTCAATGATCTATCTTTCACAACAAATTTATGCCCTTTACTTTTCTTGGAGAAATTCTTTCTTGGAGCATTGTAAAACTTTGCTCTTTGAGAAAAAATTCTTCTTGAAGAAGTAGTGTGAGCATACTTCAACTTAAAGCACTTAGGTCTAATATGACCTTCAACACCAATTATGACATATAGGCACAAAACTAGATTTAGCATTATTAGACACAACATTAGGCATATTAGGCACAATAGAAGATGCTTTAACAAATATAGTTTTAGAACTTGGAGTAGAGCATTCATCAATATAGCCTAAACCTCTCTTATCACTATAAGGCTTGCCTACTTCAATTATTTTGTCCAACCTTTGAGCACCTATTGTCAACTTTTTAATGGACTCTTTAGCTTTATCAAGTTCTTGTAAAGCCTTTAATTCTTTTTCCTTAAGCAATTTAATCAAATTATCCTTTTCACAACTATCATGCTTAAGAAATCTAACTTTATCAAGCAATGCATTTTTCTCACCACAAATACCAATATGCTTATCACAAGAGACATTCATTCCATCAATTTGCACAACATGCTCATTCTTTTTAAAGCAAGTAATTTCATCAAGTAAAGACTTATATTTTCACTAGTCAAGACATTGTATTTCTTCTTAAGCACAATATATTTTGAACTAAGTTTTTCTAAGTCATTTTGCATACTTTCAAAAGCTTCAAACAATTCATCATAAGAAGGGGGTTCGGGACCTAACGATGGTTGTTCAGTTTGTCACTATAAGCCATGAAACAAATGCGTGCCACTTCTTCAACATCACTTCCACTTTCACTTTAACTACTGTCATCCCAAGTAGCCTTCATTGCCTTCTTCTTGGATTTCTTAGAAGATTTGAGAAGAGGACAATCCGTTCTTATATGACCCGGCTTTTTGCATTCATAACAAATCACCTCATCCTTTTTACTCTTCTCACATTTTGTCTCTCTTTGGGTTGATAGGTGTTTCTTGAATTGCTTCTTTCTCTTAATAAAATTTTTGTACTTACGTGAAAAATATGCAATGTCATCTTCATCAAGGGCATCCTCATCTTCGGAGTCAACTTTCAAGGAGATGGTCTTTAATGCAATGCTCTTCTTCTTTTTGGACTCATCCTCCAAGTGCTCCTTCATAGTGATCTCATGGGTCATGAGTGAACCAATGAGTTCCTCCAATGGAAGTTTGGTGAGATCCTTTGCTTCTTGAATTGCCGTCACCTTTGCTTCCAAAGTTTTAGGTAGAGACTTAAGAATTTTTCTCACATTTTTGGATGTTGTATAGACTTTACCAAAGCTCTCCAAAGCACTGATAAGGTTAGTAAATCTAGTAAACATATCCGTTATAGACTCATTAGCATCCATCTTAAATAATTCATAATTATGAACAAGCATGCTAATTTTGGACTCTTTAACTGGACTTGTTCCTTCATGAGTAATTTCAAGAGTATTCCTAATTTCTTGAGCGGAAGAACACATAAATATTATATTAAATTCATCTTTGCTCAAAGTACAATACAAACAATTTATAGCCTTAGCATTGAAAGAACACTTTTTCATTTCATTTTCATCATATTCTTCTTCTAACTTAGGCTTATCAACATTATCAACCTTTTTCATGGGAACATATGGACCTTTAGCAACAACTAACCACAAATTATAGTCAAGAGATTGAAAATAAATTTTCATTCCACCTTTCCAATTTGCATAATTTGAACCATCAAAGAAAGGAGATCTAGAAGTAGATTGGCCTTCAACAATTCCATTTGTAACTAGGTTTGCCATAATGCTCTAACAATAAAGTTTATAAAGAAAATTAAATTTTAAGATGAGCACCCTCGCTCTGATACCAATTGTTGGACCGGTATGGCAACCCTAGAGGGGGGTGAATAGGGTTAAATTAAACTTTTTGAGAAATATGCTCAATTTAAATTAATTAAATACTTTTTAAAATAAATTAATAAAAATCCTAATTGATGCCAAATAACAAGATTGATAAAAAGTATGTAATAATAAACTCAATCAATTTCAACCAACAAAAGCATGCAATTAAAATTTAATGCAAAAATAATTAGGAAAGAGTTAGAGAAGAAGACACCGTAATTTTTATAGTGGTTCGGTCAAACTCGACCTACATCCACTTTCTCAAGCGCCTCTTAGGATTTCGATTAAAAATCTTCTTTGACTCTTTCCACGGATCAGAGCCGAACCGCTACCTTGCTCCTTTTTCGGGTTCAAGAGCAAACCCAATTTTTTCCACGGGTTAGGATCAAACCGTTACAATGTTGTTGAAAGCTTTAAATCACACAATAAAACTCTCTAAGAAGAGTGGGTATACAAATTTGAGCTCACACACTTTGATTCTCACAATACAATAGAAAATTCTCTCAAGAATAAGATGAAAAGAATAAAAATTGGAAGCTTAGAGAGAGAGAGCAACAATGGTGGCCTTTTTGCTAATTTTGAGAATTGAAAAGTGTGAAAAAGTTTAAACAATTTTGGGGAAGATGAAGTTTAAAAAGAGAGGAAAGTGGGCTAAAAAATTGAATTTGATTTTGATCCATTGGATTGTGTAAAAAGCAAATTGAGTGGTTGAGATTAAAAGTAAAAAAGTAATTTTCTTTTTACTTTTAAAACCAACTAGCCGTTAGACACAACATATATAATATTAAATTTATTTACTTTAAAAACAACTAACCGTTGGACACATACATATATATAATATTAAATTCATTTCTTTTTAAAATCATTTTTTATTATTTTCAAAATCAATATCTTTTAGTTTTATTAAAATCCACCAATTATAAAATAAAGCCCCTTGTGTCGTCCCTCTATGGCTCCAAGTGACACTCTTTAATTAGTCTAATTTGATGATTAATTTGGCCACGTCACCACCTCAGTATTTTTTCGTTAACTTTATTTCGACGATAACTTATTCGTTTGAACTTCGATTTGGGTGATTCAAGAGGCATCAGAATCGCTGTTCCGAGCTCTACGCCATGGGCTATTCAAAATAATAAAATTGTTAGTAAACAAAATTAGGTTTGTTATCATCAAAACATTAATTAATTCATTAATTAAAATTAATTAATTCGAGATTAAGGGCCAAAAAGCCAACAGCTGCAACGTCTTGTTGTCAATCACCCCGTTGATGTCGACAAACTCTTCATCCTCGAAAGGAAGAGCAGGATGTTCCGTCACAACGTTTACATACAACGAGACAATCATCCATGGAAAGAACAATTGGCCGCGTGGTTTGCTGAAACGCTGCGAACTTGGGCAGCGATGATGCGGCCGACATCAAGGGGGATGTACTGCATGATACAATATGCGGCCATGACCTGATCCCTGGAGACAAATGCATCGTGAGTTGTTGGGATCAACCTCTTCTTCACAAAGTACACCTACACGTTGGCCTCATGGGTGAAGCACTTTGATGACAGCGTGTGGATACCTGTGGGTGACGTCTCCCATTTCGACCCTGACTTCATCATCACCCAGATGGCATCTTGCATTAGCTCGCTAGGAGTATGGGCGATGATGCAGTTGCCATCAGCCTCTGGGTTGTCCTTTAGTCTGAATAGTCCATTGATTTCTCGGGTGTCGAAAGGGACTTCGCAGCCATGGACCACCGCTATATCTTCATCTTTGTGCACTTTACCTTGGTAGAAGGCACGCACGACTGCAGGCGCCATGATCATGGGGCTGACACAGAAGTTTTGCCAGCCGTGATGGTCGATGATCTCCGTTATGTAGGCGGAGAGTGTAGCTGGTTCAGGAAAAAACTCCACTTCAATGAGTAAGTCACGGAAGGGTTTGCGTCGACCCCGCTTTTGCTCCTTCTCGGGGGAGTCGTCTACCATCTTCTTCTTGCCCTCGTCTTTATGTGGTGGGTGTTCGTGGTGACTGAGCTCTTCCTCTTCGACTCTTTTTCCCTTCTCGGGCCTCTTCAGCAGAGCCGCCGCATCCTCATGCTGGCGCTCCCTCCTTGAACTAGGCTTGCTTTTCCCCAGCTTTCCTACTTTCTTTGGCCCCTCCTTTCTGGCAGGGGCGGTCATTGCAGCAGCCAGAGGTGCGTGCTCTTCGACTTAAATTTGGCGTTCAAGCTCTACTGCTGCAGCATCCATTGCGTCCATGGCCTCATCTTCCCGCAGCTCTTGTTCAAACTCTTGAGCTGCATTGGCCACACTATCGTCATCGGCTAGGGATGCGACTTCATGAAACTAGGCAAACAAAACTACCGTCGCGTGATCCCCAGCCTCTCGATGGAGGGCTCGCAACTCCTTCCTTAGCTTGGCCTTTGCCTTGCCCATCTTCTCAGCAGCTTTATCGAAGGAAGTTGCGGCCACAGCAACCTCAGGACTGGTTGCGTTTTTCTTTGCCTCCGGCGTTTGTACAACTTTCTTCAGCAGTCTCCTTTTTAAGGGCTCGACCCAATCATCTTCTTCTTTAGGGTCTTCTCGGAGTCTTGTGGCCTTGTCGCCGGCCACTTCTTCAATTCTTGGCCCTTCATTAGGCCCCTGATCAGTTGGCATGGTGGGGTCTCCAGGGCCAGCTACCGCAGGATCATTCCTTTGCGACGAGCTTGGGCAGCTTCCGCTATGAACAGTGAAGCCTTCAGCATCTTCAACTTCCAGAGTTTCATCTTCCTTCCTGGGGTCAGATACCCTTTGGTCAGGCAGTTCCCTGACCTCGCCCAAAATAGTCACTATTACTTTATAACACAGTTTACTGTTAACACGGACTATTTCAATTAGATGACCTAGGTAACTCGATCTTAATCTTGATTTAACTATGAATTTCAGTTTATTCAGGATTATCCTTAGCTCTGCATGGGTGAGAGTGGCCGAGTTTGCCAACTCAATATGCTCTCGTTTTAGGGGTAAGACCGAGTAGATAGCTAGGGACGTAGTCCTACAAGACGAAATTCACTCCTACCCGACTTAGGGTTTGTAGATAGGTTGTTCCCTTAAGTACTAACTTTGGGTCTTGAGCAAGGGGCCCCACCCTCTCATTGGCTCGAGAGGGACTCAGTTTAGTAATAGGATGACAAACCAATTGTTCATTAGAGGATCAGTGGGACTTAAGGAACAAGATGTATTCACAGGGGTAAAACAGTAATTTTGACCTAGTTGTGATTACGAACAACCTGTGAATGATCGACTTACTAATTATGGTTATATCAAGTGGACAAAAATATATCTACAGTGAGGAGAGTGCAGCTACGGGCTTTAGTGGAGTATCTCATTAGTTAACGAATGTTGGTTAACTAGTTTAAAAAGTTTGACTAGTTAGTCTCAGATTGTTGGAGCTCATGATCTGTAGGTCTGTTAGGTCCCTCAGCTAGCTTTAGACTAATCCTTCAGACAATGTGATGAAATGATTTTGAATCGTTCAAAATCGATTTAGGGAATAAACATTAATTATATGTGATATATTTAACGTTTAATCGTTTAATTATGAATTAAATAATAAGGAGAGTTAATAATATTTAAATGTGATTTAAATATTAAATATACATAAACAGGGTTTCATATGCGGAAAACCGGTTTTTCAAAAGAATGGGGATTTGTGTGATTTTATTATTTGATATTAAAATTAATATTATTAATTAAATTGTTTAATTAATTTAATAAAAATTAATTTTATTTAAAATTAAAATTAAAATTATTATATTTAATTTAATTTAAAATTGATTTTATTAAAATTCAAAATCAAATTTAAAATTGAATTGAAAATTCAATTAATATTTGAATTTCATAGTGGATTTATCCAAATTTTTTAGTGTTGGTATGACTAAACACTATTAGCTTTCTTGTTAACCCATTGTGAAGCCACAAATCCCACTCAATTCTTCTCAATTTGATGTTAATTTTTCATGCAATTTGTTTTGCATGTTAATCTTCTGTATAATGAAGGATTAATTGAAAAAATTGGCTAATTTGTTGATTCTTGTTGTAGAACACCAAGAACACCCAACTCTAAAAAAACTTGAAATTTTCCCAAATTAACCACAAATTTGAATCCCACAATCCGTTCTAAGGCTGGAGATTAGTGGAGAAGGCTCTAACGGTGGTCCACGAACCGTTCGTGATAATAATCATCAAGTAATTTGGAAGAATTTGAGCTTCAAAGGTTGTTTTTCTAAAACACTGTTTTCTCTTTTTTTTTTATGCATGTTTTAATCTTTAAAATTGAAGCAATTAGAGTGAAAATTGATCCAATTTTTCCTCTGCATGCTCGTATGTCTTTCAATTGGTATCAGAGCGTTTTAATTGCACTTAATTTGCTTTGGTGGGGTTCAATTTATGACTTAATTGGAATGGTTGCTAAAATGAACAATTTCGATTTTGGCATTTTTTCCCTTCAATTTGTTGAAATTTCTTGTAATTGCCCAATTATTTATATTGGGAAAAACCTCCCACTTCTACCGCATGAATAAGCAAAAAAAATATGAGAAATTAAAAGAAAGCAATAAATATGAAAACACAATAATTAACGTGGAAAACTCCCAACTTGGAGAAAAACTACATACCAAGAAAAATTCACTATGTGAAAAATTGTTACAATCACACAGAAAAATTCTCTCTCCCAATCCCAATTACAAGAGCACTCTCTCAAAAATTTTATACTACTCGCACCTTTTTCTCACTCTCAAATTAGAGAATACAAAAGGAATTTAAGTAGAGTTAGCATACTAAGCTTAAAGTGTTTCTAACTGGGACGACTTGAAACTAGAGGCATAGGCTCCTTTTATAGGCTTGGAGCCCATGAATTTCCAAAACCTTTTCAATATAGGACAAGCTCGTGACTTTTCTAAACCTTATCAATGTAAGACAAGCTCATGACTTTCCTAAATCTTTTTTTATATAGGAAAACTGCACTTCTAATATTTTACAAAAAAACCCAACCGTCTATAGGCCTTAATGTGTGGTGAAGAGTCCGTAATATTTTCGGAGTCATTAGAGTTATATTTTGGCCCAATTTTGAAGAAGTTCGAGCATTCCTCAAGCGGGCCGAAAATAGAGTAGTTGGAAGGGAAGCTGTTCTATGTTTTTCTTTTTCTTCCTGCCAGTAGCCCACGCCTTGAAGAAGATGATAAATTCAACCGGTCTAGTTGGACCGATTCAAGGGTTTTGATCTTTTTCAAGTGATTTCAGCCCGTTTCAGCCATTATTTGATGTTTTGGAGGCCAATTTGGGTGTTTTTCAAGTGGTTCGAGCTTGTTCGAAGTGTTCAAGGGCAATTTGAGTAGTTTTTTAGATTATTAGTGTAATCATTTAGTTATGTGCTTGCTTAAAATGCCAAAACTGGTCCAATTTTAGTGTGTTTTAATTAATTATGCATTGAGAATATATGTTTAATTAAATTAAATTTATTTGTGCAAAAAGTATGCCATATAGATTTTAAACCCCACCATAGGATAAGTATGTTTCATGCATTAAAAATATGTTATAAGTGTTATAATATATAGTATGCATGATTAATTTTTCATGAGTTTTAATATAATTAGTTATATTAATTGATGAAATGTATATGTATGTTATAGTTTTTTGAATTTTAAAATCTATAACAAAGATAAATGCATGCTCACTTAGGATAAAACGGGTGCAACTCTACTTATTTTAATAGTTAAAATAGGTCGATAACTTGTAAAACTACGGTTACAAAAACTCACCTGACAAAAGTCTGTCTAAGGTTGGAGGTACTTAAGTTGACAGTTTACGGAGCACCTCCTACTTAGGGATCATGTCGGCACTGAGTTAAGTTACGTCGGTTTTATGAGCATGTGTGAGCGGTATGAGGTAATAAAATGGTTTATCACTTAGACATCGTAGGTTAAAATCCAGTATAAACGTTTGCTTGGATTAAACACCTAGACTTTGGTTATGTTTTATTAGCCAAAATATACCTAAGTAAAGGTATACCCAAATTCGTCTAGAACACTTCAGTGGGATAAAACGGTATATACAATACATTATTTTTCGCTCTCACGTCCCTAAGAGTTCACATCTTGAGATTCATGCAGGGCTTCCTGTGACTTTTACTGTGACTGTTCCATTCGGAAAGTGTTTGCATGAGTCAATAACAAGGTGAATAGGGGATGTAGTTCAGAGTAAATGGGTGAAAGGTGTGTGTCAACATGTCCTACGGTCTCTTCCTTAGGTCACAACGTGAGATTCCTATGTTGCGCTTGCTTAGCGTAATAATAGGCACTTATCCAGTCGAAGGGTTTGTAACATAGGATTCGGAACACCGTGAACTCCATAAATTGATAGGGTTTATTAGGTCCATTTTCAAATATTTGTCTTTCCCTCGAGAGCATGTTTGATTTCGATCTATGAAATTTGAAAATGAAGGGTTTACACTTACAAGATTTACTAAGTGTTAGTAAAATTTTGACCAAATAAATGATAATTAAATACTATAGGAATAAAAGTTATTCTGATATTAGTATTTAATCAAATTGTTTGATTTACTGAACGAATAACTGACTACCCCTTGGTATCAGTTATTCTGACTCACTAAAGTATCGTTGCAAATTTAATAATAATGGGTAGATTATTAAAATTTACTAAAACTGATTGGTTTAAAAAAGGATTATTCAAATTCACTAATATAATCTGTTTATTATTTCAGCAATGACAAGTGCAATAATTCAACCTTTAGCTTCCGATAAACTTAACGGTGATAACTACGCAACATAGAAATCAAACATGAATACCATACTAGTTATAGAAGATCTCCAGTTTGTTTTAACAGAGGAGTGTCCTCCAGTTCCCAGTTCAACAACAAATCAAAATGTTTGGGACGCTTATGACAGGTGGACCAGGGCAAATGAAAAGGCCCGAGCGTACATCTTGGTCAGTATATCTAATATACTGTCCAAAAAGCATGAGAACATGGTCATCGGAAGAAAAATCATGACTCATTGCGTGCGATGCTTGGACAACCGTCCTCATCTCTCATGCATGATGCTTTGAAGTACATTTGCAACTACAGATTGAAAGAAGGATTCTCTGTGAAAGAGCATGTTTTGAACATGATGGTCCATTTCAATATCGCAAAAGTAAATGGTGATGTCATAAACGAGAAGAGTCAAGTCACATTCATCATGGAATCTCTTCCGAAGAGTTTCCTACAGTTTAGAACTAACGCCATGATGGATAAGATAGAATATACTCTGACTTGTCTTCTTAACGAGCTCCAGGTGTATCAATCTTTATTAAAGAATAAAGGTGCTGAGGCAGAAACAAATGTTGCTACTACTTCGAAGAATTTCCTTAAGGGATCAACATGAAGAACTAAACTTGGCCCTTCAAAATCTCAAATGAAGAAAAAGGCAAAAGAGAAAGCCAAAGCTCCTACAAAGAGAAAAGGTAAGTGAAAGGTTCAAGTTGCAGACAAAGGAAAGTGTTTCCATTGTAACCAAGACGGGCAATGGAAAAGAAATTACCTGAAGTACCTAGCCGAAAAGAAACCTAAAAAAGAGAGACAAGGTAAATCTGATTTACTAGTTATCGAAACATGTTTAGTGGAAAGTGACAACTTAACCTGAATACTAGATTCAGTGGCCACTAATCACGTTCGTTCTTATTTTCAGGAAACTAGTTCTTGGAGACAACTTCAAAATGGCGAGATCACTCTCAGGGTTGGATCAGGAGAGCTCATCTCAGCCAAGGCAGTGGGAGACACGATGTTGTTTTTTAGAGATAGATTCGTTTTGCTTGAAAATGTATTCTATGTTCCTTATTGTAGTAGGAATTTGATATCTATCTCTTGTTTGCTTGAACATATGTACAAAGTGACTTTTGAAATTAATGAAGCGTTCATTAGTAAAAGAGGTATTCCAATATGTTCTGTGAATTTAGAAAACAACATATACAAGTTAAAACTGACCAAAGTTAAAGTTGTTTATAATATTGAAATATTTAAAACAGTTGAAACACAAAATAAAAGGCAACGAGTTTCTCAAAATATCTATCTTTGGCACTTAAGACTTGGTCACATAAATCTCAATAGAATTGGGAGATTCATTAAGAGTGGACTCTAAAGTCAGTTAGAAGACAACTTTTTACCTTCGTGTGGATCATGTCTTGAGGGTAAAATGACCAAAACATCTTTTTCTGAAAAAGGTCTTAGAGCCAAAAAAAAAAAAAAACCCTTAGAACTCGTGCACTCAAATATCTATGGTCCAATGAATGTCAAGGCATGTGGAGGGTATGAAAATTTCATTAGTTTTATTGACGATTATTCGAGGTATGGTTACATTTACCTAGTGCATCACAAGTCTGAAACTCTTGAAAAGTTCAAGGAGTATAAGGCTGAGGTTGAAAACCTCTTAGCTAAAACTATTAAGACACTTCGATTAGATCGATGTGGAAAGTATATGGACTTGAGATTCCAAGACTATATGATATAACATGAAATTCAGTCACAACTCTCTGCACCTAGTACGCCTCAGCAAAATGGTGTATCTGAAAGGAGAAATAGAATCCTATTAGATATGGTTCGATCGATGATGAGCTACGCTCGGTTGCCAAGTTCGTTTTGGGGATATGTAGTAGAGACTACAATATATATTTTGAATAATGTTCCCTATAAAAGTGTTTTAGAAACACCTTATGGGTTATGGAGAGGGCATAAAGGTAGTTTACGACACTTCAGAATCTGGGGATGTCCAAGACACGTGTTGGTGCAGAACCCTAAGAAATTAGAACGTCGTTCAAAATTATGCCTCTTTGTAGGATATCCCAAAGAAACGAAATGTGGTTTATTTTATGATCCTCAAGATGAAAAAGTGATTGTATCGACAAACGTTACTTTTATAGAGGAAGACCACATGAGAGATCATCAACCGCCCAACAAACTAGTATTAAAAGAGATTTCTGGAGAAACTACAGATGAATCAACAAGAGTTGTCAATCAAGCTGGTCAACAAGAGTTGTTAATAGAATTAGCACATTTGGTCAGTCTCATCCTTCTCAGAAGTTGAGAGAGCCTCGACGTAGTGGGAGGGTTGTTCATCATCCTGACCATGACATTGGTTGAACTGAAACCCAACTCATCATACTTGATAATGGGTTAGAGGATCCATTGACCTATAAGCAGACAATGGTTGAGGTAGACCGAGATTAGTGGATCAAAGGCATGGACCTCAAAATGGAGTCTATGTACTACAATTCGGTCTGAGAACTTGTAGATTAACTAAGTGAGGTAATACCTATTGGTTGTAAATAAATCTGTGATATCATGCTGGTAAAGTACAGACTTTTGAGGCTTGACTTGTGGCAAAGGGTTATACCCAGGTTGAGGAGTGGGCTATAAGAAAATTTTCTTTCTTGTTGCCATGATAAAATCGATTAGAATACTTTTATCTATTCCACGCATTATGATTATAAGATTTGGCAAATGAATGTCAAGATAGCTTTTTTGAATGACTATCTTGAAGAAAGTATCTATATGACTCAGCCAAAGTGGTTTATTGAACAGGGTCAAGAGCAAAAAGTTTGCAAGGTTAAACGATCCATTTATGGGTTGGAACAAGCATCTCAATCTTTGAATATGAGATTTGATGTTCCGGTCAAATCTTATGGCTTTGAACAGAACGTTGATGAACCTTGTGTATACAAGAAAATTATCAACTCAACTGTAGCTTTCTTGGTATTGTATGTAGATGATATCCTTCTCATTGGGAATGAGGTAGGATTCCTAACTAACATAAAACAATGGCTATCGACCCAATTCCAAATGAAATATTTAGGAGAGGCTCAGATTGTTCTTGAAATCCAAATAGTTTGGAAGCGTAAGAACAAAACGTTAGCCATGTCTCAAGTATCTTATATTGACAAAATGTTGTCTAGATATAAGATGCAGAATTTCAAGAGAGGTCTATCACCATTCAGACGTAAAATTCATTTGTCAAATGAACAGTATCCTAAGATGCCTCAAGAAGTTAATGATCTGAGATGTATTCCCTATGCTTTCAGCAGTTGAAAGTTTGATGTATGTTATATTGTGTACACGACCTGACATATGCTATGCAGTAGAATTGTCAGTAGGTTCCAGTCCAATCCTGGATATGATCATTGGACTGCCGTTCAAAATCTCCTTAAGTATCTAAGAAGAACGAGGGACTATGTGCTCGTATATGGTAATAAGGATTTTATTCTTATAGGATACACTGATTCTGGTTTTCAGACCGATATAGATTTTAGAAAATCTACATCGGGATCAATATTCACTCGGAATGGAGGAGCAATAGTTTGGAGGAGTATCAAGCAAGACTGTATTGTTGACTCCACCATGGAAGCTGAATATCTAGTTGCATGCAAAATAGCCAAAGAAGTGATATGATTTAGGAAGTTCTTAACCGATTTGGAAATGGTTCCAAATATGCATCTGTCTGTCACTTTGCATTGTGATAAAATTTTGCAAATTCAAAAAACTCAGAAGCCATAAGCTCGACAAACACATTGAGCGCAAGTACCATCTCATCAGAGAGACTGTACAAAGAGGAGACATTCTCGTCAAGCAGATATCGTCAGAAGATAACATTACTGATTCGTTTAGAAAGACCCTCACGGCTAAAATGTTTGAGGGTCACCTAGTGAATCTAGGACTACGAGTTGTATAATCTAGGGCAAGTGGGAGAAAGACATGGGTATTTGATGCCTTAGTTTATTGTATTTAAGTTTCTCTCTGTAAACTCAACATTATGTATATATCCCACTAGGAGTTTTAGTCCAAGTGAGAGTTTGTTGGGTTTTATGTCCTAAAACTCGCAGTTTGTAAACACTAACGTGCATACGTGCATTTTATTATCAATAAAGTTGTTATCGAGGTTATTCAGTAAATTTATTATTCAATATGTGAATTGTTGTTAATATGACCCTAAATCCAATAATCTAAGAACCCATGGCTATAACATGTGTACTTGAACTATATGTGGAGACATAAAAGTGAATCAAGTTTGAGTAAATAGTCAAAACGATCTACAGTATAAGGATTTGGTTGGGTATCTTATCCTGGGGACACTATTGAGTGCAATCCACTTTGTATTTCATATAAACGATGTGATATTGAATCGTTCATGTGGAGACATGTGAGTCAGGGCATTATATGCAATGAGTTTGCATAAGACCTGACCATGAAATAGTCACTATTACTTTATAATATCGTTTACTTTTAACATTGACAATTTCGATTAGATGACCTAGGAAACTCGATCTTAATCTTGAGCTAACTATGAACTCCTGTTTATTTGGGATTATCCTTAGATCTGCATGGGTGAGAGTGGTCCGAGTTCGCCAACTCAATATGCCTCCCATTTTAGGGGTAAGACCGATTAAATAGCTGGAGACGTAGTCCTGCAAGATGAAATTCACTCCTACCCGACTTAGGGTTAGTAGATAGGTTGTTCCCTTAAGTATTGACTTTGGGTCTTAAACAAGAGGCCCCACCCTCTCATTGGCTCGAGAATATCATTCAACAAATTATATAGATGTTCAACATAAAGTCTTAACAATAAGAAAAACAAGTGCAACACAAAAAACCAACCAGAAGTCTTCAAAAGAAAACGCAGGACAATGACACCAAACAACAAACAAAACAGTCGCCAACTCCCAACATAAAGAAGACAACCAAACAAGCAGCAACCACAACTACACTCCCCCTTTTATGACTGCAAAAAATTTTAACAGTGAGGGTGAGAAGTTGCCCCTCCATCCCTGGATAAGATAGATCTCATGATTTGTAGAACTTTATCAACATCATTCTTCCTCGCCTAAAGTTGTTGTAATACAATGTCAAGATCATGAGATTCGATTGACAAAAGTTGAAGGATACGACCACCAAAAGGACGAAGTAATCAAGGCACGACTTAGGCCATCAAGATGATGAATCGTGGTAGAAGTATCCATGTTAGGTACATGATGTCCCTAGAGAAGTTTAGGATTGATGGAGAAGAGACTGGGAGCAGGGCCAATTAGTTTAATAGCAGACAGCAGATCAGGTTTTTGAGATAACAAAATCCCACACTTATACCACCATCAGGTCTTGGGAAGCAAATAGGAAGTTTCAAAGCAGTAGACTCAATGTGTTGTTTGATTTGATTTAGCCCAAATACCCCATAGTTGAAACCTAAACCTATCTGATATATCATAGTGGCAAGGGCAACAGAGAAACCGAATTTATGGGAAGATGGGCACCAATTATAAATATCAATTATGTGCAATAGTGCATACTTCATACTCAAAACAGAAGCGGACAGTTGACATTTTCTTGGTCAGGTAGACCAAGCTCCTCCCGTTAATTCAAACACCAAATCTCGGAGAGAAGGATGCTGTTTTCTAACATTTTCAGGCACAGTGCGTGTTGTAGGGACAATGGTTATGCTAAATGTATACTCAGTTGTGTGTTACTTATCAAGCACAAATGTTAAGTTTTTCTTAATATCAGCCCAAGTATAAACTAATACTAAGATTTATCGTGAGGACCGAGGTTGAACACGGAGATTTGTAGCCAGTATGATGAATGAAAAGTTTAACTTGCAGAAGTCTCTAAAAATGGAATGAAATGCTGGTGATAAATGTTAAATAATAAAGTACTAAAGATGTACAACAAGTGAACTGGGAATCAGTGAGATGTTTGTGCAAACAAAGAAGTTTTGGTTTGTCGAATGGAGAAAAGAGGGTTGGAGAAAACCCTTCATCAACCGGTTAAGTTCTTACTTAGTTTCATGGTTCGTGCTCCTAAACTCGAGTAGTTTTTCCCTCTCGGTAGATGTGTCACATAAATCATATGTCTATGATGCATGCTTGTTTAGTGGAGCCTAAGATGTTTCCTATGTCTAGATTTAGTTCTTAGTTACAAAGGTGAGATCCATAGTTACTTGCTCTTTCAAATAGTTAACTATTTCTACTTCAATCAAGTTGTCAAGTGGATTCAAGCAATGAAGAATAAAATACATCAATGGAAACGAACTAGAAACTAAGCTTAAACTCTTAAAGTTGATGAATGTTTTTCTGCAACCCTTCAAGTGATTTAACTACTCATGCTTGTTTGTGAAATGGATATAAAGATGGAAGACAAGAAGTGATTCATGATGTAAGAAATATATATTAATAAAAGTGATGACTTAGTTCATACAAAGTATAGAGTAGCCAAATACACTTAAAGATACAAAAGATAGAATAGAAAGTTAAAGAGATAGAGTTGGCGGTGACAGTGTCCTGCTCGCTGACAAAGATAGTGGCTTCTGTTGTCTGCTTGCGTTGGGGAAGGAAAGGCAAGGGAAGTTCTAACTCTCTTTCAAGGATGAAGCTCACTAGATCTCCAATGGTGATTGTTGTGTTTTCTATAGTTATACTAATGTATGTTCAGATATGCTCAAGTGGATGTACACAAATGTCAAGTCTTTCTCAATACTAGCCCAAGTATAAACTAATATTAAGATTTCTCGGTGAGAACCGAGGTCGAACACGAAGATTTGTGGCTGAAAAGATGAATGAAATATCTATCTTGCGAAAGTGTAAAAATAGAGTGAAGTATTGGTGGTAAAAATGTGTGAAGTAAAATAACTAGTATTGTGCAATAAAGGAGTAGGGAATCGGTGATGTAGTTTTTGCAAACAACAAAATTTTAGTTTTTCTTTCAAATGAAGAAAAGAGGGTTGGAGAAAACCCTTCATCAACTGGTTGAGTTCTAACTTAGTTTCATGGTTCAAGCTCCTAAACTTGTATGGTTCATACCTCTCGGCAAATGAGTCACATAAATCATATGTCCATGATGCATGCTTGTTTAGTTAAGCCTAAGATGATTCCTATGTCTAGGATTAGTTCTTAATTACAAAGATCAGATCCATAGTTACTTGCTCTTCCAAGTAGTTAACTATTTCTACTTAAATCAAGTTGACAAATGGATTTAGGCAATTAAGAGTAAAATACATCGATGTAAACGAACTAGAAATTAAGCTTGAACTCTTAAGATTGATGAATGTTACTCTCCAATCCTTTAAGTGATTTAGCTACTCATGATTGTTTGTGAAGTGAACTTAAAGATGGAAGACAAGAAATGATTCATGATGCAAGAAATAGATATATATATATATATATTAATGGAAGAGATGATTTAGTTCTTTCAAAATACAAACAACCAAATACACTTAAAGGTACAAAATATGGAATGAGGAGGTGAAGAGATGAAGCTGGCGGCAACAATGTCCTGTTCGCCGATAGATGGTGTTTCGATGTCTGCTTGCATGGAGGAGGAGAACTGGTGGAAGCTTCACTCTCTTTCGAGGTTGGCGCTCGGCAGGTCTCCAATGGTGTGAAGATGAAGCACTCGACTGTCGTTGGGGGGGGAGATGGAGGATGGCAGCGTGATTCCTAAACTCTTCTTTTGCACGAAAAACACTCTCTGAAAATATCTAAACCCTAACTAACTCTAAATTATCTAAAATGTCTAACTCTCTTATTTGTGGATTAAGCTGACTTTTATAGTCCAAAATTGTACTTTCTATGATGTCAACGGATAAGATTCTGACGCAGGTGCCCAGGCTGCGTTTGGCGGTCGTCCTTTCTGACCAGTAGCCTGTCACTGTCCAGCGGCTCAGGAGGCCGAAAATCCTCTGTCTCCAGCTATCAAGATCAGACTACCCGAGGTACCAGGATTTTTCTTTTAGCGTCATGCGTTCGATGTATGCGTTTTCATTTGTCTTCGACGCATGCGTTGAACCTTGATTTTCTGCAAAATAGGGCGTTCAAAGGAGTTAAACTACAAAATAATCTTTCTTCAACCTATTTACAAGCTTGTACGCATACGAAGAATATATCAAAGATTAAAGCATTAGATAATGTGTTTTTCAACATTCTTTTGCCATCATTCTAAGAAAAGAAGGACAATAACTTGTATTTATACAAGTTATCAGCGATTGTAAAAGTGCACTCAGCTGTCGCCGAGAGGGGAAAGATGAATGATGACTGACTGATTCCCGAGCTCTTTCGTAGCACAAAAGTAATTCTAACTATCTAACCTCTTTGATATGTTGATTCAGCTGACTTTTATAGCCTAAAAATGTACTTTTCATGATGTCATCAGGTAAGGCTCTGACTCAGAGGATAAGGCTTCGCGTCTGTCAATCGTTATCTCTAACCAGGTAGGTTGTCACTGTTCCGCATATCAGAGGGCCAAAAATTCTCTTTGTCTCCAATTGTCAAGATCAAGTTTTCTGAGGTTCAAGGATTTGTCTTTTAGTGTCATGCGTCTGAGGTATGCGTTTCTCGATCTTCTTCGACGCATGCATTGAACCTTGTGTTTTTCTGCAAATGGGCGTTTAAAGAGTTAAATAGCATATTATTCTTTCTCCAGCCTATTTACATGCTTGCACGCATAAGAGGTATTTATCATGAAATTAAGCATAAGATGATGCATTTTTCAACATTCTTTTGCAATTATTCTAAGAAAAGAGAAGCAATAACTTGTATTTCTACAAGTTATTAGTGCCCTGAAGGTATTGATTATCACAACAGCAAAAAAGATAAAAGAATGGCTTTATATATGCACTTATTGAAAATTCGGACTAGTTGAATCAACAAAAAAGGAGGGAAGATTTACCATAAATTCACGGACCAGATGAGGATAAAAGGGCCCTGAATTTATAACTATTCTTCAAGGCCAACAGTGTGTATCGGGTCCATAAGTTCAGTACATTCTCTAGTTTTATCTGACAGCGTTTTTTTCATCCACAATATTACGATGGACAACATAATTCCACAAAAGAGCACTTTCCTCAGAATGTAATGACACACCATCTAGCGGCACAGAGGCCACATTGGGCGAAGAGGGAAGCTTCTTTTTATTCTAAGCAGCAGCCCTGGTGACTTTGATAATCCTAGATGGCTCAGCGGAAGTTTCATTCTTAGAACTACTTTTCAAGCCCCAGTCAGAAGCTTTCTCAAAATCAGGGTGCTCAGCACTCTTGTCAGATGTTTCAGAAAAGTATCGACATTATTATTAACATCACCAGATGCAACAGTATCACTAACAGATTTCTTCGAACGAAGATTAGCAATAGGGACGTTTGCTTCATCATCACTTTTAGTAGAATGATTTGACAAAGTTGCGTTCACCAGACTAGAATTGCTAGAGTCAGTTTTATCAATAGCCTTTTTCCAAACTAACAGAAGGCAACTCAGAACCAGATTCAATATTTTGATTCGGTATCACCGTAGATTCAGGAAGAGTTGAGATATTTTCTTCAACACTCAAAGATAATGTCACATTTTCATCAGCAAAACAATCAACATCAAAACTCAGCGAAATGGACGAAATTGAAGCTATCGTCTCAGGAATTACTTTATCCACAAAATCATTACAACTATTTTCAGTTGAAACCCTTAATTTTTCTTTATCTAGAGTAGACAGACTGGGAGGCACAATTTCCATTTCAATAGACATACTAGCACCAAAAACTTCAGTATCGACATGTTCAATATTCACACAACTATTAGAATTAAGGTTTTCTTCATGGACTTCACTATCTTTTGGATCATCGGAAAGAGGAGTTGGGTCATTAGGGTTTCTAAGCAAAGCAATAAACTCATGCAAGTGTTCAGAAGACTCACTTGAGTCAGACTTATCTCTTTTAGGAAAAATTTGTACTCCTGGCCCTAGAAGATCAGATTTCTTTACAAAGAGAGTTTTATCAACATCTCCTCGTCTATACCCATTGTTACAAGGAATTGGGATAATCGGTCATACCAAGCTCTAGACGCCTGTTTCAAGCCATAGAGAGCTTTGTTCAACTTGTACACATACTCTGGGTGAGACAGATCCATGAAGCCTTTTGGTGGAGCTACGTAAACTTCTTCATTTAGAAATCCGTTTAGAAAAGCACTCTTGACATCCATCTGGTATAGTTTGAATTTCAAAATACACGCAATACCAAGCAATAGTCTGATGGATTCAATTCTAGCAATAGGAGCGAATGTTTCATCAAAATCTACACCTTCAACTTGAGTGTACTCCTGTGTCACAAGTCTGGCTTAATTTCTGATCACATTTCCATTTTCATCTGTCATGTTTTTTAAGACCCATTTTGTGCCAATAACATTCCCAGAATTAGGCCTGGGAACAAGAGTTCAAACCTCATTCTTCACAAATTGCCCTAATTCTTCTTGCACGGCATTAACCCAACACTCCTCATCTAAAGCTTCCTTAACATTTTTGGGCTCAACAGCAAAAGTAAAACACATGTTGCTGATCATTTCAAGATAATTTACTTTGTCTTTTTGTCTAGTAGTTACTCCTTCTTCAATACTGCCAATGATGTTACTCGAGGGGTGATTTTTATGAACCCTACTGGAAGGTTGCTTGATATCAGTTTTCACCTGTTCATAAATATCAAGGGTGCCCTCCTCATGGATTTCAGAAATTATGTCTGATGGCATGTCAGATCCAATGTTAAGGGCATCTGTAGAGAGAACTGGAGTAATGTTGGATTCTTCTTCTTCTATAAAGGAATCAGCACGAGAAGCAGCATTGTCGTCAATCACCACATTAATGGACTCCATAAAAGTGTGAGTTCATTTGTTGAAGACTCAGTATGCTCGACTATTTGAGGAATATCCCAAAAATATCCTTTATCGACAAGAATATAACAAGTACTTCCAAAGATATGGAAGTATTTGATAGTAGGCTTCCTTCCCTTCCATATCTCATAAATAGTGCTAGAGGAACATGGTCGAAGAGCAACACGATTATGTATATGACAGGCGGTATTAAGAGCTTCTGCCTAGAAATGCAATGGCAGCTGCTTTGCATGTATCATTGCTCGAGCCATCTCTTGAAGTGTTCTGTATTTTCTTTCCACCACCCCATTCTGTTGAGGGGTAATAGATGCTAAAAATTCATGGTGAATTCAAGCACACTGGCAAAACTCAACAAATTGAGAGTTTTTCAAACTCCTTTCCATGGTCACTCCATATACGGATCACATTTAAATCTTTTTTCTCATTGCAGCTGAATGCAGAGAGCCTGAAAAGCAGAGAATGTGTCTGATTTGTCATGAAAAAATCACACCGAAGTATACTTGAAAAAGTCATCGACAACCACAAGGACATACTTCTTACCTCCCAGACTAACAGTCTGTATAGAACCCATTAAATCCATATGAAGTAGATCTAGAACACGGAAGGAAACAGAATGACTTGCTTGCTTGTGAGAAGAATGAGTTTGTTTGCCAGATTGACAATCACCACATATAGTTCCAAGAGAGACAGATAAGAAGGGTAGCCCAGATATAGCATCTTGTGCAAGAGCTTTTTGAATGGTATTCATGCTAATATGCCCAAGGCGTTTATGCCATAGACTTGCTTCATCTTGTCTAAAGATATGACAAACATGCGAGAATTTATTAGAACACCACAAATAAAAATTATTAGATGATCTTTTACCTATCATAACAAGAGTTTTGACATCATTTGTAACAACACATTTATTTTTGGTAAAGGACACATGTGGTCGCACAATTGACTAATGTTGATCAGATTCACAGTCAGACCTTCAACTAGCATAATATCGTTTAGAGGAGGAGACCTGGATAGTTAAGTTTCCCTTTTTCAATGATTTTTCCACACGCACCATCACCAAAAGTGACATTTCCAGAGCTGACAGGTTTGAGATTGGTCAGATAGATCTTTTCACGAGTCATGTGACGAGAGCTCCCACTATCAAAATACCAATCTCACTTTGTAGACAATCTGAGAGAAGTCAATGCAACATTTCAGTTACTCTGTGTTGGGGTTGATGCCCTAAATTTCGTGATCTTGTATTTTGTAAATTTGTATTGTACAAACTAAATTATTTATTTAATAAAATAATAGTTATTTTATTTGACATTTAGTTGCATTAACCAAAATCAATAAACTAAGATCCTAGGTTATTAGTAGTAACTTAAACACGTATGTAGAGACATACAAGTGGATCGTGTTTAAGTGATAACCTAAACGATCTGTTGTAGATGGATAAGGTTGGGTACCTTTTCATGGTAACCCTACAGATACGGCCCACTTTGTGATTATTACAAGTGTTGTAAAGTGTCACAAACATTTAGATCCTTAATGTTCATACGGAGACATGTGAGTGGGAGTATCCTATATATGTGAGACATATATAAGACCAAACCATGAAATGATTAGTCTCCCGTATTAACACTGTTACTTAATGAGACTTATATTTCACTAGGATGATCATAGGTGACTCGACCTTAATCCTGAGTCAGTTGTGAACTCCTGCCTATGAGGAAAATCCTTTGATTTGTATGGGTGAAAGTGGTCAGGTTCACCGACTCAATATGCCTACCACTTTGGGGATTTTTTTCGAGCAGGTAGCTGGGAACTCAACTGTACAAGAAGGAATTCACATCTTATAAATTGCTCCCTTAAGAGCTGATACCGGGTCTTGAACAATGAGGTGGGTTATCCTTTCACTTGCCAGAGAGAGGTCTAGCTCATAGTTTGACTATGACTAAATTGTTCATTATAGGAATCAATGGTGCTTAAGGAATTAAAAGTAACACAGAGGTAAAATGGTAATTTGACCCAACTGTTGTTGTGAGCAATTTGTGAAGGGTTGACTCGCTGTTGATTGATTATATCAGTGGACATATAAATATATCTATAGTAAGAAGAGTGTAGCTATCGGTCTTTAGTGGAGTGACCAACAGTTAATGAATGTTGATTAATTTAATTAAAGAGTTTAATTAATAAATCTCATATCATTGGAGCTTCAAACTGATAGGTCCATTAGGTCCACTTGTTAACTCATATAGGTTAAGATGACGGTCAGATGTCTTGGTTTAATTTGAATTATTCAAATTAAGTTAAGAAAATTAATTGTATGAGATACAATTAAATAATGTATATAGATACATTATAATATAAAGTTAATTTTTGTATGAGATGCAAAATTAAAAGTTTATAATATGTGAGAGAAATATATTTGAATTTGATTCAAATATTAATATATAAATTAGATTCATATATGTGTGTGTGTGTGTATTAAATTAGATTTAATATATTTATATTAAGTAATTCATTTTTAACTATTAATTTTATTTAATAATTAAATGAATCAGATAACTTCCTTGAGGAAGTTATCTTCACGTAGTGGAGAGGGAGTTATGGAACTCCCTCCCACTCTCTCACAAAAGGGGAATGAAAGTTAAAAACGCTCTTGACAGAAAAATTTGTAGCTTTGTGTTTTCTTTGGGTGATTCTCTCTCTCAAAAAATTTTCCTTATCAAGTTCATTGGAGTCCATACTTCCAAGACGTGATAATCTTGAGGATAGTAAGTTCTCACTGGTGGTATTGTCCCTGTTGGTTCTTGTTTTTTGTGTTTGTGAAACTCTCGTGATCACAAAAAAGGGTTAGAAGGAAATTCATCAAGGGTAAGTTCTTTATTCTTCCCTTAAGTTATTCTTTTCCTTCTAAAAGCATGTTGTTTATCCTATTCTCTTTTGTTTTCTCTGTTACGTTAAAATTCATAATTGAGTTATCAAAATCACACTGCAATAAATCGCTTCCGTTAGGAATTCAATTCCTTCACTCCGACCATTCTTTTCTCTCCAAACCTGTTTAACTCTTGTCTTTCTGTAGTTATAATTCTAAGGGAAATATACGGCTCTTCTAGGGTAGGAGGGCATTTAAAGAGAATTTAATGACTAACAGCAAAAATGTCATTTTTTACCCATCTTTCCACAGTAGTGATAGACCCATCTTGGTCTAGTCAAGTTGTTGTAGTTTGCTGGAGCATAGCTGGAAGAGGTACCGGTGAAACCATAAGACTCTAGATCTTGAGCCCTAACAAACTCTATCTTTTGTTTCCCTTAACTTTAGACTAATAGTATGGCTAACTTCCACATTTAGTAAACCCTAGACTAGAGTTATCACCTGTAGTCTTATTTTTTGTCAAGATTTTCTCCAAAGATTCAATACTTGTGTTCAACATTCTAACACAAACTGATTCCTTTTTTGTCTTGACTTGTGATAGTACACGCTTTAATTCTACAATAGTAGAAATGAGTATGTGATTGTCAGCAATCAGAGTTTCTATCCTTTTCTTTTGCACATTAAGAGCTTTCTGATCATCTTTCCACGTCTCAGATCTTATCTCATTAAAAAACTTTTCTGCATATACCTTATTCTCAGATGCTCCACCTGATGAGATGTCTGAAGAGATGTTACTAACAAAGGCCTTAACATCCTCTTCTGAATCACTGCTTTCCTCTGAATCATCATCTGCCAAAGTTAACATGTATCATTTGCTCTGTCTTTTCAGAAACATGGGACACTTAGCTTGAATATGGTCAATACCACCACTCTCTACATTTGAAAATTTTCTCCTTGAAGGAGATTAAGTTACCTGACTTGTCAATGTCTTTCTTACTGTTATGAGATTTGAATTGATTGGGCAGAGTGGAACTACTTGCCTTGTTGAACGAGACAGACCTCTTACCAAATCGCTTAAGAACATGATTAAATTGTTTAGATAGCAGAGCAATCGATTCAGCAAGGGAATCTTCAGATTCCTTATCAGAATTAACAGTTTCCTCTTTAACTGCTGAGTTGAGAGAAATTCTTCTTTTCAGTTTTTCCTTCTATAAATATTTCAAAAGTAAGTAGGGAACTGAATAATTCATCTACTCTCAGTTTTGATATGTCTTGAGCTTCCTCAATGGCAGTAACCTTCATTTCAAATCTCTTGGGAAGAGATCTAAGCACTTTACGAACCAATTTTTCTCCGAGAGAGAATGACTCATTTGCAATATCTAGCAAACGTACATTAAATTCAGCAATAGATTTTTCTTCATGCATTCTTAGGTTCTCAAACTTGGATGTCAACAGTTGCAGCCTTGATATCTTTACTTTTGAAGTTACTTCATGAGCAACGGACAAGATATCCCATGCCTCCTTAGTAGAGACACGGGCGTTGATGAGTCTAAATATGTTACGATTAACTCCATTGAATATGACTTTCAAGGCACGAGAATTCACTAGTGAGGCTTCATCTTCTTCTCTAGACCATTGCGACTCTGGCTTCAAAAACTCCTCTCCGTCTTAAGTTTTGGTGGAGGGATGAGTCCAACCGGAGATAGTAGCTTTCCGAGTTGAGTGATCAATCGAATTTGGAAAAGCAGTCATTCGAGCTTTTCAATAAAAATAGTTAGTTCTATCATCAAGAACAGGGGGACGAGTGATAAAGCCTCCTTCTTTAATTTCTCCATGATCGAGGCACCTGAGATAAAGGTGACCCACTATGATACCAATTGAAAAAGCGATAGAAGACTATTCACCTAATATATGGATGTCCCACAGAAAGCAGTCACGACAACCGTAACATCCAAAAATACAAGTGACAAAAGAATAAGTAAAGATACACAGGAGTTGGTAACCTTGTTCGGTGATAACCACCTACGTCTGGGAAGCTGAGTGCCCAAGAAAGATAATCCACTAATATTAAAAACTTAAGCAGTTTACAATGTAGCACTTATTTGTAAATCATGATACTATAGTGGCTCACGTAGAGCTTAACTCTCTGATCACCTAGGCTCCCCCTAGATGTAAGACTCCCTCTCAACTGAAGTTAGGCTTCCCCTAAGTATTTTAATATTAGCTTCTAACACTTTGGTACCCCACAGTATGTGAGACTCTTCTCACGATGTATCTTTCCTCAAGTTAGTGAACTCTCTTCACCAAAGCTGAGTCATAGAATCCCCCTACGACTGAGAATCCCTTCTCCAAAAGCTATGACTTAGGCTCCCCCTAAGTCTATGAGAACTTCGACGTGTTGCACTCCAATGGAAGAACAGCTTGCACAGCGAAAGGTTATCAAAGAGCCAGAAAACAACCTAGAGCAAAACAACCGTTCCAATAGAAAACCCTTGTAGAGACAGAATAATATTTGGCTTACCCTAAAAGGTTAGCCAACATTCCTTCATAAACCATAATTCAAAAAGGAAACAAACCCCAACAACGAATTAGAAGGTAGTCAGACAATAAAGGAAAATATCGGGTTGAAAATCTCCACCGGATATGTTTAGATAAGGAAAGTATTCTGCAGGAAAGACTTATGATGTCAAAACAGATGTTAAGGCTTTATTTGATACATCCGCAAAACCACTGCCTTAGAGAATTGTACTAGAGTCAATAGCCAAACCTCCAACACTATGGTTCCCACGTTTCTTGAAGAAACACTTGCGAATTCTTAGCAAATCCTAAACATGTTTTTGAAAACTATTTGTTTTTTTTAGTTCTCAAAATTTAGCTTGATTTTTTAAATTCTTAGTTGAAAGTGGATAACAAAACAAAGAAACTTATAGGTAGAAATAGTGTTAATATGCTTAATTTTAAAAAAAAATGGTTACTCTTTTTTTTTTCTTTTCGAAGAAAAATTGATATTATTAAGCCACAAGGGCAAGATCATTACAGTCTTTATTAGCCAGGTCTTTTAACCAACAAGGAAAAGACTCAATCCAAATTCCTGAACAAATCAATAATTTAGCCTTCTTTGCAACACAGTCAGCTAAACCATTAGCATATCTTTTTACAAAACAAAAGGAACAGACACTGAATTCAAGTTCAAGCCTCCAGATTTCATAAAGCCAACAAACTTCTTCATTTGAAGTAGATGAGACTCTGTTGATCAAGTTCACAGCTTGAAGGCAATCGGTTCCACAATAATGTGGGAGATATTACATTTTTTTGCCAAACGGAGACCTTCTAGAACTGCTAGTAGCTCGACCAGAGGGGTTTCAAGAAAACTCCTTAAGTGATTTGCAGCTGCTGCAACAAGCTCCCCATTTGAATTCCTGTTTACTGCACTCCAACCAATAGTCGGAGGTAAAGCAGACCACGCTGCATCCACATTTAATTTCATTACATCCTCAACAAGAGGGCTCCATTTTTCAAAGGACTTCTCACCCTCAGATTTGGGCCGAGAGTCCCTCGCCAAATAGTCCATCTTCATTTTCCTTGAAACTTCATCAAAATAATTCAGGATCCAGTTGCTACGGGACTCCACATTTTCAATGGGATTCTTATTTATGAACTTGTTTCTGTCAGACTAGATTGACCAACAACAGATCGCAACAAGTTCAAGCTCCGACTGGGAGCAGGAATCATTAAGCAAAATCCATCTATCCAAGAAATTACAGTTAGGATCCCCTAGAGGATGAAATTTCTTCCATACCCCAAACAAAGAACATGATCAACAGATTCCCTTTGTGCTAAGCAAAATGGGCAAGAAGGTATAACTTGCATTCCTCTTTTGATTAAATTATCTCTGATAGGCAGAAAATTGTTAAGAGCTTCCATAAAAAATGGCGGATCTTATTTGGGATGTTTAACTTCCACAACTTGCTCCATATCCCCTTCATGTTATTGTCACTGGAAGAAGCCTTCACAATATTTGTGTTTACGAAAAGTTTGTAACCACTTTTCACTATGTATCCTCCTTTCTTGTCATAGTGCCAGAATAGGCTATCTTTTAACTTTTTACTAAAAGGAATTCCCCTGATGATCATACAATCTTCTTCATTAAAAACTTCTCTTAAAAGGAAGTCATTCCAAGTATCATTTGGGAGGATAAAATCAGCAACATAAAGGTTTTCAAACTGAGGTTGGATCAAAAGTGGTTTAAAGGTGCTAGGACGAGGAAGCCACAGATCCTTTGAGATACTAATAGTAGATCCATCTCCAACACAAAATCTTAGACCCTTTTGCAAAAGGTTCCTTCCCCATAATAAACTTCTCCACACAAATGATGGATTGGGCCCTAACTCAGCAGAAAGAATATCACTATTTACAAAATAGATGTTCTTCAAAACCAATGCAACTAAAGAATTGGGATTAGATAGCATCCTCCAAACCCGCTTTGCAATCAAAGCTTGATTAAAACCCTCCAAATCCCTGAAATTCAGTCCACCACACTCCTTTGGAAGGCACATTTTACTCCATTTATACCAATGAATCTTCCTATGATGAGGGGAGGATCCCCACAAAAAACGAGCAAAGATTCTAAAGATTGCATCACAAAAGGACCTTGGCAAATGGAATAGGCTCATGGCATAAGAATGAAGAGTTTTCCCCACACTCTTTATTAGAATCTCCTTCCCAGCTACTGAGAAAAGCTTTTGCTTCTAGCCCTGAAATTTTCTGCTAATCCTCTCCAAAAAAATGAAGTTAAAATCTCTTGTTTGGCTCCAAGAAAAACAAGAGGGCAGCCCCAAATAAGAACCAAAATCCTTCACAGAATTTACTCCTAGGATACTACTCAGAAAAGATCCTCTAGCATCCACCACATTTGGAGAGAATAACATAGCTAATTTGTTGAGATTTATGCATTCACCAAAAATAGTCTCATATTGTAGAAGCAACAACTGCTTAAGATTTACACATTCCCTTTCATTTGCTTGGCAAAATACCAAGCTATCATCCGCAAAAAAAAAGATGTGAGACTCAAGGGCCATTTTCAGAAAAAGAAACACCAGTAAGTCTCCCCTCATTATTAGCTTTTTGTAAAAGAAAAGACAAACCTTCAGCCACCAAAAGGAAAAGGTAAGGGGAGATCAGGTCTCCTTGGCGGATTCCTCTGCTAGACTTGATCAAACCTTTTGCTTCTCCATTGATCAACACTGAAACTGCTCCATCGAGATATAATCCAGTATTAGATCAACAAAAATTTTGTCAAAACCTAGTTGGAGCATTATTTTTTGAAAGAAAATCCACTCAACTCTGTCATAGACTCTGCTCAAATCTAATTTAACTGTTGCAATCCCCTCCCTTCCCCTTACTTTATTGTTTATTTGGTGGAGATATTCATCCCCAATAACTACATTATCAAGAATCGACCTATCAGGAACAAAGGTCGATTGACACACTGATATTATTTCATCAAGGACAGACGTCAGTCGATTTGCAATTGTCTTAGTTACAATTTTATAGTTTACATTGCATAAACTGATTGGCCTGAACTCACCCATTGAAATTGGATGTACAACCTTAGGAATGAGAACAATATTCGTTTGGTTTCAACCTTTGATACTCCTTCTGTTATTTAAAACCTGGAAGCAACTCTCCACTATTTTAGGCCCCACAATATCCCAATATTTCTGATAGAACAACGCTGGAAAACCATTTGAGCCCGAGGCTTTTGTTAGGAACATTTGCTTAATAGCAAATTCAACTTCAACCTTTGTATATGCAGCTGTCAACAAACTATTCATTTCCCCGTTCACTCTAGCTTCCAATTCTTCCAAAGCCTCATTTATTACCTCAACCCGGGAAAGAGAGGAAGTAAAGATCTCCTTAAAATAACTAGTGAAAGTTTCCTCAACCACCCCATCATTCTTAGACCATTCACCCAAATTATTCTGGATGCTTCGGATCTCATTTACCTTCCTTCGTAGAGAAGCTTTTTTATGGAACCACTTCGAGTTCTGATCACCCCACTTCAACCACTCTTCTCTAGACCTTTGCCTCCAGTAGATCTCTTCTTCTTCGAGTAATTTGTCCAACTCCAATTCAACTATATGAACATCATTAAAATCAACCTGGGAACAATTCGCATATGCATCTTCTAAGGCCTTTTTACACTTTGAAATTTCATTTCTCCTCCAGTTGAGGTGCTGTCTTCCCCAAGGCAGAAGACTGTTAGAACACAAAGCAAGATTTTGATTCAAAGAAGCCTCACCAGCTTCTAAACCCCAATTGCCTGACTCTTCAATAATAGTTCTGCATTCCGGCAATAAAATCCAGCCTTCTTCAAATTTGAAGCTCCTAGATCTCCTCTTCTGGTATGACAACTGAGAATTCTCCAACCTGATTTCAATTGGACGATGATTAGAAAAGAACCAATTAAAGTGTAAAACTTCAGCACTCTCAAAAAGCTGCCCAAAAGAAATAGTCCCCACAAAACGGTCCAATCTCTCCCAAACTCTCCCATTTCTTCCATACCATTCCAGGTAAACTTCGAACCTTTATAGCCAAGATCTATAAGACAACAGTCACCAAGCACTTCTCTAAAAATTTCCAGCATCACCCTATCCTTCAGCAAGCCCCCAAACTTTTCATAGTTCCAACAAATTTCATTAAAATCACCCCCTATTAACCAGGGGGTATTGTTATTAAACTGTAGCCTTCGTATCAAATTCCAAGCGCTTTCTTATGAGTCTCTAGGTGCCCATATATTCCAGTGAACCTCCACTTCTTCCCGTTCCATTCAGTCCAAGCATCTATATGATTTTGGGAGAATGAACAAACTCCCACAAAAGCATCCCCTTTCCATAATAAGCACAAACCACCTTTTGCACCTTCACTCCTTACTGTCAAACAACCTTGAAAAGTACAAGCAGATTTAACTCTATTCGTCACATTCTCCTTGAATTTTGTTTCTGATAAAAACATAACCATAGGATTTCTAACACGAGCTAACTCGCGCACTGCTCTGAATGCTCTGGGGTTTCCCAGGCCCCGAGCATTCCAGCAAATAACACTCATGGATCCTGGCAGGGTTGTTCCCCAGACACTGCCAATTCAAAATTCATCATCAGACTAGTTTTAATTTCCTCCCAATCGTGTCCTCTGGCCTTCTTCTTTCTCATCACTTCCTCTTGATCAATCTTCCTCTTTTCCTCCTCCATAGGATAATCGACTCCTTATAGAGGAATTACAGTTCTCGCCCTCTACTTCCAACTACTTTTTTTCTTCAGGCCTGTAATCTCAACCACATCATCTGATAAATTTACTTCCTCTCTTCTTTTAGTTTCCATCTTCTGCAAAGCACCCAAATTTACCAAGTCTGGTGGACAAGAAAATCTCCTTTCATAAACGTTCTCATGACACTCAGTGGAGAGATTTAAATCAAAGCCACAAACGTCATCAAGAATGGGATTCTCTATCTTCCCCGAGTTCTCTTCAAGAGCTTCAGCACCACCATTAACTTCCCCTTTTTCCTGCCTTTCTTGGCTTTTTCCATTGTTCTCTTTAGTAAGCCCATTCAATGACACACTCTCATTAGCTGGACTTGCCTCTTTTTTTGTACTTTCTCTCGAAGGAGAAGATGGTTTTCGACTTGATTTTGGTCCTCCAAAAAATTTAAGCCAAGAACCATATTAGATTTTGAACCCAGTACCACCTTCCACTTGGCTTCTCAACCTAGTGCACTCTTTGAACAAATGGCCAATGCACCCACAATTGAAACAAAAATCTGGAAGCCTTTCATAACAGATTGAAAATCATCGCCCACTTGGAAAATTTTCAGATTTTATTAAGATTCCCCTCTGCAAAGGCTTTGTAATGTCCAACAAAACTTTAAATCTTAGACTTTCACCCCAGCAAAAATCATCTTGATCACAATCCACCTCGTCATAAAAACCGAACACGCTTCCTATCTTCTGCGCTATACTCTTGCTCTGGGAACTCAAAGGTAAATCTAAGACACGAACCCAAAAAGAGGCAAATTGGAAGCTGTACTCCGAGACTTTCTTGTCATCCACAGGTAGCTCCAATACAATCAAGAATCTATAAAAGTGCCATGGGCCTGACTTCAAAACCCACTCTCTATCTCCCTTCGTCTCAAAATTGAAAGGGAATAAATTCCTTCCAACACTAACAATCTTGAATTTTCCGAAGGGGTTCCAAGCATTTTTTAGAGAGTTATTTAGCGCGTTTGTAGTAATCACTCTATTCGCTAAAAGTTTACCCACTAAACAATGATCAAGTTGAAAACTTATTGAATCCACCTCCTCCTTTTCACGATCAACAACCGACTCCAATTCCCCATTCGTCAAACTCAGTTTACTCCAATCCTTTAGAAATTTCTGAAGCCATTTCGATTTTACCCAGGTTACAAAAGAATCTTCCACTACCCAAAAACAGACAGCCCAAGATTTTTGACTAAAACCTCCAACTCCCCGAAGATTCTTCGAGAAATCTTGAAAACACTAAGATTCTCTATTTCAATTATTGTACTTGAAAAAAATCAAATGGTTACTAAACTAGGTCTAAGATAAACTGGTTGAGATGAATTTTTATTAGTTTTTTCTAATCAATTATATCTACCAAAATTATGCATAGTATCATATATCACAATTTAAATGTACAAAGTATTGACGTATAATAAAGAATATATATATATATATATATATATATATATATATATATATATATATATGAGATTTAGATCAGTACGCTTTAAATAATTTTTTGAAGTGACTAAGAGTAATTTTTTGAAGGCAGTTAAAATGCCATTCCAAACCATTGGCTCTTATCAAAGCTTCAAAGGGTTGTGTGCATGCACATCACCTTAATTCTTCTACTATCTGTCATTTTAAAATTTCAAACTAAAAATAGTCTCGTCAAATTAAATGATGGAAGAGGTGAATGAACTTACATTTAGAATACAAAGAATTAAAAGGCATTAAATTTGTGTTTGAAAAAAGTATATGGCAAAAATCAAAATAATTGATTTTGGAAGGGAAGAAATGAACGATTGATTATTGTTGGACTTAATATATATATATATATATATGAAAATGCATGAACATGTGGGGTGTTAAAGAAGGATTCAACTACCCATGTCTTGATTGAATTAATAATGGGATATTTTGACATTTGGGCTATAAAAATTTCAAGCAAAGTTAGATCGATCAAAGCATTTCAAATGCTCATACCAAACCACCAAGCATATCTTTTATTATAATTTAATGTAGGTCACATTCATACAACCTAGCATATAATTAATCTTCCCTCTACCCTCTGCTGTGTTTGGTTTCTTAATTTTCATCAAGTACTTAAAGTTATGATTATGAAATGCCTAAAACAACGTAGCCCAGAGGTTTCTACATATATAGTCCTAAACGGACTAACAGATGTGTTTAGAACTATATATGTCGAAACCCAAGCTGTTTTTTTTTTTTTTTTAATAAATGGACAAATGAGTTAGTTGTTTTCTATAAAAATCAAGTCGAATTAATAGGTAGCCCTTCTTCTAAATCAAACATTTTTTTACCAAAAAAAAGCCCTACAAAACCACCTTCTTATTATTATTTTTTTAACCATCTATTTGTTTTGTTTTGTATTTTTGGGTAATTGTTTTAAATGGTAAAATTGGTAGAAATATAGCAAAATGTCATTTTCTATCCATGATAGATAGTGATAAACTACTATAATCTATCACTGTCTATCAATGATAGATAGCGAAATTTTACCATATTTGAAAATAATTTGGCTCATTTTGCTATATTTGAAAATAGTCCGTATTTTTGCTTGTTTAGTTTTTTTTAGTACAATAGGGGTGGGGGATTCGAACGGCAAACTTCTTAGTCACTAACATAATATTGTATGTCAGTTGAGTCATGCTCACTTCAGCCTGTCATTCGTGATTTTTTAATAATTAAGTCATCGATTAAAGTAGTTTTTTTTCTCTTTTTAAATGGGGGTTTAAAAACCAACATGGATTGCTTACGTCTACAATATACAATACACACATTTCTTGCATTTTTTTTTTTTTTTTTTTGGGTTGAAGTTTACAATCACCACAACCAACGGATTAATTTGAAACTTTCTTAAACGATTAATGGTTTGCCCTATGTTTTGAAATATACTTCTAAGTAAATATATGCCTCTGACTTTGTTTTTTGGGTTGATATTTCGTCTGTATATAACAATTTATATATGGGTATACGTGTTAATTATCGTATATATCTGCTCAATTCTGAATTTTTATTTCATATAGAATTCACACTATGGTAATAACTACACAACAAAATATAATATTGAATAGAAGATCTAATTTCAAAGATGGACAAAATTTGTAATTTACAAGAGATTCTATTTGATACAATGCATTGATTATCCATATATTATGTATACATCATATCTCGTTTCAACAAGGATATTGTAAACTAACATATGCAGTTGACTATTTTGAAACAAACTAGTGGAAACCTTTCATATATTAGCTAATTAATTTAGGGCGGTTTTCAAATATAGAAAAATGAGTTAAACTATTTACAAATATAAAAAATTTTACTCTCTATCAGCGATAGACCGTGATAGAATTCTATTGCTTGAGCAATCGATTTTAGTATCGCTTAAGCAATAGAGTTTTAGAGCGATAGACGTCTATCGTGGTTTCTATATTTGCAAATAGTTTGATATTTTCTGTTTATAGTAATTTCTCGTGTGCATTATCAAATATGCAGTTTTGTTGGATTCCGTCACCCTCTATTATTATACTAACAACAAAGAACGAATATGCAGTTTCAGTAATCTTCATGTGCAATAAATTCATGTATAGTTATCACTCATACAGAGTTGCCATGCTACAATACTGATAACTGCACAATAGAATATAATATCGAATATAAGATACATATATACTTGTTAATATAAGATGTGAAAACATGAATTTCAGAAACGAACAAAATTTTGTAAGTTACATGAGAATAATATATATATTTGATACAATGCACTATATATATATATATATATATATATATATATATCATGTAAACATCATAACTCGTTTTAACAAATATACTGTAGTATATGAATTAAGAATCTTCAATGGTAGTTAACAAAATACCATTAACATTTCAATTTCAAATAAAAACATACATATGGCATACTATAAATACTATCAAGGTTTAAAATGTTGATGTTAACGAAAATATCGAGGTTTTAATTTTACGAAAATTTTGATGAAAATATTGATAAAATGTCGATTTTGATGAATATTTCTAGAAAAGTTATAAAAATAAAAAATAAAAAATAAAAAAATAAGTTTGAATTAGTAAATAAACATTTTATGATTTTTAAACAAGTTAACATGTCTACTATTTATATTATACTTATATTTAGTGACATTTTGTTGATTATTTTTTATGTTTCGTGGATTTTCTTACGATATAATGAAAGTTCCAATTCACCTCTTATGTCGATATCGAACTTATGAAAACATGAAAATATCGATGAAAATATTGACCTATCAACAAAAATTTAATACTATATGAATATTACGAAGAAATGTACCCATTATATATTGTGAAATAAAAAATTATGGATCCACGATAGTGGTTGGAACTATGTGTATAGTCAAAATGGAGAAGACATTCTTACTAAAAGTGCACCTAATGCTGAGTGAGATTTTAATTACTTACCTATCAAATCACCATAATAATCTATATGCAAATTAGGAAAAACTTTAAAAAATTAAAATGACAATTAAATTTGGTCGATCTACGAAAAATTGGTTGATTCTCATTTCTGACAAGGGTATTATGGTATTAAAAAAAAACAAATCCTAGTTGCGTAAGAAAAATCTAGTGTTTGGATATCTTTAAAATTACGCCCTTGCATTGGTCTATTTCACTAAATATTTTTGAATTTTATGATTTAAAAGATTTTTACACGAAAAATCCTTTCTACACTATATACTTTATAATAGAAAAATTATTATAAATGAAAATATATCAAACTGTTTATAAGTATAGAAAAAATTTACTGTCTATCATGATAGACCGCGATAGACTTTTCTATCACAACTTCTATCACTCAGTGATAAAAGTCTATCGCAGTCTATCGAGATAGACAGTTAATTTTTTTTATATTTGTAAATATTTTGGCTCATTTTTCTATATTTGAAAATAACCCTCTATAATGTCTTAAATTTTGAATTATTTTCAATAAGAGTTTTTAGCTTTAATTTTGGACCAATTTAACTTTTTTACCATTATTTCAAAATTTTTAAAATATTTAATTATTTTCTTATTACATCATTTCAAATTTTGACTTTGTTTTTGTTATTTATTAATTTCGGTTCATATTCATTCAACGAATAATATTTCAAATTAATGTTTCAGTTCTTTTACGGGAATTCTTTTTTTTTCTTTCATATTCCTGGCTGAAAATGATGACTTTTCCATTGAGATCTCAAGTGTATGTCATATATACTAGTAATATACTAAAAATGTAAATATACATCACATATACCATGGTTTAGTTTTTTGTGTGTTTACAAATATATTGGAAAATATAAATATTCATCACATATATTGTTCGGTGTATAGAACCATAAATATGCTATTTTTCCTAGCTAAATTTGGGCTCGTTCATGAATTTTATGTGTTTATTATGCTATTTTGTAGGTTTTGAGCAACTAAAAGGTAGAACGGACCATTAGAGTCGAAACGGGACAAAAACGAACCAAAACGGAGCTCCGAAGTTTCAACCATGAAGAGAGAGAAGCAAAAAGACCAAATTGCCCTTGAAGAGCGTAGCTACACCCTGCTAGACGCGCTGCGGTCACAATCATACTTGAAGTAAGTAGATTGTGACCCCGCTAACAAGTGGGGCGGACAGTGTAAGTGGCAACACGGGAGTGTCGACACATCTGGCAACGACAGAGGGCCAAGACAAGTGTCATGATGCGACCGAGGAGGACGGTGCATCATCCAACACACCAAGATAAATGGGCAAGCATGCCAAGTCGAGCATCAAGCGAGAATACAAGCATCAGCGCCATTGGCAGTGTCAGTGACAAGCTCAGTGGGAGCCAGATGGGGCCCCAGGCCATTTCCTCAAAAGAAGGAGTTTCGTCGTGAGTTTGGACGAGCGGCTTTGGAGTTAGAACCATATTGATGGAATATGGAAGCGCGTCGAATTTCATGTCAATCAAAGTTCAGACGGGCGCTGTACAAAACTTGTGACGAGGTAGCACTGTTAACGTTCATCGGTGCCAAGGTGAGAAATGCTCAGAATGTACTATAAGGGGAGGCATGGTGTCAGCTCTCCACCACCCCTGGGTCTGATGGCTTAAGCGAGCTACCCTATGGCACAGACATATGTCATGGCGTGGGCGAGCGTTACGAGACAAGAGTCTCAGGCGTCTTTCATTGAGAATGGATCTCGTGGACAGTGTCGGACGGCACGGGTGTGCCGACATTGCGCTTTCTCCCATGGGCCGGAGGTTCGATTTAGCACCCACTATGCCGTTTTATATCGGCAAATGATTTACCATGGACACGAGAGGGTTTATGCCTTGATATGTCCGGATAGATGGATGCCCGGGTGGTTCCGATGTTGAAAATATGCCCATGGGGTAGTTGTGACGATTCTCGACAAACAGACCCGAATCGGAGAGAGAAAGCCAACAACCTTAGCCTGATGTAAAGGCAAGGTCGAGTTGTAGGACTTGGCCTAGATTAAAGGCAAGTCAGATGGAGTTTCTTGATGGAGGGAAGTACACGTACAGGTAACGTATATGTCTGAATAGAGTTCAGTTCCGCATGAGCTCAGTTCGGTTGAGGACGAGAGAACCTCGCCTAAGGTCCGACGAAGCTTCAAAAAGAATGGAGAAAAGAATATTGGGGCTTGAGTTCCCTTAAGGCTGACCATGTACGAGTGACTGTCATGGTGCCGAACGGTTGGAGAAGCCCGACCGTGACACTGCGCTACGCTCAAAGGGCAATAGACGTTCAAGTCATGCAGCGTAGCTACACAACCCTAGAGCGTAACTTCGCTCTAGAGATTGACGAGATTGAGACACGCGGGCGCGCAACGTTTTAAGGCTCGAGACTTACGCTGCGGCAAAGGTCATGAGCGTAGCAACACTCTCCTTAAGTGTCGCGACACTTTGACCTGTTATAAATTTGATTTTTTCGATTTTTAGAGAATCTCTTCCGGGCTTTCAGCCCCCAGCCTAATTTTCTCTTCTTCTCTTTTTCTTCCCTTTGTAATTCTTTATTCTTAGGTGTATTTGATAATTGTAAAGCTTATCTTGGACCGATCTCGTGGTTAAAATTGAGTTTGTTTTCTCTTTCTTTAAAATCTCTCTCCGTCATTGTGGTTTTTCCACCCTCTTCAGTGTAGCATTGTATAGCCACCCCGAAACGGATAGTGGTTCTCTACGGATAGTGGTTCTCTATTTGGCATTATCACTGCCGTTATACTGCCTTATAGTGGTTGGAGGTTTTGAGAGTTGTCTTTGAGTTTCTTGTTTAAATCTTGAATATCCCATTTATTTTGACTTTGGTTTTAATTACTCATGACACTTGGATGTTGGATTCAGAATTTGGTGAACATTAGCGTGTTGTCCAAGTGTGAAGGATCATATTGGGTGATTTTCTATATGTATTTTAAGACTTTTAAGGTGAATTTACCAGTTGAAATCGAATCTTAATGGTGGAATTAAGTTGTTTATGGATATTGGCGAGTTTGAGTTTAACCTTTATGTTTCATTAAGGTTTCGAAGCGAGGTTTCATAAGTTCAAGGAGATTTATCTCGTTAGTGTTTATATTTAAAATCGAGGTAAGTGGCTCTTTCGATGATGACTTTAGGGCCTAGTGGTTATGAATGATCATTAATTGATTATCGACTATGTGTTAGTGTGCTATATTTGATATATGCATACATGTATGTTCCACTATTTCTGTTTTGTTAATACATGTATTATTGTGTGCTTGAAATCGATTTGGTGTGATGACAAATCTTTTATTGGTGCAATGTGCGATCCTATTTTGTTTTGTTTACGGGCCATGTACATTACTCATCTATGTGTGACATAAATGTGCATGACTGAAATTGATGTGATTTGATCGCAAATCCACTATTAACATTTGATTTCAACCGGTAAATTCATCTTAAAATTCTTAAAATATTTATCAAAAAATTCAACATCCAAATGTTAGGAGTAAACACAAAGTTCCATCTAAAAAATCAATTGACAACGAGAGAAAGTAACTCATGTATCTTTTAAAGATTGTGAAACTTCTCCATCTTTTCAATGAGTCCCCTTTATGATAATGCCTCTTTAGGTTCACTATTTTAGGGTCAAATCCCCCCTCCTCCCTCCACCTTTATTTTTTTGGATTGAATACTTGTTTGAGCTTCCATAGACTATGATACCATATTATATAAACACGAAGTTCTATCTTCAAATAATTGGTAATGAGAGAAATAACTCGTGTATTTCTAAAAGATCGTGAAGATTCTTAACAAAGATTTCATAGAGTGGTTTGGAAGGAAAAAGATATTAATCCATTATGCATAAAATCCCATACAAAAATTATATAGCTTTGTATAATGTCAAAGACTTCCACATATATCATAATTGAATAAGCTTACAATAGTTCTGCATATGTCAACAAATTCATCAACAATGGCTAGTATAGTTAACTCGCATGTAAATTATGAACTCTCAACCAAAAGATCTAAGTTTTGAATCCTTCCTCCTATCTGTTGTGAACTAAAAAAACATAACTAGTGATACAAAAATACACTAATAATAAGAAATATAAAGTAGAATTTATTCTCAAAGCTAAGCAAGCACACACACCAATACATTAAAATAAGGGGATAGAAAGAAAGAAAGAAATTAATGAAAAGGAAAATAGAAATACCAAATTTGGGGGGCTATTAATTAATTAAGAGGAGATGAAAAGGGGTGATGGAAGAGTTAATTAATAAAGTGGTGGAAGAATGACAGTGAGAACAACAGTGGCAGCATAGAGAAGAAGAAGAAGGGCAGTGAAGTTGACAATAAGACCTTGTTGGGAATGCCCTAAACCCAATGTGTTGAACCTTTGAAGTAACCCTAATTCAGCATTGCATGTTGCTATTAAGAATATGAATATTCCAAAGTAAATATGCCATGGCATTATGTTGCTTCTCCTTCTTGATTCTGCTCCAGGGAAGAAGTACACAATGAAACCAAATATCCACTGCACAACAATTATATAGCTACTTTCATATAACACATTATATCAATATATTAACAAATACTACTTCTTCAAGAAAAACCCTAATTATTTTTTTTTTTTTTTCATTTTAGGTTTGACTTTCTAAACAATACTTATTTTTAGATTCAAAAAGTAATTTGCAAAAACTTCACCTAGTGGGAGAACGTTCTAAAGGTGAGTTGGGGATTCATTTTTTTTTTCTTTTTTTTTTTTTTTTGGAGAGAGTACTAATAATGTTTTTAAGTGAATGATACTTAATTTAGACCCACTTGAAAACCAATTCATTTTTAGTTTTTTTTAATCAAATTCAAAAAATATAAACAAGTTTTTCAAAACTACCCTACATTTTTAGTTTTCAAAACTTAATTGACATGATTTTTTTTTTAATATCGATAACAAAATAAAGACATTTAGGAGTGAAAATAGTATTTATAAACATAAATTTGAAAAATTAAAAAATTAAAAGCCAAATAGTTATTAAATTCGGCCTCTTAATTAATAGTGTGGATCAACTTCGGTAGAAAATAAAAAACAAACTTTCAATTTTTGTATAAAGACATTTGGATAATTTAATAATTTAGATACCAAAAGAGTGGTTTTTTTTATAAAAAAATTAATAAATAAAAATCATATTTTTAAAAGTAAAGAAATTCTTGAGACTTAATTAAAATGAACTTTTCAGTGATTAAAAAAGACTTCAAAATTGTTGTAAAGAAAAAAACATATTTATAATTAATATAATCACTTTGAATATAGTATAACTAAAAAATATTATAATTTAAATTATTTTATAGAAAATGAAAGGTATATAAAAACATTTTCATTGAATTTTTTTTAAAATGTGCTTAAATTACAATATAACACATATTCCAAAATATATCTCCTTTTTTTTAAAGACATTCAAAATATATCTTAAATGAGTGTTTTTGGCTGAACTAAAAATGTTATCAGCATTATATAAATTATATAAATTACTTAAGACACTAGTAAGCTCTAGCATAGGTTGGAAAGTTTAAACATATTCCTCCCACATTTGTAATATAATGCTAGTCTTGTAAAAGAAAAATGTACAATAAAAACAAATTACAAAACTTTAGTCTTTATACATTCAAAAGTACGTCTATTTAGTTTGATGAACACCGAGTGGGTATCATCTCGAGGTCGGGCGATATCTTGCATTAAAATTAATGTATGTTTTCAAAATATAATGAAGGATCAAACTTTGAAAAAGAGAGAGGGAAAGGGGACAAACCTGAAGAGCATACAAGGAAATGGCAATCAATCCAAGCCAAGAGTGCAATGAAAGAAGATCAGTTATTTTGGTTTCATGGTGAAACTTGAAAGCCAAACGAACCCCAAAAATTCCAGCTGCTAATGCCATTAGATGCAAAACCAAATGCACCACTTTTCTCCAATACTTTGTTGCTGGTATTGATTTGTATGCCATTATAGCTGTCCCCCACAAAAACCATATTATATTCTATATATTAGTCTTTCCACATAATTAATATGCATCTTTATTATGATTTGTAACTATTTTTTCTTGATTTCATTTAAAATCAACTCAAAATCTTATATATTAAATCATGTATTTTTATTTCGGGTGCTACTATCAATTTTTTATTTCAATATATTTTTTCTAATATTACATTAATTCATGCATTTAAATAAGTTTTATATATTCATGCATTAACATTCTAAACATTTAGAATTTTAATGGAATCTAATAGAGGAACTATCGAAATAAATTTGAAACTCTGCACTTCCACCTTATTAATTGTAATGCTGTGTGGTAAAATAGAAAACAATGAAAGATTAATGGTATTTTAAGTACCTTGTCCTCCAAACAAGATGAATCCAACCATTAAAATCACATGCAGCTGATAATAAGAAGAAAACAAAATATTGTCAACTTAATTATGCTGTACATAGAAACCACAGTTACCATCAAAATTATATCAGAGGGAAAGCAAAGAAAAGGAAGGGAACAAAAAGATTATATATACATATTAAAGTTTTTACTTCAAAGTTTGGAATCAGAATTATACATATAAGAAAATGGGTTAACTCATAGATTTAGTCCATATAATTTGGATCATAAAATTTCAATTTGGTCTTTATAAATTTAAAATTTAAAGTTAAGCCCTCTAATTTTAAATGTTTCAATTTAGTCCCTATAATTTCGAAGGTTTTAATATCATATTCATAGTTATAAACACTCACCATTATCCTTAATTTCTGTTATCTTATTGAATACGTGGCAATGTGTATGTTTTTATTTAGTTTTAATTGGATATATATAATTTGGTATATGTATGTATGTTTTTTGCTAATTTTTTAACTTTTGTGAAAGGTAACAGGTAACTTATCTACTAAGTAATCTTAAATTTTGCTAGAAAGAATATGAGTTTTTGGGTAGGTAAAAGAACAAAAGACGGAAAGGAATGATTAATTTGTGAAGTATAAACAAATCATGGAGATTAATGAAATTGTTTTAAAGATCAAATAAAAATTATAGAGAATAGATTTTTTTTATATAAAAAAAAAATCATTTCTTTTCCCTTAACTTATCAATTTATACACTTAGATAAATGTTAGTTATCTTAAATCTTAAACTTGAAAAAGTTTTGCAATTTTACCCTCTAAAAAAGTTTTTATTTGAAAATCTGTTTAAGAAATACTATCCACACATATACTATCAAATTGATGAGATTTGAAAGAGAAAACAAGATTACACAGTTAAATGTTTTTATAAAATTGATAAGAAAATGTGAGAAAATATGCCTACTTTTTAAAAATCGAAAACAAAAAATAAATAATAATTATCAAATGGGCATGAAAATAAAAAAGAGAAGAGAGAGATAGAAGAGACACTAACATTTAGAATCTTGAGCTTATTATCTGAATTGATAGCAACCCCTTCTCTAAAATGGAGGATCCAAACAAGAATGAGAGCTAAAACTGCCATGGCCACCAAATGAGCCAACAAAGTCACTGGCCTTGCCATTATCTTGAAGTTACCTCGTTTCGACGCCATTGAAATATCCCTTCAAAAAAGCTCTATATATATTTAATTTCACAAAGAAAGAGAGAGTTTTTGAATTGGATTTGAAGACAAAGATCATATATATATAGGGAATTAATGTATATTGGTGTCTCCGATTGGCCTTTGTTTATAACAAAGAGAGAGACAACCAAAGCCAAACCGCCTGAGGCCGGCAACCTAGCTTATACCCTTCTACTTTCTTCGAATTTTTCCATTCAAATGTTAGGTTAAATGGTAAGTTTGGTCGTTTGAATTGTGATGAATGAAAGTTCCTAAAGGCTTCTTCGATTACATTGCTTTGAATCTTATGATATTCTGTGTCCCATTTGGTTTTTGTGTTATATTTTTCATCCTATTATTAAATTTACCGACTCATCTGCTTAAGTTTCTAGGTCAATCGCTGATATATTATTAACCCCAAACGTTTTTAATTGAGAGTACGCACTATTGAAGATCCCTATGAGTTACTTCTCTCATTGTTAATTAGTTTCGAGATAAAATTTCATATTATCTAATATGGTATCAATGTTGGAAAAAACTTTCCATTTCTACCACATGAATAAATAAAAAAATAGAAGAGAAGTTAAAAGAAAACAATAAAACTGAAAACACAAGAATTAACGTGAAAAACTCTAAACTCGGAGAAAAATCACAGCCCAACAGAAGATAATTGAGACAATTATCACATGAATAATTTTAACTACGTGAAAAATTATTAAAATTTAACTTGAGTTAGCACACTTAAGTTTAAAGAGTTTCTAATTGAGACAATTTGAAATAAAAAACATAGATTCCTTTTATAGTGCTTAGAGCTCATCACTTTCTCTCTGATGTAAGACAATTGCACTTCTAATTCTAATATTTTGCCAAAACCCAATAATTAGTGCCCATGAAACTCAAACAGGCATTTGATCCATAAAAAAAAATAATTAGTCAAGGAGGCATCATCTTGAGGTTGTTAAGGATCCCTTGATTAAGATAGATGATTTACTTCTCTCATTATCAATTGATTTTGAGATGGATACTCCTCTTATCTAATACACACTTTATGCTAGTTGAAATATGCATGCTTTTCACTTATTGGATACATCTTTAAAAGTTTAAGAATTAAAATTGTAAATTAATTAAAAAATTTATTTTTCTTTCTACTATTCATTTTTCATTAACCATATATTTACGATATTTTAAACTGGATTTAATTAAACATAAAATCTTGTGAGCTTAGACCAAAAATAGATAATATTCAAATATTTTGAAAATATTGGAGAGAGGTTGTGTCCTAACAAGTACCTAGCTAGACTTAAAACATTATTAAGGTACAGAAATAGGAATCAGAATAGGATGAATTTAAGAGCTGAAAAGGCTAATTAAAGGTCTGTTTAGATTGATTAAAAAAAATGTTTTAAAAAAAATCATTTTTATTTAAATTTTTTTGACAAAAATTATTTAAAATACATGTTGAAAATATTTAAAAAACTATTTTTAGTGGTTACCAAAAATTTTAAATTTTTTCTAAAATAATTTATTTTCAAAACTAAATACTTTGAAAAGTCAAACTAAACACATCATAAATTAAAGGGTCATAGAAATATTTATGATCCCTTAAATTGAGGTGCTCCATTTGCGATAGGGTTTGCATACGTAAAATGGTTGGTAAAATAAATTATTTATCAATTATCAATAAATCACTTCTCAATTTACTCTAACATGAAAACAAAACTCAGCTATTTAGTTTCCCTAAAAATCTATCATCTTCTTTTAACTATTTACGAATCTCAAATTTATGCTATCATATTTATATATAACTTTTTCACGTCTATTAAAATTTTAATTGATTCAATTTTTTATAGCAATTAATTATTTTTTTTAAACTTTTACTGAATAATTTAAATTAAACAAAATTAGATATAATCTAAATCATATAAATTTTTAAATAATTATCTTACCAAACATAAATTAAATATCGATATTATAACAAATTCGTTACAAATGGAAGTCCACGAATCAAATTATTACTCTTATTAAAGTTCAACACCAAAAGATTTTTTAACCTAAGATAACATAAAAAGAAAAAAGAAAATAAAGATCATGTGTAGATTTTTGTTTTAGTTCAACAACATGCGAGAGTGACGACTTGAACATGTGATACGTAAGCATATTGTAACCACTTACCCACACTAAATTTAAATCCTTATTAAATGTTGGGTGAAATTGGAAAATATATGAGAAAAATTGAGAAATAAATAATGTACTTCTTGAAGAGGAAAAACACAGCCCAAAAACCTTTATTTGTATTTTCTAGAAATTATTAACAGATGGCTCAGAAATGTTCGGTTGTCTTCTTTAATAATGTTGATGTTTCCAGAAAGGCATTAGAGGAAAAGACAAAATATAAGAATCAACTATGATAGAATCAATGACCCATTTGTTTTGTGTAATACATCCATCACATGAATAATTTGACTGAGTCCTTGCAACTTCTCTTTCTAGCAATTGAATTTTTATAATGACAAAATTAATTAGTCATTTAGAAGTAATAATATTGATTAAAACAATTTGGTCAAAAACTTTATTTTGATCATATACTTTTTGTGTTGTTATATATTAGTCTTTTACCATTATAATATTTTAATAAATCGCAAATTTAATTTCAATCGATTAAATTTTTCAAAAACAATTTAGCCTTTATGAGTCTTCTAATGTCTTCTATGAGTCTTCTGAGCACCTCAAAGGTTCTTTGAGCTCCTCCATGGGTTCTCTTAGGTCTTCTGTAGGTTTTCTAAGCTTCTTCGTGAGACTTGCTAAGCTCTTCCTAGGTCTTTGATAGCGTTATAAAAGTGCTATCTAGCTCCACTTAATTCGAGTTCGTTACTCGGTTTCACGTGTTTAAATGATTATTTTGTAGGTTTCAAACAATTGAGAGGTAGAGCCTAGCGTTAGAGCTAAAATGACGCTAAAACGGGTCAAAATAGAGCTCAATTGCATCAACCAGGAAAAGGAGAAGCAAAACAAAGCCAATGGTACCACAGCGTCGCCTAGGCGCTGGTGCGGCGCTTTTTCTCGAGAGGCAGCATCTGTTTCAAACGCACACTGTCGCGCTCTACCTTTGAGTGTCGCGACGCTCCGAGGCTAAATGCGTGCATTCGTTCGTCAGCGCCGCGGCGCCAAGCCAAATTTTTATTAAATGACCTTAGCCGCCTAGGTTAAAAAGGGGTAAGCTAGCCGACTTCTACACAGAATTCTCTCTATTTTCTACTCTTTTCTGTATTCTTCATGTACGGGGACAAGACTTTTATGTCCATAATGAAGATTATGCGCTACCTTTCTAGCTTGGGGTTAGGGCTTTCTTCTATTTTTCATCGGCTCTTGAGGATTCGAACTTGAACATTTTACTCGTTGGATTCACTTCTATTTTAATTGAATATTTCTCATATTGTCAGACGCTTGGGGATTGTATGATTATTGCTTTAAATTTGCATGTGATAAGTGACACGAATTGTATGTTAATTAGGAAGAAGCAATAGGTTAGGTTGACGTGTGAATCGATTAAGAGAAGTATTGCTCTAATCAACTTAGGATTGAATCAAACAAATGTTTAACTAGGCGCTTGAAAGTTAAATATTCAACCTAACATTTCCCTAATTCTTAATAAATCAGTGTGAACTTGAAATTGTATGCTTTTCATCAATTCGGTTTAGACTAATTAGTTGACAAAGGCGAATAAACACGTACTTAATTCAAGTGATGAGAATTCCATGACTGAGTGTTTTGAATAGGAGAAACTCTTCACAACCCAAGCTAGACTTTCCTTTATATCAAATTTCAAACCATTTAATTTGTTTTATTTACCTTTATGTAATTTTATAATTTATTCGTAATAAAACAACTCCAAAACTCCCGTTCGGTTACCTTGGACTTTAAACCATTTGATTGAGAAATTCTAGAGCTCTCTGTGTTCGACTCGGCCTTGCCATTACACTATTTTGGTGAGTACGATATAAATTATTTGGTCCAGAATTGGGCGACGAACTTTGCGCGACAAAATTGGCATCGTTGCCGTGGAGCAAAGAAATTTCTATTTTGAAAGGTTTACAATTCTTTGTTTGTTCTTAAATTTCTCTTTCTTTGTATGACTCGATCCTCCCAGGATCGAAATTCTTTGTTGCATTTTGCAGATCTCGGTATGGAGGAGAAGAGAAGAATGAGAGAAGTTTGAGAGCAAAGAGCTCAAGAAGAACAAATCTGTGCAGAAGGCAGAATTGAAGAAGAATTTTTAAAAGAAGAAGAAGAATTAGAATCAATGGCACAACCTGCTGAGTGCACATTAAGGGACCTTGTGGCCTCAGACCTGACCCAGCAACCCTTATGCATTACCTATCTAGAGACGGTAGGTAACTTTGAGCTTAAAACTGGTCTCATTCATTTACTCCCTTCTTTTTCTATGCGTGCAGGTGATGATCCTCACAAGCACCTAAAGGAGTTCCACATCGTGTGCGATGGCATGCGCCCCCACAGTGTGACTGAGGAGTAGCTCAACCTGGCAGCCTTTGTCACACCCTCTCCCCAAATCACCCTCTTAGACCTGGAAAAAGAGCGTGAGTTACATACATCATCTATATACATTCTCTTCAATTATATACATACAAATAGAGGTTACATTATCATTTGTACAACAATACTTCTCTAATCCCAGCGTTCCACTCTCTATTATATGCCAGTCAACACAAGAATCTAGTATTTACATCTAATGGAGGATCCGCAGCCAAGATTTTGCGAGGGTAGGTCAAGCTCCTGGATACCAATCGCTACCTGGGGAGTAAGAAAAATATTTGAAAGAAAACGTTAGACATACGTCTAGTGAGTGATAGGAAATAAAACATTCCCACTAAAACATGCTTGCCTAGCATAAATGAAATTCTATGTATAAAACATCTCATAACATAGGTTTATAAACACTTTCCATCTCAAAACTTAGTTTACCATCGCTTATTCAACTAAAAACATAATTCATAAACATTGTTCTTCAATTGAACATAGTATTCTTAAATTCTTAGTTGAGGTGGAGCAAGCTCAACACTCTAAACGTCGTAATTTCATTACTGTCATGCATACATTCAGGGCTAACATGTATATATATATATATATATATATCTACATTTATATATTAACTATACCTATACAATTATTTAGGGCTGTCCTGATACGTCACCGAAGTCCTCATATATCAGGATCCCAACTATCTCGATACCGTCTCAATGTCCTTAGGTACCACCACATATTCATCACGATACCGTCTCCATGTCCTTAGGTATCGTTACATATTTATCTTGATACCGTCTCAACGTCCTTAGGTATCGTTACATATTTATTTTGATACCGTCTCAATGTCCTTAGGTATCGTTACATATTTATCTCGATACCATCTCAACGTCCTTAGGTATCGTTACATATTTATCTCGATACCGTCTCAACGTCCTTAGGTATCTGTTCGCACGAGGTTTCCTGAGAAACGTGTTTCGTGGAGTTGAACTTGAGTTTATATAAGTTTGATGCGGATGTGGTTCAATCTCTAGTATTTGATCCTCTGATTCTCTCTCAACTGTACGCGTACGCTTGATGTATGGAACCGGAGCGCGTGGATGCACGTGAAGTTGGAGTCTTGGATGGATGTGTATACGCGTACGCTTGATATATAGAAGCGGAGCACGTGGATGCACGTGAAGTTGGAGACTTGGATGGATGTTTGTACTCGTACGCTTGATGTATAGAAGCAGAGCGCGTAGATGCACGTGAAGTTGAAGTCTTTGATGAATGTATGTCTTCCAAGGAGCTTCAGTCTTCAAGTATGTTCAGCTTCAGGAGTTGGTGAGTCTTTTGATTGTAGGGAGAATTCTCTCTAGGCTCTCTGAGTCTAAAATTTCTGAACCTTATAAATGAAGAGAACTTCTCTATTTATAGAGTTCTTAGGTGGGCTTTATGGGCTTGGGCTTGATTGGTCCATGGGCCTGGCTCATTGGGCCCAACTAATTGGATTTGGGCCTTTGGGCTACTTGGGCCAAATTAAGTCTATTTTTGGACTTAATTAAATTTTAGCCCAAACATTAATAATTAATTGAACAAAAAATAATTAATTTGATCCAACGACGAGGACGGAAACACGTGGCACCATCAAGATTGCCAATTTTTGTCTTCAATTTCAATTTAGGACACATGTAACATTTAATTAGTCCCAAATTTAATTATTTTATAATTTCGCCATTAATTTGGTGAATGACGTGGCAATTTGTGATTGGTCCAAAATTTCTCCTTCAACAAATGCCCCTTTTCGAGATTTATGCGCGTATATGGTGGATGAATCTCGAAAAAGATGAAGTTGAGTCAAAATGCAAGTTGTAAATGTTCTTGAATTTGACCCTATTTGGTGTGCCAATCAAACTATGAATTTAGTACATGAGTTTGATTAAAACTCGATATAAAATTTGGAATATGGCCAAATTTAATATAGGGTAACTTCAAAGTTTGATTTGAATTTGAGATAAAATTTGGAATATGGCCAAATTTTTATTTTGGATAACTTCGAAATTTGATTTGAATTTGAGATAATATTTGGAATATGACCAAATTCTAATTTTGAGATCAATTTAAGATCCAATCTATAAGATCCGGAGATTTGAATTTGGGATAAAATTTAGAATATGGTCAAATTTTAGTTCGAGAAATTTAAAAATATATATATATATATATACCTAATTCATTAAGGAATTATGGTTTAGGATTATATATATATATATATATATATATATATATATATATATATATATATTATCGAAGTGACCTAATGAGGTAAGGAGGGAACGGAGAAGACAAATAGAATTTCGAATTCTTAGTGACAACTCCTGGAACATTGCTGTTTGCCGGAGTTCGAATCGTCGGATCATATTGAAATTTTATCAGCCTGTTCGAGAGACATAGGGCCACATTCTAAACAGTTAGATCTTTATTTTGAGCTCTAGTTTGTTCATAATCGTTGTTGTACAGAATATGTAAAATTAGAAAACTTTTTTTTTTATTTCAGTGACAGCTCCGTAAAATTGTCGTTTTTTGGAGCTTCAACCGTCGGATCATCTTGACATTTTATCCACCTGTTTGTGACATATAGAGCCACATTCTGAACGGTTAGATCTTTGTTTTGAGCATTATTTTGTTCATAATCGTTGTTGTACAGAATATGTAAAACTGGAATTTTTTTTATTTCAGTGACAGCTCCGTAAACTTGTCGTTTTCCGGAGCTTCAACCGTCGGATCATCTTGAAATTTTATCCACCTGTTCAAGACACATAGGGCCACATTCTGAACGGTTAGATCTTTGTTTTGAGCATTAATTTCTCCATAATCGCTGTTGTACAGAACATGTAAAACTGAAATAATTATTTTTTTTCAGTGACAGCTTTCGAAAAATTGTCGTTTTTTGGAGTTTCAACCGTCGGATCATCTTGAAATTTTATCCGCCTGTTCGAGACACATAGGGCCACATTCTGAATGGTTGATCTTTATTTTAAGCTTTAGTTTATCCACAATCGCTATTGTACAGAACGTATAAAACTGAGAAATTATTTTTTCTTTTTTAGTTTTTTTTTCTTTTGGAATAGAATTTTCACCCCCTAAACAAGGTAAAACTCCAAGGCAACTATTTTTTCCTTATAATATACTTTGGCTTTTTTTTTTCAGGAGCGCCTAGGTTGCCGCTTTAGCTTCTACAGAACTTGCGAGGGTCTGAGGCCATTTGATTTGTCATAAGATCCGAGCTTGTTCGCCGCCCAAAGGAACTTGTGAGGATCTGAGGCCATTTAATTTTCAATAAGATCCGAGCTTGTTCGCCACCCCAAGGGACTTACGAGGGTCTGAGGCTATTTCATTTGCCATAAGATCCGAGCTCGTTCGCCGCCCAGAGGAACTTGTGAGGATCTGAGGCCATTTGATTTGCCAGAAGATCCGAGCTCGTTCGCCGCCCCGAGGGACTTGCGAGGGTCTGAGGTCATTTGATTTGCCATAAGATCCGAGCTCGTTCGCCGCCCAGAGGAACTTGTGAGGATCTGAGGCCATTTGATTTGCCACAAGATCCGAGCTCGTTCGCCACCCCAAGGGACTTGCGAGGGTTTGAGGCCATTTGTTTCCCATAAGATCCGAGCTCGTTCGCCGCCCAGAGGAACTTGGGAGGGTCTGAGGCCATTTGATTTGCCATAAGATCGGAGCTCGTTCGCCGCCCCGAGGGACTTGCGAGGGTCTGAGGTCATTTGTTTGCCATAAGATCCGAGCTCGTTCGCCGCCCAGAGGAACTTGTAAGGGTCTGAGGCCATTTGATTTGCCATAACATCTGAGCTCGTTCGCCGCCCCGAGGGACTTGCGAGGGTCTGAGGCCATTTGTTTGCCATAAGATCCGAGCTCGTTCACCGCCCAAAGGAACTTGTGAGGATCTGAGCTATTTGATTTGCCATAAGATCCGAGCTCGTTCGCCGCCCAGAGGAACTTGTGAGGGTCTGAGGCCATTTGTTTGCCATAAGATCCGAGCTCGTTCGCCGCCCAGAGGAACTTGGGAGACACGAACGCCTTGGAAGATGCAACAATATACTTAGAGGTGGAACGAAGCTACACCGATATTTTGGAGAAGGAGTGAAGTTGCATCATTATTTGGAGATGGAGCGGAGCTAATCTTTTAGATGAGGCAGAGCCAGGCAGATCGAATGTAATCTCACAAATAAGGCAGAGTCAAGCAGACCGGACCTGATCTCGCAAATGGGGTAGAGCGAGGTAGACATCTTCAACCTTAGTGATGAATTCCTTTGACTTGTTGCATTGCCCCCAGTAAGGCATCTTCAACTTTTTTTCATGACGTGACTGAACTTAAAGTTTCCTTCAAGCTGCCTACGTATCCTTTATAATGTATAGGGATCAAGTCATAACGTAGTTCAAAAAAATTTTCTTTGGCCGTTCACCTTTTAAGCTCATGCGGGCCAGGAGCATTGTGCAGTTTAGGCTCTTGCGATAAGGAGCATTTTACAAACTTATCATGCATAAAATTTCTTAAGGAATTTGCCATTGATTGGGCCAATCCTTAATCCATTCTGATCGACGATCTTGTATGCTCCATTTGTGTAGACTTCTTTGACGATATAGGGTCCATCCCGCTTAAGAGTAAACTTATTTCCTGTATGTCTTGTTGTGATGATAGGTCTCCTTATAGCAAGCACTAGATCACCAATTTGAAATGATCGGGACTTCACGTGCTTATCAAAGGCTTTGGTCATCCGCGCTTGGTAACATTCCAACGCCTGTTGAGCTTCTAGCCGCTTTTCGTCAAGTGCCTCTAACTCTTGAAGACGTAATTTAGCATTGTCTTCTGTAGTTAGCCCCTCTTGAACTGCCATCCTTAGTGATGAAATTTCCCTTTCTAATGGGAGAACAACCTCCACTCCATAAACAAGAGAATATGGCGTGACTCCAGTAGGAGTGCAATGAGTAGTTCGGTAAGCCCATAGCGCTTCACCAATCTTCTCTTGCCAATCTCTCTTTGATTTAGAGACAATTTTCTTTAGTAGGTTACATAAAGTTTTGTTAAAAGCTTCTGCTAGCCCATTCGCAGCTGCGTTATACATGGACGACTTGTATTGCTTGAATTTAAACTTTTCGCACAATTTATCTATAAGGCTGTTAAAAAATTGTCTTCCATTATCTGTCACAATTCCGTGGGGAATTCCGTACCGGTAGATGATGTGAGTTCAGATAAAGTCTGCCACATTTTCTTTCTTGGCTTCTCTCAGCGCAATGGCCTCAACCCATCTTGAAAAGTAATCTGTCGCTGCAAGGATGTAAGAATGTCCTGCTGACGACTTGGGTGTTATAGGACCAACAAGAACAAGTACCCAAGCTTCAAAAGGCCATGAAGCCACAGTTGGATGCAAGGGTTCTGGCGGTTGATGTATGAAGTTTGCATGGTATTGACAAGTTTCACACCTTTTCGCATACTCCATTGAATCCTGGATCATCTTGGGCCAATAGTATCCCATCCTCTTCAACTGGAATTGAAGCTTCGGTCCAGATTGGTGTGCGCCACAGATGCCTGAATGTGCCTCCTCTAGCGCTTTTATTGACTCTTGTTTTCCGAGGCATCGAAGAAAGAGCCCTTCTAGGGAACGACGATATAAAGTCCCCTTATAGTAAATGAAGTGAGCTGCTCTCCTTCGTACGTCAGTTTTATGACGGAGATCTGTTGGAAGTTTACCATGTTCAAGATAATCTATGATGGGTTGGCGTCAGTCTTCCTCGTCAATTAAATAGACTGATGTCAGGTTCATTTCTTCGCATTCAGCCTCAATTGACGCTATAACCCACCTTTGGCAAAGCGATATGTTTAGAGTTTCATCGTCTTGAATCGTCAATGCAGTAGCTAGGTTTGCCAAAGCATCTGCCTTCTTGTTTTCTGACCTTGGTACATGCTCCAACATTACGCTGTCAAACTTTTCCAGCAATTGTCTGGCATAGGTGAAGTAAGGCTTTAAATCTTCATGCTTCACATCATACTGCAGCAAGAGTTGACTGATTATCAACTTCGAATCGCCATAAACTTCTATGTACGATATTCCCATTTCTAACGCCATCTGGAGGCCAATTATTAAAGCCTGATATTCAGCGACATTATTTGAGCATAATTCACCAAGTGTAAAGCTATAAGGCAGCATATGTCTTTCAGGTGAGATGAGGACGATGCCTGCCCCCGCTCCGCTCCTTCGTGCTGCACCATCAAAGTACATAGTCCAAGGCTCCGTAATTTCAACCAAGAAAACTTCCTCGTCGGGCAAGTCTTCGCATAACTTCCAATCTGATGGAATTTGGTGATTTGCTACGAAGTCAGCTAATGCTTGTCCTTTAATCATCTTTTGTGGCACATGCACAATGTCGTATTGTTGGAGCAGAATTGCCCATTTGGCCAGGTGCCCGGAGATGATCGGCCTGGATAACACATATTTAATGGGGTCAGCTTTCGCAACTAGGTGAACTGTGAAAGCCTGCATGTAGTGCCTCAACTTGTCTATCGCAAAGAAAAGCGCAACACACATTTTCTCGGTAGGAGAGTAATTGATTTCAGCTCCAGTTAAGGTCCTACTTAGATAGTAGAGAGCACGCTCCTTCCCTTTCTCCCCTTCTTGCGCCAGTAATGCCTCTAGCGACCTTTCCTGTGCGGCAGTGTACAATATCAACGGCTTGCCTGCTAAAGGAGCGCCTAAGACAGGGGTTGCCCTTTCCGTCGAACTGCTGGAATTTTGGTGGTTGATATCCGACAGGCATTATGAGGTTGTCAATTCGTTTAGTGTACGGCTTGGTGTACATAAAAGAATTTTGTGGCGATCCCCCATACTGGGCTCTGATGGCATTTGTGATCATGTCCTGCAGCTGCTGGACTGACAGAGAAGCGACAGAGGTAGAGTGCTACGGTTGGCTTTCCTGCAGTAGAGTTTTTCCTTTGTCATTTGCTTTGACAACGGGAGTGTGGCTTGACTCAGCAGTTTCTCGAGCCTGCATTTGCTCTCTCAAGGCAGCGATCTCATTATCTCGCTCCTCGAGAGCTTTTGCTAGAAAATTTATCTTCCTCTCCAATTCCGCCATGGCTGCCTCGGTCGTTATGTCAGCCATCATGACGGACATCACATCAGGGTGTGATTTCTTCTTGGACCGATCAGAGGCAGGAGCAAAGTTGTCAAACAAAGGATTTTCCTTGATGACAACCCCCCCTTTAGGAGATTCTGTCAATCGCCTCAAGATGTCCTCTGCGACAGCAGAACCTTGTTCCTTCATCTGCATGATCCCCTTTGAGCGACTGCGAGCTATGGGTCATGTGTATGCATCGCTTGCAGCAGGAATGTTAGACGCAACAGGAGCGTTGGATGTTGCAGGAGCATTGGACGCTGCAGGAGTGTTGGATACTGCAGGAGCGTTGGATGCTACTTTCTTAGAAGCCATTGCTTAATTTGAGTGTTGAGAGAGAGATGAGAGGTAGAGATAGTCCCACTGGGCGTGCCAATTTGTTCGCACGAGGTTTCCTGAGAAACGTGTTTCATGGAGTTGAACTTGTGTTTATATAAGTTTGATGCGGATGTGGTTCAATCTCTAGTACTTGATCCTCTGATTCTCTCTCAACTGTACGTGTACGCTTGATGTATGGAAGCGGAGCGCGTGGATGCACGTGAAGTTGGAGTCTTGGATGGACGTGTATACGCGTACGCTTGATGTATAGAAGCGGAGCGCGTGGATGCACGTGAAGTTGGAGTCTTGGATGGATGTTTGTACGCGTACGCTTGATGTATGGAAGCAGAGCGCGTAGATGCACGTGAAGTTGAAGTCTTGGATGAATGTATGTCTTCCAAGAAGCTTCAGTCTTCAAGTATGTTCAGCTTCAGGAGTTAGTGAGTCTTCTGATTGTAGGGAGAATTCTCTCTAGGCTCTCTGAGTCTAAAATTTCCGAACCTTGTAAATGAAGAGAACTTCTCTATTTATAGAGTTCTTAGGTGGGCTTTATGGGCTTGGGCTTGATTGGTCCATGGGCCTTGCCCATTGGGTCCAACTAATTGGATTTGGGCCTTTGGGCCACTTGGGCCAAATTAAGTCTATTTTTGGACTTAATTAAATTTTAGTCCAAACATTAATAATTAATTGAAAAAAATAATCAATTTGATCCAACGATGAGGACGGAAACACGTGGCACCATCGAGATTGCCAATTTTCGTCTTCAATTTCAATTTAGGACACATGTAACACTTAATTAGTCCCAAATTTAATTATTTTATAATTTTGCCATTAATTTGGTGAATGACGTGGCAATTTGTGATTGGTCCAAAATTTCTCTTCAATAGTATCGTTACATATTTATCTCGATACCGTCTCAATGTCCTTAGGTATCGTTACATATGGTATTTATCATTTAACTAAACCATGTTCAATGGTCAAGATCTTATCAAACATACCTAAGAAACAAGGAGCATAGAATACCTTGCAAATCATACGTATAAAGTTCATGAATCATAACACATCATACTTAAATAAAACATTGCTCATTAATACATAAAATATCTTGCTTAATTCAAGAATTAATAAAACTTTGTTGAAAACATTTTGTCACTCACGGTTTGTAGCCGACTAGCTCACAACGGCTTGTAGGCTTCTCCCAACTCTATTCGTCCTGAAAAGAATAAATCTCCTTAGGTTAGTTCTCGACATGCTCGTAACATTTTCCATAGTCACTTGCAAAACTAAATTCATGGTGTTCATAATACCCTTAGCAGGAATTGTCTAAACATAAGTAAAATCACATCAATTTTAATTGATCATATCTTCCTCAATTCTTAACCAACTCAATTGAAATTTATGGCAAACTCTTCATTATACAGTCCTCTACAAATGTATGGTTTGTCTAGAATTTTCCTTAGATCAGTAGCTACTCGAAAATTCTGTTTTGACCCTGTTCACAGTTTTCAGCATTTCAGCCATGCTTCAAAAATTCATAACTTAGTCCATACTTAACCAAACAGAGTAAAGTTTATATCAAACTCTTCGTTTCATGATCCTCTACAACTTACCTGAAGACAAGAAGGCTTTAAAATCACTAGATCGGTCGGAAATTACCTCAAACCAGTAGGTAATCTTCTTCCCGATTCCTGCAACTTCTCTCTGTTCCACCTAAAAATTCATCCATATCCACTCGTTTTTAGATTTCTCATTCTTCATAAAAGTTGTTAGAAATTGAAGTAGCTAACTATCCTTACCAATTTCAGCTTCTATCACTTCCTAGAATGCTCAAACCGCTTCAAAAACCAGAGATGTCCCCATTTTCACGAGGTTTCTCATCTACTGATTTCTACCTGAATGTGCATCCATTTCCGACCAATTACAGCTCCGGTCATCTTCACAAAAGTGGTAGATAATTGTGTTAGCTTACTAAACTCAAACTTTCAGCTCCAAATTCGAACTCTACAGCTTGAACTCGTCCAAACACCTCGTGTTGCTCGAATTCCTTTCTGCTTCAGACCAGAGTGGTGTTTTCTTCCAATTCCTGCTATCTCTCCGGCCAAGAACCACCAGAAAATCTCCAAAAATCGTCTTCTCCGGCCTAGGGCAAAATTTATCGGTGTTCTTCCACTCCCTTTCTCCAAAGAAAACCCAAAGGAAGCTTACTTAGAACCCACCGACTATTTTTTTTTTCTCTTCTCCTTTCCTTTTGCTTTATTTCCTTTTCTTTTTATACTAACCCCCACTAACTTAATAATAATAATAATATCTTTTAATAATAATTAAATAGTAACTTATTCGTTAGGTGTTTCCAATTCTCACCTTAACGACATTTTCCTTCTTCTCTTAATATTGTAATTCCACCTCTTAGTCTTTTACTTATTCAAAGCAAATTGAAAGAGTAATAAAAAGTTTAGGGCTTACAGCCTTCCCGTTCTCCTTGAAGAACGATGCAAAGGATTGGCTCGACTACCTGCCATCAGGGAGTGTCACCACTTAGGCTGACCTGAAGAAGAAGTTTCTGGAAAATTTTCCCAACCTCCCGTGCCGCCAGAATTAGGAAGGAGATCTACAGTATTCTGCACGATTCAGGGGAGTCTCTCTATGAGTACTGGGAGAGATTCAAGTGCCTTTGCGCTTGTTACTTAAACCATCAGATTTCAGACCACCTCCTCATCCATTATTTCTATGAGGGGATGTTGCAGCAAGACAAGAACAACACTGATGCAGCTGCAGGAGGTGCTCTAGTCAATAAGAACCCCTAAGACCCTGATCTCCACCATGGCTGAGAACAACCAACAGTTCATCACATGTGACTGCATCATTCAGCCAGCCACGTTAACACAAGAGGTAAGTGAACTTAGAGCTTAACGTGCTGAACTTTTTACTCTTGTGAAACAGGTTTTCTCTGCTAAGGAGCAAGTTGTTGAGGTGAACTATGCTAGAGGTCAACAAGGTGGAAGGTCATAAAACAACAACCGGTGGAGTGGTTATGGGAACCAGAGATAGAGCAGTTCGATACCCTTGAAGGATATGGTCAAAAGCCTAGCGGTGTCTACTATTCAAATCCAAAAGAACCAGGAGATGTTCTAGCAAACTACCACCTCCCACATGTCAAGCATGACTACCCAGATCTTGCAACTTACTGACGCTATTAGTAGGCTTGAAACCCAGTCCCAACGAGGGAAGCCACTTGCCCAGCCAGAGCATAATGTGCGTAATGTTAGTGCCATATCCGCTGTTGAGTTCACAGTGACTTCCTTGATGCCTGTGGATGAGCCAGCTAAGGATGTGAAGGAAGTGATGACCAGTTCATCGAAGAAGAAGGGTAACATTTGATCTGCCTTTAAATTTAAATGCTTATAAACATGTTGCTCCTTCCCTAGCAGGTTAACTGTTGCGAAGGAAGTAGCACGAGAAGAAAAGGTGTGCACTTTATCTTCTGGTGGCCAGAGCCCTGCTAGCAAGAACAAAAAAGTTTAGGTTGAGGTCCTTGTTGAGGGAAAGATTCAGGAGGAGATGGTGAGGGGTGAGGCAATACTTTCGGGTAACTTTCCTGTTAAACAAAAGGACCCCGATACGTTTCTTGTAACCTGTCTAATAGGTATTAGAAAACTGAAGCATGCCATGTTAGATTTAGGATATGCCTGCCCCTGTGTATGATGATTTCCAATCCCATATTCTGCACCTTGCTGATATTTTGATGTAGTTAGCTAACCATTCCCTTGTTAGGCCAGTTGGATTAGTCAAAGATACGCTAGTTAGAGTCAATGGCTTGATTTTCCTATTGATTTTTATATACTGAATATTGATGTTGGTTCTACTATTTCTTCCCCCTCCCTCTAATTTGTCTGTTCTGCTTGGGAGACCCTTTTCTGTTGGGTTTTATGTCTTAAAACTCGTAGTTTGTAAATATTAACGTGTATTCTATTTATCAATAAAGTTGTTATCGATGTTATTCAGTAAACTTGTTATTGAATAAAGTGAATTGTTGTTAATATAACTCTAAATCCAATAAACTAAGAACCCATGGCTTTAGTATGAAAACTTGAACTTTATGTAATGACATAAAAATGGATCAAGTTCGAGTAAATAGCCAAAACGGTCTATAGTATAAGGATAAGGCTAGGCACCTTATCTTGGGGACACTATTGAATGCGGCCCACTTTGTATTTGATACAAATGATGTGATCCTAAATCATTCATGTGGAGACATGTGAGTAGAGCGTTCTATGCAATGAGTTTGCATAAGACCGGACCATAAAATAGTCACTATTGCTTTATAATGTCGTTTATTGTTAAATACTGACTATTTCAACTAGATGACCTAGGTAACTCGATCTTAATCCTATGCTAACTATGAACTCATGTTTATTCGAGATTATCCTTAGATCTGCATGGGTGAGAGTGGCCCAAGTGTGCCGACTCAATAAACCTTCCATTTTAGGGGTAAGACCGAGGAGATAGCTGGGGACATAGTTTTGCGAGAAGGAATTCGCTCCTACCTGACTTAGGATTAGTAGATAGGTTGTTCCCTTAAGTACTGATTTCGAGTCTTGAACAAGGGGTCCCACCCTCTCATTGGCCCGAGAGGGACTCCGTTTAGTGATAGGATCACAAACCAATTGTTCATTAGAGGATCAGTGGGACTTAAGGAACAAGATGTATTCACAGGGGTAAAACAGTAGTTTTGACCTAGTTGTGATTACAGACAACCTGTGAAGGATCGACTTACTTATTATGGTTATATCAAGTGGACATAAATATATCTACAGTGAGGAGAGTGCAGCTACGGACTTTAGTGGACTGTCCCGTTAGTTAACGAATGTTGATTAACTAGGTTAAAGAGTTTGATCGATTAATCTCGGATAGTTGGAGCTCATGATCTGTAGGTCCATTAGGTCCCTCTACTAGCTCATAAATGGACTAAAATCTTAGATAGTGTGGTGAGTAAGATTGAACCGTTCAATCTTGGCTTAAGGAATGAAAATCAGATATATACGATATATCGACGTTTAATTATGAATTAAATGGACAAATAGAGTTAATTATGATATTTAAATATGATTTAAATATTAATTATATGAATAGGGATTCATATCGATTTTTTTTGAAAAAATCGGAAAAAGTGGAAAAAATAATATTATTTTATTATTTAATATTAAAATAATATTATATTAATTAAATATTAAATTATTTTTTATTTAATTAATTATTTTTAGAAAAATCAAATTAAAATTGATTTTAAATTCAATTTTGGAAATGAATTAAAAAATTAAATTTAAAATTGATTTTTTGAAGATTGGATTTTCACACTAACTAAGCAAGAAGCATAGTTGTAACTCTCACAATTAGCCAACAAATTGCAAGTTTGTGTTGTCAATTTGAGATGCAATTAGATTGCATGCTGATCCTTATTAAATAAGGATGTTTTTGGCTTAATTGGAGTTGAGAATTTTGTAAATTAAAGGTTAATTTTGCAAAATTACATCCATTGTTCTTCTTCTTCCATTTCCTTCATTCCTTCTCAAATTCACCACAAATTTAGATCCCACCATCGAATCTAAGCCTAGAGAAAAGTAGAGAAGACTATTGTGGTGGTCTACAACTAAGTTTAGGGTGGTCTACAACCAAGTGGTGTTGATTTCCATCAAGGATTGAAGGAGAATTTGGAGCTTTAAGGGTAAGTGTTCTTGAAACTTGGCTTTCCCTTTTTAATCCTCAAAATTGAGCATCTTAAAGTGAAAATGGATCAAATTAAATTCCGTTGCATGCTCGCTTATCCTTCATTTTTGAAGATAGCTAAGGTTATCATAGATGTGGACAAAGAGTCTCTGCAAATCGAGCAGGGAGGGAGAATTGAAAAAAAGTTTAATGATTGATTCTACCACCACTAACCCTGTTTGTTCTAGTACTTGTATTTTTCAGGGTAGTGGCTAACCCCCTAAGTTGGAGGTGGGAGAAGATGGCTCGGTGAGCCTTGACGATTGCGGTTGATTGAACCAAGTGGGGTCGAGCATAATGACCTTAAACAATTGCGCTCCCTGGAGGCAACTAGAATTTACTGGTTTCTTAGTATAGGTTTTCTTTCTTTTTATTTTTATTCTTTACTTTTTAGGTTTTTGTAGTCCATGGAAGAGATGGAGTGAATTATTCTTTGATGAGCCAGATATCATTGTCATCCTTGTGCCAAAATTCAGGGAAGATTTATTTTTCCCTTCTATTTTGTCCCTTTGGTTTCTTTTCTTTATCACATTGGGGACAATGTTAGATTTTAAGTTGGGGGTGGGGGATGTCTGTTTTCTGGCTGGAGCCCTTGAGCATTTGAGCTGGGGCTATATGTGTGCTTAGTTGCTTGCTTGCTCATGCTATGCTTGGTTCGTTATGATGACTAGTTGATGACAAACTCCCTAGTGATTTTTCTTGTATGAGATGATGTTTCTATGAATAATCATGATTTTTAGCCTTTTTTTTTAAATTTTCTTACTTTTCATGCACGTTTAAGTTCTTTGTCTACCTATATTAGGTCTCACATGCTTAGAATTGTGTTACTTAGCTTGTATTTTTGTTGTCACTTTGATAGGCCCCACAGATTTGAGAGTGTCTTGCATGATAGGTTGTAATGTAATACTGAGGAGTAAAAATGATTTATATGCTTGTTTAAAAATTTGCAGATAAAAATGTTGTGTTGAAAAGAAAGTATCGTGAAAAAGAAAATTTTAAACTTGTAATATTATGCATGACTAGGGGGTAGAAAGAGCTACCTTTACCGTGATTAGTTAGGACACTTACGAGAAAAGAGTGAGTACAATTCCCTGCAGTGATGTGTGAAAGTTAATACCCTTACGTAAAGAAATGGACGTTTATGACGTCCCTAGAATTAAATTTCGCGCACCTTAGTTGATATATTACTACTTTGATTTTTTTTTTTTGGCACTTGATAATTTGTGCATGAGCTAACATTGGGAGAAAACAAATTGAGAGCCATTTAATGTCATTCTAGGTGTTAAGTCTTAATTAGAAAGGCTTTGAACCCACTCTTGCATTAATAAGTTTTCAATCAGTTTTCAAATTGTGCTCCATTGATTGATTATAAATTGATTTCACTGTTGATTGCAAGTAAATTCTAAGAGACTTTTGAGGCTTGAGTAACGAACCTTGCATAATTGAGTGAGCATGTCTTTTGTATGACTGTGTGTTTTATTCTACCTTGCTCGAGGACGATTAAGAATTAAGTTGGGGGTGTTTGATAGCGTTGTAAAAGTGTTATCTAGCTCCGCTTAATTCGAGTTTGTTACTCAGTTTCACGTGTTCAGATGATTATTTTGTAGGTTTCGAGCAATTGAGAGGTAGAGCGGAGCGTTAGAGCTGAAATGGCGCTAAAACGAGTCAAAATGGAGCTCGATTGCATCAATCGGGAAAGGGAGAAGCAAAGCAAAGCCAATGGCACCGCGACACCGCCTAGGCGCTGGTGCGGCGCTTTTTCCCAAGAGGCAACATTTGTGCCAAACGCACAGCACCGTGACGCTACCTATGAGTGTCGCAGTGCTCTGAGGTTGAATGCGTGCATTCGTTCGTTAGCACCGCGACGCCAAGGCAAATTTGTATAAAATGGCCTTAGCCGCCTAGGTCAAAGAGGGGGAAGCCAACTGACTTTTACACGAAATTCTCTTTATTTTCTACTCTTTTCTGTGTTCTTCATGTACGGGGACAAGACTTTTGTGTCCATAATGAAGATTATGGGCTAAGGTACTCTTTCTATCTTGGGGTTAGGGGTTTCTTCTATTTTTCATGCACTCTTGAGGATTCAAACTTGAACTTTTGTACTCGTTGGATTCAATTCTGTTTTAATTGAATATTTCTCATATTGTCGGATGCTTGGGGAATGTATGACTATTGCTTTAAATTTGCATGCGATAAGTGACATGATATTGTATGTTAATTAGGAAGAAGCAATAGGTTAGTGATTGACCAGGTGTGTATGAGTGATAAAAGTGATAGTAAATATGGAATGGATGAGGTCTACGTGCAAGTATACACGATCGATGAAGTAATAAACTTGGAGTATTCCATGTGTCAAATCCCACAGGACTACATTGAGTTTAACTTAATTATGACTATGGATCAATGAAACCAAGGTAACCAGAGGAAAAGTTTAGAATTTTGTAGGTAAAAGAAAACTTAAAGCAATAAACGATGGTAATCAAACAGGGGCTAACAATGCTACAACCATTCGGGTGCTGTGCCTTAAGTGATGTGACTACATCATATCAAACAATGAATTACACGTGAACAGGAAACTACACCTATTCGACCTTGTGTCAGGTTCCTTTAATAGTTCTATGGAGCTAATGCCTAATGTTTCCATGCTTAGCTGGACCTTAGAATAATTCAAGTTCAGTTCCTTTTATCCTATGGTATCCCTTATTTCTAAGGTGATGTGACCATCCTATGTCTAGGCTCTTAGTCCCATATCCCTTTGTGACATCCGCTTACACCCTAACCTTCTCAGCATTAGAGCTCCGCTAGATTGTTAAATCAAATGACCAGTTTAACTTACCGATTTTATCTTTTAAAATCAACAAAGAGAATGTGGTTGTACAAAGTGGTGTGAAGTGTCACATAACCTAAGCCATAACAACCCTAAGGCTTTCACATTACCAACCCCTAAAAATATTTAGCTCATGACTTTTGAAAAAATAATCATCTTTATTAAATCATAACCCATAGCTACAATGAGAAGTTTGATTGATAGAATTTAAAATGGAAAAATAACAAAGAAACTAGTGCTGGAAAATAAGTACAACTCAAGAGAAAACTTGAGTAATCCTCAAGTAATAAGTCTTTCCCTAGGATGATTCCTCCTCTTTCAAAGAAGAATCTCGCCTCAACACACAGTTCTGTGGGAAGAGAAATCCTAGAGCCGCTATGCCTTAGAGGAACTTTCGTTCTTAAGACTACTGACTTAAAACTTTGAGAGAAACCCAAGGTGCTGAAGATGACAGAAAAGTAGTGAAGAAAATGATGGACTCGACGATCATGGAAAGTTGTTGCTCAAACTGGAGAGCTTCTTCCCCTTTTAAAGGCCCCAAATCTATTGAGGAGGGCCGAGAATTGTGTTATGAGGGTTTACTAGGCAGAATCGGAGGTCCCCAGCCGTTAGAATCTTGAAAATCGCAACTGATCTTGACTGGTTCGAATTCTGAAAAATTAGAGCTCGACAGTGCTGGTACATCACTTGCTGTTGTGGCCACATCGCCTGAAAAACAGCTAGAAACCTGTAAAAAATGTACCAGATCAGCACCAAATCCGCAAGAATCATCTTTTAAGCAGAACTTACCCTCCATATGCTTATTTAAACATACTAAGACCAAAGTTGGGATAAAATTCATGCAAAAACCCATTTTTCACATTAAAAATGTCCAAATAAAAGCTTAATGTCATGCATTTCATGGCATGAATCACACCCCCAAACTTAAGTCTTTACTTCTCCTCAAGCAAACAACATCAAAAAAATTCACCACTGTCCAAAACATGCATGTTCAGTTTGATAGATGCAGAGGTAACAACTTTCAGAAGGGGTCTATAATTAAAATACCTTGCATAACTACAAACTTCTTTAGAATCCGCACAAGAGTTTCATATTGCTAAAGGCTCAACTTCTTTCAACTATCTACCTAACATGTCCAACTAATCTAGTTACTAATCCTCGAACCAAGTGAGACCCAAAACATGCCAATCACCAGATTCAATATTAAGTACAAAATCTCTACACCCTAAACTTATTGTTTTGTTAGGCCTTTATTCATGCTACTTTTTCACTTTTTTTTTCTAAGATAATCCCATCATGTTATCCTTACCTTCGTCCCAACTTGCCCACACGGGTGTCATGCGAGTCATCTGAATACGAGCAAGGCTCACACTCTAGACTTCACTCACTTTCCTTACTAACCGTTTTGCTACAAAAGAAAGAACGAGTTTCATGCTCGCTCCTGGCTACTTTGGCTAATTTGGGAAGGAGGAGTGTCATCCTAGCTATATATATAAACATTTTTTTCTTTTCCTGATTTGCAATTTGTTTTTTCGACCTAGCACAACATATACATACAACATATATCAATTAAGAACGAGTATCATTCATACTGCATAAACACTGCATAAACAAATGTTTTCCCCCCCAAACATAGAATAGGCAATGTCCTCATTGCTTGAGAAAGGGAAGCTACAAAAAGGGCAAAAACAAGATGATGACTTTTTGGCTTAGATGCAACATGTAAGGCTAAGTTCTTCTAGCGTGCTATACTAGTGGACATGCGCGAGACTAGCCTAGAGAGGTTTTGCACAACTAGACAAAAATTAAAATCTTGGTTTTCATTCTGTTGGAGTTGGTCGCAAGGTATTCAAAAAGAGATATGCCCTAAGTATCATCATCAAGAGTAACTATGCACAACAAACAACAGCATACATGAAAACTGTATCAAATATATACAACCACTCAAAAATTATAATCCAACTGAACAAAATAAAACTAACTAGAAGCAAACTAAGTAAGTTGTACTAAAAAGAAACTAAAAACATAGAGCAGTAAAAGGAGGATCTGAGTTAATTTGAAAGTAAAGAACAAGAGAATGAATATGATACTCCCTTACTGAGATGGAGCATCACTATCAACTTCTGGGTCTTGCTCTTTGTCCAAAGGATCGTGAAGGATGTGGTTAGGTAAAATAGGGAGGTCAGGGTAGTAGCCAGGTCGAGCAGAGCTGACGAATTGATGGACTGTCATGTCCTTCTCTTTGGTATATTTCCAATAATCTGAGGACTGCTGCATGAATTGCTCTAACTGCTCCGTGATGTAACCAACAACAGTTGTGGTATGTGTTGTCTTTCTAATGAGTCTATTGTTATTATCCGTGGTTGTATTTTACAATATAGTTCAAGTTTTTCTTGATACTAGTTCAAGTATAAACTAATCTAGAGACTTCTTGATGAGGTTTTGGTCATAAACGTAAAACAGAATAAAATTAACTAATGGCATGCAACAATGGTCGAGGGAATCACTGATGATGATTATGCAACTTCAATAGTGTTCTATTAAATGGAGAAAAGAGTGTTGGAGAAAACCCTTCATCAACCTATCAAATTCTAGTTTAGCTTCACAGATCATGTTCTTAAACCTAAATGGATCATACCTTTCGGCAGAAAAGTCACACAGTCATATGTCTATGATGCGTGCTTGTTTAAATGAACCTAAGATGAATCCTATTTCTAGGGTTAATTCTTAGTTACAAAGATGTGACCTGTAGTTACTTTCTCTCTCGAGTAGCCAACTGTTTGTACTTAATCCAAGTTTTCACGTTGATTTAAACAATGATGAATAAAGTGCATCGATGTAAATGATCTAGACAATAGACTGGAATTCTCAAGGTTGATGAATGTTACTCTCCAACCCTCATGGAGGTTTAGCTACTCATAACGATTTGTAAAAGAATCACAAAGATGAGGGGTAAGGGGTGACTGACAATGAATGAAATAAACATATATTAAACTGATAAAAACTTGATGTTCTTATTCTAATTGCAATACAAGCAACTAAGCAACTTAAAGATGCAAATAGGCGATGAAAATGTAAAGAGATGGAGCTGTCGGCGGTAGTGTCCTGCTCGCTGACAGTGATGATGTGTTGTTAAAGTTGCTCGTGAAGTTGAGAGGAGTTGATGAGGTCCTATTCTCTGTCGAGTCTCAGGTTCAGCAGGTCTCTTATGGCTAAATGAAGATGAAGCTCTCGACTGTCGCCGAGATGGGAAAGATGAAGGAATGGCGGCGCGATTCCCAGACGTGTTCTTGCTAACCCTAATCCCGATTTTCTTCTCCTCCTCTTTTTCGTCTCTTTAGGATAGCTTTTATAGCCCCATCATGATACTTTCTATTCTGACGCAGGGAGGCCCACAATGCGTTCGACATCGTCCTTTCTGATCGTGTAGTTCGTCTTTGTCTAACGACTTAAGGTACTGAAAATTCTGTCACCAGCTGTCACGGTCAGGCTCCCCAAAGTAATAGGCTTTGTCTTTATTAGCCATGCGTTGATTTATGCTTCGACGCATAGTTCCGACAATGGTTTCCTACAAAATAAAGCATTCAAGGGCATCAAACTTCAAAATAATCTCTTTTTATCCTTTTCACACACTTGCACGCATAATAAGAATATATCAAGGAATCATGCGTTAGATGACGTTCTTTTCACTATTCTTCCATCATTATTCTAAGAAAAGAAGTAAAATAACTTGTATTTCTACAAGTTATCAGAATGAACTGAGGGTAGGCTGGCACTAGATGGCTGCTGAGAAGAGCTTGCAGGCACATCACCTATTGTAGTGGTAGCAGTGGAGTCAGGGATAGAGGTTGAAGTAGATGCAGGAGAAGGTACTGATATGGCAGCTTGCTGAGCAGAAGGAGGAGTTTGGAAGCCTGATTTTGTTGGGAAATGTGGAGGGATCTTGATAGGCTCTTGCACAGAACTCCCAAATGGAGTTGCCTTTGCAACTAAAGGGGAGGATGTGGATGGGGATTTGGTGGACTTGCCATTGTGGGCTGCCATATTCTCTTGCAGTCTTCGAATGAGGCCCATGTCAACGGAAGGCTTGAGTCTACAACACTCCTCTGCCTCATCCACCTCAACTCCAGCCCGAGCACATAGTTCTCCAATGAAGGAAGGGAAGAACAACCGCCCCTAGTTCTTGAGCCACAGTCAACCATTTCTTGGTCAATAATCCCTCCCAAATTGATGGGCATTTGCATCCTGATGTTGTATAACAGAATTGCTCGCTCTAAAAAAATAGTGTTGTCATGGGTGGTGGGCAGGATGCGTTACTTGAAAAAGTAAAGCCAGGCCGGCAAGTGTTCCTTGATGTCTCCTGGCCTAAGAGTACGACATCCTGTGGAGGACATTACCCACTCGACCCCAGGTACTCCAATTTTGATTAGCGCACTTTGCACCTGCGCTTTCTGAGGGCTTGTACATTCTCATAAAGCTTTCTTCCCCGTGATCATCATGTACCCTGTATACAGTGTTGATGGCGCTTGCAGAAAGTCTACTTCCACCCCCATGAACTCAAAAGATACCCTTCTTGGCCTTCATCCCCAGGTAAACTCTCGAACTAGAGTTATACTCGTTGCTGGCGGCTGCCCACACAATGCCTCCCACTTGTAGTAAGCAATGGTTTGTGTGATGTAGCGCGGGAACTCCTGTTCCTTCCTTGAGAACCCGTTTTCTTAAAAAATTTCCCTCATCTTCAGCACTGCCAGTTTCTTCTCCTCCTCATCATCCTCATCACTTGAGGATGAGAAGATGATCCTCGCAGCGAACTTCTTTCGTTGCCTGTTCACTATTGAATCCCTTGCTTTTGCTTTCCTTTTGCTGCTAGACCTTGTGACTCTCTTGGAAGTCACTTACTTAGTCTCTTTTATGATTGTAACCTCTTCAACATCTTTCCACACGTCTTCTTCTTTTGTTGGCCCTGTTTCTCCAGTTGGACCCTTAGGTTCAGAAGTGAAGAAATCATCAAACACTTCTGTAGTAGCATCAGACTAATGTTGCAGCTCAGCCACCTCAGCCTCTGCCATCTGTTGTGGTAGGGCTACTACAGTTGCATCAATGCCTTGCTGTCCTTCTTCAAAGCATTGAATGCCTCCAACTCTATGTTTTGTTTTTCTTTCCCTTTCAGCTTCCACTCTTTCTTCTCTTCCTCTAACTCTCTTCTTTTCGCTTCTTCTTCCCTCAGTCTTTGTTCTTGGACCCTTGCTAAGGCTTTCACCAAAGCCCTCTCAGCTTCTTCGTACCTCTTGTTCTTCCAAAATTGTTATCTCCATTCATTCACAATATGTGCCGCTTGTTTCAGCACTTTCTTCCATACTTCGCCAGTCAACATATTACCATCGCTTCCTTCATCGGGTTTAATAGACAACTAAGAAGTTTGACAACTCCTACCTGAACTGGACACCTCCAAAATCTCCAACCGAGTCTCCTCATCTTCTTCCTCTACCAATGCACGTCTCCGATGAGCTCCCATCTCTCGAACTTCTTTCCACCATTCCTTCGAGCAAACCCGAGGTCCACATGACTCATACACGGCAGAATAGGTCTCTGATTCTTCTTTGGGCGTTTGGGAGCGCTCAAAAGAACACACCCTTCTTCATTTTGTTCTCATTCTAGGGTTTTCGACCGATAATGGAACGGCCGAAGGTGGCATTTGCTCTGTCGTTCTCTGCATAGCATCCGAAGCAGACGCTTCCTCTTCAAATAGTCGTCGAGCCCTCTGTCGGATGTAGGTCTGCCTCTCCATGGATGAATGACTGGTCGACGATGAGCTAGGGTTTGTCTTCATCCTTTAGATCGAAGCTTGAAGTTCGATCAGGCAAGGAGAATCTGAGAAGACGAGCTTCAAGAATGGTTTTTCTTTATTTGACGAGAAGGAAAGCATGCATGAATTGAGGGTAGGTCAAAAGTTTAAGTGTGAAATAAATGGGCTCATGTCAACCTATTTATAGGTAGTTCTGGCCCACTGGCTTCTTTAAATGACGTCATCATCTTATGAAATCTTCTAACATTATCCCTAGATGTACCCACAACATTATGCTAATGCAGGCATAATTTTTACAGCTTTTTAGTTTGGCTTAACACCTGCACATTTAAGTAGATAATTAAAAAGTTCATCTGGCTAAACTCCCAGGTAGGTTTGTAGGTCGAGGTGTTCCCTGAGGTCATCTTAAATACCTCTTCCTTTGACAAAACTAGCCTAGACAGGGTTTATCTGTAGCCCAATTTACTAAGATCTCTTTTTTTTCTTTTTTTTTTTGGTAAAATAAATTAACTTAAAAAATAAAGTAAAAGAAAACGTACTTGTATAGGAGGGCATCAACTTATTCTATTTTGATAAGGGAAATTGAGGTTTCCCCCTTATTTACTATTTCTCCCCAGTACATTTTCACCCTCAACATCTACCTTGAAGATGTTATTGTTTTTATCTTGTAAGTCTAGTGCACCATGTAGGTAGACTTTATGAATAATGAAGGGTCCTGACTATCTTGATTTCAGTTTACCACGAAATAGTCTTAGTCTGGAATTAAATAACAGAACATGTTGCCCTTCTTCAAACTTAGATGGTTTAATCTTCTAATCATGATACTTCTTCAACTTCTCTTTGCTTAACTTTGCATTTTCATTAGATTAGTATCGCAGCTCATCTAATTCATTTAACTACAACATTCTCTTATCTTTTGCTAAGCTCATATCCAGATTCAGCTTTTTAATTGCCCAGTACGATTTATGCTCCAACTCCAAAGGCAAATGGCAAGCCTTACCAAACACTATACGATAAGGTCACATTCCTAAAGGCACTTTGAATGCAGTTCTGTGAGCCCATAAAGCTTTATCGAGCCTCAGCGACCAATCCTTCCTTGATGGATCTACAGTCTTCTCAAGAATTCCTTTGATTTCCCTATTGAAGAGTTCAGCCAATCCATTAGTCTTGGGATGATATGTTGTGACGACACGGTGCTTCACATTATACTTTCATAGCATATTTTCTATCGTTCTATTTATAAAGTGGGTGCCTTTATCACTTATCAAAGCTCTTCGCGTTCCGTATCTGCAGAAAATATTCTTCAGGAGAAACTTTTGTACAACCTTGGCATCGTTAGACGTAGTTGTCACTGCTTCAATCCATTGCGAGACATAATCCACCTCTAGAAGGATATAGGAATTTTCGAATGATGGAGGAAATGGACCCATTAAGTCAATCCCCTAGACATCGAAAATTCTGACTTCGAGGATATAATTCATGGCATTTCACTGCGACCCGTTAGGTTTCTTGTCCTTTGACAGTTGTCACATTCTTGGGCAAATTTGTGGGCATCTCAAAATACTGTTGGCCAAAAGTATCCACTTTGCAATACCTTAGCTACAATTTTAGTTGCAGTTTTAGTTCCTTCGAAGTCGCCTCCGTACGGGGTTGTGTGACATGCTTCAAGAATAAATTGTACTTCTTCTTTAGCAATGTACCTTCTCAAGATTTGATAGGATCCAAGCTTAAATAAATATGGGTAATCCCAATAATAAAATTTAAGATCGTGGAAGAATTTGTTCAATCTCTAATTTGTGGCTTTTGGTAGAACAATCCTTGCGACTAGGTAATTGGCGAAATCGGCATACCACGGAATACTGTCAATTGCCAGCAGTTGTTCGTCAATGAATGTATCTCTGACTTCTTCTAAGTTTTCAGTCTTTGTTTTCAGTCGCGACAAGTGGTCGGCCACTTCATTTTCTGTGTCTTTCCTGTCCACAATCTCTAAATCGAATTTTTGCAGTAGCAAAATCCATCAAATCAGTCTTGGCTTTGCATCTTTCTTTGTAAGCAAGTATTTCAACGCTGAATGATCAGTGTGAACAATGACCTTGGTCCCTAACAGATAAGACCTAAACTTGTCAAATCCAAATACTACAACGAGCAACTCTTTCTCTGTGATTGTATAATTCTCATGTGCTTCGTTCATTGTCCTGCTAGCATAGTATATTGGGTGAACAACTTTGTTCTTTTTATGGGCTGTAATTGCTCTCATTGCAAAGTCACTACATCGCACATTAATTTGAACGGTAATGTCCAATCAGGTTCTGCCATAATAGGAGCGGTTGTCAGGGCTTCCTTCAACTTCTTGAATGTTTCTTCACAATCTTGATCAAAGATAAATGGTCTATCTACTTCCAACAGTCTCCATAAAGGTCTTTCAATCTGTGAGAAATTCTTGATGAATCTTCGATAGAATCCTGCATGTTCTAAAAAGCTTCTCACGTCTCTTACCAAAGTAGGGGTAGGGAGCTTTGAGATGAGCTCAACCTTGGCTTTGTCCACTTCCAACCCATGCTTAGATATCTTATGTCTCAACACAATGCCTTCTGTCACCATAAATGACATTTTTCCCAGTTCAGGACCAGATTGGTTTCTTCACATCACTCCAACACCTGTTTCAGATTTCCTAAACAAATTTGAAATGATTCTCCATGCACTAAAAAATCGTCCATGAAGACTTCAACCGTATGCTCTACGAACTCTGAAAATATTGCCATCATGCATCTTTGGAAGGTGGCGGGAGCATTGCACAATCCAAATGGCATTCTTCTGAAAGCGAAGGTGCCATAAGGACACGTGATTGTCGTTTTACTCTGATCTTCAGGTACGATTGTAATCTAGTTGTATCATGAATAACCATCAAGGAAGCAATAATACTCCTCTGCTAACCTATCCAACACCTAGTCAATAAAAGGCAGCGAAAAATGATCCTTCTTGGTGGCTTTGTTTAACTTCCTATAATCCATGCATACTCGCCACCCAGTCATTGTTCGTGTTTGAAGGAATTGAATTCCCAGCGGAAGCGATTTATCGCGTTGCGATTTCAATTACTCAATTATGAATTTTAAAAAAACAAAGAAAATATAAAAGAATATGATAAACAACATGCTTTTTGAGAAGGAAAAGAAAAAGGAAAAGAAGTTGCTTACCCTTGATGAATCTTTTTCACAAAATCTTTCTACATAAAAGATAAGGACATTATCTTTTCAATTAGAGAGAAATTATGGAGAGAGTTAGTGGGGAGGATTTATGAAGAAAAAAACTTCACACCATATTCATAATAACTCCAAAATGGGAGTTAATATTTTCTTTAATTTAATTTAAATAAATTAATAATATAAATTAAATTATATATATATATTAAATCTCATTTAATATAATAATAATTAGTTATTAATTAACTAATTTCTCTCACATAGCCTATAGTTTAATATGAATCATATTAACATTATTTTTAACCTATAGTTTTATATGAATCTTATTCATATAATATTTAATATTTGAATCTTATTCAAATATTTCTCTCATGTATATTATAAAGTTTAATTTTTACATTTCATATAAAAATCTACTTAATATTATAATGTATCAATATACATTATTTAATTGTATCTCATACAATTAATTCCCTTAACTGAACAATACAAATTAAACTAAGACAACTGACTGTCATCTTCACCTATATGAGCTAGCAAGTGGACCTAATAGACCTATCAGTTTGAAGCTCCAATGCTATGAGATTAATTAGTTAAACTCTTTAATTAAATTAATCAACATTCATTAACTATCGGTCATTCCACTAAAGATCGACAGCTGCACTCTTCTTACTGTAGATATATTTCTATGTCCATGGATATAATCAATCAACAGCGAGTTGACCCTTCACAAATTGCTCGTAACAATAGTTGGGTCAAATTACCGTTTTACCCCTGTGTTACCTCTAATGAACAATTTAGTCATAGTCCAACTATGAGCTAGACCCCTCTATGGCCAGTGAGAGGGTGAGGCACCTCATTGTTCAAGACCCGGCATCAGCTCTTAAGGGAGCAATTCATAAGACATGAATTCCTTCTTGTACAGTTGAGTTCTCAGCTGCCTACTCGGACAAATCTTCAAAGTGGTAGGCTTATTGAGTCGGCAAACATGGCCACTCTCACCCATACAAATCAAAGGTTTGCCCTTACAAGCAGGAGTTCACAACTGACTCAGGATTAAGGTCGAGTCACTTATGATCATCTTAGTGAAATGTAAGTCTCATTAAGTAACGGTGTTAATACGGGAGACTAATCATTTCACGGTCCGGTCTTATATATGTCTCACATATATAGGATACCCCCACTCACATGTCTCTACATAAACATTTAGGATCTAAACGTTTATGACACTTTACAACACTTGTAACAATCACAAAGTGGGTCGTATCCGTAGTGTTACCAAGATAAGGTATCCAGCCTTATTCATCTACTACAGACTGTTTAGGTTATCACTTAAACACGATTCACTTGTTTGTCTCAATATACGTGTTTAAGTTACTACTATTAACCTAGGATCTTAGTTTATTGGTTTTTTGGGTTAGTGCAACTAAATGTCAAATAAAATAATAATTATTTTATTAAATAAATAAATTGATTTATACAATGCAAGTTTACAAAATACAAGATCACGAGATTTAGGGCATCAACCCTAACAGTGTTGGAATTAATTCATTCTTCTCATTAGCAACTACCGTCATGCCTCCTTTCTTTGGCACACATTGAACTGGACTCACCCACGAGCTGTCGGAAATGGGGTATATCACTCTGGCGTCTAGCCATTTGATGAGCTCCTTTCGCACAACTTCTTTCATGTTTGGGTTTAGTCGCCTTTGGGTTTCTACAGAATTCTTTCTTCCTTCTTTGAGGTTGATTGGATGCATGCAAAATGCAACTGATTCCTCTAATATCTACGATCGTCCATCCTATTGCCTCCTTATGCTTTCCTAGGATTTGCAACAACGATTGCTCGTTATGTTCTGTTAACTTAGCAGTAATGATAACTGGTAAAGTGTTGTTCGGGCCCAGGTATGCGTACTTCATGTGTGGAGGCAATGGCTTTCACTCAAGCTCGGGAGGCTCTATTATAGATGGCTTGTTATGAATATAATCCGTGTTGTTGTTCTATGATTGTGCTAATGTATGCTCGGATATGCTCAAGTTTTTCTCAATACTTGCCCAAGTATAAACTAATATTCAGATTTCTTGGTGAGGATCAAGGTCGAGCACGAGGATATTAGACTAAACAAATGAATGAAATATAAATCTTGCGAAAGTATGCAAATAAAGTGAGGTATTGGTGACAAACATACAAAAAATAAAATAACTAGCAAGGTGCAACAAGAGGTGAAGAATTGTTAATGTGGGTTGTGCAAACAACATAAATTTGGTTTTCTTTCAAATGGAGAAAAGAGGGTTGGAGAAAAACCTTTATCAACTGGTTGAGTTCTTGCTCAGTTTCATATTTCATTCTCCTAAACCTATATGGTTCATACCTCTCGGCTGATGAGTCACATAAATCATATGTCTATGATGCATGTTTGTTTAGTTAAGCCTAAGATGATTCCTATGTCTAGGATTAATTCTTACTTACACAAATGAGTTCCACAGTTACTTGCTCTCTCGAGTATTTAACTATTTCTACCTAAATCAAGTTGTCAATTGGATTTAAGCAATGAAATGGTAAAGATGCATCGATGTAAATGGACTAGAAATTGAGCTTAAACTCTTAAGATCGATGAATGTTACTCTCCAACCCCTCAAGCAAATTTAGCTACTCATACTTGTTTGTGAAATGAACTTAAATATGGAAGACAAGAGATGAATCATGATGTAAGAAATAGATATATATTAAGGGACAAAATAATTTCTGTTCTTTCACAGTACAAACAACCAAAATTGCTTCAAGGTAAAAAAATATAGGATGAAAAAGTAAAGAGATGAAGTTGTCAACAACAGTGTCCTGTTCGCCGACAGAGATGGTGTTTTCAGTGCTTGCTCACATTGAGGAGAAGGACTGATGAGGCTTCACTCTCTTTCAAGGTTGAGGTTCAGCAGAACTCCAATGGAGATGAAAAGGAGACACTCAACTGTCACCGAGAGGGAGAAGATGGAGGGCGGCGGCGCGATTCCAAACTACTCTTATGCACGAAAACCCTAACCCTAAAAATATGTCTCTAAAAATTGGCTTTTATAGCCCTAGATTGTACCCTCCATTCTGACGCAGGGGGAACCCACGACGCGTTCGGAGACATCCTTTCTAACCAGGTAGCCTGTCGCTGTCCAATGGCTCAAGGTGCTGAAAATTCTCTGTCTCCAGCTTTCAAGGTCAAGCTCCCTGAGGTAATGGAATTTGTCTTTTAGCACCATGCGTCTGATATATGCATGTGTTGAACATCCACTACCTTCAAAATAGGGCGTTCAAAGGCATTAAATTTCAAAATAATCTTTCTTCAGCCTATTTACAAGCTTGTACGCATACTAAAGATATATCAAAGATTAAAGTATTAGATGATGCATTTTTTAACATTCTTTCATCATTATTCTAAGAAAAGAAGGACAATAACTTGTATTTCTATAAGTTATCATGACTTTAATGGCTTTTGACACTTCACGTTTCTCCTTGATGTTGGTCATTACTTCTATTGTGGCAATCTGTTCTATTTCTTCTTCAATTTCCTCAGGACCTTTTTCTTCCTTATCTTCAACCACTATATCCTGCACATTAGAAATTAAGACATCAATATCTTCTACGAATGAGCATTTTTCCATGTTGCCAGGAAATTTTAGAGCACTTAAAACATTAAACGTGATTTCTGGTCGTTGACTCTCATCATCAGTTCTCCCTTCTACACATCAATTACGGTTCTTCCTATCGCTAAGAATGATCTTCCTAAAATTATGGGTACTTCTCTGTCAGCTTCATAATCTAGGATTATAAAGTATGCAGGAAATACAAATTTGTCCACTTTGACCAACACATCTTCAATCTTTCCTATTGGTTTTGTTGTCGACTTGTCAGCCAGCTGTAATGTCGTAGTGGTTGGCTTTACTTCCCCAATTCGATACTGAGTGAAAACAGAATACGACATCAAGTTGATGCTAGCTTCTTTATCACACAATGCTCTGCCCAAGCTCTGCCCTCCAATGGAACACAGGATGGTGAAACTTCCTGGGTCTTTTAGCTTCAGCGGAATCTTCCTACTAACCAAGGCACTACAACATTCGGTTAGTTCAACTGTTTCGTACTCCGACAACTTTATCTTCTTGGATAAGATGTATTTCAAGAACTCCACGAAGTTGGGCATTTCCTCTAGTGCTTTAACTAACGGGATATTTATCTGCAGCTGCTTCAAGATGTTTAAGAACTTCTTGAACTATGCATCTTGATTTACTTTCTTGAGTCTTTGGACGAATGGTATTGGTGGCCTATATACTAGCACTGCATTTTTCTTCTTGTTCCTGTACTATTGGTTTAGCATCGTCCTTCTTATTGTCTGTTTCAGCAACCTTTTTCTTTTCCACAGCTGTTAATGTTATGTCTTCTGTATTGCTGACGCTTGTTGACCCTTTCTCTGGACATCGATTTTGAGCATCGGACATTTTTGGTCCTTCGTACTCTAGTCCGTTTCTCAGTGTAACTGCCTTGCACTGCTCCTTTCCATTCTGCTTAGGAGCCTCTATGTTGTAGGCAAAGCTCATGGAGGTCTGCTCTGGATTTTCTTGGCCAATGGTCCAACCTACATCTCCAAGTTATGTAAGCTGCATCGTTTTTGGCCATGTAATCTTTCAACAGATCAACCATTGTAGAACTTTTCTCAGGGGGAGGCACTGCTGGTTGGGCTCGCGGTAGCTATCGTGGTGCTGTAGGGAATTCTTATGGGGTTGTCCTTGTGTTCTGATGTATTGTGCTAGTACTGCTACCTGGTTTTGCCCAAGCGAAGTTTGGATGTGATCACCACCCCAAATTGTATGTATTCAAATAAGGATCCCAATGCTCTTGTGCCTTCTAGTAACTTACATAACACACCAACTGGGGGTTATACAAACATTCACTAGTCAAATGATTAGCAGTACAAATTTCACAAGTTTGAGTTTGAGGTTCTGTTTGGACAGCTGCCACTTTTGTGGTCCTATAACCAAATTATGTAACATGTTTCCTATGGCCATCAGCTATTGATTCATGGACGCAAGTGTATCAACGTCTTGTATTTCAGCCACCGTCTTTGTGATTGGAGTGTACTGTGTATCTCCCCAATTCTGATTATTGTTAGCAATAGTATCCATGATCTCTTGGGCTTCATTCGCGCATTTCTTAAGCCATGACCCTCCTGCAGACGCATTCACCATTGTTTTCGAGGCTTGATTTAATCTATTGTAGAATTGCTCCATCACAATGCAAGCTGGGAGTCCGTGATGTGGGCATTTCCTTACCAACCTCTGAAACCTAAGCCAAGCTTCATCTACAGATTCAGATGGTGCTTGCCTGAAAGCTATGATATCGCCTCTGTATTTGGCATTCTTGTCTGGTGAGAAGTATTTTCCTGAAAATTTGTTCACGAGGTTATCCCATGTGGTGATGGAATTAGGCGATAATGAGTCAAGCCATGCTTTCGCGTCTCTCAGCGAAGAGTAAGGAAACAAATTAAGTCTCAATGCCTCTTCAGAAACACCATTAACTTTAAAAGAAAAACAAATTCTCATAAAAAGTTTAAGATGTTTGTGGGGGTCTTAATTGGGTTGCCCGGTAAATTGACCAAATGAGTTCAACATTTGAAACATAAGTGGTTTGATTTAAATGTGGATGCATCAATTGGTGGATCGAGGATCTCATTGTCCAAGTTTGAAATGCGGGAGCATCATAGTCTCTGATGGCTCTGTCCCTATCATCTGCTATTTAGATGGGATTCCGTGGCTCTACAACTAGTTCTTGTTGTGGTTGTTGATCTCCATTTTGTTGGGCGTAATTTTGAGGAGGTACAAGAGGATCGTCTCCATGCGGATCCATTGGAACTTGTCGCACGAATGCAGCTTCCTCAAGATTTACTTGTGCGCTCAACTCTTTCTCCTCTCGACGCTTTCACCTTTGTTCTTTCCTTCTTCTGCGAAAGGTTCTTTCTATTTCGGGACCTAGCTAAAAAAGGCAAGGTCTTCTTCTTATACACTACTCATTCCTTGTAAAAAACCACAAAAATGATGAGTTAGATTTTTCATGAAATAGAGTCAATGCAGTCACACTGATCAATCACAGTCAATAATAAAATAAAACTACTACCAGTCCCTGGCAACGACACCAAAAGCTTGATCGACCAGATGTGTATGAGTGATAAAAGTGATAGTAAATATGGAATGAAACTTGGAGTAATAAACTTGGAGTATTCCAGGTGTCGAATCCCATAGGACTAGATTCAGTTTAACTAGAGGAAAAGGTTTAGAATTTTTTAGGAAAAAGAAAACTTAAAGCAATAACTGATTGTAATCAAACAGGGGCAAATAATGCTACAACCATTCGAGTGTTGTGCCTTAGGTGATGTGACTACATCATACCAAATAATGAATTACACATGAACAGGAAACTACACCTATTTGGTCTGGTGTCCCTTATTTCTAAGGTGACGTGACCATCCTATGTCTAGGCTCTTAGTCCCATATCCCTTTCTGACATCCGCTTATACCCTAACCTTTTGAAAGAATGTTGAAAAACGCATCATCTAATGCTTTAATCTTTTATATATCCTTAGTATGCGTACAAGCTTGTAAATAGGCTGAAGAAAGATTATTTTGAAGTTTAATGCCTTTGAACGCCCTATTTTGCAGGAAGTCAATGTTCAACGCATGCGTCGAAGACAAACAGAAATGCATATACCGGACGCATGGCGCTAAAAGACAAATTCTGTTACCTCGGGGAGCTTGACCTTGACAGCTAGAGACAGAGAATTTTTGGTACCTTAAGCCGTTGGACAGAGACAGGCTACCTGGTCAGAAACGACGACGTCAAACGCGTTGTGGGTTCCCCCTGCGTCAGAATGGAGGGTACAATCTAGGGCTATAAAAGCCAGCTTAACCCGCAAAAGAAAGAAGGGAGAGCAGAGAGAACAATTTGTAGAGATTATCTCGGAGAAAGAATTTTGTACATAGACACTTAGGAATTAGCATTAGGGTTCTTCGTGCAAAAGAGAAGTCTGGAATCGCGTAGCGGCCCTCCATCTTTTCCCTCTCGGCAACAGTCGCGTGCCTCCTTTTCATCTCCGTTGGAGTTCTGGTGAACCTCAACCTCGAAAGAAAGTGAAGCCTCATCAATTCTTCCCCTCAACGCGAGAAAACACTGAAAACACAATCTCTGTCGGCGAACAAGACACTGTCGCCGACAGCTTCATCTCTTCACCTTTTTATTCTATATTTTTGTACCTTGAAGCAATTTTGGTTGTTTGTACTGTGAAATAACAGAAATCATTTTGTCCCTTAATATATATCTATTTCTTACATCATGATTCATCTCTTGTCTTCCATATTTAAGTTCATTTCACAAACAAGTATGAGTAGCTAAATCGCTTGAGGGATTAAAGAGTAACATTCATCAATCTTAAGAGTTTAAACTCAGTTTCTAGTCTGTTTACATCCATGCATATTTACTCTTTCATTGCTTAAATCCAATTGACAACTTGATTTAGGTAGAAATAGTTAACTACTCGAGAGAGCAAGTAACTGTGGAACTCATCTGTGTAACTAAGAATTAATCCTAGACATAGGAATCATCTTTGGCTTAACTAAACAAGCATGCATCATACACATATGATTTATGTGACTCATCTGCCGAGAGGTATGAACCATATAGGTTTAAGAGCATGAACTTTGAAAATGAGCAAGAACTCGACTGGTTAATGAAGGGTTTTCTCCAACCCTCTCTTCTCCATTTGAAAAAAAAACAAATTTCTGTTGTTTGCAAAACCCACATCAGCGATTCTTCACCTCTTGTTGCACGTTGCTAGTTATTTTATTTCTTGTATGTTTGTCACCAATACCTCACTTTATTTACATAGTTCCGCAAGATTTAAATTTCATTCATTTGTTTAGTCTAAAATTCTCATGTTCGACCTCGGTCCTCACCGAGAAATTTGAATATTAGTTTATACTAGGGCTAGTATTGAGAAAAATTTGAGCATATTCGAACATACATTAGCACAATCATAGAACAACAACAAGGATCTCGACAACATCTTCTCAGCATTAGAGCTCCACTAGATCGTTAAATCAAATGGCCAGTTTAACTTAGATTTTATCTTTTAAAATCAACAAAGAGAATGTGGTTACACAAAGTAGTGTGAAGTGTCACATAACCTAAGCCATAACAACCCTAAGGCTTTTACATTGCCAACCCTTAAAAATATTTAGCTCATCTTTATTAAATTACAACCCATAGCTACAATGAGAAGTTTGATTGATAGAATTTAAAATGGAAAAATAACAAAGAAACTAGTGCCGGAAAATAAGTACAACTCATGAGAAAACTTGGGTAATCCTCAAGTAACAAGTCTTTCCCTAGGATGATTCCTCCTCTTTCAAGGAAGAATCTCGCCTTGACACACACTTATGTGGGAAGAGAAATCCTAGAGCCCCTATGCCTTAGAGAAACTTTCGTTCTTAAGACTACTGACTTGAAACTTTGAGAAGAAACCCAATGTGCTGGAAAATGACAGAAAAGTGGTGAAGAAAGTGATGGTATCGGCAATGGAGAGTTATCGTTCAAAATGGAGAGTTTCTTACCCTTTTAAAGGTCCCAAATCTGTTGAGAAGGGTCGAAAATCATGTTCTGAGGGTTTACTAGGCAGAATCGGAGGTCCCTAGCCATTAGAATCGTGAAAATCACAACTGATCTTGACTGTTTTGAATTTTGGAAAATTAGGGCTCGACAGTGCTGGTACATCATTTGCTGTTGTGGCCACATCATCTGAAAAACAGCCAGAAACCTGCTAAAAAAACGTACCAGATTAGCACCAAATCCACAAAAATCATCTTTTAAGCACATTTAACTCTCACTAAGCTTATTTAAACATATTAAGACCAAAGTTGAGATAAAATTTCATGCAAGAACCCGTTTTTCACATTAAAAATGCCCAAATAAAAGCTCAATTTCATGCATTTCATGGCATGAATCAGTTAGGTTGGCGTATGAATTGATTAAGAGAAGCATTGCTCTAATCAACCTAGGATCGATTCAAACGAATGTTTAACTAGGCGCTTGAAAGTTAAATATTCAACCTAATATTTCCCTAATTCTTAATGCAATTAGTGTGAACTTGAAATTGTATACTTTTCATCAATTCGGTTTAGACTAATTAGTTGACCAGGGCAAATTGGTTAGCATTCCTAGTTTATTCGGTTAGGTATAAACATGTACTTAATTCAAGTGATGAGAATTCCATGACCGAGTGTTTTGAATAGGAGAAACCCTTCAAAACCAAGCTAGACTTTTCTTTATATTGAATTTCAAACTGTTTACTTTGTTTTATTTACCTTTATGCAATTTTATAATTTATTTGTAACAAAAAAACTCCAAAAATCCCCTTCTGTTACCTTGGACTTTAAACCATTTCATTGAAAAATTCTAGAGCTCCCTATGTTCGACCTGGCCTTGCTACTACTACAGTTTTGGTGAGTAGGGTATAAATTATTTAGTCCAAAATTGGATGACGAATTCCGCACGACCGGTCTTGCAGAGAGGTCCTCCCATGGCTCTTAGGCAATCCACTTGGATAGGTCTTATAAGGCCACGAGTGACCATTGGTTAGATATGGATCCCATTGGCCTTTGGACAACCATCTCAGGCCTCTCTCTTCGTCCTTAGGCCTCCTATTTCAGTGATTTTCAGTCTTGGCCCATCGCAATAAATATACTGATACATGAAAGCGCACACATCTAGTAATAATATATAGTTAAAATGGTCAAGACACTAAGTATCGTCCTCTAAAAAATTTGTTTTCATTTCTTTTTAGCTACTGAGAGATTCTTCTAATTTTATCTAAAGGACCAAATTGTGATGAATACTTAATTTAATCTACTTCTAGAAAACAAATAAATGATAAACCTTGGGCGAAACTTGATAATAAGACACATCCTAGGGTAATGAACTTAGTTAATGGATCAACTCAATTAATTTTTTAACCTTAGATTGATTTTATACTTACTATATAGACTTAGAAGTCTTATATCCAAGTATAATCACTCGAGCTCATCTCTTTCTAATGTCTAAAAGCCTACCCTATTTTCATGCAATTGAACTATTAGACACAATATTAAGTCTCTTCATTATCAATCACTATTAATCTCTTGTTACTTTCATGCATAATTGAAAAATAGTTTAACATGCTAGATCTAACCTAACGCCCTCTCTCTCAAGCAAGACATTAAGTAATTATCATCCAAACAATGACCAATTATTCAAAAGCAATAAACACAAGCATGCTAAAATAAATTATGCATAGATCAATCAAAGAAACAATCAACAACGTTAATGCCAAATTTTGGCCAAGGAAAAATGCACCTAACCTTCACGTGGCAACAACAGTGAATTTGTAATTTAGGAAAGAGAGGATCTGCAAAATAAAGAAAAAAGGCTCGGATGCCTAAGTTAGTAAGAAAACTAGATAATAGAGAAGATGTCATGAGTTTTTAGATACCTTTAATGGAGCCATTACGGTATATTTATAGGAGTTTTGATCTAGGATTTATCTTAAATCTACTGGGATTAGGATATGAGATTTTGATAATTCTAAGCAAGATCAAATCTTTTCTTATTTCATTTTATCTTATTTTATATTATCTTGATTTATCTTATATTATCTTGATTTTTGGTTTTATTCCATTAGGTTGAAATTCACTCCTCAACATTAACCCCTACTTCTAAGTTTAGTTTTGAGAACTGGCTACCTACTAGTCGCGCGTGTTGATGCAAACTTAGGAATATTGCTTTCACCTTTGTTGCATTTTTAGTTGTCCCAACCTTCTTATTATATGGCATACCAACTTTATCACTCTCGCATAACTATATCGAACTTGACTCCTCCAAAATCATTCTCGGATCGCTGGTCATGCCTAGAATATCTATCTAAACCCTCCTTTTAAAGATTTAGCTAGGTTCTTGGCGTGCATCCACCACAACTAAGTAGCGTATTGAGCGAAAGTACTAGTATCGTGTTCGTCCTATCTTGAGGAGCATAGATACTCAAGCTTGGCTTTTTCTGTCAATTTTGGGCAACCCCAATTTTACAACTAATCGGGAGTGTTGATTACATTGTATCATTGTATCTAACCAGTTTCCTGGTTTTCATTCTTCTACAGTTAAGCAGAGTTAACCTGCCTATCTTTTGCGATGGGCTCCGGCATATGTCTTTAGTCTGACCCGAGGTGGTCCCTAGATTTTGGATTTTAAATTTGGTTAGTTAACTGTAAGGTGGCCAGACTCTAGTATTTCACCAAATACACTTTCTCAAAGAATTGTTTGAATCCCAATTGGATTTCTCACAACAATCTTTCTCTTTCGAGAATGATTAGGTCTCCTTTTTTAGATTTTTCAGCTATTTTCACAAAATCCTTCATCCAAGTAATGTAAACAATTGCATTGCTTCTCGAATTCTTCAAAACGAAGATTCCTTTTGTAAATTCTTCACATGCTTTAATGAATTAATATCTTGAGATGTATGCAAAGTAGCATTAATATAAAACTTATCTTGTATTTTTGAAATTTTATAGAGATATCCAAATTGATTGAGGCCTCAAAATCTCGCTTGTAATTGTAATTACTCAACCTCTTGTAGATTCCTTCTCTTGGGTTCTTGAAAATTTTCATTGCCACCAAATACCGTTGATTCCATTGTCTTGAGATCTCCTAATTTGATTATTCAAATCCTCGACTTTTCATGCTTCAAGATCTGATAAAGTTGACAATTCCTTTCAAATCCTCCACCAATCATTCACTTCCATACTCAACTTTCAAAATTTGTGGACCCTCATACTTGTGCATAACCAAAAGCCCTTTTCTACCTATCTTCGTTGAAGAATATTGCATCAAAAGTGATGTTTGGGTATCAAAGTAGTATCGTTGTTGAAGAAGGGGCAATTGGTGGAATGTGTCATTCAAGAAGTTGGGTTTGACGTCATCAACGAGCAAACCACTAAAGAATGAGCTGAAGGAGTCCGAATAGATATTGGTTGTGTTTGAAAGGTTATGAATCGATTGATAAGTCCAATACCAATATCTTGATTTCGAATGCCAATGCATCGCGGGCCCATATATATATCGTCCGCTAATACACGACCAATTAATGTTTGGATAAAAATTCTTTCCGGAATCATCCTATTTCCGGGACTCACTGAAATCCCTCGGATGGTTCCACAATCGGTTCTACGTACAACAATGTGTTGAACTACTTCAACAAGTCTGCGTGTAAGATATCCAGCATCCGATGTTCGTACAGCAGTATCCACAACTCCTTTCCGCGCTCCGTAGCAAGAAATTATATATTCCGTTAAGGACAGCCCCTCACTTGCTTTACCATTGATTTTGTTTAGAAAACAGTAACACAAAAAATAAAAACATACAGTACAATAAGGTTAAGCATTTAAATAAAATGTAGAGAAAATGAAGCTTACCCTTGAACACTTCTCTTCAATTTTCCACAACTATTCTTTTTCTCTCCAACAACAAACAGATCTTCTCAACGAACTTAAATTCGGACACTTCCAAATGGTCTTCCCCACTATTCTCTTGGCAAGGATGGTTTGTGGAAACCTTTTTGGAAGGTTACAGAATGTTAAGAGAGTTCTCTGTGATGAAAGTTAGAGAGCTTATTTTAGAGAGAGAGAGTTATGAGTATCTCTTTTCATGTAAAAACCAGTGTCTCAAAAATGCTGAGATAACGAGACTTTGAAGTGAGACAAGGGATCTTCCCATTCTTCACTAACTCCCCACTCCCCTACATTGGAAGAGAGTTAATTGCTTTAATTTAATTTAATTTAATCTTAGTTAAATTAAATTAAATTAATTTTTTGTTTTAATTAAATTAAATCTAATTTAATCTAATTTAATTTAATTAAAAAAATTAATTAATTAACTAATCAATTACTTAATTAATTATTTTTAATTAAATATCTCATATTTAATTAAACTATATTTGAATCATACTCAAACACACATCTCTCTCGTATCCTATAGTTTTAATATGAATTTCATTCAAGTTAAATATAACCTATGGTTTCAATATGAATCTTATTCATATTATTTAATATTTAAATTTTATTCAAATATTTAAATTCTCTCATATTATATAGTTTAATTTGAATCTTATTCAAAATAAACTTTATATTATAATGTAAATATATACATTATATTAATTGTATCATATATAAATAATATATACTCCCAAAATTAATTTGAATATTTCAAAATTTTAAAAAACTATTTGATCCTTGTTTTACCCATTTGTGAGCTAGTAGGGGGACCTAATAGACCTATAGTTTATAAACGTTAATGATACGATATTAATTAATTAAACTCTTTATTTAGATTAATCTTCATTCATTAACTATGAGTCACTCCACTAAAGACCCATAACTGCACTCTTATACATGGTAGAAAGTTTTGTGTCAATGGATATAACTATTACAAGTAAGTCGATCCTTCATGAGTAGTTCGTAATTACAACTATGTAAAATTATCGTCTTACCCCTATAATTATCTCTTGCTCCTTAAGACCCACTTATCCTCTAATGAACAATCTATTTACGGTCCTACTATAAATAAAGTCTCTCTCGGGCCAGTGAGAGGGAGGGGCCCCTTGTTCAAGACCTAGACTCGGAACTTAAGGGAACAACTCATCTTTACCCCAAAGTCGAAAAAGAGTGAATTCCATCTTGTGTAGCTATGCTCTTAGCTCCTCACTCGATCTCGTCCCCAAAATGGTAGGCTTATTGAGTCGACAACATAGGTCACTCTCACCCATATAGATCAAAGGACGAGCCCTCATAGGCAGGAGTCCATAACTCACTCAGGATTGAGATTAAGTTACATATGGTTATCCTATATGAAATATTAACCTCTTCAATTAATGGTACTACAAAGAGAAGTTAATTATTTCGCGGTCCGGTCTTATACAAACTTTTTGTATAAGATACCCCCACTCGCATGCCTCCACATGAACAATTTGGATCACATCGTTTGTAGTCATTATAAAGTGGGTCGTATTCATAGTATTACTAGGATAATGCAACCAACGTTGTCCATGTACTATGACCATTTAGGTTATTACTTGAACTTGATTCGCCTCTATGTCAACCACATATTATTCAAGTTACATTAAATAACCTTGGATCTTGGTTTATTGGATTGAGTTATGCAAGTCTAAAAGTAAACTCTAAAAGTCAAAATAAAATAACAATTACTTTATTAAATAAATAATTTGTTTACAAAATACAAACCAAGTGTTTAAGGCAAAACCCCCAACATGAGCTGCAATATGTCACAATTAGAGGAGCATTTCGCTGGAGATCTCTATTTCCACTGAAAACTGAAGTTAGTGGATTGATGCCAAAGAAAATGACATTATTGACAGGAAATCATTGCTCAAATAGATGAACCGTCGTACTGCAAGTCTTCGTTGCCATTTTTCCATAGATAAAGTTGTTTATCGCTATAACTTGTTACCACCGTTTGAAACCTCCATCCACCTAGGTTCAGATGTGCTCGTCGTCATTGTTTGGAGCCATCGGGAGTTGTTCAATGTCGTTTGAAACCTCTTGTCATTTGGAGCCATTCTCCATCACCGCTGGGAGTGATTCACCATTGTTCTTAATCTCTTGCTATCGTCGTTCGAAGTCATCATCCACTACTCACCTCTGCCATTGTTCAAAGTTGATTGGAGCTCTCACTTGTAGTCGTCTGCTGTTTCTGTCACTTGAAGCTACTGCTCACCTCTACCATTGTTCAAAGCTCATAGTTGTCGTTGCTGCCATTTGAAACCATGCTCTCTTCTACCGCAATTCGAAGCTCATCGTCGCTCTTTGTTCAAAGCTTGTCACTCATTGTCGCTCTCCATTCGAAGCTCATCCCACTAATAGCACTCTAAAAGTGTCTAAATCCCTTCATTAAATCTCTATCTTTGTAGGTTTTTGTCATTTCAAGGGTATATGAGTCATTTAGAGCTAAAACGAGCTTAAAACGAGCTTGGGAGCATCAAAGTCAACAAGGGGTCAAAGTCATTAGCAGTGTCACAATGCCCAACCAAGCGCAGCCGTATGCTGCAGCTACATAGACCAGCAACGCCAGGTCAGAGCAACACGACACTCCCGGTGGATTTTAAAAGCCAAGATTTCATTTTCACTCGAGAGAGAGCCAATTTTGCCTGATTTTCAGAGAGTTCTTCATTCTCCCTTCATCTTTTCTCTCTAACTTCTTATATTCCTTCCATAATTCATTGAAGATTCATCAATGGAGGCAAGTGTAGGACAAATCTTTAAGGAATTTGGTAAGTTTCCTTTCGGTTTCTTGAGAATTCATCTCTAATTCTTTGATTGATTCTTGAATCTTGATTAATTCTTGTGCAAATTTTCCATAGATCTTGAATTGATTGAATTGACCACTCATGATATTCAATTTCTTGTATGAAAAATTCGTGATGCGCTAAGCAACAAATCGTGAATTAGGTTGCAAGATTAGAAATTCTTGTATTCTTTAAAAGCATGTTTCCTTTAAATCAATACATGATGAACTAATTAGGATTAATCAACAAATCAGATTAACAAAGAGGCTATTCATTCTTTAATTTGTCGCAACTACAAAACCTAGATCATAATGCAAATTTCATTTAGTACTGAACGCTGCTAAGGAATATACATACATAAACAGAGTTTAGAGTTAATCTTCAAGAAATTCTTGATTTACAACTTAGGAAAATTAGAAATTGGGCTTTAATTAACTAGCTTTATGAGTTAGAACAATTAGGGCTTTAATCTCTTTTGGGTTGTGAATTCTTGCTAAATAATCAAAATCTCTTTAATTCTATGATTGAATTTGAATTGAACTTAGCCAAATTCCCAAATCTATCAAGTTATCTCCCTTAAAAATCATAAATACCAAAAATATTTTCAATTCCTTGTATGATTTTTCTTTTCTTTTTAAACCTTCACGTTTATCACTTTTCGAAGATTAGTTTAGTGTAGAATAGATTAATTTTTTAGTTCCCCGTGGATTGACTATGTTATGTTCTTTAGTATAGTTTGCATAAGTAAGGTGTTATAAATTCATTTGATCCTTTAAATGTGTTTAACGACATACGTTTTTAGCATCGATCAAATTGACATCGTTTTTGGGGAGCCAAAAGCCAATTAATTTTTTTCTTGCTAAATTAGTCTTGTAAATTTTAAAATTCCAAAGAAAATGTCTTTGTTTTAGTCTACTTGTTTAATCATGGTCGATAATATGTGCTTCCATCTTGCAATGCTTGCGAGGCAAGCGGCTCAACAAAAGGAACAAGAGGTAAGAGAAATCAAAGAGATTAAACCTCAAGTTTCTGAACTAACCTCTCTTGTTCAAGCTTTGGTTATTAGGCATTTACAGGTTGTCGAGACGTGCCAAGTGTACTCACATCAGGGTCATCAATCTGAAGCATGCCCTTGACTACAACGACCATGTGCACTATCCTTATCCCTCTTGGGAGATGCCTAACCAACCCTCCACGTCGATGCGTGCTCCTTCCTTCAATTCAAGTAAGTCCTCAGGAGAATTGGTTAATGAGATTTCTGATAATTCTTATAAGACACTATTGCCGCCAGCTTCATCTTTTCATCTTGTCATTCCATCTTTTGTCTCTTTGAGTGTATTTGGTTGCTTGTATTATGAAAGAACTAAATCATCTCTTCCATTAATATATATATCTATTTCTTGCTTCATGAATCACTTCTTGTCTTCCATAATTAAGTTCACTTCACAAACAAGCATGAGTAGCTAAATCACTTGAAGGGTTGGATAGTAACATTCATCAACCTTAAGAGTTAAGCTTTGTTTCTAGTTCATTTACATCGATGTATTTTACCCTTCATTACTTAACTACTTGAAATAATTAACTACTTGAAAGAGGAAGTAACTATGGATCTCATCTTTGTAACTAAGACCTAATCCTAGACATAGGAACATCTTAGGCTTAACTAAACAAGCATGCATCATAGATATATGATTTATGTGACTCATCTGCCGAGAGGTATGAACCATACGAGTTTAGGAGCACGAACCATGAAACTAAGCAAGAACTCAACCTGTTGATGAAGGGTTTTCTCCAACCCTCTTTTCTCCATTTGAAAGAGTAAAATCTCTTTGTTTGCAAAAACTACCCCACTGATTCCCAGCTTCTTTGTTGCACATTACTAGTTATTTTATTTCACACATATTTATCATCAATACATCATTCTATTTTCACATTTCCACAAGTTAGACATTTCATTCATCTTTTCAGCCATAAATTCCCGTGTTCAACCTCGGTCCTCACCGAGAGATCTTGATATTAGTTTATACTTGGGATAGTATTGAGAAAAACTTGACATTTGTGTATAATCATTTGAGCATATCTTAACATACATTAGTATAACCATACGAAATACAACAATTTTTTGGCGCCGTTGTCAGGGATTTTATGGCTAATTTTTGTTTGATTTGTTTAACTTTTGTAGGACCATTTTCTTTCAGGCGTATTGCGACTTCCGTCAACCCTAAACCCTATAAAAGCCAGCTTAACCCGTAAAAGAAAGAGAATTGTTTTTAGAAGAGTAGAGAGACATTTTTAGGGTTAGGGTTCTTCATGCATAAGAGAAGTCTAGAATCGTGTCGCCGCTCTCCATCTTCTCCCTCTCAGCGACAGTCGAGTGTCCCTTTTCATCTCCATTGGAGTTCTACTGAACCTCAATCTCGAAAGAGAGTGAAGCCTCATTAGTCCTTCTCCTCAACGCGAGCAAACACTAGAAACACCATCTTTGTCGGCGAACAGGACACTGCCACCAACAGCTTCATCTCTTTACTTTTTCATCCTATATTTTTGTACCTTGAAACAATTTTGGTTGTTTGTACTGTGAAAGAACAGAAATCATTTTGTCCCTTAATATATATCTATTTCTTACATCATGATTCATCTATTGTCTTCCATATTTAAGTTCATTTCACAAACAAGTATGAGTAGCTAAATTGCTTGAAGGGTTGGACAGTAACATTCATCGATCTTAAGAGTTTAAGCTCAGTTTCTAGTCCATTTACATCGATGCATCTTTACCCTTTCATTGCTTAAATCCAATTGACAACTTGATTTAGGTAGAAATAGTTAACTACTCAAGAGATCAAGTAACTGTGGAACTCATTTGTGTAACTAAGAACTAATCCTAGACATAGGAATCATCTTAGGCTTAACTAAACAAGCATGCATCATAGACATATGATTTATGTGACTCATCAGCCGAGAGGTATGACCCATATAGGTTTAGGAGCATGAACTTTGAAACTGAGTAAGAACTCGACCGGTTGATGAAGGGTTTTCTCTAACCCACTTTTCTCCATTTGAAAGAAAACCAAATTTATGTTGTTTGCACAACCCACATCAGCGATTCTTCCCCTTTTGTTGCACGTTGCTAGTTAATTTATTTCTTGTATGTTTGTCACCAATACCTCACTTTATTTGCATACTTCCGCAAGATTTACATTTCATTCATCTGTTTAGTCTAAAATCCCTGTGTTCAAACTCGGTCCTCACCGAGGAATCTGAATATTAGTTTATATTTGGGCTAGTATTGAGAAAAACTTAAGCATATCCGAGCATACATTAGCACAAACATAGAACAACAACACGGATTATATTCACAACAACCTTGAAAGAGAGTGAAGCTACCATCATTTCTCCTTCCCAACGCAAGCAGACAACTGAGCCACCATCTCTGTCGGCGAACAGGACATTATTGCCGCCAACTTCATCTCTTCATCTTTTCATCCTGTCTTTTGTATCTTCTGAGTGTATTTGGTTGCTTGTACTGTATATGAACTAAATCATCTTTAAATGGGGAGGTCAAGGGCAACAAGAAAATTGCTCTCACAACCAATCATCATCCTCCTATTCCTCAGGTATGCCACTTAAAGATGTTTTGAAATCTTTAGTTGACAACTCTCTTAAATTCCAACAGGAGATCTATCAATTACAAAAGGACTCGATCCAACATCACAAGATACAAAGGCCCTACAACAAGAGACCCGAACCGACTTTGCAAACTTATGAACACAAATCGCTCAATTGGCGACCGCAATTAGTAAGATGGAGAGTAAGTCCTCGAGAAAGCTTCTGGCGCAACCCGACCATTCTAATGTGAGTGCTATCACACTAAAAAGTGGGAAGGAGCTTCCTTAAGCTACTCCCTCCATCGACGCATCTCCTCCTACTACCATGGTTGACCAACAAGGAGAAAAAAGAAAAGAAGCACGAAAAGCCACACCAACCGAACCCAAGGTAAGCATTCCTTCCAAACTGTTAATTGAACCTTACTTACCTAAAGCTCCCTTTCCATCTAGGTTGGCTAGACCAAAGAAGGAGAGCGATGACAAGGAGCTTGAAGAAATGTTCAAGAATGTCCAAATTAACATTCTTCTTCTTAACGCGATCCAATAAATTCCGAGGTATGCTAAGTTTCTAAAGGATCTATGCACCTAGAAAAGAAGAGGTGAGGAAAAAGAAAGAGTCATGGTCAGTGGCAACATTTCTGCTCTTCTTAAGAAAAGTATGCCTGAGAAATATAGAGACCCCGATATGTTCACTGTCCCATATGTCATAGGAGATAGAAAGATTATGCATGGTATGCTTGATTTGGATGCATCTATCAATGTTATGCCTTATCATGCCTTTGAGGAATTGAAATTGAATGATTTGCAAAAAACTCCCGTTTGCATCAATTAGCGGATAGATCATGCATACAACATTTAGGGATAGTAGAAGATGTACTTGTTAAAGTAGGATCTTTAATTTTTCGAGCAGACTTCTACATATTGCAAATAAATGAGCCTACCAACCTCTCATCCTCTACTATTTTGCTAGGAAGACCTTTCTTAAAAACTGCAAAAACTAGAATTGTTGTTGATAAAGGTTCCTTGAGTGTAAAGTTTGATGGAGATGTTGTTAGTTGTAACATCTATGATGCAATGAAGTTCCCTGAAAAGGATTTGTCTTTGTGTGCTTTGGAGTCCTTTGATTTGGTTGACGAGTTATTAATTAATGATGATAATGATTGTGATGAGATTGTTACTCCCTCTATTGATTTGAACCTTGATGTTCTAATGATGATGTCTTTGTTTCACAGATAAAGAAGATTGAGCTCAAGGCTCTCCTGTCTCACCTCAAGTACGTGTACTTAGGTGACGAGAATACCTTGCCTGTAATTATTTCTAGAGAATTGACCACTGCCTAAGAAGAAGAGTTATTGAAATTGTTGAAAAAGAATAAGAAAGCAATCGATTGGACCTTGGATGATATCAAGGGAATTAGTCTCTTTCTATACGCATAAGATTGCTTCGGAAGATGGAGTGTTGTATTATCTATGGTTATGCTAATGTATGTTCGGATATGCTCAAGTTTTTCTCAATACTAGCCCAAGTATAAACTAATATTCAGATTTCTCGGTGAAGATCGAGGTCAAACACAAGGATTTGTGACTAAAGTAATGAATGGCATGTATATCTTGCGGAAGTATAAAAAATAAGTGAAGTTTGGTGATGAATATGTAAGAACTAAAACAACTAATAATGTGCATCGAAAGAGTAGGGAATCAATGATGTAGTTTGTGCAAACAACGAAATTTTGGTTTTCTTTCAAATGGAGAAAAGTGGGTTGGAGAAAACCCTTCATCAACCGATTGTGTTCTAACTTAGTTTCATGGTTCGTGCTCCTAAACTCGTATGATTCATACCTTTTGGTAGATGAGTCACACAAATCATATGTCTATGATGCATGCTTGTTTAGTTAAGCCTAAGATGATTCTTATGTCTATGATTAATTCTTAGTTGAAAAGATGAGATCCATAGTTGCTTGCTCTTTCAAGTAGTTAACTATTTCTACTTAAACCGAGTTGTCAAATGGATTTAAGCAATATAGAGTAAAATACATCGATGTAAACGAATTAGAAACTAAGCTTAAACTCTTAAGGTTGATGAATGTTACTCTCCAACCGTTCAAGTGATTTAGCTACTCATGTTTGTTTGTGAAATGAACTCAACAATGGCAGACAAGAGATGATTCATGATGTAAGAAATAAATATATATTAATAGAAAAGATGGCTCCGTTCTTTCACAATACAAACAGCCAAAAACATTTAAAGGTACAAAAACAATATAGAATGATAAGGTGAAGAGATGAAGGTGTCGACTACAATGTCCTATTCGCCGACAAAGATGGCGTTTCTGGTGTATGCTCGCATTGAGGAGGCGATTTGTTGAGGCTTCACTCTCTTTCGAGGTTGATGCTCGGCAGGAATCCAATGGTGATGAAGATGAAGCACTCGACTGTCGCCGAGAGGGGAGAGGTGGAGGGCGGTGGCATGATTCCCAAACTCCTTCTTTTGCACGAAGAACATTGTTTAATTGTTGAGGATTACCCTGGCTTCTATAGCCCTAGATTGTGCTCTTTGTGACGTCAACGAATAAGGTACGAACGCAGGGCCCAGGCTGCGTTTGGCGGTCATCCTTTCTAACCAGGTAGCCTGTCTCTGCTCAGCGGCACAGGGGGTCGAAAATCCTCTGTCTCTAGCTGTCAACATCAGGCTGCCCGAGGTAATCGAATTTTTCTTTTAATGCCATGCATCCGATATATGCGTTTTCGTTTATCTTCGACGCATGCGTTGATCCTTGATTTCCTGCGAAATAAGGCATTCAAAGGCGTTAGACTTCAAAATAATCTTTCTTCAGCCTATTTACAAGCTTGTATGCATACTAAGGATATCAAAGGTTAAAGCATTAGATGATGCATTTTTCAACATTATTCTTTCACCATTATTATAAGAAAAGAAGGACAATAACTTATATTTCTACAAGTTATCATAGAGCAAAGGCCACTGTTCAACAACAAAGAAGACTTAACCCTACGATGAAAGAGGTGTTCTTGAAAGAAATTCTAAAACTCCATGAGGCCGGCATAATATACCCCGTATCGGATAGCAAGTGGGTTAGCTCCATCCATGTTGTCCCCAAGAAGATCGGCATGACTATAGTTGAAAACGACAAAGGTGAGTTTGTACCGACTAGGGTACAAAATGGTTGGCGAATGTGCATTGACTTTGGCAAGCTAAATGAGGTAACAAAAAAAGACCACTTTCCAATTCCTTTTATTTCTTGTTAATACTGACTATTTTAACTAGATGACCTAGGTAACTCCATCTCAATCTTGAGCTAACTATGAACCCCAGTTTATTTGAGATTATCCTTAGATCTGCATGGGTGAGAGTGGCCCGAGTTCGTCGACTCAATAAGCCTCTCATTTTAGGGGTAAAATCGAGTAGATAGCTGGGGACGTAGTCCTGCGAGACGGAATTCACTCATACCCGACTTAGGTTAACAGATAGGTTGTTCCTTTAAGTAATGACTCCAAGTCTTGAACAAGGGGCTCCACTCTCTCATTAGCCTAAGAGGGACTCGGTTTAGTGATAGGATCACAAACCAATTGTTCATTAGAGGATCAGTGGAACTTAAGGAACAAAATGTATTTACAGGGGTAAAAAGGTAATTTTGACCTAGTTTTGAATACAAACAACCTGTGAATGATTGATTTACTAATTATGGTTATATCAAGTTGACATAAATATATCTACAGTGAGGAGAGTGCAACTATGCACTTTAGTGGAGTGTCCCATTAGTAAACGAATGTTGGTTAATTAGGTTAAAAAGTTTGACCGATTAATCTCGGATCGTTGAAACTCATGATCTGTAGATCCATTAGGTCCCTCTACTAGCTCACAAACAGATAAAACCTTAGATAGTATAGTGAATGATTTTGAAATGTTCAAGTTCGGCTTAGGAAATGAACGTTGGATATATGCGATATGTCTAAACATATTTGTAACGTCCCAAATTTTCAAGTGTTGTGATTTAAAGTTTCAAATGTTGGATTTCATTTATCGAGATTTTTGGTGTTGATTTGTCATTTTGAGAACTTAAGGCGAAATTTTGGAAGTCGAATTTGATGTATTTTGGAGAAGAAAAAGAGTAAAAGAAATAATAATAATATATGTATATATTAATATTTATTATTTATTATAATATATATTATTATTTATATATATTATTATAATATATATATAAATATTATTATGCGTGCAACTCAAACAAAAAAAAACAGAGAAACCCTTTCTCCTTCTTCTTCCTCGTGTGCGCCGCAACCTCCCCCCCCCCCCCCCCCCCCGATCAAATTTCTTGTGCATACCTAGCAAGTTCAGTAAACTTCTTTTCATACTCAGCAACAGTCATAGAATCCTGCTTAAGCCTCAGAAACTCATTCCTCTTAGCATCACAGTAAGATCTAGGATAATACTTCTCCTGGAATCCCTTTCTGAAATCATTCCAAAGCATTACTCCTGCATCACCTCTTCGAGCCTCGAAGAGCCTCCACCAGTCATCTGCCCCTTTTTGGAGTAGGAAAGCAGCTAACTCCACTTTTCGATCCTCAGGGCACCTCATTACCCTGAAACATTTCTCAATCAGATTCAACCATGCCTCTGCATCCGCAAGATTCGTGGTTCCCTCAAAAGATGTAGCCCCTAAGGCCTTCAGTCTCTCTATGCCAAACTTCCTCTCTAGATCAGTAGATACTAACCCTACACTGTCAACCAACCTCTGGGCTATCCTGTAAAAAATATGTTCTTCTATATTAGGTTCAGTCTGCACATATGGGTTACTAGACTCCCCCTCTGAAACTGGAACTCCATCTCTGCTCCTAGTAGCTTCAGGTACTCCAGTGCTCGCTTGCCTACCTTGCTTGCGCGTTTGGGGCATGACTCTTTTAATATACCACACATTAGGTTATTATAGTTATGACATGCTTCTAGCTATATGCATGATCCTACCCTTCCCTTTAAACCTAGGGTTCCTATAAACTTATGCTCTGATACCAACTTGTCACACCCTCCCCCAGATCACCCTCTTAAACCTGGGAAAAGAGCATGAGTTACATACATTCATCTATATAGCCTTATCCGCATTAACATACACACAATGCAACCCAAAAGGTTTACTCAACCTGTACGCCACCTGATAAACAGTTCATATCTAACTCGCTCTTCAACTCTACAAGCATACAGAAATCCCATCACAACATATTCATATATACAGGAGTAGAGGTTACATAGTCATTTGCTAAGTTTGCACAACAAGACTTTTTTTAACCCAAACTTTTCATCCCACTACTATATGCCAATCAACTCAAGATCTAATATTTACAAACTAAAGGAGGATCCGCAGTAGAGACTTCACGAGGGTAGGTTAAACTCCTAGATATCGTTCACTACCTGGGAATAAGAGAAAACATTATTTTGAAAAATATTAGACATAAGTCTAGTGAGTGATAGAGTTATTAAAACGTTCGTATTAAAGAAAACATTGTGAAGAAAAATATTAGACATAAGGTCTAGTGAGTGACAAGGTTATTTAACGTTCTTACTAAAACAAGTTGGTTTCAACATAGAGAAATCCTTTGCATAAAACATTTCATAGGTATAAACTTAAAATCATGGTTCATAAGTACTTTTTCATCTAAAAACACATAGTTTATAAGTACTTTATTCAACTGAAAACATAGTTCATAAATATCGTGCTCATATGAAACATAGCACCCTTAAATCCTTAGTTGAGGTGGAGCAAGCTCAACACTCTCAACGTCGTAATTTTATTTACCGTTATGAGCACATTCAGGGCTAACATATCTCGGGTTGTCCTGATACGTCACTGAAGTCCTCATATATCAGGGTCCCAAATATCTCGATACCGTCTCAATGTCCTTAGGTATCGTTTCATCTCGATATCGTCTTCATGTCCTTAGGTACCGTTACATATTCATCTCGATACCGTCTCAATGTTCTTAAGTATCGGTACATAGGGTACTTATCATTTAACTCAAGCATGTTAAATAGTCAAGATTTTATTAAGCATATTTAAGAAACCTGGAGCAAAGAATGCCTTGCAAATCATACACACAAACTCATGAATCATTCTTAGTCAACATCGAGCATAAAACATAATTTTGACATAAGTAAATCATTCATAAAGAAATGGGGTTCATAAAACATGTAAATGACTTTGCTCGAGAGATCTTGCTTTTGAGTAAACTCCGTTCCATAAACATCATTTCGAACATAACATGCTTTACTCAAATTATTTTAGCTCATGAACTCATAACACATTATATTTAAATAAAACATTGCTTAAATGAAGAATTATAAACTTTTGAGAAAACGTTTTGTCACTCACTATTTGTAGCCAACTAGCTCACCACGGCTTGTACGCTTCTCCCAACTCTATTTGTCCTTAAAATAATACATTCCTCTTGATTAGCCCTCGACATGCCTGCGGCCTTTCCCATAGTCACTTGCAAGAACTAAGTTCATGATATTCATAATACCCTTAACAAAAATGTCTAAACATAGCTAAAATAACCTCAATTTTAAATGACCATAACTTCCTAAATTCTTAACCAAATCAAGTGAAATTTGTGGAAAATTCTTCATTGTAAAGTCCTCTACAACTTACCTTCAGAGTGAAAAACTTAAAAATGCATTGTTTGTCCAGAATATTCCTTAGATCAATGGCTGCTCAAGAATCAGGATTTACCCTTGTTTCACTATTTCCAGAATTTCGGCCCAACTTCAAAATTCATAACTCATTCAATACTTAACCAACAAAGTGAAATTTATGTCAACCTCTTTTTTTCAAATCCTTTAAACCTTATGTGAAGACAAGAAGACCTAAAAATTGCTTGATTACCCAGAAATTGTCTCGAACCAGAAGGTACCCTTCTTCACGATTCCTACAACCTTCTTCCGTTCCACCTGAGACATAATCCATATCCCTCCATTTTTAGGTTTCTAATCCTTCCAAAAGGTTGCTAGAAATTGAATTAGCTAGATAACCTAACAAATTTAGGCTTCTAAATCCTCCTAGAGAGCTCAAACCGCTTCAAAAACAAGAGGTCCCTCCAGTTTCGCGAATTTTCCTAACTACTGCCTTCCACATGCAATTTCATCCACTTTAAACCATTTCCAGCTCTGGCCATCTTCATAAAATTTGTAGAAAAATGTGTTAACTTACTAACCTCAAACTTGTAGCTCCAAATTCTAACTCTACAGCTTAAAATCATCCAAACACTACAGGTTGCTCGAATTTCCTTCTGTTTCAGACCAAGGTGGAACTTTTACAATTTTCGGCTACCTCTCCGGCCAAAACTCACCACAAAACCCTCAATACTCGTCTTCCCCGATCAACGATGAGGCTAGTCGGTTTTCTCTCTCTCAACTTTTCAAACTGAAAGGAAGTATATGAAACTTAATCCCAATTTTGGTATTTAACTCCACCACCGACTACACCTATTCTCTTTTTTCCTTTTCTTTTTTTTTTTTAATTTATTCCACTAACTTCCCAATTTATTTATTTTCTCTTTTTTTTTCTAAAAACATAATAATAATAATAATAACTCTTAATTCTAACTTAACCATGGTTAACTTAATGCACAATTATAATTTAAATATCAAACAATCTTTAGGTGTTTCCAATGAACTCAAATTGATGTGCATTTTCTTTCTTTTTTTAATATCTTAATTTTACCCCTTGGCCTTTTTACTTAATCATAAAAAATTGAAAGAGTGATAAAAAGTTTAGGGCTTACACGCCGAGTCGCGTCGCACCAGATCCATCCGCACAAGTTGTCCGAGTTGCGACACTTCTCTGCGAGCCGCCGTCGTGCCTCTCGCCCGTTCACCGGCAGTGATCGCCTGTGTCTCCGGTCGTCAGGGGAGTTCAACGGAGAAGCCGTCGCCGCCGGCGGTGCTCCAGTCGTCAGTTCCGATGAGTTTTCGTGAGGTAAATCATTTTGGATTAAATCTAATATTTTGGTGTTTACTGACTTTAGTTTGTTTTCATGTGGGGTGCCACCTAGTACATTTGTTTTAGGTTGAAGACTGAAAGGGGTGTGGCCGTTGTAGGTTTGTTTTGAAGGTCGAAGCATTGGGTAAGCAATGGAATTTCTGAATATAATTGGATTGGGCAGGAACTATTGGTTTTAACTAGAATTTGGGGTTGTGTTATAGGTTGATTTTTGGGTTCAAGGAGTTCGCACAGTGGTTACTGACTGCTCTGAGGTAAGTGATTTTATTGTTGGGACTGACCTTCAGGCCAGATCTCAGCCCTTTATGTCAGTTTTATTATATTGTTACAGTACTAATTATCCCTGAAACTAAATTTACATGCATGCTTAGTTTCCCTGAGATCATGACTGGCACTGAGATTCGATAACTATTATATGTGTATGTATCACTGAACTTCATGTTAGATGCCCCTTTCGTCCCATGTTGCATATTGTGAATCAACAGGTTCACTTCTATGTTTGACGGTGTGCCATCAAGCCACTAGACATGCGTGAACCGACTAGTTCACTTCCATGTTTGTTACTTTGAGTCATCAGGCTCACCCATTCAGTTTTGACGGCGTGCCTTCAGGCGCTAGACGAGGTAACGAGGCAGGCAGGTTGCTTTTGTACAGTAGAAATGCCGACAATGGGATTACTTACTGAGTTTTATACTCATTCCTTTCTCTTTATGAATTCCAGGTAAAGGCAAAAACGGACTGGCAGGCGATAGGAAGAATCTGTGACCAGGCCAAACGGGGAATAGTTGAAGCTTTCGCATTTTATTTATTCATGTCTTTTGTCGTAGATGGGTCGTGGTAGTTTGGTCTTTGAGTCGTTTCTTTTTCTCTGATTTCATTCGTTAATTATTTTAATTTAATTATTCCTTTGTTTGGATAGGGGTACCCCGATCAATGATTTAATTTTACCTTTTTTGAAAATGATTTTGGAATTATTTATTTATTTAATTATTTATCTAAATTCTTAATTGTTATTTTTCTTTTCCAAGAGATTGGGTCCTAAGTTTTTAGGTGTGGTAATGTCCTGGTAGAAGGTGCTAGGAGTTGGGGGCGTTATAGTTGGTATCAGAGCGTAAGTTTTAGGTTCTGTAGACTAACTTACGATGTAAGTCCAAATTGTCTCATTTGGCTATAACGGGTTCTTCGTCGCCGCCAGGTACAAAAAAAAAGTATGCATGAGAATAGTGCTAGTATGCAAGGAGGGTTATATGTGTAGGGCTCTACCTATTCTGTTGATTACTTTTGGCTAGATTCTTTCATGATACATTATTCGCTAAGCACTTTTTAGGTGGTTGTCAGGGCATGGCACCAAAAGACAAGGGAAAGAAAAAGGTCAGAGGAGGGCTACAAGACCCACCTATAAGGGGTCGTCCGCCGTCAAGAGCGCAAGACCCTGACGCCCAAGACCCCCCAGCGCCAGAGGATCCCCCGCTACCTAGAGACCCTTCTGGATCAAGGTGGCAACAGACGAGACCAGGAGTCAAACGGAGGGTACGAACGTGCCTTCACGCACACTGGTTCCTCCAGGCACCCCGACTGAATTTTCAGCTATGGCAGCAGCGATAAGGGAAGTGTTACTGGGAAAGATGAAAGAGATGATGGATGAGCGACCGGCCCAGTTCGCCCAATCTCAATAGGTACCAGTCCAACAAGTTCAATCGCCGCAGGGGCAGGCCCAACAGCAGAATGTGCAGGACCTGTCTATTGAAGCTAAGCATCTGAGAGATTTCAGGAAGTATAACCCTCGCACCTTCGATGGGTCACTGAAGAACCCTACAAAGGCAAAAATGTGGTTGTCATCTATTGAGACAATTTTTCGTTATATGAAGTGTTTGGAGGACCAGAAACTTGAGTGCACCGTGTTCATGTTGATAGAAAATGCAGAAATTTGGTGGCGCTCAGCAGAAAAGACTATAGACACGAATGAAGGGTTGGCATCTTGGGAACAATTTAGCTAATGAGAAGGTAAAGACATGTCAGATAGTGATAGTGGGGCATCCGCTAGACGTAACCTTGATAGTGCTAGACATGTGGGATTTCAATGTTATTTTAGGCATGGATTGGTTAGCCACTAATCATGCCAACATTGACTGTGCCCGTAAGAAGGTGGTTTTCAATCCTCCCACAGGGACTAGTTTCAAGTTTAAAGGAGTTGGGACCGTGGTCTTGCCCAAGGTAATTTCAGCCCTAAAAGCCCATTGGCTACTTAACCAAGAGACTTGGGGTATCTTGGCTAGTGTGGTTGATACCAGAGAAACTGGGGTCGCTTTGACCTCAAAGCCAGTAGTAAGAGATTATCCAAACGTCTTTCCAGAGGATCTCCCAGGTTTGCCGCCATATCGGAAAATAGACTTCGCCATCGAATTGGAACTAGGAACGACTCCCATCTCGAAGGCTCTTTACAGAATGGCTCCTGCAGAGTTGAAAGAGCTGAAGGTTCAGTTGCAAGAGCTGCTAGACAAGGGTTTCATACGCCCGAGCGTGTCACTTTGGGGTGCGCCAGTGTTGTTCGTAAGGAAGAAGGATGGGTCATTGCGCTTATGCATTGACTATCGAGAGTTAAATAAGGTAACCGTCAAGAACAAGTACCCTCTTCCCAGGATTGACGACCTATTCGACCGGTTACAAGGAGCTACTGTGTTCTCCAAAATTGATCTTCGTTCGGGGTATCACCAGTTGAGGATTAGGGACAGTGATATTGCAAAGACAGCATTCCGCTCCAGATATGGGCATTATGAGCTCATCGTAATGTCCTTTGGTTTGACCAATGCTCTTGCAACATTCATGGACCTGATGAACAGAGTGTTCAAGGAATTCTTGGACACCTTCGTGATAGTTTTTATTGACGATATTTTAATTTATTTAAAAACAGAGGCAGTACACGAGGAGCACTTGCGAAAGATTTTGGAGACCCTGAGATCGAATAAGTTGTATGCCAAGTTCTCCAAGTGTCCTTTCTGGGGGGCATGTGGTATCGAAGGAAGGAGTATTGGTGGATCCGGCTAAGATCGAGGTAGTCCTGGGATGGCCTCGTCCTTCAACAGTCAGTGAGGTGCGTAGTTTTCTGGGCTTAGCAAGCTATTACCGCTGGTTCGTTAAGGATTTTTCCCGAATAGCCACCCCCTTGACTCAGTTGACTAGGAAAGGAGCTTCGTTTGTTTGGAGTAAAGCTTGCAATGACAGTTTCCAAGACCTCAGAAATTGGTTACCGCGCCAGTTCTCACAGTGCCAAACGGATCAGGGAGTTTCATGGTCTACAGTGATGCTTCAAAGAAAGGGTTGGGGTATGTGTTGACGCAGCATGGTAAGATAGTTGCTTATACCTCCCGCCAATTGAAGATCAATGAACGAAACTCTCCCACTCACGACCTGGAGTTAGCAGCAATGGTTTTTGCTTTGAAGATTTGGCGACATTATTTGTATAGGGAGAAGATACAAATTTTTACGGACCACAAGAGCTTGAAATATTTCTTTACTCAGAAGGAGTTGAATATGAGACAGTGCAGATGGCTTGAGTTGGTGAAAGATTATGACTGTGAAATTATCCAGGCAAGGTGAATGTGGTGGCAGATGCTTTAAGTAGAAAGGCGGTTCACTCAGCAGCTTTAATTACCAGGCAAGTTCAATTGCGCCACGAGTTCGAGCATGCAGGAATCGCAGTAGCAGTAGGGGAAGTCACTTCACAGTTGGCACAGCTGACAGTTCAACCAACCTTGAGGCAGAGACTTATCGATGCTCAGACAAGCAATCTGTATCTTATTGAGAAGCTCCACTTGGTTGAGGTAGAACAAAGAAGTGAGTTTTCGATATCCCCAGGTGGTGGGCTTCTATATCTGGGATGTTTACGTGTATTGACAGATGATGACTTATGAAGAAATTATTGATGGAAGCTCATAACTCACCATTTTTGGTGCATCTAGGCAGCACCAAGATGTACCAAGATCTGAAATAGCACTATTGGTGGTATAATATGAAGAGAGAGATAGATAAATTTGTCAGTAAGTGCTTAGTGTGTCAGCAAGTAAAAGCCCCAAGGCGGAAGCCGGTAGGTCTGTTGCAGCCCCTAAGTATACCTGAGTGGAAGTGGGAGAACGTGTCGATGGATTTCATACTGGGTTTGCCAAGAACGGCTAAAGGCTTTTCGATGATATGGGTAGTTATGGACAGACTCACGAAGCTAGCTCATTTTATTCCAAGGAAGCCTACTTATTCAGTGAACAAGTGGGCACAATTATATTTGAAGGAGGTGGTAAGGTTGCATGGGGTACCAGTATCTATCGTATCCGATAGAGACCCTTGCTTTACGTCCTATTTTTGGAAGAGTCTTCAAGCAGCGTTGGGGATGCAGTTAGATTTCAGCATAGCTTTCCACCCACAATCTGACGGTCAAACAGAGCGTTTGAACCAAACTCTGGAGGATATGCTACGCACGTGCGCGTTAGAGTTTTCGGGAGTTGGGACTCTCATTTTCACCTTATGGAGTTTGCATATAATAATAGCTATCAGGCTACTATCGGCATGGCGCCATTTGAGGCTTTGTATGGGAAGAATTGCAGGTCCCCTGTGTACTGGGACGAGGTCGGTGAACGCAAGTTGTTGGGACCCGAGTGATACAAATTACAAACAAAGTCATTCAGAAGATCAGGGCAAGGATGCAAACGGCCCAGAGCAGGCAGAAAAGTTATGCCGACGTCAGGCGTAAGGATCTGGAATTTGAGGTAGGAGATAACGTATTCCTGAGACTGTCACCTATGAAAGGTGTTTTGAGATCTGGAAGGAAGGGAAGTTAAGTCCCCGTTTCGTTGGACCTTTTGAGGTGTTGGAACGAATAGGCCTTGTGGCGTACCGGTTAGTGCTACCGCCGTCTCTTTATGCAGTTCATAATGTTTTTCATGTTTCGATGTTGAGGAAGTATGTGGTGGACCCGTCTCATGTGGTAGACTTTGAGCCATTGCAGTTGAAAGAGAACTTAACTTCTGAAGAGAAGTCGATCCAAATTCTGGCAAAAGAGGTGAAAGCCCTGCGCAACAGGGAGATAGCACTGGTAATGTATTGTGGCAGAATCATCAGTTCAAGGAAGCGACGTGGGAGCGAGAAGATGAGACGAGAACTCAATACCCAGAGCTTTTTCAAGATTGAGACTTTTGAGGACGAAAGTTTTTTTTAGGGGGAAGGAATGTAACGTCCCCAATTTTAAGGTGTTGTGATTTCATTTATCGAGATTTTTCGTGTTGATTTGTCATTTTGAGAACTTAAGATGAAATTTTGGAAGTCGAATTTGATGTATTTTGGAGAAGAAAAAGAGTAAAAGAAATAATAATAATAATAATATATGTATATATTAATATTTATTAGGGGCATTGTTAAAAATAGAAAAATAAGGGAAAGTATTTACACAAAATAGAAAAAAATTTAGATAGTTGTGATAGACGCTGATAGAAGTCTATCAGAGTCTATCAGTGATAGAAATGATAGAAGTCTATCACTGATAGATGCTGATAGAAGCCTATCAATATCTATCAGTATTTTTTTTTTTTTTTTTTTTGCTATTTTCTGTAAATAGTTTGACATTTTTTTATATTTGCAAAAATTTCCCTATTTTTTTTTATTATTATTTATATATTATTATAATATATATATATATATATTTTATATTATAATATATATTTATATATTATAATATAAATATATAATATATAAATATATTTATATATATACGTGCAACTAAAAAAAAAAGAGAAACCCTTTCTCCTTCTTCTTCCTCGCGTGCGCCGCAGCCCCCCTCGTTCTTCGTCTGCCATCGAGCCATGCCACGCTGCCTGCACCAGACCATCGTCGAGTCGCACCGCAGCACCTACACCAGACCGTCGTCGAGTCGCGCCCCGCCAAATCCATCCGCACGAACCGTCTGAGTCGCGACGCTTCTCTGCGCGAGCTGCCGTCGCGCCTGTCGCCTGTTCACCGATAGCGATCGTTGCTGTGTCTCCGGCCGTCGGAGGAGTTCAGTGGAGTAGTCGTCACTACCGACAGTGCTTCAGTCGTCGGTTCTGGTGAGTTTCCGTCAGGTAGACCATTTTGGATTAAATCTAACATTTGGGTGTTTGCTGACTTTAGTTTGTTTTCGTGTGGGGTGCAACCTAGTACGTTTGTTTTAGGTTGAAGATTGAAAAGGGTGTGATCGTTGTCGGTTTGTTTTGAAGGTCGAAGCGTTGGGAAAGCAATAAAATTTCTGAATATAATTGGATTGGGCAGGAACTATTGGTTTTAACTAGAATTTGGGGTTGTGTTATAGGTTGATTTTTGGGTTCAAGGAGTTCGCACAGTAGTTACTAACTGCTATGAGGTAAGTGATTCTATTGTTGGGATTGACCTTCAGGCCAGATCTCGGCCCTTTATGTCAATTTTATTATACTGTTACAGCACTGATTATCCCTGAAACTAAATTTAGCATGCATGCTTAGGTTCTCTGAGATCAAGACTGGCCACTGAGATTCGATAACTATTATATGTGTATGTATCACTGAACTTCATGTTAGATGCCCGTTTTGTCCCATGTTGCATATTGTGAATCGACAGGTTAACTTTCATGTTTGACGGTGTGCCATCAGACCACTAGACATGCGTGAACCGACGAGTTCACCTCCATATTTGTTGCTGTGAGTCATCAGGTTCACCCCTTCAGTTTTGACGGCGTGTCTTCAGGCCGCTAGACGTGGTGACGGGCAGGCAAGTTGCTTATGTACAGTAGAAATCCTGACAATGGGATTACTTACTGAGTTTTATACTCATTCCTTTCTCCTTATGAATTTCAGGTAAAGGCAGAAACAGACTGGCGGGCAACAGGAAGAATCCATGACCAGGCCAAAAGGGGAATAGTTGAATCTTCCGCATTTTATTTATTCATGTCTTTTGTAGTAGATGGGTCGTGGTAGTTCGGTCTTTGAGTCATTTCTTTTTCTCTGATTTCATTCGTTAATTATTTTAATTTATTTATTCCTTTGTTTGGATAGGGGTACCCCAATCAATGATTTAATTTTACCTTTTTTTAAAATGATTTTGGAATTATTTATTTATTTAATTATTTATCTAAATTCCTAATTATTATTTTTCTTTTCCAAGAGATTGGGTCCTAAGTCTTTGGGTATGGTAATGTCCTTGTAGAAGGTGTCAAGAGTTGGGGGCTTTACAGTATTGACGTTTAATTACGAATTAAATGGACAAAGAGAGTTGAGAATAATATTTAAATACGATTTATATATTAAAAATATGAATAGGGATTCATATTCGAAAAATCGATTTTTTGAAAAACTGGAGTTGGTGTGAATATAATATTATTTTAATATTTGATATTAAATTAATATTATTTTAATTATTTGAAATTAATTTTATAGAATTATTTATTTAATTTTATGTTAAATTAATTTTATTAATTAAAATTCAAAAATTGAATTTTAAAAATTCAAAATTTTGAAAACTTGGAAATTTCCACCGACTCTTCTACTTCCTTGGTATGTTCACTTGGTGTAGCCAAAAATTCTACTCTCTCTTGTTTGAATTTGTTGTCAATTTGTTGTTAACTCACTTTGCATGTTGATGCTCTATAAAACAAGAGAGATTGTGGCTGGAAAATGGTCGAACTTTTTGTTTAATTAAGGGTTAATTAATCATAAAATTTCATAGAACTCCTTCACTCACCTTCTCCAATTTCCCTTCAAATTCACCACAAAATTGGATCCCACCATCCAATCTAAGGTCAGAAGATAGTAGAGAAGACTTTTGTGGTGGTCTACAAGTTGGTGGTGATCAATTTCGTTGAAAAATCAAGGAGAATTCGAACTTCAAAGGTTGTAATTCTTATTCTCAGTTTTTCCCCTATTTTACATCCATGTTTATTCTAGAAATTGTGTATGTTAGAGTGTAAATCATTCTAATTCACTTCCGTTGCATATTCATATATCCTTCAATAGCTTCTATGGAAATTTCACTCAATACTAATGTACTGCGAGATTGATGATCTTTTACGTGGTCTTCCTCTAAGAATGTAGCGTTTTTCGACACAAATACTTTGTTTTCTTAAGGATCATAAAACATACCACCTTTCGTTTCTTTGGGATATCTAACGAATAGACACAATTTTGAATGGCGTTCCAACGTTTTCGAATTGTGTACCAACACATATGCAGAGCATCCCTAAATCTTGAAGTGATGTAAACTACCTTTACGCCCTGTCTATAATTCATATGTTGTTCTGAAACACTTTTAGAAGGAATCATTTTCAAAATCTATACAACAATCTCTACTGCATATCCCCAAAATGAATTAGGCAATTGAGCATAGCTCATCATTGAACGAACCATGTCTAACAGGGTTCTATTTCTCCTTTCTGATACACCATTCTACTATGGTGTACCAGGCGCAGAGAGTTGAGACTAGATTCCATGTTCTATCAGATAGTCCTAGAATCTCAGGTTCATATACTCTCTACCTCGATCTGATCAAAATGTCTTAATTATTTTACCTAACAGGTTCTCAACATCAACCTTGTATTCTTTGAACTTTTCAAGGGCTTGGGACTTGTGATGCATTAGGTAAACATAGTCATACCTTGAATGGTCATCAATAAAACTGATGAAATACTCATACCCTCCTCATGCTTTGACATTCATTGGACCATAGAGATGCGAATGCACGAGTTCTAAGGTTCTTTGGCTCTAAGACCTTTTCCAGTAAAAGATTTTTTGGTCATTTTACCCTCAAAACAAGACTCACATGGAGGTAAAGAGTTGTCTTCTAACTGACTTAGGAGTCCACTCTTGACACATTTTCCAATCCTATTGAGATTAATTTGGCCAAGTCTCAAATGTCATAGATAGATACTAGGAGAAATTTTTTACCTTTTATTTTGAGTTTCAATTGTTGTTTTTATTTTTTTTTATATCAATGAGTGTTCAGGCCAGCTTACGCGCACCTCGACTAATCTCACGGGACAACCCACCCAACCCTACAACAGGCGGGCTGCCAACTTACCCGCATGATATTAAATCCTAGGTAGGTGGCCACCATGGATTGAACCCACAAATCCACAACTCCTTAGCCCTTTGGCTTTTTTTGGATATTCCCACTACCACTAGGTCAATCCATGATGGTTAAATAGCTTTTTCTTTGATTGGTCTTAACACATATAAGTTGTTTTCTAGTTTTGCAGAACAAATTTGAACACCTCTTTTGCTAACAAACACTTCATTAACTTCAAAAGATACTTTATACGTTTGTTCCAACAAACAAGAGATAGATATTAAGTTCTTTTTCATACTAGGAACCAAAAGTACATCTTCTAATAAAATGAACCTATCTCTAAAAAAACAACTTTATATTTCCCACTGCTTTAGCCGAGATGATCTCTCCTGTTCCAACCTTGAGAGTTGTCTCGCTTTCTGCAAGCTGCTTCCAAGAACTAGTTTCCTGAGAAGAAGAACAAATATGGTTAGTGGCTCCTCGAATCCAGTATCCAGGTGGATTTATCATTCTCCACTAAACATGTATTTTCCCACATTAAATGCACTCCAACCGGATAATAACACACCAAAAGTAAAATTTGAAATTAACTCAATAACGAAATTATTTCCATATTTGTGTCTTTACGAATTTTCTATTTTTTAAAATAAATATGGCTAGAAATTAATGGGGCTGTAATGGACTTTTGGACTTGATTTTTATGTAATATTGTAACTCATTAGGCTATCCATGAAAAAAAAAATGGTGGATTTAAGACATTCTTGTAATTTTGCATATTTAATTAGGCTATTAGGGTAGAAAACCCTTAAATGAAAATGGCAAACCTCTTGTATATTTTTAGCGGTTCGTTTCGCTTTGACCCTCAAATAGAGCTGAATCGAACCGTTTACACTCCTACTCCATGGTTCATTGTCTACACACACGCAATAATATATAAACAAATAAAAATTAATTAAATCTCAAATTTAATCTATGAACTTTTAGTTTTATATTATTCTCCATGTTCTACTTTGTATAGAATATAAGTCTTTAAATTTTAAAAACATGGAATAGGTTAATGAGCCAACTTCAATTTTATATATTATAGGTCTCCAATGTATTTGAAATTTTTAAAAACTAACTGATTTATTATGTATAAAATTGGATTTTATGTCTTAATTGAAATATGTTAAACTAGTTATATCTAGTAGGTTCGTGAATTTTAAAAATTATAGAATAGATCTTAATGACCAATTAGAAATGAAATTAAAGAAAAATCAGATCATTATTGGATTTAAAATTGAGGTCATATTTACTTACTAGGAATCGAAATGAAATTCAATGAAAAATGGGAACCTTTGATTTGTTTACTAGGAGTTATCTAAAATTTGAATAAAAAACTCATTGATGTTGTTAACTTCTATATGAAATTCAAAAATCAAAAGAATGCTCTTTTATATTTCTAATCAATTAAAATGATTTAACTAAAAAGTATACTACAAAATTTTCAAAATAAAACAATTAAAGTTTTATATTCTATTATATTTTATTTTATTTTAAAAAATAAATTGTATATTTACATTTTATTTTATATTAAAGTAATATTAAGAATGAATTCGTCATATTTAGTTAAAATTAAACTTTTTTTTTTTAACAAAACTCAAAAAAAGTTTGATATCCATTTGATTTTTAATTTCTGAAAATTTATTTTTGGTTTTCTATTTTTTAAATAACAAAATTCATACATGTTTTGTTACGATTTTTCGTTTTTTATTTTTAAAAACAAAAAAACAAAAAACATGTTTGGTAATTTTTTAGTGTCTGCATTTTATAAATTGAAAAAAAAAAATATATGTTTGATAATTATGTTTTTTTATTTAAAAAAAAAAATAAGCTATGATGACTTTTTAAGTTTTATACCTTTTTATATAAAAATTAAATCAAACTATATAACCAAGCGTGCAATGAAATCTGTCTCTCAAGTCTCTTTTACCTTAAAACTTAATTTCATTTATAAATATCTCCTTATACCATAGATGATATCAAATGGTTAAATGCGTCGAATATTTACCTCAAATGTTATGCAATTTTTAAATAAATAATCAAAATAATACATTTGAGTATATTTAATCTACCAAATTGAACACTATAAAATCTAAAATAAAGATCGTTGCCTGAGAGATTCGAACTCTCGCGGGGAAACCCCATGTACTTAGCAGGCACACGCCTTAACCACTCGGCCAAAGCAACATGTTTGAAACCAAGTGCCCGTTAATTATATTAATTGAATTAAATTTAATTGATTTAGAATAAAAGGTCGACAAGACGAATGTCTAATTTTAAAGTGTGATTTTTGAAAAATATCTAAACATAGTTTTCATTTAAAAATGTCTAAAATCATAAAATATTAAATTTATATATTTGTTAATGGACAATTATACCCTTCTTAAATTCTTAAATCTTAATGTAACCTCTAATTTCAATGTCAACAAAAAAACTAATACAAGAAAATCAAATCAAACAAAAAGATTAATTTTACGTTTTTAGATTACAAAATCTAAACAAATTAAACAAAATCTAATTGAATTAAACAAAAAAAATGTTATAAAATTGAAACCTATCTAGCAGTAGATAAATACCTTGTATTCAATAGTCAAATAATTTAGGCCACATAAATATCTTATACTCAAAGGGAAAATTTTTTTATCATTGCAAACTCTTAGTAAACTAATTGTATTTTTCAATATAATTACTAAGTATCTGTATTTCTTTTTAGGTAGAGTTGATATTGTTTTCTTTTTCTTTTACGGAAGCAGAGTTGAAGTTATCTTAAGATAAGTCAAATAATTTAGGTCATACAAATACCTTATACTCAAAGGAAAAAAAATCTTATCATTGCAAACTCCTAGTAAACTAATTGTATTTTCAATATAATTATTAAGTAGTTCATATTGTTTTTTCTTTTTTTTTCTTTTATAGAAGCAGAGTTGGAGTTATCTTAAAATTTAAAAATATAAGGTATCTAAGTCTTTTAAACTTTAAAAAGGTATAATTGTAATTTTACCTTTCATCTTCATTGAGTTAGGGCTGGAAATCACGATGGTTACAGAGAAAAGGGATACAACCATGAGAGAGCACAACAACAAAAAAAACAAGCAGACTTGTGGGTTTCTCGGTTGGCACTTCAGTCGTTGTAGTAAAGAAGATCAAGTCATCGATGGTGGGTCTCGTGAAGCAGAATGTTAAAAATTTGTGGGTCTCAGTTTAGAATGTCTGCAAACGCCATAGTGTTTTAGTGAAGGACACCGGGTCATAGTTTCATGTGCAATTTGTAACAATTTCGCAATGTTTTCCTTCCTTGAATCTCAAATTGATTAAGGTTTGAGTTATAATTTTCTTTCGTCAGTGGAGGAATCTCGATAAGTAAAGATTTAAATGCTAAAAAGATTATTTATTAGATGAAATACTATAAAAGGATATTATTTCTATTTTTAGAAATCCTAGTGAATGAGCCAATTTAGATATATTTCAAGTATATGAGTTATAATAGTCATTTAAAAAAGTGCAGACTATTTTAGTATGAGTTATATTAGTCTGTATTTAGAGTGCAAACTATTTTAGCTTGAGTTCTAATAATTTGTATTTGTGGTACATATTACTTTAATCTTGGTAAATAATAGTAAATATCAAAATAAAGAGGGGGGAGAGAGGAAAGGCAGGAAATAACAAATATGATAACAAAGAGAGATTTAAAATAGTATTATAATAATTGTAGGTTATAAATAGTTGTAAACATCACAATTATATTTCGGCTTATAAGACACATACTAGGGAAATTTTCTCAGATATAAAAAATGTCAAACTATTAACAGAAAATAGCAACAAAAAAAAATTGATAGACATTGATAGACTTCTATCAGCATCTACCGATGATAGACTTATGTAATTTCTATCACCGATAGACATTGATAGACTTCTATTAGTGTCTATCACAACTATCTAAAAATTTTGCTATTTTATATAAATAGTTTCTCTTATTTTTCTATTTTTAAAAATTCCTCCACATACTATAATAACTACATACTAAAATAACTAATATTAATATAGCGTCTTAAACACTCTTTAAGTTTATATTTATAATATAATAATAAATTAAAAAATTGATTAAAAAAAAAAAAAAAAAACTTTTTTACGAAATTGGGAAACAGAATTTGTGAAGTCTACTATATTATGTTTATGTACTATTCCTTGCTTTCTAAAGATTCTTGGTGGGACCCACTCCCTTACAAGTTACGCCCCACATCTCTAACGGCTACTTCTTTTATTTATTTATTTATTTATGAAAAAATGAACACAAATTAACGTTCATCATCGTAATCACCCACCAAACGCTACTCATATTCAACACTCTGTTTAAAATGTTGTCAACGAAAATATAGATGTTTAAACTGTATCAAAATATAGATAAAAATATCGATTAAATGTTAGATGTTAATAAATATCTTTGAACAATTCTAAAAAGAAAAAAAATATATTTGATTTCGTAAAATAAACATTTAATTTATGGTTTATAAAACAAGTCAATAGATATATATAATCTAGATTAATAACATTTTATTGTTTATTTTTATGTTTCATTTACAATGTAATAGAATATCGGATTCACCTCTCATGTCATGTCAAATCTATAAAAATATTTAAAATATCAATAAAAATATGGATATGTCGATGAAAATTTGATATTATATACCAATTAATTAAATTAAAGTATAAATCTTTAATTAGAGTTGTAGTAAGTTCAAATTAAACCCATTAGTGTTTAAATTTCATCAAATAAAATATAAGGACAAAGTTCATTAACTTTGATATATGAGTGTAATTTAAAACTCTAGAATTGAATAAATGATACAATTAATATATTCAATCAGCCAACTTTTTATTATTTATTTTTTTTTATTTTCGAGCTTTGCAGCTTTGCAGGTTTTTTTTTTTTTTTTTTTTTTTTTTTTTTTTTTTTTTTTTTGCAAATTTTAGTTTCAACGATAGTGGATGTTTAAAATTATTTGAATACTTTTTTTTTTATTATTATAGTCAAATTAGTTGAATACTTGATGTTTAATTTTTGGAAAGTTTGAAATGACTTTGAAATAATTAAAAGAGAGATGATTAGGTGTAGCGTAAATTACATCTAATCCATGCTTCTTTTTTTAGAAAAAAAAAATTAAACAAAATATTTACTACATGATACTTTTTTATTGAGCATCTATTTGAACGGCACATAAAAATAAGTGTAGTCCAGACAACACCTAAATTTTTCTTTTGTTAAAATAATTTTGTTACTATGTTAAAAAACACTCTCAAATACACATTCAATCATTTAGAATTAAATTTTATTGTATGAAAATCAAATTAAAAAATGTAAAACTAAACCTTCAATATGAAAAAAAAAAAGTGATTTTTAACTATTTTTGCAGGTCGGTTTCAAAGTATTTTCAAAGTTGAACCTAAGCATAAAACATATCTTTCACATAAAACTTTGAATGTTTTATTAGTGGAGAGTTTTGTACAACTTATTTGCAACATTTTTTCCGACAAAGATTATAAAAAAATGTATTAAATAAAAGATTTTAATTTTATTTTAGTCCTTAAATTTTTTTAATCATTTTCATCCTCACTTTTACCAACAAAAAAAAATTGCATACACAATACTCGGATTTAACTTATATCTGCAGTTTGAATTAAAATAAAGGTAATAGTCAGTGTTTGAGTAAAATAGAAGTTTAGAAACAAAATTAAAAATTAAATATAAATAAAAGAAGAAGAAGAAAAAAAAAGGCTTGGGTGTATAGTAGTAGTAAGGGACAAGTAAGATCTGTTGTCCTTACAATTGTTTATAGAGAATTGACACGTTGGAAACCGTGCATTCGGTGACCGTTACGCTGCCCGCCGAATTACATGGTGTCCTTGCCCCCATTTTTCTCTCTCTTCTCTTTAATAACTCTTCGTTTTCCTTTCATTTCTTTTAATCATAGATATATTACACCTTTTTTTTGGTCTACCTACTCCGAGTTTAATTACTTTCAAAATTTCTAGTTTATAGTTATTTTTATTTTTAAAAAATTTTAAAAATAATTTATGCTAAAGGTTAAAGGTATTTTTGAAGTTTCTTTTTAAATTTAAAAGTATTTTTAAAAATTTTAAATATTCAAAGTTATTTTTAAAACAAAACAGTTTTCATCTAAAACTAAGGGTAAGAATATTTTTTTAAGGATATTTTGAAACTCTTGAAAGTTCAAGAGTATTTTTTTTATATATATAATTTAACCTATTAGAAATTTTAAATTACAATGACTAAATCGTTACAAACCAAAATTCATGGACTAAATTGTTACTTTTATGAAAGTTTAGAGATTAAAAGTGATTTTTAACCTTCAAACAAATTTATTTAGCAAGTTTTGCCCTAAGTCATAAATAGATTTTGGTGGTGTGGCTTAGAACCTAAGAACGACAAGAAAGTTCTTTGCATAGAATTCTCCAAACCCTTTTTTTTTCTCTTTCAAAAAGGCTTACACAAGTCTTGGTCCTTGTTAGAGTCATAGCAAGAAAGACCTCGTGGTAAGGAGATTTGGCTTCATAAAATTGGAAGGTAATGAGATAGACCCGTCAACATGTTCTCTTTCAAGGTACGTGAGTGCCTAACCTTTTTAATGTATGTTTAATTCTAAATAAAATCAAGTAGATTCAATGCTTTCGTCAAAGCATGAAGCGTTCATTCCCTTCACTTTTTACCACCTTTCTTGATTCAAGTGAAATTTCACGTTTTATCTTCAGGGTTAGTTAAGCTCATTCAGAACATATAATAATATAAATATTACTAAGTTTATATCTCAATTATGATCTGTCATTTTAATTACACTGAAAGAAATTTAAAATTTTCATTATTTTTTTATATCCATAAGTGTCTGAGCCAGTTTACGCACATCTCGACTAATTTTATAGGACAACATGCTTAACTTAAAAGTTTATTTTTTTAAAACTTCCTTATCTTCCATAATAATGCAAAAAAATTCAACCTCTCATGAATTTCTCGATACTCAATGAGTTTGGTCGTGTCCATTGACCATAAAGATTGACAAAAGAGGATTCATTATGTTTAAGTAGCCAAAAGTCTTGGCAATCATTATTATCATTTATTTTGAAGAATTTGTAATCATTATTTTCACTCTTATATGATTAGTCGATTAAAATAATAAGGAGCCGCCATATTGTCTACTTTGCCCCTCTTTTCAAGACTTCCTAGTTTGATTCTCAAGCTTTGAGAGTATTCTTATAAGTGAGATAAAGTGAACCATTTTGGAATAAGGATGAATTATATATTTTTTTATTTTTAGGGTGACTTTGTCTTTTTTATTTATGAACAAATTTGAGAAAATGGGACTTTTTTTAACTCTGTATTTGTAATAAATTTGAAATCTTGTATGTACAGTTAGTTTCTTATTGATTTTTCTCAATAAAATTAGTCTTCGTGAGCATCCCATTATAAAATGAGAAAATATATGAACATATATAATGTCATTTTTAGTATTAAATTTATTATTATTACCTGTAAAATTTTATTATTATTATTATTATTATTATTATTATTATTATTGAACCAATTTTAAGATTTACTAAGTGCATGAACTAAATTCAAGATTTTATTGAAAGTGTAAAGGCTAAAATTAGACAATTAAAAATATAGAGACCAAAATGAAACAAAATTTAAGGTACAGAGATCAAAATGGTATTTTGACCTATAGACTTTTTTATCTTATAAAAAGACCTTGTAGACTTTCACATTCTTAATGCATGTATTATTGCTTTAACTAGTCCAACTTTATTTAGATTGATAAATGTTATATTCCTTAATAATATTAAACTTAAAATTTTAATTGAATTAAAAGAATGATTTAAAGTTCGAGTTTTGTATCTTCACTTAGACCCCTTGTAAAAAGGATACTCTTAAGAAATGACTAATCTGTTGAAATATGAAATTTCGTGCATATAAATTTCATAATGATGCCGTGCTTCGGCTTAATTAATTTTCATATGTCTTGACTTTAAATCACGACTCTATGTCGTTCTTACTTATGAGTTTGTCGATTAAATGATGACGAGACATGGTGACATGACTACTTGAAAAATATTGACTTTATTTAGTTTGGTGTAGCAAACAAAAAATAAAGAGAAGTGAATGACAAAATAAAGTAGAAACGTCCAAATGTGATATATTTATCTAAATAAAAGATTATTTTGTACGTGTCACTTCATTTTATTCAATTATTGTATTTTTATTTGTCATCTATGACATGATACGTGGAATTAACTAATATTTGTCTAATAGCCATGATAGATCACAATTTAGTGTTAAATGTTCACTTTAAACCAACTTCTTAATTTTCTCAAGCTTTTTTTTGTTACATTTTACTAAGCTATTATTTTTTTACTTTCAATAAAAAAAAAAAAAAAAAAAAAAAAAACTTCAAGAAAGATAATAAATTGCTAGAACTAAAATGAAAATATTAGGAGTATAACTCACCTTATTTTTTATTTTTTATTTTTAATTTTTTTTAATTCTATCTATAAAAATTATAGTCAGAGAAAGGCCTCGTTACAAAATTCCAAGAGAAATTTAATGATCAAAACACATAGAAGTTATTGTAAGGAATTTTGTTTTTATATTTGAACAAGTGTCGTGGCCTTCTATCTCATACCTCAAAAAGTCACCTATAACACAGACTCACGCCTCCCAAAATTATAACTCGAAATTTAAAGCAAAATAAAAATATCTTCCATATTTCACTATAAAAATTAGAGTTGTTTGAAAATATAGATAAATGAGTTAAACTATTTACAAATATAGAAAAATTTTATATTCTATTAGTGATAGACAACGATACAATTCTATCGCTTTCTATCGCTCAAGCGATAAAAGCGATAAAATTCTATCGCGGTCTATTACTGATAGAGAGTGAAATTTTTCTATATTTGTAAATAGTTTGATGTTTTTTTATTTACCGTAATTTCCTTAAAATTTATTATTTAATTTTAAAATCATTCACCGAAATAATAATAATTTTTTTAATTCAACCATTACAAATTAGAAAATCGAATTCTCAATTTTTAGAACTGATGAGTACATTTATATGCTAAATTAGGCTTAGATTGGAGGAAGAAATAAAAACCTTTAAATAAATTATCATTTAACTCAAACTCTCTTTTACAAAGCTGTATTCTTGTTTGTTTTTTTTTTTTTTTTACATTATATTTTTATCTTATGTTTAAAAATGCATTACAACTAACAAAAAAAAAAAAAATCTCAATTGGTTGGGCAACAATGCCACTAACTCAATTCCTTTCCTAAATAATATATGATTAGTAGTGAGACTAATTTTTAAAAAAATTACTATAAACAGAAAAAATATCAGACTATTTATAAACATAGAAAAATTTTACTGTCTATCAACGATACACTGCGATAGAATTTTATTCCTTGAACAATAGACAACAATTGAATTCTATCGCTCAAGCGATCTAAAATTCTATTGCGATCTATTGATGATAGACAGTGAAATTTTTCTATATTTGTAAATAATTTAACTTATTTTTCTATATTTGAAAATAGCTCTAAATTTTAGTAAGAAGAGTAGCAAGTTATCCACAAAATAATTAAGTAATTACAAAAAATTAACACTTTTAATAAGGGAAAGTTTCACAAATAAGAAAAATGTCAAACTATTTACAGAAAATAGCAAAAAAATAATGATAGACATTAATAGACTTCTATCAGTATCTATCAGTGATAAACTTCTATAATTTTTATCACTGATAGATGCTGATAAACTTCTATCCCTGTCTATCACAACTATCTAAAAATTTTGCTATCTTGTGTAAATAGTTTTCTTTTATTTTTCTATTTTTAAAAAGTCCCTTTTAATAATGCCCCATAAACCTTGAATCTAACCATATAAAAATTTTCAAACCTAAACATAAAATCAAGCAAGTGAAAAACCGTCTAAAATGTCCATAATTTAATTTATTTAATAACTATACATCAATCTTAAAATTAAATATTCAAATCACTCGTAAAAAATGTACGTCCTCGATTAAAATGTCTGAAGTTAAAAAACTTCCACGTTTATGTCGAACAACTAAAAAACTTGAATAACCTTATTTTGTTGATCTAGAAAATAAAATTCAAACCAATAATAAAATGACTGAATTATTCTACGTTATTGGATAAATATGAAAGAAAAATCACAAGATATATTTCAAATTATTATTATTATTATTAGAAAAAAAATTCAATTTACACCCCTAAACTTTGAGAGTTGTATCAATTTAATCATAAACTAATAATTATATCAATTTAAACACTGAATTTTCATAGGTGCATCAATTTACACCCTCCTTTTAGATTTTAGTTTGAAAAGTATCATACGAGACATATAATTTTTTCAATTAGACTTCTAAATTATTATAAGGTTTAGAACCTTTGTTATGATTATATTCGAAAATTGTCAATGCATCGATTCCAACGCATGTGTAGACTTCTTCAAATGTAGGTTTAATAAAATAGATCGTTAGAATTTATGCATGAATAATTTTCAAAAGAAATCTTAATTAAGAGTTTAAATTAATTCGGTTATGAAAGTTGAGGGTTTTAATTGATATAATTATAAATCTAACAAGAGGTTTGTCCAAACACCAATATAATGAAAGATTTAAATTGATACACTAATGAAAATTTATGGTTTAAATTGATATAATTATTAGTTTAAAATTTAAATTGATATAATCTCAAAGTTTAAGGATATAACTTGGTATTTTCTCTTATTATTATTATATTAGTATTATTTTTCAATTCTAACTAAGAGTAAAAATTCAAATCTCAATATTTTGATTAATAATATATTATCCTTAAGTTATGATAATATCTGTTATTTCAAATCGTTATTAAGGAGCACAAAAATTTTCAAATTTCTATCCAAAAGTTATTTCTAATACAAATATAGTTCACTTTTACTCGGTTTAAAATTACTCTGAAATACACATTTAATTATTTAAAATTAGTTTAATATTTACTCAGTTTAAATACAATTTACACATTATTAAATTGATTAAAAATATATTTTAAATAATTTTAGAATCACTCCGAATTTTACATCATCAAAGCACATATAAATTTAAATTCGGTTTAAATACTACTTTGGTCCTTATATTTTTTGTTTTAGTTCATTTTGGTCTTTATACTTTTAAATTGTTCATTTTAGCTCATATACTTTCAACTTTAATTCATTTTGGTCCCTATACTTTGAAAATGTTCATTTTAGTTCTTGTACTTTTAACTTCGGTTCATTTTAGTCATTATACTCTTAAAAAGTTATCATTTTGGTTCTTCATTTTCATTTTTAAATGATGAAAATGATCAATTTTTCGAAAGTTCAAGGACCAAAATGAATCAAAATTGAAAGTATAAGAACCAAAATCAAAATGTACAATTTTAAAGTATAGAACCAAAATGAACTAAAGTTGAAAGTATAGGGACCAAAATAAACATTTTAAAAATAGAGTGACCAAAATAAACAAAAACTAAAAGTAGAAGAGCTAAAATAGTATTTAAACCATTCAAATCCCCACGTAATATTCTAAAAACAACAACATAATAAAAAGTACAGTTGGAAGAATTGAAAAAGTTAAACCAAAAAAGAAAAAAGAAAAAAGAATTGTTTTTTCCATTTTATTTTTCAAAAAATTGAAGCATCTTTTGAAGGAAGCCAAAATTGTGTTCCAACGGTGCTCTCCCTTCCACTTACACATCCATAAAGCCTCTTTCTCCTTCTTTCTTTCCTTCCTTCACCCTTTTTCCACCATTTTCTTTCTCTCTTTCAATCATCGCCGAATGGGTTTCTCTTCTTTCACTTTCCTCTGTTTTTCTTTTTTCTCCATTCTTCTCCTTCTTCCTTTTGCTTCTTCTTCCCCTCCAAATCTTCCAATCCTTTCCTTCCACGAAGCCTACAATCACTTGTTCGGCGATGCCAATCTCCTCCTTCTCAACGATGGAAAATCCGTTCATCTTCATCTAGATGAGCGAACAGGTCCTTCTTTTACTCTGTTTCTTTCTTAGATTGGAGATTCTCTAACCCTTTTGATTTTCTCTCTTTTTCTTTTGTTTTTTTATTGTGGGTTTTTGTTTTCAGGCGCTGGATTTCTGTCTCAGGACCTCTATCTTCATGGCTTCTTCAGTGCTTCGATCAAATTGCCTGCTGATTACACTGCTGGTGTTGTGGTTGCTTTCTATGTGAGTATGGATTGTGGAATTCATTGGTTTTTGGAAATGCTTTGAACTGTTTTCTGTTCAATCTCTGAGTAATCCTCAAGTTTTTTCTAGTCCATGAGTTTCTGATAATCAGATGATGATTTTAAATTTTGGGTTATTCTCTTTTAATTTGATTTTGTTCTTTATTCTTTATTCTTTATTCTTTATTCTTTTACTCTGTTTTTTCTGTGCGCACTAGTAGGGGTGTTAAGGGTTAGGATTGTGTTAAAAGCTTAAAGGAATTTCTAAACCTATCATAGTTTTAGGTGCTTCGAAAATAGGTGGGTCTATTTGGGAGCTTTTAAAACTTAGTATTAGCAGAACTTTCTTTGGTATTTTTTTATTATTTATTTATTTATTTATTTTTCCTTTTTTCTTTTTCTTTCTACGGGACCTAAATATTTGAATGAGATTTGTCCTGGTTTATCAAAGAATTATTTTTAACCTTTTGTTAGCATCGATAAACCTCTTTCGTGTGTGTATATATCTATATCTATATATATTTCAAAGTACCGAGATCTTGCTCCTATTTTCTCTTTTGCTCTCACTCCTATTCCTATAGCAATGAGGACTCGATCGGAAGTTTCCGTCGGAGAGTGAGAGTGCAAGGGAGATAGTAAGGAGCGAGAGCGGGAGAGAGAAAATAGGGAGTAGTGCGAGAGGCAACACAAGGAGCGAGAGCACAAGGAAAAATAGAGAGCCATTAGAAAAACGTATTTTGAGACACTAGGTTAAATGTCATTTAGGTGCAATGTTTAGTTCAATCTGTCAAAATATTCAATTTTGTTTTTGTTACATTGTATGAAGGGCCTGTTTGGATTGACTCGAGAAAAAAGTGTTTTTCAAAAAACTCTTTTTTATTTAAACATTTTTGATACAAATTGTTTAAAATACACTTCAAAATCTATTTTAAGTGGACCAAACACTCCAATCTTTCCCAAAATGACTTTTTTTTTTTTTTCTTTTTAAAATTAAACACTTGAAAATTCATTCTAAACACACCCGAAATCTAGTATGAAAGTGTTTAGTGTGACCTTCACTCTAGTGCTTGGTTCTACACTTTTGAAAGCACAATGATAAAATAAATTGTTTTTGAAGTCCTCAGTTAGCTAACACTTGAGTTGCTTATATAAGTCTAACTTAATTGGTTAAGATATTGCTTAAAGTTAAAAGCACTAAAGTACTTTATTATAAAGGACTTACTTATAAAAGGATTATAAAAGGATTTGGTGATTATGGTTTCTTTTAAAAACATTTATAGTATTTTCAAACCTGATGATTTCGAGTGCAAAGTGTTTTTGGATAGGACAATAGTTATCCCAAACATACCTTTGTTAACACTATAGTTTAGTTGCGTATGGACTCGACCTGTAATTTGAGTTGGTTTGGTTTAGTTTCTTGGGTCATTTATTCAGAATTTTGTTAACAAATAGCGAACGTATTATTCCGGTGAACTCCTAGATTAGTAACACAATGCAGTAACTGTGATGGTAGATGTCGAATGGCGATATGTTTGAGAACAACCACGACGAGATCGATTTTGAGTTTTTAGGGAATATCAGAGGTAAAGAATGGAGGGTTCAGACTAACATCTACGGCAATGGAAGCACGAATGTTGGCAGAGAAGAAAGATATGGTCTCTGGTTTGATCCAGCTGAAGATTTCCATCAGTACAGCATTCTTTGGACTGATTCTCGCATTATGTAAGCTCTTTGTTTTTCTTCCCTTTGTTCTTAGAAAGTTTGGAATCACCCATATTTTGTTGTGTTAGGATGTTTTCCATCGCCATTGGGGGGTGTGAATAGTTCATTTGGAAAGTTCTTTCAGAAAGTCTTGGAAAGTTTGGAATCTCCCACGTTTCTGAGCTTTCAACTGTTTTGTTTTGGTCTTTAAGTTTTCAAAATAAATTTCTGTTTTATTGTGTCCTTCATTCTTCGAACATTCTGTTTTAGTCCCCCAATTACTTTGTAAAAAGAATACATTAGTCTCTACTATTGACTTTCTATTAGCCTAAATTTGATATTGTTTTGAAACTTGATAGCTGAATTACTTAACATGTGACTTCAAACACACACACACTCATCTAGTAAATGAACTACACATATGGCTACATTAAGGTTTTTTTTTTTTTTTTGGAAAAGGACTAAGCTTAATAGTTACGGTAGAATGTATGGAAATTCAAGAACTAAATTAAAATAAGCATGAAAGTTGAAGGATAAAAATAGGACTTAAACCTTCCACATTTTGTGACCCATTATCAAGACCTAGAAACAAAACTTGCTTTTGCTATTGTCTTTATTGATACCTTAGTAGATTATAAGGTTTGAATTGCTAATGAACTTTGATATAATTGAATGCTTCCACTTTTCTTTTATGTGTAGATTTTATGTGGATGAAGTTCCTATAAGAGAGGTTAAAAGAACAGCTTCAATGGGTGGTGAGTTTCCATCCAAGCCCATGACTTTGTATGCAACAATTTGGGATGGATCAAGCTGGGCTACCAATGGAGGCAAATACAAGGTAAACTACAAATATGCACCCTATATTGTCGAGTTCTCAGAATTCGTATTGCACGGTTGCACTGTCAATCCGATTGAACAAGTCTTCCCCAAGTGTGACCTTACACAGAGCTCTGAAGCCGCCGTCCGCGATGACATCACAACTGCTAAAAGAACAAAAATGGAGAGTTTTAGGAGGAAGCACATGACATACTCATACTGCTATGATCATCTTAGATACAAGATCCCTCCTGCAGAATGTGTCATTGATCCTCAAGAAGCCAAGCGACTCCAAAAGTTCGACCCTGTAACATTTGGAAGAGGGCGGCGACACCATAAGAAACACCATCACTCGAGCCAGGTGTCTGTTTGAGAAGGCTGGCATTGTTTCAAATTTTTTTGGGTAATAATTTCAGGCAGTTTGATTTTGGATGGGTCTGTTCTTCTTGGTGTATAAAAGATATATATAGACAGTTGGATGAGTATAGATTTTTTATTTAGGTAATCAGATGTCTTTCATGTTAGTTGGTTTATGTATAGTTAACACCATTAGGATTATCAATTGTTGTTGTTAGTTGGTTGTTGGCTTTACAGTATTGTCACTTTAATGATGATTTAGATTTATGTTATTTTTATATTACTTGATGAGAAACACGTTCATCTGGCTTAAAATTTGTGATAAAATTTAAATTCCGATTGAATATTTATTGAGTTTAATTAAATAAATGTTTTTTTTTAAGAAGAAAATTTTCGTTCAACACACATTCAACACCACATCATCCAACATGACTTAAAACCCCGTCTTAGCCTCAAACATGTTTGAGAGCCAAGGGGGAACACAATCAATTTAAACACAAGAAGAATAAAAAATAATAGCATGATTGGCCAAATTATGGGCCATCTTATTACAACTTCTATGAGCATAAAGCAAGCCCACAACCTTCAACCCTTACAGAAAAAAGAAAAGGCTTCAGCATAAATAATACCATTTGGGGCTAACGAAAAAGAAACTGTATGGATCTTCTTCATCACGATTTCAACATCCATCTCCACCCGAAACCCCAAACGACCATGCGCTTCAGCCAACTTCAAGCCAACAATCAGGGTAAGAATTTCTCCATCTTCGATCGATACAAAGCTTGGATGAACAAGGGCATGGGCAACAATAACTCTCCCACTATCATCTCGAGGAACAACCCCCAACCCCATCTTCGAATTCTCTAAATGTCAGGCGTTGATGTTGAGCTTCAAAGCTCCCTGCCACGACAAACACCAGCGACTCGCCCGTTGAACACCCACACTTCCACTCGACAGCCCAATCACAACATCTCCTCGAACACCACCAACCTCCACACTCGACATCCCAGGCACAACAACAATTTCAGCAACTTACCTTGAGATCTATTCAACCTTACACTCAATCGACATAAGGGAATGCCCAAATTTCATTTTGTTTCGGTCCTCCTGCAACGCCCAACAAAAAACACCAAAGTTGAGAGAATCGATCTCCTCCAAAAAAGAAGCCTTGGTCACCAATAGCTAAATAAATGATTAACATTCTATTTTTTCAATTACTTCATTTCATGTCAAATAGAACACCAAAGTTGAGAACACTGTTTTTTCAATTACTTCATTTCATGTCAAACATTCATTTCATGTTAAACATTTATTTAATTGAAAAAACAGTGTTCTATTTAAAACTATATATTTATTGTTTCAAGTTAACTAAATGAAAAGCAGGTGCATCGCATTTGGCTTAAAATATTTTTTACATAATATATATATATATTTTTGATAAAATTTAAATTTTGATTGAATATTTATTGACTTTAATTAAGTTTATGTTTGGCATAAAATGAAGTAATTAAAAAAACAATGTTCTATTTAAAACTATATATTTATTTTTTCAAGTTAACTATATTTGTCATTATTTTCTTTAAATAAAAAACTATGCCTAAAATATTTTCAATCACATTCGCCCTGTGGTTCAAAATATTTAAAGCATAATTTAAAATAATATAAATAAACAGGGATGAATTTTTTTGAATGGATATACATCTGATTGATTTTAAAATTCAAATAAGGTTTAAATACTATTTTGGTCTCTATATTTTTTATTTTGATTTATTTTGGTTTATATACTTTTAACTTTGGTTCATTTTGGTCTCTATACTTTGAAAATATTCATTTTGATTCTTATACTTAAAAAAAATGTCCATTTTAGTCCCCTCATTTTTATTTTTATATCATTTTCAAAGGACCAAATGGTCTCATTGTAAAAGTTCAAGGACCAAAATGAACCAAAGTTGAAAGTACAAGGACCAAAATGAACATTTTGAAAGTATAGAACCAAAATTCAAAATATGGGGACCAAAATGAACCAATATTCAAAATATAGAGACCAAAATGAACATTTTGACAGTATACGGAACAAAATGAATAAAAGCCTAAAATATAAGGACCAAAGTAAATTCAAATAGAAGGATGGATCAGATTATAATACATATTATTTTATTGGAATACAGTTTGAGAAATTTGAGGATATAAGAACTTCAAGTGATTCTATGGTGGAACATTGATTAAGTGTAACTGAAATATTAAAATGATATGGATAAGAAATTGATTTTGGGGGATAATTAAGGAAAGATTTTAAAATAAATTAAATAATAGTAACTTAGGGGTAAATATAAATAGTATTTTCTATTTAATTTACTTCTAGGTTAAATAAATAAGGTGGAGAAAGGGGAATCAGCCACATGAAAGCATGAGGTGGCATTTTATTAAAACTCCTAAGCAGGTAGCTGAAACACAGAAACTTGGTATGTGAGAAGAAGTTGTTTCCTCCCAAACTACTCTTGCAAAATCTGCTAAGTCGGGATTCTAACTTGGGGCTGTCAAAGTGATTTGGAGTTACAAAGGTGGAGAAATCGTGAAAGAAGTGAAGGTTGTCTGAAAAACTGACAAATTCGAGCAAGGTGTAGTTTGGAGTGATTATGAGCTGTAGAAGACAAGTTAAAGACTGAAATTTTGAGGTTAGTTAGTTAAAGGTTTCTTAACATATTTCATGAAGGAAGTATGTGCAAACACTGTTTTCTCGAACAGAACCTTGCTGCTGCCCACCTCCACGCCCCACAAGCTCAGTGTTGCCCACCCTGCATACCCAGTGTCACGGTCATGCTTGTCCAGGGCGTGTTGCCTATGGCCGCATTACCGTTCCGAACCCTATGTCATTTCATATTATGTATTTCATTATGTTTGTTTACCGCTTTCCTTTACTTTTCATTTCTCGCGACGGCGTAGCACTTTGTACGTGCAACCGTGCTACTATTGTAAAAGCTTATAATGTACTATATGCGAGTGAGACTAATCATCATACTTGCATACCCGAGAGTTGTAAGCTATAAAGCCGTTGTTGTCCCTTATTTGCTTTCTAGCCTTACGACACATTCTTTTCTCAAACATTCTTCTAAATCGTTTGCAAAAACCTTTTTCTCTAAACCCGTTTCCCTCTAGAAACGGGGATAGACGTTGCGAGAGGCACTCGGTAGGTGGTTCGAATCTGAATTGGCTGACTTGTTCCTGAGCGAGGACAAGTGCCGTACAATTGTTTAACAAAGTACGATTGTGACAGTTGGTATCAGAGCCCAGTTGGTTCCTTGAGTAAGAAATCAGCAATCATGCGACACCTAAACAACTTAACAAGTCCCAAGCGGACAGGTTGGTGGAGATGGAGGAGCATATGCTCTATTTACAAGATATGCCTGATAGCCTTCGTTTCCTGGAGATGCGGGTACAGGAAATCGCAGAGAAAGCTGACATAATCGATGCGGTAGCTGGCCGCCTGGACGAAATGCCCGTCCAAGAACTGTTGCAAAGGGTCAAGACCTTAAAGGAAAAAGCTACCAGATCTAGTAGCTTTGAGCGAGGAGAAAGCTCGTCGGGCTCAATGGCCCGTGTGGAGGAGCGAGTCAAAGAATTAGACAGCTCCCAGAAGGCGATAATTCAGATGATGACTGACTTATCGAAGATTTTAGAACCGCCCTTGACGCTGTCAGGACGGAGATCGCAGATGTGAATGCGAAAGTAAACCTCACCATGCGAGCGGTAGGAAACCAAACACCAGCTGGAGGTGTGGGGCCGTTCAACAGAGTGAAGGTACCTGAACCGAAGCCCTTCAGTGGGGCTCGGGAAGCAAAGGCTTTGGAGAATTTCCTATTTGACATGGAACAATACTTCAAAGCTACAAACACGACGACAGAAGAGTCAAAGATTACACTGGCGACAATGCACCTTGCAGACGACGCCAAGTTGTGGTGGAGGTCCCGTTATATGGACATCCAAGAGGATCGATGTACGATCGACACCTGGGAAAAACTGAAGCAGAATTTACGTTCTCAGTTCTTCCCCGAGAACATGGAAATAATGGCAAGGCGAAACTTACGTGAGTTAAAACACACTGCCGTCAGGGATTATGTGAAGCAATTTGCCGGATTAATGTTAGATATCCGGGATATGTCAGAGAAAGACAAAGTCTTCTGCTTTGTCGAAGGGTTAAAGACGTGGGCCAAGACGAAGTTGTATGAACAAAGGGTCCAAACTCTTTCAGAAGCCTACGCTGCTGCAGAACGGTTATTTGACCTTAACAACGATGCGCCCCAAGAGCAGAAACGAAACCAACCCTCCTCTAGTGGAGGTAATAAATCAAATAGATCTGGTTCCCCTAAAAGTGGGGGAGGAGACAGGACCGAAGGGGCGGATCGTAAACCCTACTATCAAAGAAGTGGGTATTTCGGGAATGCACAGGGTCAGCCCCAGAACAATTATAGAAGAGGTCCCCCTACCTGCTTATTGTATAAAGGGCCTCATACACTTGTCGAGTGCCTGAACAAAGCGGCCCTCAAGGTCCTCCAAGCGTCATTGGCAGAGGATTCGACCCGTGAAAGAGAGACTGCGGAGCCGGGTGTAGCAGCCGTAGAAGAGGAAGAGAACCCTCGCATGGGGGCCCTCAAGTTCTTATCTGCCCTTCAAAAGAAGGCAGACGGGAGTAAAGACTCTGTGGAGAAGGGGCTCATGTATGTAGAAGCGTGGGTGAATTAGAAGTTGGCCAAGAACACGATGGTTGATTTCGGTGCTACCCATAACTTCATGACGGAAACGGAGGCCCAACGACTCAACCTACGTTGGGACAAAGACACAGGAAAAATGAAGGCTGTTAATTTTGCAGCCCTACCTATAATGGGAATCGCAAGACGAACGAACATAAAGTTGGGGTCGTGGAGTGGCCAGACCGATTTTGTGATCGTGAAGATGAACGATTTTGACGTTGTGTTGGGGATGGAGTTCCTCCTCGAACACAAGGTGATCCCCATGCCCCTGGCGAAGTGTCTGGGGATCACGGGGTCTAACCCCACTGTTGTCTCTGCTAGTATCAAACAACCGAATGGGTTGAAGATGATATCAGCCCTCCAGCTGAAGAGGGGACTAGTCCGTGATGAACCCACGTTCATGGCCATCCCTGTGATTGAAGACAAAAGTCTAGAAGAGACGATACCAGATGAGATCCAAGGTGTGTTAAGAGAATATGGCGATGTTATGCCTGACAGCTTGCCAAAGTCTCTACCTCTGCGAAGGGAGATAGACCACGAGATTGAGTTGTTGCCTGGGGGCAAAACCCCCCGCCAAGAACGCTTATCGCATGGCCCCGCCAGAGTTGGCGGAGCTGCGAAAACAGTTAGACGAGTTGTTGAGTGCAGGGTTTATCAGACCTGCCAAAGCTCCTTATGGAGCCCCTGTGCTGTTCCAGAAGAAGAAGGATGGAAGCCTCCGTATGTGTATCAATTACCGGGCCTTGAATAAACTCACAGTTCGGAACAAATACCCACTACCCATAATCACCGACTTGTTCGACCACCTCCATGGGGCCAAGTACTTTTCAAAACTTGATCTCCGGTCAAGATACTATCAAGTTCGTATTGCAGAGGGAGATGAGCCGAAAACTACATGTGTCACAAGATATGGGGCTTTTAAGTTCCTGGTCATGCCTTTCGGTCTCACCAATGCCCCTGCCACTTTCTGTACTTTGATGAACCAGGTGTTCCACGAATATCTGGACAGATTTGTGGTGGTTTACTTGGACGACATCGTGGTCTATAGCCAGACCATGGAAGAACACCAAGTACATCTGCAGTTGGTCTTCGAAAAGTTGAGGCAGAGTCAACTGTATGTAAAGAGGGAGAAATGCTCCTTCGCCCAACAACGCATCAATTTTCTCGGACATATGATCGAATGCGGTCGAATTGGTATGGAAGAAGGTAAGATCTCGGCCATCCGAGATTGGAAGGTCCTGACTTCTGTGACTGAATTACGGTCCTTCCTCGGGTTAGCAAATTACTATAGGCGATTCGTCGAAGGATTCTCGAGACGAGCAGAACCCTTGACGGAACTGTTGAAGAAGGATGCGAAATGGAGTTGGACTCCAAGGTGCGAAGAAGCTTTCAATGAATTAAAGAAAGCTATGATAAAAAGCCTGGTCCTCGGGATAGCGGATGTGGCAAAACCTTTTGAAGTGGAAACAGATGCATCAGATTTTGCGTTAGGGGGCGTCCTCCTCCAAGACGGCCACCCTATCGCATACGAAAGCCGCAAGCTGAATGCGGCCGAAAGGAGGTATGCTGCCTCCGAGAAGGAGATGTTGGTCGTGGTCCATTGTCTAAGAGCCTGGAGACAGTACTTGTTGGGTGCAACGTTTGTCGTCAAGACCGACAACAGCTCGATCTGCCACTTCTTCACCCAACGTAAGTTGTCATCCAAACAAGCTCGTTGGCAAGAGTGCCTTGTCGAATTCGACTTCTAGTTCGAGCATAAACCAGGGCGAACCAATCAAGTCGCAGACGCCCTTAGCCGAAAGAGTGAACATGCGGCCCTGTGCATGTTAGCACACTTGAAAGCTAGTAGACTAAAAGGCTCAGTTCGTGAGTCCATCAGGGACCATTTGCAGAATGATCCGGCTGCTCAAGCCATAATCCAGCTAGCCAAAGAGGGGAAGACAAGACAGTTCTGGGTAGAGGAAGGCCTCCTGTTCGCCAGAGGTAACCGCCTGTATGTACCCCGAGCGGGGAGTTTGAGGAAGCTGTTGTTAGAAGAGTGCCACAACACACGGTGGGCAGGTCATGCGGGTTGGTAAAGAACCTATGCACTGTTGAAGCAGGGTTACTACTGGCCGAACCTCCGCGACGATGTTATGCAGTTTACCAAGACCTGCCTTATTGGTCAACAAGACAAGGTCGAGCGAGCGAAGATAGCAGGGCTGTTAGAACCCCTGCCAATCCTAGTACGACCGTGGGAGAGCGTCTCCCTCGATTTCATTACCCACTTGCCCAAAGTCGGGGAATTTGAAGCACTTCTCGTAGTGGTGGATAGATTCTCGAAATATGCCACATTTATCCCAACAATAAAGATGTTCTCAGCCGAAATGACGGCACAACTATTCTTTAAGAATGTTGTCAAGTTCGGGGTGTCCCAGCGAGTATTGTGAGCGACAGAGATGGCAGATTCACAGGAACCTTCTGGATGGAGTTATTCCAAATGCTTGGCTCGAATTTAAATATCTCGTCGAGCTATCACCCTTAAACTGATGGGCAGACAGAACGGTTCAATATGAAGGGCCTCAACAATATATATCTCGTCGAGATGCTTGATGTGGCACAATTTAGTTTTAACTGTCAGAAGAGCTCGTCTACCGGAAAGACTCCTTTTGAGATAGTGAGTGGGAGACAACCACTCATGCCTCACATTGTGGACCATCCATATGCAGGGAAGAGCCCTCAAGCGTTCAACTTCACGAATGAGTGGAACCAAACTACCGAGATGGCTCGAGCCTATTTGGAGAAGGCGTCTAAACGAATGAAGAAGTGGGCGGACCAGAAACGTCGACCCCTGGAGTTCCAAGCCGGAGATAAGGTGTTTATCAAACTGAGACCAGAACAACTCCGATTTCGGAGTAAAAGAGATCAGCGTCTTGTGCAAAAATATGAAGGGCCTGTTGAAGTAATCAAGAAGGTCAGGAAAGTATCATATCAGGTTCAACTGCCGCCGTGGATGAAGATTCACCCCGTCATCCACGTAAGCAACTTGAAACCCCATTATCCTGATCCAGATGATGACACTCGTAATCAGTCGGTCAGACCTCCAGTTACAATGTCCAACCCTGAAGACAGAGAAGTAGAAGAAGTTTTGGCGGAACGTACCCGTCGAGTGGGTAGACCGAGAGAGACGTTCAGGAGTTTCTCATCAAGTGGAAGGGACTGCCAGATGCAGAGATCAGTTGGGAACGTGTTGAAGACCTGCAACAAGATGCTGCCAAGGTTGTCGAGTTCGAACAGCGACGGTTGACAGGGACGTTAACCATTTAAGTGGAGGAGGATGTCACGGTCATGCTTGTCCAGGGCGTGTTGCCTATGGCCGCATTACCGTTCCGAACCCTATGTCATTTCATATTATGTATTTCATTATGTTTGTTTACCGCTTTCCTTTACTTTTCATTTCTCGCGACGGCGTAGCACTTTGTACATGCAACCGTGCCACTATTGTAAAAGCTTATAATGTACTATATGCGAGTGAGACTAATCATCATACTTGCATACCCGAGAGTTGTAAGCTATAAAGCCGTTGTTGTCCCTTATTTGCTTTCTAGACTTACGACACATTCTTTTCTCAAACATTCTTCTAAATCATTTGCGAAAACCTTTTTCTCTAAACTCGTTTCCCTCTAGAAACGGGGATAGACATTGCGAGAGGCACTCGGTGTGCCATAGGTGGTTCGAATCTGAATTGGCTGACTTGTTCCTGAGCGAGGACAAGTGCCGCACAATCGTTTAGAAAAGTACGATTGTGACACCCAGCGTGCCCCTACCGTGCCAGCCACCCCATCTGCGCCGCCCCCTTGCACACCCACATTGGCCCTCTGCACGCCCATGGGCCATTTTTGGTATCATTGACTAGTTTTGGACAATTTTGGGTTTTGGTGAGTATTTTTGGAGCCCAAATAATATTTATTTGATATTTTAGCCTTAAAATTAATAATTTGTAATTTTTGGGATAATGGAAGGGTATATTAGGGAATTTTGAAAATTAGGAGCAAAAATCTCGAATTATGGATAATTAGGGATTAAATGTGATTCAAGGAGGATTGGGTTGCCGTAACTAATTAATTATGAGTCCTTGGGGTCAAGGAAACATCCAGGAAGTGAACTGTTGTTTAATGACTTATGTTTTAGGTCAGATTGAGATCGGGAAAGTTTATAACTCGAAGAGCTCATGCTAGTGATTGTGAGTGGTTTATTTTTAGTATTTGATATGAAAAGTATATAAGTATGCTATGGTTTATGAAATGTGTTGGCATGATCTGTTTTACTTGACTTTGATTTCAGAAATGCTTAATGATTTCTGAATTCTTATGAATTTTATATGAATTTAAAATACTAAATGTAACCTAGAACCTGATATTGCTTACTATTATTTGTATGGTTGTAAATAAATATGTTGATGGTGGTTTTGAGGTTTTGAATGATTTGTGAAAATGGTTCCAAACGATTGAGTTTTGTACCTGTGGTTATGTGATTTCCTTGTGGGCTACGTGAATGTGTTTCTGTAGTACCACATGGTTTTAATGTGATATGTTGATGGCTTGGAGCCATGATATGCTTTCGGGGCCAGTCTGCGTGCACGTATGATCTTATTATTGGCGTTATTATTTATCACTACTGGTTGTTTTGAATGTGTGTGAGCTTAGTACGACCGCATATTCTACAGTGTTAATAGAACGTGTGTGAGCTATGTTAGGCCGCGTATTTCGAATATACCATGGTGGTAGTGGATAATTGGGTACATACTTGGTATGGATTTTTGGTGGTTCATGGAAGTTTTATAATGTGATTTATATGAAATATGATCATGCCATTGTTTGAATAAGTACGAGTTTGAGCTATTATTGAATCTTATATACCTTTCCAATGATTTATGGACATGTTTGATAAATTCACTAATGTTTGCGATAGAGAAAGCTTATGTTCCTATTAAATTACCACTCACTAAGCTTTAGCCCATGCTTTTCATGTTTTACGTTTATTTCTCCCTCCCCTCAGGTAGCAATTAGGTTCCATGATCGAGCTGAGTTGTCACTGCCCCACGACAATAGTTTACACCTACGTTGTAGGTGTTTGTGTGTGGAGTCTTCTTTTTTATGCACTAGACACTTGTAACTAGTTGTACATGGTTTTGGGATCATGACTTGTAATAGGGGGTGGATTGTGTAGTTGTATTAGTGTTTCTAACGTACTTAGACCTTGTGAATAGTATGCATATGTGTATATATTTTTTTATTAATGTGTTCGTCTGAGTTTGAATTAATCAGGGAAATCAAGGAGTTATAAAGTACGTTAAAGAATGATTCTTAAATATGATGAAAGATCATATTGAAACTGTTAAGGGTTAAATATGGGTTGAGCTAGTGAGTTGGATGTTAAAAGTTGCCAAGAGGGATGATATTTAGCATCTTCACATCTTCTTTTAGGTTTAAGGAAAATTTGGAAGGGGGTGTGACAGTTTAGTATCAGAGCATGGTTTTAAGAAACCTAAGGGTTTTGGGTTAGAGAGTCAGCATTAGTTTAGGCTTCCATTTAATAGAGTGTCCATGATTTACTTGTTGTTACTAAATATGGCAGATTGGTGAAACAGCCACCTGTGGGACCTAGTAATGCTTTTGGTGGTATGGGAAGAGGAGTTAAGGAATATGAAGCTGAAACTAGTCAATCCCACGTAGAGATGAATCTCAGGGAGCAGACAATGACGAGATTAGCTTAGGAACTTGCTGCTAGTGTGAAGGCCGCACAAGATAGTCTTGAGAAGAATTTTGGGATTGTATGGTTGAAGGCCCTGTTTTCAGGGATAGCTGATCTAGGAGATGCTGAAAAATGGATGGAGATGGTAGAGAAATGCTTTTGGGTTATGAGATGCCCAGACGATAGGAAGGTGGGACTTGCCACTTTCTTATTGCAAGGAAGGGCATATGATTGGTGGCGTATGATTTAGTCATGCTATGGAGATAGAGCCATTAGTTGGGAGGAGTTTAGGAAATTCTTCTATGAAAAATTCTATCCCAGATCGTTCCGTGCTATGAAACTGAATGAATTCTTGAAGCAAGAACAGATAGTGATGTCAGTTGTCGAGTATGAGAAGAAATATACAAAGCTATCTAAATATGTTGTTTCAGTGTTAGTAGATGAGAGGGCTAGATGCAAACGATTTCAAGATGGTCTGGAAGAGGAGATTTGTACCCTAGTTACTACCGGCGCCAACTGGGACGATTTTGCTAACCTTGTTGAAACTGCTATGAGAGTTGAGAAGAGTTTATCAGGGAAGAAAACAAAGATAGAAGTTGAAGGAATTGAATTCCCAATGGAAGCGATTTATCGCGTTGTGATTTCAATTACTCAATTATGAATTAAAAAAAACAAAGAAAATAGAAAAGAACATGATAAACAACATGCTTTTTGAGAAAGAAAAAGGAAGAAGAAGTTGCTTACCCTTGATGAATCTTCTTCACAAAATCTTTCTACAAAAGAATAAGGACACTACCACCAAAGAGAACTCACTATTCTCAAGGTTATCAAATCCATGGAGAGTGGTCTCCATTTGTCTATTTAAAGGGAGGAAGAAGAAGAAGTTATCATTTCATTTAGAGAGAAATTATGGAGAGAGTTAGTGTGGATGATTTATGAAAAAGAAAATTCCACACCATATTCATAATAACTCCAAAATGGGAGTTAATATTTTCTTTCATTTAATTTAAATAAATTAATAATATAAATTAAATTGAATTATATATATATATATATATATATATATATATATATATATATATATATATATATATATAATCTCATTTAATATATAATAATAATTAGTTACTAATTAACCAATTTCTCTCACATAACCTATAGTTTAATATGAATCATATTCACATTATTTTTAACCTATAGTTTTATATGAATCTCATTCATATAATATTTAATATTTGAATCTTATTCAAATATTTCTCTCATGTATATTATAAAGTTTAATTTTTACATTTCATATAAAAATCCACTTTATATTATAACGTATCAATATACATTATTTAATTGTATCTCATACAATTAATTCCCTTAAATTAATTTGAACAATTCAAATTAAACCAAGACAATTGACTGTCATCTTAACCTATATGAGCTAGCAAGTGGACCTAATGGACCTATCAGTTTGAAGCTCCAATGCTACAAGATTAATTAATTAAACTCTTTAATTAAATTAATCAACATTCATTAATTGTCGGTCATTCCACTAAAGATCGACAACTGCACTCTTCTTACTGTAGATATATTTCTATGTCCACGGATATAATCAATCAACAGCGAGTCGATCCTTCACAAATTGCTCGTAACAACAGTTGGGTCAAATTACCGTTTTACCCCTGTGTTACCTCTAACTCCTTAAGTACCACTAATCCCTCTAATGAACAATTTAGTCATAGTCCAACTATGAGCTAAACCCCTCTCTGGCCAGTGAGAGAGTGAGGCGCCTCATGCCTCATTGTTCAAGACTTGACATCAGCTCTTAAGGGAGCAATTCATAAGACATGAATTCCTTCTTGTACAGTTGAGTTCCCAGCTGCCTGCTCGGACAAATCCTCAAAGTGGTAGGCTTATTGAGTCGGCAAACCTGGCCACTCTCACCCATACAAATCAAATGATTGCCCTCACAAACAGGAGTTCACACCTGACTCAGGATTAAGGTCGAGTCACCTATGATCATCCTAGTAAATTGTAAGCCTCATTAAGTAACGATGTTAATACGGGAGACTAATCATTTCGCGGTCCGGTCTTATATACGATGTTAATACCCCCACTCATATGTCTCTACATGAACATTTAGGATCTAAACGTTTGTGACACTTTACAACACTTGTAACAATCACAAAGTGGGTCGTATCCGTAGTGTTACCAGGATAAGGTACCCAGCCTTATCCATCTACTACAGACCGTTTAGGTTATCACTTAAATACGATCCACTTGTATGTCTCTACATACGTGTTTAAGTTACTACTAATAACCTAGGATCTTAGTTTATTGATTTTTTGGGTTAGTGCAACTAAATGTCAAATAAAATAACAATTATTTTATTAAATAAATAATTTGATTTATACAATACAAGTTTACAAAATACAAGATCACGAGATTTAGGGCATCAACCCCAACAGAAGTTGCAAGGAGTGCTCGTGCAACTACCTCCTCTAGCCAACAACATAATAGATCTGGTAAGAAGTTTTCTCCTAGAGTGTCGAATAGGGGAAGCTTCAAACCAAGATACAGTGGGCTTTCCAATTTCAGATCAAATTTTTATGACCTAGTTAGAGATTCACATTGTGAGTTATATCCTGGATGTAAAAAAATTTTCAAGCTTGCTTTTATTGTGCATCTCTACCATATCAAATGTGGTAGTGATTGGAGTAATAAGTCATTTTCATTACTTCTTGACTTATTGTGTGATGCATTTCTTGAAGGAAATAAGTTACCCAAGACATGTTATGAAACAAAGAAAATTTTAAACAAGTTAGGGCTTGGTTATGATCAAATTTATGCATGTACTAATGATTGCATGTTGTATTGGAAAGAAAAATCTGAAGATCAATCTTGCATGACAAGCATGTGGTACCTCAAGATGGATTATAGATGAAAAAAATTTACAAGGTGTATCGAGATCGCAGTCAAATAAGTCGAAGAGAAAACCTGCCAAAATATTATGTTACTTCCCATTAAAAAGTAGATATATCTTCAGGAACTGTTGATCATATGAGATGGCATGATGAAAGGCGTAATAAAGATGGAGTTCTTAGGCATCCTGCTGTTTCAGAGGCTTAGAAATCATTTGACTCACGATACCCTAAATTTTTGTTAGATTCTTGTAATATGAGACTTGCATTAGCTAGTGATGGCTTCAATCCTTTTGGAATCATGAGTAGTAGTTATAGTATCTAGCCTGTTGTATTGATACCTTATAATTTACCCCCATGAATGTGTATGAAACAACCTTATTTCATTCTTTCAATGTTAATCCCTAGTCCATAAATTCTTGGAAATAATATAGACATATATTTACAACCTAGTTGATGAACTCAAGGAGTTGTGGGACGTAGGTACCTACCTATGATGCATCCAAAAAGAAAATTTTTATACTTCATGTAGCTTTAATGTGGACTATCAGTGACTTCCCTGGATATGATAACTTATCGGGATGGAATACACATTCTAAGTATGCATGTCCTCATTGTGGATTTGACACATGTTCATTGAGACTGGAACATTCCAAAAAGTTTTGCTTTATGGGCCATAAGCGATCTTTAGATATTGATCACTTATTTCGATATGATAAGAGGTTTGATGGTACTATTGAAGATAAAATAGCCCCAACATTGCTTTCTGGATCAACTATTCTTCAACAATTACAAAATGTCAATGTGACTTTTCGGACAATTACACCAGCTGAAATGAAAATGAGACGAGGGGTGGATAATGTTCAATATTGGAGAAAAAAAAGTATTTTTTCTCACTTCCATATTGAGAATATAATATTGTACGACATAATTTAGATATGATGCATATCGAAAAAAATATTTGTGACAACATACTTGGAACACTTTTAAATGATTCAAGTAAGACTAAAGATCATTTAAATGCACGTTTAGACGTTCGAAAAATGAGTATAAGACGTGAACTTTGCCCCAATCTCGTGGTTCAAATAAGACATATCTACCACCAACTTGCTTCACAATGAACTCTAAAGAGAAAAATATCTTCTGTCGCATGCTTAAAAATGTTAAAGTTCCATATGGATATGCTTCAAACATTTCTTGATGTATTGATCTAAAGAAAAAAAGATACAAGGCCTTAAAAGTCATGATTGTCATATTATGGAACAATTTTTTCCTATAGCATTACGAAGTGTATTGTCAAAGAATGTGAACTCTGTGATCATTGCGTTGTATTCTTTTTTCAAAGAGTTATGTTATCCAATACTCCATATGGAGGATCTTGTAAAGCTTCAATCGCATATAATCATTACATTTTGTCAATTGGAAAGAATATTTCCTCCATATTTCTTTACCATAATGGTTCATTTGGTCATTCATTTACCTCAAGAAGCCAAGCTTGCTGGGCCAGTTCAATATAGGTGGATGTATTTGATGGAAAGGTATTTTATGAAGCTAGTACTTTCTTAATCTTATTATTTTGTTGTATTCTTAATCTAATCGTTTGATATGCATAGATATTTGAGAAAATTGAAGTCATATGTATGAAATAAATCACACTCTAAAGGTTCAATAGCAGAAGGTTATGTGATGGATGAGTGTGCAACATTTTGTTCAAATTATTTGGATGGATTGAAAACAAAATTCAATCGCTCGAAAAAAAATGATGATTTTATTTTAGAGACTACAACACTAGATTCATCCTTATTTCCAAAGTTAGGACGACCAATAAAAAATGCAAGAGATTTTGCTATGGATGATATTTCTTGGATCCAAGCTCTCATCGTTTTGTGTTATTCAACCTTGAACTAGTAGACAACTTTCGCAGGTAAGATTTCAAAATCCTAAAATTTTAATTTTTACTATTATTATCGAAATACTCATTTTGGTATAAATATCCATGTAGAGAATACGAGCCGGTGGTGAAGAGAAAAAATCATAATCGTCGACCATCTCGAAATGAAATTGACAAAATTATCAGCAAAATATTTCATGAATGGTTTCAATCTCATGTGAGTTTTAAATATTAGATATATCAACTTTACTTATGTAGTAATAATGCTTGTTTCATTGTAGACTTTTATGGCAGGTTATGAAATTGGAAGATAATGTTGCAAAAGAACTTAGATGGCTTGCACAAGGTCCAAATAAAGTGGTGAAAAAGTAGGATAGTTATAATATAAATGAGTTTGTTTTTCGTACAAAAGATAGAGATGCACTAAAGAAGACACAAAATAATAGAGTTTCAGTGACTGCTCAAACAACGGGTGGTCAAACCACACAATTTAAAAAAAAAAAATTAATTGATGGATCCCATTCTTTCTTTCCTTTTTTTTCTTCTTAAATAATAATAATGATAATAATAATAATAATAACTCAAATAAACTTTTAACTATTTATATATTTAACCTCTTTTTATTTAACAATTCTAAAAAATCTATTTTTTAACCTTTTAAATAAATTTTTTCCTTTCCCAACAAATCTTTTTTTTCCCATTTTAAAACCTCACTTCTCCTTCTAATTCAACATTTTTAGCAATTCAAATCGTGGCCATTTTTTTTATAAACATAGTAAGAGCAAATCATTGGAAGGTATGATAATCTCATTTTTTAACTTTCGTGTCTTTTATTTTTTAGACCGTAGAGAATTAAAAAAAAATGAACATGAACAAAATAAATCAAGAGAAATACAAAAAATGATAGATCTAAAGCATAAACGAAATTTATATGAAAAACAAAAAAAGGAGTGATGAGGGAAACATGTTGTTTATACCTCTTTTCCTCTTTTACTGCTTGTAGGTGCTCCAAACGAAGAAGATGAAGGTTCGGAACCCGAAACATAAAGGTCGTTCGTTGTTTGAGGTGTGGATCCTCGGGACCAAATGCCCTACCAAGTGCAACCTCCACCAAAACTAAACCTTATGTTGTATGAGTTTTTTTTTTTTTTTGGAAAAGAAACTCTCTTATTTTCTTTTGTATTCTCTCCTTTTTTCATAGTACATCTAGGGTTTCTTTCTCAAAACCAATCTCCTCCCCCCTTTTGAAAACTAAAACCAACCAATTTATAGCCAACGAAGAACATCTTTAATTAGGAAAAAATCAATCAACTAGTTTTAAAAGGAAAAAATAAAATATTGATTAATGAGATTATTTTTTAAAAAACAATTTTAAATATAAAAATTCCCTAAATAAAAGAATCTTCTATTAAAGAGAAAAAAAAAATCTCTCCTACATATAATGTTACCTTAATCATTAAAAGGAAATTTTATTATTATTATTATTACTAATATTTTCTTTTAAAAGATTAATTATTAAAAAAGATCTTTTATTTAATTATTTACTTATTATTTTCCAAATCAAAATTAGCATACAATGGGAGAAAAATAAAAATAATAAAATAAAACAAATAGGACAAAAATAGGTAACTACAATGGCTTGAGAAAGGTACCAAAGATGTACAAAGATGAAATTTGGAGTGTGTTATAGGTATGCAACAAATATTGTTTTCATTTGATATTATGTATCTGTATATACAATTTATGATTTCATTTACTTTTTACGAGTCAAATTTTACACTTGGCGAGAAACATAAGAAATGGTGTTTCTCATCGCTGTCAAGAAAGTGGGGAGGCTATAAATGCAATTTAAGAGGGCAATCTGTGATCAATATGACATGGAGGATCAGTGTCTAGGACCTAAGCCAGATAGTATCCCAAGAGATCAATGTGCTGCTTTAGTATCTTTTTGGTATTCAGTTGAAGGAATGGTAATTCTTTTACTTCAAGTTCAACTTAGCAATTAATAGTTTTTTCATGAAACTAATGTTTTTCATATTTTGTAAATTACATGACAGAAACGAAGTGCTAGAAATATGGAAATAAGAAAGAAACAAAAGTTCACTCATTCATGTGGTAGAAAAAATAGCTCGCAAAGCAAATGAGATGTTAAACATAGTTTCTTTCTTACAAAATTATTTATATTTAATTTTATTTACAAGTTCTTATATCATGATAAAAAGAAGCACTCAGACGAGATCCTACAATAGTTGAATTTTTCATATCGTCTCATACGCAAAAAGATGACATTTTCCTAAATGAAGACGTTGGTGCAATAATTGTAAGTTTATAAATAAACTTATACTTTTTTATTTTTTTATTTTTAAATATTATTATTTAAATTTTATTGGAAAAACTACGAGATCATGTTAATCAAAACTAAAATAGCTATGGAGTTGATATTTCTGAAAATAAAAATTTTGCTCAAGTTATGGGTCAAGAGCATTCAGGACGTATTCGTGGAAGGGGTTGAGACCTACTCCCACTCAAATGTTCAAATCTACATCATGTCAATTTACTTGGATTGAGATTTGTAATGAGTCTAATATGCAAAATGTAGATGAAAGCTTTAGACTTTCGCTTGTTGAGTCACATATAGCTGAGATATTTTCAATTTTGAGGCGAAATGGATCCATTGAAGCTAGTAGTGCAAGCAGGACTCATACATCTTATAAGTAAAAATTTTAGGAAAATTACTATAAACAGAAAAAATATCAAACTATTTACAAATATAGAAAAATTTCACTGTTTATCAGTGATAGATTGCGATAGAATTCTATTACTATCTATCGTTCAAGCAAATAAATTCGATCGCTTGAGCAATAGAAAGCGATAGAATTCTATCGCGGTTTGAAAACAACCCACAATTTTATTTATGCATTAAAGTTTTGTTATATCTAAAGTCAAAATTAGTTGTTATTATTTGAACTATCAATAATCTAGAGTAAGTAGTGCAACTTTATACACTTTTTTTTGTTTATTGTGTTAAGATCTTGAAGACAACACACACGGAAATGATGCATCAAGTGTGTGAAGCTAATTCGACTGCTTTTATAATATTTATAATATCTCAATTTAGTGGCAAAATAGTTATATTTAGTTTGCGTTATTTACTTCTTGTTTTTTTGGATGATGTAGACGTCTTGAAGAAATATTATTTTGCAATATGTTGTAGCAATTTAAACTGTTGCAATATGTTGAGAAAAACTGTTGCATAAACTTGTAACAGTTTTTAAATTGTAACAATTGGACTCGTATTATCGATGCTACTAAAGGCAATATTCAAGCGGATTTTTGTTGCAATTGCGACATATAAACTAACTACTACTATTGGTTTTGTAGCATTATAAAATTGCTGCAATAAGTAAAAGAAAACTGTTGCAACGCGACGCATTTACAAATTGTTGCAATAGCATTCTAACACCGTTGTTATTAAAACATATATTGACGTGGTTTCTCATTCAATTCCAGCGATTCAAAATGTGTTGATATTGCTCGTGCAACAATTTTAGAAATGTTGCAATAAGTTGTTCTTGACCGCTGCTATTGAAGACGCTATTGCGATGGTTTTGACTTTTGGTTCTAGTGGTTTTAAAAATCGTCGCGATTAAGCTCTCAGCACCATCTTTCCAAGCGCTTTCAACTGTTGCTGCATCAGTTGCAATGGCTACAAACTGCTGCTAAGGGTCATAAAAACCGCCGCAATAGGCAGTTTTTCCTGTAGCGATAGACCCTCCATTAAAAACCTGTATTTTGGAACCCTCATTTACCGTTTTGTAAATGTGAATTTATGATTTTTTTCATTTCAATATAAAAACCAACAAAATATTAAACTAGTGTTTTATTTTCCCTCTTCTCCCATTTCAATTTTCTTTCCTAGGAAAACTCAAGAACTTCTAAAAGATTTGTGTTGATTTGTGTCGATTCCTAAAAAAAAAAAAAAAAAAAAAAAAAAAAAATTGTATTTCCTCACGAAAAATTGAACTTCTAAAAAATTGTATCGAGTAAGTTTTTGCTCATTTACTAGGGTTTCGAAAGGGATTAAAGTGTTTTGAATGCATTATATACATTTTCAAGGTTGTCTCAGTTAGTTCTGTCTATAAAATTTATTTTTATTTTTTAGTAAAAAAAATGAGTTTCGAACCTTACGTTTTCAAGTATTCATTAAATTTTCATAGGTATTTTTTTGTAAGGTTTAGGGCTTTTTTTTTTTTTTTTTTTTTGCATAAAATTGTTTTTTTGCCTTCACTCTCGTTATTTTTTCTCAATTATCATCGCCCCGTATATTTTAAATTTTAACAAATATATAACGTTTTGTTTTTTTTTTTCTATTTTGCTTTTTGTTTTTTGTTTTTTGTTTTCTCATCTTTACTCTATCTATAACGAAGTGAGAATCGAGAATAAGTAATTGAGACCGAAAGTGGAAGCAAGTGCCAAGTCAACGAGAGTAAGAGTGAGTATTAAGATGAGCAAGAGTGAGTAGTGAGTAGTGAGAAGCGAGTGTAGAGGGACACCACATGTGCTTCAAATGATTGTTACAATAATTTCACCATACGATGATGATGTAAGCAAAATGTTACAAAACTTAGTTTTCTAAAAAGTCAGCCTAATTTCATTTATGCTCCTGTAAAGGGACCATTGACACTAAATTCCCAATTAATTGGTCTTTGCAAGAGAACATACTTATATATACAAGAGATGGAGCATAGGATGTTCTCTTGTATACTCATATACAAATAATAAGAGTCGTCAATAGATGTCATTTGAAATTTTTACATGGTTAACGTTTTTTTTCTCTAAAGATTTTTTTTTTGATATCTATGAGTATCCGGGCCAGCTTACGCGCACCTCGACTAATCTCACGGAACAACCCACCTGACCTTACAACAGGCGGGCTGCCAACTTACCCATATGATATTAAATCCTAGGTAGGTGGCCACCATGGATTGAACCCACAACCCCTTGAAGGTTTGTTCTTTCCAATTTTAATGTTTATTCGTATCTCTATTTTATTCTTTCAAATTTTAAGGTTTGTTCTTTGAACGATAAGGGGTTTCTTTTTTTCTTTTTTCTTTTCTAAATTCACCAATATATGAGATTGGAGATTCAAACATTTGATCTTATAGTTGAACATACATACTTTATGCTAGTTTAGCTAGGTTTATATTGACATATTTGATTTTTAGAAATTATGGCAGAGAAGACAATTAGAGAAAAAAAATCTAAAAATATAGCACATCTTTAAAATATTAGCAATTGTAGCAAATATTGACCAATCAACTATTGATTTGTTTTAAAATTCCAATTTTGCCCTCTTTAGAGCACCATCTTCTTCTTCCTACGACGCCATCTTCGTCTTCCCATTCTATTTTTTCCTTTTGTCGATTGGTGCAGGAGCAGGAGCTGGAGCTGGAGCCACATGCAGGTGTGGTGCAGGTGGTGGAGTTGCCAGTGGTGGGTTGTTGATACGCGCAAGCGCACGCAAGAAGTAATAATATAGTTAAAACGGTCTTGGCCGAGTATCATCCTCAGGAAATCAGATTGATTAATCTTCTAGCTATTCAAAGATCGTTCCAATTTTATTTAGGGAACCAAATTGTAATGACTCTTATGGTAAACTAATCTAAGAAAGCAAATAAAAGTGATCAAGATATGAGAATTATCAACTAAGAGACATTTTAGGGAATAGATTTCATCAAAGGTATTATTAACACAAATGCTTGACTCTTAAAGTAATTAACACAACACCTAGATCTAGAAGTTTTTTTTATCGAGATTGAATCTTTAAAAAATAATCTTTTCTTTTACTTAAACCCTAAAAACTAATTTCTTGAAATTAGATGACTAAGCAAAGCAATTTTTTTTATTGAAAATAGATCAAATACTTGCTCAATAAGAACTTTCCAAAAATACAATTTTTTTTTTATTTGGAAAGACAGTGTCGTTGGGCTGCCATAGAGTGTCGCTATGCTCTGGGTAATTGCCGCAGCATACCACTGCGCTCCGCCTAACATTACTGCACTCCCAGAGAGTGTAGCTGCGCTCTACCCAATTCTAAATTTCTCAATTGTGGAGCGTAAGGGGGTAGCATAGCTGCGCTCTTGCTATACGCTCCCCTATTTTAATGAGTTTTACATATTTTCTTCTATTTTTCATCCTATTTTAGCTCGATTTGGTTATTTTTACTTCTAAAACTTCTTTTCTTCATTATTACTTGAAAACCACTAGCAAATAATATTAAATCTAATAAAAACATCCCTAAATTAGAGGTAACAAACGTACATTTTAGGTGCATTTCAGTTGCAGGTGGAGGAGTTTTCGGTGGTGGGGAAGCCGAAGGTGGAGTTGCCAAAAGTGAGATTTGAAATTCGACACTGGTTCAAACAAGAAAATCACAAGGGCATTGGTGAACACAAGGTGGGGCAGCCTTCAGATGGAAGAGATGAGAGAAATGGCCCTACTCATTGAGGAAGACGACGACAATGTGAGCACGACGAAGGGTGGCGATAAATGGCGTGCTTGTGATAGAGAAGATGGGTTTTAGGGTTGAAATTGGAGAGACTCAGATAGCAGAGATTGCGAGAGGAGGAAAGAGACGACTCGAAGGTTTTGTTTTCCTGATATTGAAAACTATCTACTCTTACCATAAACTTCATTTTAATATTATTACATTTTAGATAAGTTGTAAGTTTTTCATTTCAATAATCGTTGAAAAATCATGTGATACAAAAGTGATAGAATTTAATAATAACATTTGCTAAATTATTGTTGCAGTTAATTGTTCCTAATTTATTAATTTATATATTAATCTAACTTAATTTTCTGAGAAACTTAGATTTATAAAAATTATGGAATACAAAAAAAAAAAAAAATACTTTCTTCTCTTTGCAAATTTCGTTTAATGATTTCTTTAAACAATGTTATTTTAAATAGATTTCTCTTTCAAAAAATATTTGAAATACAATTTCAAACCCATTATAATAAGTGGAACAACTATAAAATTTTGAATGCGGGTTCGATATTTCTATTTTTGATTTGTTATGGCATAAATTTGCGAACAATTATAACTTTTGTTGACAATTTCCTTAAAAAAGCTTCAAACTTTTAATCAATATTTATGTCGTCTTTATAGAAAAGAAATAAATAATTAAATCAAAATAATGCACCTCATTTTTTTTTTTTTTTTTTGGATAAACTAAAAGTTTAAGATAGTAAAATTGTGTACCTTGAATGGAGAAAAAGTATTTTTAACCATTGAATTATCAAAAAAAATGGAAACCATACCGAACACACAAAAGCTAATCTTATGTTGCATTGCACGTGGACATACAAAGTAGAAATTGACAAACAACATTTTTTATGAATGACATACAAAGTGCATGCAATCTTCATCTTCATATTCAATCTTTAATCTTCAATCATCAATCTTTAATCTTCAAAGAGTGAGAATTAACACACAGTGTGAGAAGTACCAAAGAGTTTTGTATTTATATATTAAGTTTGGACTCTATTAATTATTAAACATTTTTTTTATTCCAATTAAATTCTAATCCATAACGGTAGATTAAATAAAATATCAATTATTACCCCAATTGTTCACATTCTATGTTATACGTTTTTGTAGAAGGGAACTCGAAGAAGTTTTTTTTAAAAATCATTTTACAATAATACGTTATGAGTTATAAATTTAATGTATTTAATTTTAAACTATTCATTTATTTCAAGTTAGAATGTTACGTTTTTGTTAAAAGGTTGAAGAAGTTTTTTAAAAATCATTTTACAACAATAAGTAATGAGTTATAAATTTAATGTATTTAATTGTAAACTATTCATTTATTTCAAAATTAAAAAAAAAAAGTAGGAATGTAACTAATTAAAATGTAGAATGATAAATTTGTCTAAAAAAGTTTTTTTTTTTTTTTTTTTTCTGAATCTTGACTTTTTAATATATTATAGATGTATATATTAAGAATACATAACATAGGATGAGATTATTTGAATTTACAAAAAGTAAATATATCTTAATGGAACAAATAATTTTTTTAGTTTTAGATTTTGAATCTAGTTTTTTATTTGGTCCTTAAGATCCAAAATGCTACACTTTTGTCTTTAAATTTTGATTTTAATTTTTATTTGGTTCCTAATTTCAATATTTTATATTTTTACCTTTAAAATTTTGTTAATGCTCACTTTAGTGTTTACCGTTAACCTTCAATCAATTAACTTAAAATAATTATGAAGTGAAGATTTTAAATTAATTTTAATAGTAAAAAACTAATTAATTCTAATTCTTTTAATTCTTTTAAAATAATTTATAAACATTAATATTAAGGACCGATAGTGAATATTTATTTAAGTATTTTTTTTCCATCTTAATTGTTAAAATATGTTTATGTACCTAAAGTGTTTGAGAATATTTTTTTTTTTTTTTGTTTTAGTTGAACCAACATACAAATTGGAAGAATTTAAACGTTTAACTACATAACTATATTACGTCAATTATTTATAACTCACTAATTATCTCAGTTAGTGATCATACCTTATTACACTTTACTAGAATTTCATTCTTTTGTTTGTATAAACTCCATTTTGGAAGATTCTCCAAACAGAAAATGTGGAAGTGAATCATGTTCTTTAATAGTATGTATATAGAGGCATATTTGTAAATGATTTTAAAATGATTAAAATCACTTTTCTCATTTTAAAAATTATTATGGAAAACATGTTTTTAATCATTCAAAACTAATTTTGATGATATGAAAATTACATTTTAAAAATGTAGAATTAAATATTAAATTAATTTTGAATGATTAAAATGATTTTAATAATTTAAAAATCACTACCAAATATGCACGAAAAACAATATCAAGTCTACAAATCGTATGACTAATAATAATCTTTATTTTTAAAGTTAAAATGGTACAATGTTAAACTTTATGAAGGGTAATATACATTTCATTCTGCAATGTGCCCCAGTTCCCAATAAAATACGGCAATGGCAAAAAGTACTGCCACTTTCTATGTGAGATCTAAAACCAATCATGTTGTGGAAGACAACAAAGTAAAGCCCGCAAAAGAATAGAAAAGAATAACCAAACATATCACTTCAAAAGAGTAGTAAAAACTCTTATCACTTCTGTGTTTGGATCCCCAGAAATACCAGACTTCACCCTCCAAGCAATATGCTCATCGGGCCGGACTAGGATCGCTCCTTTGTCAGTCATCTGACAGACGTCCCACCATGATGGTGAAGTTGATGATTGTCGAATTTCTTGAACATCAATGTAGTTCTCCCAAGGTGTTAGTTCTTCCTTGCTGCTTGAATCAATCTTGGTGGTATCAGCAGACCATAAAATGCATACCCTAACCGAAGTTTTGAATTCCTCGGCTACCTTGAGAGCAGCGTGAGCAAGACGGTAAGACACCGGTCGCGGAGCTATTATGAGAAGGAATTCGACTACATCCCCAGATACAAGATCAATCGTGGAAATAATCTCCTGCACACACCCATTCCCAGTCTTTAGTTGACTGAATGAAAATATCACTAAACTATCTAACAACAGCCCAATTGTCTTACAATGCAATAAAAACACACTTAAGAAGAGAGATAGTTTAGTGCACTAAATGATGTTTGAAACCACCAAATTTAATATGCACGAAAGCTTCATAAGAAGAGTAAACAATTGAGCAATTTTGATACAGTAAGGGAGTATGAGGGGAATGGGGATCCTGTACCTCAGTGGCCAAAACCCTCACATTCATATGAGGCAGCCTTGATCCTGGATCTGCAGAAGGGACATACTGTCTTCGACGACCTGTTGGTTCTTCCCGACCAACGAGTAGAGTATTGTCAGGAATAATTGCCCCTTCAGAGTACCTAACTCCCATGGATAAGATTGAAATGAATATGATTAAGCTATCATTAAACCAGATCCCCCATTGAAGGAGCTTTAGCTTCATTTATAGTTTGATATAGCAGTTGCTAAATTGGGAAATTCTAGTGGACGGGATGAAGCATCTAAAGAAGAGAAAAATTAGCTCATGCATTGAGTTTGAATAAAAGTTAAACCTGAAACCCAGATCCTCAGCAGGGAACTGAAGTTGAAGACTCTTCCCTTCATCAAATATATGTCTCAGTTTTGAAAGTCTTGAAGATCCAACGGGGTTTTCATCATTCAGAAATGTATCCGAGAGCTGCAAACGACCTATCTTAAAAATTCCATCCAGAACTGCGCTCTGTAGTGAGGATGATAAAATAGAACCAAGGCCATGGTTAACTACTCGGTGCACTGCCAAGTTAAGGAAAAAGGAACTTATTCGCTACGTTGCAAAAGAATTAGATACTACAACCAATATGGTAAAGTTTAGCTGAGATTGTTTTAAAGAGTGACATTAAAACTACATGAAGCTTCTACTTACCAGAGTTTGCAATTTTTGGATCCAGACCAAGAGCTGCAGGTACTTCCATGGCTGCTTTGAAGTTCTTAATGCTAAGGGCCGTATTGAATAGTGCTATCTGACAAGGAAGTAACAGAAGAGGTTGAGAATCAATTAGAAAATTTGTTGCTGAATTTTATTCAGGAAGCTGCCTGAGCTGACCTACTTTGCTTCACGTTGGCACTGCCTAAGGAGAAACAAGGAAGACTACACGGCTTAAATGTATGTGCACATCTCCCTCCAGACCCCACACCACTCTCTCAACTCCATTCTCAAAACAAAATGGCTAAATTGTTGGAGTGAAGAGTTCCACATATTAATACTGAAGTTTGACCTCCACAGTCACTTAACCAAAATTGACTCAACTACGTCACATTAGTTGAGAAAATCAATCACTTGCCATGACAAGAAAAGGTATTTTACGGTCATTGAAAGAGAAACGAAAAGGTATTTATAGTCTTTCTCGTCTTTCCTTTCAACATTATTATTTGTAATAGCCAAGCAGTGTCAACGTGTATCACATTCACTCAGACAACTTTGAAACCAAAATTCAATAACTGATAAAGAGTAAAAATATCAACGGACTATAAGATTACCGGCCTCCTTTCCATTTCATAAGTATTCAATATTGAAGGTGATGCAGTATCTTGTAGCACTGCAGCTAATTTCCAGGCAAGATTATGAACGTCTTGAATTCCAGTATTCATTCCTGCATCAATACAGCAACAAATGATAGCACAACTATGCATTTATCGAAGATTTTACCTGTCATGACATGTATGAAAAAATTCCAAGTTTTTGTTTTCATAAAATTTTTAAAACCAATTGGAAATACACTATATATAATATATATCTATATATACATGCACTGACTTTCTCTTCTCTTTGATTTAACCAGCCTTGACCCAATCTTTGGTAACGTGGACACTCTATTCTGAGTATAATGTCAGTACTAAGCATCAAACAAGAGTAAGTTAGACACATTTCAAGCAGATTTGGATGTGACATTTCATTATCTTTTAAATTTCTAACACATCCGGGACACCTGTGACTGTGAGAGACATTGAAAAACACTTGGAATGCCTGTAAAACATATTTTGTAGGGAAGGGAAGACAATATATATATAAAAAAGATATAGAAAATTAACATCAAGAACTAAGAATATATAAATAAATAAACAAACAAATAAATTTAAGAGAGTACATCGATTTCACCTTACAAAATCCAACGATATACAGAAAGAAGATAGGAGGGGGAAACAATGTTTGAGATGCAAGCTTTTTTGTTTAGAAGACTTAGAGTCTATTTCACTGTTAGAAAATCTTCTGTTCTTAGGGAGGTCTTTAGTTTACTTTGTAATAATCAATTTTTTCAAAAATAAAAAAATAAAAAACGGATGAAGATACATTTGCAGGAACATAATTCCAAGTCCTTGTGTAACATATTTTTCAAACACAATTTCTGGACATGTCCAAAACTGTCGGTCCCCTATCCCATGAATGTAACAAATTTTTCAAACATAATTCCAAGTATTGTACTAACCCTTATCCCATGCATGTCAGCGTCCCTATTTCATGGGATCTAATTCACCAAAATTATAAGCATGGCATGGATTCTTCAATTCCCTCTTGGAACTTCTCGTAAGCAATTGATTTAAATTTAACGTGGAGATTGAAACTAATTCCATGTAGCAAACAGACAACAAGACTAGCCTTCCATGTGTATGTTTGTTTTAAGATTAATGACTGTTTACTTGAACTGTCCGTTTTTCTAAATTGGCCAAGATAACATTAACAATGCAAATGCTATGCCAAAACAATATGTTGTATTTGGTTTTAAAGTATAAAGAATTAATACTAACCAAATCCACCAGCTGGAGGAAACCGGTGAGCAGCATCACCAGCAAGTAATACACGATTTTGACAGCATATGAACTTCTCGGCAACTTCAGCATGCATAATCCAAGGTTTTACATCTTGCACATCTATGTCACAAAGGTTTTGACCAACCAATTTGAAGATTAACTCCTCACACATCTATAAGAAATTGAATCCATTTACTACAGAAAGAAAGTATGATCGGCATTGATACATATTATTTTTGCAGGCTAATCATTTGATAATTCAATCATAAATAATGGGATATGCAGCATAACTTGAATCGTATACCCCACTCTAAAGCTAGCACTCAATCCTACATTTTTCTCTTCAACTTCAACATACTCAACACAGGGATGGAGGATAAAATTACCTTAGGGCAGAAATCTCCAATGTTTTGTTGGGGAGGATAGAATGGTACCTGTAAGATAACACGTAATATCTTAAGTGTAAGATGCAGAATGCAGATGAAGAAGAATTGTATCAAAATGGTGGCAATACCTGCAATATAAATTCCCCTTGCTTGAGATCATGAGCAACGAGAACTCCGATAACTTCGGTGTTAAAGATGAAATATAGCATACCAGGCCTTTCTTTTAGCAAATACTCACCAAGCTCTCTACTAAAGAAATGGATGCTTACAAGCTTTTGTAAGTCGTTTTCACCCTTCATTTCTATGCCTCCTAGTCTCCGGACAGTACTTCCAGCACCATCTGCACCAACAAGGATATTACAGCTGATATTCCTCCTCTCCACATGCTTCCCTTCCTTGAGATAAGATGCAGTCATGGTTACAGTCTCATCAGTAGCATCAATAGAAACACACTCATGCCCCAAAAGTATTTTCTTCTCTCTTACTACACAGGGGCCTTCCAAGCCATCCGGTGAACAGACTTGAAACCCAAGATTTTGAAGTTTCTTAAGTAGTAACCTGTTTAATTTGTACTGGGAGAAATGTGCAACAGAAACTGGGCTGATAATGTGCTCAAAATCTGTTTTTTTTAAGAAAAAACAAAAATTGTATTCAATGTTATCACAAACATTTAAACACCCCCCCCCCCCCCCCCCCCAAAAAAAAAAAAATTAAAAAATAAATAATAAAAAGACAATGAATAAGAGAAACCAGAAGGTAGCAATCTTTATATGCACAAAAAAAAAAATCCACAATTTTATTATCATTCAATCCAGACGTTCCTGAAATTTGAATCTTCTAATATTAATCAATTTTTATTTTAAATAAATAAATTTCATTGAACAAATGAAATTACAAAACAGAGGGAAGGAAAACACTAACCAAGCCATAGAACTTACCGGAAGGACACTTTCCATTAGCACACAAAGAGTTAGACAATAGTAATTCAAAGGAATATAGAGCTTTTATCAAAAGGTGACTCGTGAGATTTTCCCAAAACAGACAAAAGATTAGAAAATTCTTCCCTTTCTTTTTAGCCAAAGGACCATCAGAAAGACTCTAATAAACCAAATCCAAAGTATTTCTCCTTTTTGAAGGAATTTCTGCTATTCATAGTAAATAAGAGACTATTAATAGCAAGTGCCACAATCAAAGTATCTTCTTCCCTATTTTGAACCACATGACTGTTCCTTCCACAAAAAGCCCCTTGATAATTTTCAATAGCATGAGCCACGGTCAGGCATGGCAAAAACTCATGTAAAATGCGAGGGAAAATTAGGCAAATTTTGCTGGTTTAGGATAAATCTATCACTGTAAAAGGATGGATCATTCTTCTTTTGGACTATAGAATCTCCAACAATCATGATTTAGCAACAAATTGATCAGCTTTCCTTCATAATATGGAGAGAGGGATAAAAAAAAAAAAAAAAGAGGGGGGTCATCAACAACTTGCAGATAGTTTGCTATATTGAGAGATCATTCCTTCCCCACTGTTTTTTTTTTTTTTTTTTTTTGGAGAAACGATCAAGCTGGTTTCATTGATAAAATAAAATTACAAATGGCAGTAGGAAAGCCTATTTGAGCACCTTTGCGGAGAAGCCTACCAAGGCAATAGGAAAGCTATAATATATAAGGAGGACAAAAGGGGATCCATTGGGTGATACTTCTAGCACAGCATAGAACCACATCTTTTATTCTTTTTTTTTTTTTTTCTCTCTTTCAAATAGAAACGACGATTTTCATTAAGATAAAAATGAAAGAAAACAAAGGCATATAGAAACTAAGCACACAAAAAGGAGAGAGGAATCCCTCTAAAAGAACAAAGAACCTTACATCTAAACTTGCTATTTATGGTGAGAAGTTAGCCCTAAAGAGACAAACCTAAATCCAATCAGTCCAACAACAGCTGAAACCTTTAGAGCACAAGCCAACTTGATCACAAAACCTTTTTTCTCCTCTGCCAATCCTTAAAGAATTCATTTGCACTGAGGCAGGAACAATCATTTATTTTTACTACATCCACAATGATTATTATAAAGCCGAACTAGCAAACTAACCATATATTTCTGAATAAAATGTCTTATAAGTATCTTCTGTACAAAGTATCAGATTGTACAAATAGCAATGAAATTATTGATTGAGCAATAAACTTGACTTAAAAAGTATCACAGTATTTAATGGTCACACAAGTAAAATAACCGTGAACACGTCTTGAAGTATATAAAACTAGAAGACCAGAGCACCGATAAAATTGTACCTTGCGGTTGCATATGGTCCACAGATCCGAGAATTGTACCATTCAGTGAAGTACAATATATGAACTTTCTCCATGACTCTACAGGTGGTTGATATAATTGTATCGCCTCTGCTAGTCCATCCAATTTGCGAAATATCTATCAATCAATTCTGTATAAACACATCACTTTGAATCTTTAACTTAGTCATTGGAATGGCATATTCATTAAGAGAAATTCAATCAACCTCCATAGATCTGTTATTTATGAAGTGAGCTTGCGGATGTTTAGAAAAGCTTCTGTTCTTCTCGACAACTGCACATTTGACCCCTACAGGAAGGAAAATATGCATATGCCCCAAATGAAAGGAATTAGCATAAAGACTAATATTAGAATTATCTATATAATAACATTTCTAATACCAACTTGAAAGTTTTTTGTTTTGTCTCAAGTTATAATGCAGTTGATTTCCATAAAAGGCAAAGCATGAACATGATAAAAACTCCAATTTTCCATCGTCGAGAAAATTAAGAGCAAAATGACAATATATACCTAATTTAGTGAGAAGAATAGCAAGGACGAGACCAACAGGTCCTGCGCCAACAATTAAAACCGGAACCATCGTTTCTTCGCCTCCATGGAAAAGCTTGGAATTTGATAAGCCTCTACTCTGAACGTACCCAAGAGGTATTGCTCTAAGCGTTGCATCAAATTTCTGAAGGCCATTAAACCTCCTAAAAAAACCTAAAAACCCCATGGCTCTGTTCGAGAATAAGCTCAGAAGATCACCATCGACATTAATTTGTTCTGATGTGATCTTTCTTCAGTTTTTCTGCATTTTGGCTTCCACCACCTAATTAGTCACATCATAAGAGAATTAATTAGAAAGTAATAGTGGAGAGAGATTATTGAAGAATGAAATAAAAGAAGAGAAGAGTATGATGTATGTATGGTAACAACTAACATGGAAAAAAAAGAGCTTCCAGATCATGATCGTGAAGATGAAAGGGATAACAATTCAAGAGAAAAAAAGGTTTTCTAATCAAGTTGGCTTGTGCTCTAAAGGTTTCAGCTGTTGTTGGACTGATTGGATTTAGGTTTGTCTCTTTAGAGCTAACTTCTCACCATAAATAGCAAGTTTAGATGTAAGGTTCTATGTTCTTTTAGAGGGATTCCTCTCTCCTTTTTGTGTGCTTAGTTTCTATATGCCTTTGTTTTCTTTCATTTTTATCTCAATGAAAATCGTCGTTTCTATTTGAAAGAAAATAATAATAATAATAATAAAAGATGTAAGGTTCTATGCTGTGCTAGAAGTATCATTCAATGGATCCCCTTTTGTCCTCCTTATATATTATAGCTTTCCTATTGCCTTGGTAGGCTTCTCCGCAAAGGTGCTCAAATAGGTTTTCCTACTGCCGTTTGTAATTTTGTTTTATCAATGAAACCAGCTTGATCGTTTCTCCAAAAAAAAAAATAGTGGAGAAGGAATGATCTCTCAATATAACATCCTCGTTCATGTCAAGTGTACCATCAATCACTTGAGAAGCATATGATTTAAGTTTCGACTACAAATTCAAATTCACATTTTAATTGAAAACTAACTCATATAAATTCAAGCGTTTAAAACAAACACATGTCACTTCATGAAAATCAACTCATCATCTTACAACATCAAGGTCTCCCATATTATTTATCATCTAAATATACTCTATCATTCAAATTTAACAATTTGCACTCAATTACAACAAAATAAATACTGATGGCTTAACATAATATATTAACTCCAACACAACTCTTGATTGTTAATGGGTGTAATTGTGTTGCATAATATAATTTGGCAAGAAACAACAAAGAATTTATTTGTAGAAACACACATTAATGAGACTTCTTAAAATCAATCATTTCCAAAACAGAGTAACAGAGATGATAAATTAATGGCCTTAACTCAAAATCTAACCAATAACATCATATATATATCCATTATTTTGTACTTACCATTTTCTCTTGTGTAGTTTCATTCACAGCCAATCCATTATTACTCAAGTGAGTTAGCTCCCAAATTCTAATGTAACTTAGAACTATCCAATCCATTACTTACCATCGTCTATCTAGTGTAACTTGGAACTATTCCAAACATTAACAAATCTACTTCAACATCGTCTTGAGTTTTAAGTACTGCGTTATTGCATCTCTTACATGGACAATATATTTGCCCAGATGTTGCATGCATGGATGCAAAATCTAAAAAACTTCTAACTTCATTTCTATGTTCTTTCAATACTCGATTTCCAATTTGCATCCAACTTTTATCCATGTTATACAATGAGCTCAAAGTAAGAATGTGATATACTTCTTTGTAAAAAGAAATTAAGAGGCTACTTGAAACCAAATTATTACTTTAAGCTAATTTATTCAAGACTTTTAGAATAATAGCTATAATCTTTTGGGCAAAAGTACATCAATTAGAAGGAACTCCATATGGTAGTTACCAATCAAATGAAGTACAAATAAAAAGACAATGCCAGAGGCAACACAGTTGAGAAGCTAGAATTAGGAAACAAATTATTAAAAAAGCCAATACCTACAAATTATGGAGAAAGTTTTAACATCTTTAACATGTTGACACGAAAAACTAACAGTAAAGTAATTAATATGAAAAAGAAATACTTTCAGCAGATATAAATATCATAATCAAATATCAACATTGGAGGGACGTTTGAAAATGATTCATAATTTCTATTGAAATCTCACCACTTCATTCAGTATAAGTTTCACAATGGTGGGCCAACGATGCTTCAATGGAGTTTTTCATTTACATTGCCTAGACCTACTTTTAATCTCCAAACACAACAAAAATAGAGTTCCTCCCGTCTCCAAAAGCCATATTCATAAATCAAACTAAGAATAATAATAAAGAATGTATTAAACAGAGGAAGAAGGTTCTAACATGGGTGGAAGCATATATTCAATTTGATGTCATCTTAGAAATTGGATGTCACCATTCTATGTCAGCACAGACAACACATACAAAATCAACAACCATAGATTTAGGCTGGTAACTTACACTCCCAGCTACACTCAGCTTCTTAAGATTCACTCCTCCTAATATAGCATCTCTTCCATTCTCCGTTATCCAATTTTGCACCAAGTCCTAATATGCATCTCTTCCATTCATCTAATATAGTCGTTAGCAAATGATATACGCAATCAACAACCATAGATTTAGGAGTAATATAACAAATTTAGGAGTAATATAACAACCATAGATTTAGGAGTAATATAACAAATTTTCATGATGTTATGGCAACACAGACAAAATGAATCGAAAACCATAGCATAAACCAAACAGGCCTAATTATAAACATCCCATTATTGACAAAATCAAAGCAATCGATGATTACCAAAGCAAATAAAAAATAGAGTCATTTCGGTAATTACCTCTTTTGTTAAAAATCCTCCTTGTTAATCGATGAAACCCAATCCTCATTCAGTTGGCCTCAAATCCTCCTTCCTAGCCGATTAAGTCGAGATGACGAGCTTCTCCAAAATAAAAATTGTGAGTGAACGATGAAAATGACGTGGATGAAATTGCAAAATATAAAAGAAGAATCATAGTAAAATATTGAACGAAGGAAGAAAAAATGGATTTGTGAAGATTTTGAAGGAGAAGAGAGGGACCAAAACACACCGCACTAAACATATAAAAGTTGTACAAAGCTTTAAAGAGCTATCAAGAGGAAACCGAAAATCGAAAAAAAATTGAAGGAATTGGAGTGAGAGATCACAACACACCTGTACAAAGCTTCAAAGTGTTATCAAGAGGAAATCAGAAATGGAAATGGAGAGTACGAAGTGATCTGCGCAGCAAAAGCAGGGAGAGTACGAAGCTTGAAGAAATGGAAATCGGAAATGGAGCCCTACCTTGAAGACATCGAAATGAAAAGATAGAGAAATAAGGGAAGCGTGAGAGAAATATAAAATTTAAATCGTTTTACCTTTTAAAAATATCTAAATTCAAAAGATCTTATAAAAATAAAATTAAAAAGATCTTTTTAATAATTTTATAATTTTATTTCATAGAAATAAGAATAACATATTCTTGAAAAAAATTTATTTTAAAAAGCTTCTTTTCACGGTTTCTAAATAACCTTTGATAAAACATATATATATATATATATATATATATATATATATATATATATTAAAGATTTAAAAAAAAAATACAATGGCAATAATTTTAATTAAACAAATATATTACTATAGAAGTTTTTAATAATTTTGCTCAAAGAAAACTAAATTTTTAAAAGGTTCTCTTTTAGAATATTTGATAAAAGATAAAATATTTTTTAAAGATTTGGTATCCATTAATAAAATATATATTTAACTTCAATACAATAGATATTTTTCAAAGGTTAATTAATTATCTTTGATAAAGGTTAACATAACTTTTAAAAGTTTTTAATAAGCTTGGATAAAATTAGATATTTTTCAAATGTTTTTAAAATTCTTTTGGTAAAAGATAATATATTTTTTTAAGGTTTTTGATGTGATTTCATAAATATAATATCTTTTTGAAAGGTTTTCAATAACCTTCGATAAAGAGTAAGTATTTTTCAAAGTTTTTAATGTCCTTCACAAAATATAAGATATTTTTTAAAGATCTTCAACAAGTTTAGATAAAAAAAGCAGATATTTTTCAAAGATTTTTTAAAGACCTTTGATGAAGGTCAATATATTTTTCAAAGATTTTTAATGTCCTTTGATAAATATAATATCTTTTCCAAAGGTTTTTAATAACATTAGATAAATAGTAGATAATTTTCAAAGGTCTTTTAATGTCCTTTGATAAATATAATATCTTTTTCAAAGGGTTTTCAATAACCTTTGACAAAAAGTAAATATTTTTCAAAGGGTTTTAAATTCTCTAGATTAATGTAACATTTTTCAAAGGTTTTTTATAACATTCGATAAAAGATGGTCGAAATAGGCCAACTTTTTTGTAGTGACATTTGAGGCTATAAAAATCAATTGAAGCCATTAGAAAGGGAGATAGATAGAGCTGATTTCTCCTTCTTCATTGCCATTGGAGACAAAAGTGATTGGAGACAAAAGTGAACCTCAGCCTTGAAAGAGTATTTGGGTTATCATCTTCATCAGCCCGACTGCCGCAAGCAAGCTAGCAATAGTCACCACCCCGATGGCGAGCAAGATACTATTGCCGGTGCACCATTTTCTCTACTTTTCCAACTTTTATTTTACTCTTTTAAGTTGTATTTTGCTACTCAATTCTCCATTGTATGAACTTGACAACTTCCATTATTAAATATATCTCATATCATGATTCATATCTTGCCTTCCACCTTTACTTTGATTTCATCATCACTCATGAGTAGCTAAATCACTTAAAGGGTTGGAAAAAAACAATCATCGGTCTTAAAGGTTTAAGCTTTGTTGATGGTTCATTTATTTTGATGTTTTTATCACATTACTTAAATCTACTTGACAACTCGGTTTAAGTAGAAATAGTTAACTACTTGAGAAAGTAAGTGATTGTGGAACTCATCAAAATAACCAAGAAGCATTCCTAGAAATAGGCATACTCTTAGGCTCAACTAATTAAAGTATGCATCATAGAGATAGGATTAACGTGGCTCATCTACTAAAAGGTAAGATTCATTTGAGATTAGGAGCATGAATCAAGAAACTAAGTAAGAACTCGATTGATTGATGATAAGTTTTCCCCAACCCTCTTTTCTCCACTTGAACTTCCTCAATTTCACTAGCTTGCATTTTAACTCCTTCACTCACATCCACCATTTTATTTCACTTATTGCTTTCTAGTTTAATCTTTCTACAACAACTTCATATTATTTGAGAAACCACCGCGAGTTAGGCATTTCCTCACACAATAGTATTAGCTAAAAATCTTCATGTTTGACCTTGGACCTCACCAAAAAATCTTACATTTAGTTTATACTTGGGCTAAAAGTAGGAAAAACTTGTCAAACAAAGCACATGATTTACACCTCTACACCACAAACAACTAGCTACTAATTCATTATGTTCTTGAATTGATTAGTCATGCATCGTTGCAAAATAATTATCTTAGACAACTTAGGATTTACACACAAGCATGCTCTAACCTATGCCCTATTGAGGTTAACGCATGTAGATGCATTCTTCTCATTCAAAACAAAGAAAAGATGATGGATGATCGAGCCATTAACAATTCCTAAGCACAGAAGTTTAATTATATCAAGAACAATAAAATACGAGCTAACAATTCATAAATCTCAAGTTTCACAACCAAATAGAATAGGTTTCTATCCTACCTTATGCTAGAAATAACTTACCTTAGCTACTCATGGTGTGCCAAGATCAATCCAAGAGTTGAGAAAAGAAAATTATAAGTAAAAATAGATTGGAAATGATAAAATTGGAGAGAAAATCGAGTGGGAGGCTGCAATCCCGATGCTTCCTAACCTAATTCGGCAAAAAGAGTTGTTTATAAAAATTGTTAGATGTCACAGCGCTGTTCGTCCGTCAAAATACGTGACACCGTGGTGTCATCCTGAGAATGGCCCTCTGCCAATCGTGTCCTATTGCAAAGCATGGGGGTGCTACAACACCTTCGCCTACATATCCCTTCTAGACAATGCGTTGCGCTAGGGACAATTTCATAATTTTCTTCTTTTCCTCGGTTGATGCTTTCGGAGCTTCGTTTAAGTTTGTTTTGGTTCTGTTTCAACTCCAATGATCAATTCTACCTCTTAAGTACTCAAGTCCTATAAAATCATGGAAATAAACATACAAATTCCTAGAACAAACCCAAATTAAGTAGAGTAAGATAGCACCTATCGGTAAGTACCACCTGCCTTCCAAGATTTTTGTAATAGCCAATTAGGTATTTGAACAAAAACCCACTAATTTATAATCAATTGAGTATTTGAACCATTGAAAGAAAATAGAGAACCAGAATGAAATTAAAAAATAAAGAAAAAGAAGAAGAAGAAGAAGAAAAAGAAGAAGAAGAAGAGAAAAAACTACATGGATTTTATGGGTTTTCAATGAAGATTCAAGAGAAAATAGAGAATCAAAATGATTTGCATATTTCATTTACACGTAGAAGTCGATACTACCTTCATGTTTTATTCAACATGTTGGCTTTAGTACCTTTGAGTCTTAAACTAGAGAGAATCATGGGATCAATGTGCATACTTTATCTTACAATTCTCCTAGATAAGCAATGCTATTAATTACTTCTTCATTGCTTCATACTTTTGTTAGTTGTATTTCTAGTTGATGATTTGATAAATTGATGGAATACTTTGTTTGGGGAAAATGATATATAAAAACTGAATAGACTAGCAAACTTATTACATCTCAACTAAATATAATACACAAACTGTATACAATAATAATATTCAAACTAAAAATTAAGCCAAATAGTATAACAAGGATTATTAATTGAAATAAATAAGAACCTCAAGATATGTTGGAGACATCAATAGGTAGTGAAGCACGTTTTTTATAACCTATGTCCTGAAGACAATTATTTGCACTTCACGGGTGCAAGCATACTACAACGATCCTTTTAACATGATACAACGACTAACACCGGTAGATCTGCAACCATGAACTACTTAGATCTGGCAGAACTTTTAGATATTTGCTCTCAACTCAACACAAGATGAAAAGAAAGAAAGAAATGAGAGAACTCTCGAATTTGTAGTGGGTTGCTACAAATGAAGAAACAAGTTCCTATTTATAGACTAGCAACGTAATACCTCTCCAAAATACAAAATAAAAATAAATAAATAAGTTAAAACATTTGTCAAATTTAACTCAATTGAGTTGTTACTTGACAAAAATCAAATATAACTCATTTAAATTGAAAAAACTACAAATTTATCTTTCATATATATTAAATTTTTACATGAAACATCATCTAATTTGAAGTTTCAATCCAATTTGAAAGTTTCTAACCATTAATTTAATCTACATAATTAAATTCATTTTTCTATGTTTCAATATTCAAATATTTTATTTTCTTTCACTATAAATATCCAACATACTTCAAGTTTAAAACTAAGGGAAAAATAATGACCGAAATAAATATACACTTATCTTAAAATGATTTGTTAGAATGATTTGAGGGATTTTGAGAGTCAACACAGTATAATGTGTCTCCCCTTTTTTATGAGTAAATTAGTGACAGGTGCTCGTGGTAGAGATCAGTTTGTGTAATGGGTCTTGTGGTTGCTGATCATCAAGTATAATGGCTTTAAGGTGAAGACATTTTGATGGTTTACTCCACAAACGTTTCCAAATTCTATTTTTCAAATTACTATCAATTCGGATGAGATGATGGTAGCGATAATTTCTTGAACTGATCCAAATCTAAATTCAATTTTTTAAATATGTTGAAGATATTTTGGCCGATAATTTGTTGCACAAATATAACTTAAAACTATTGAGCTTTCTTTGGTTGTTTTTTTTTAATGAACTTTACATAATTGACTTTTCTATATTTTTACACTCAACGATATTTCAAATTTTATATGGCATGAGGATTTAGCAATTTTGTTTCATTGCTATATTCAAGCATGATATTCAATAATATTATTGTTATTATATTGCTTTTCATACCTCAAATGAAATTATATTATGATCAATTTGAGCAAGAATTATCAAGTTAACATGGATGGAAATAATGTTCCATGTATCATATTTGACAAAGCTTATGTATGACTCATGTCATAAATTGTCATATTTAAAAATATTATGTTTGGCCACTAATTTCCATGAGGTTTAAACTATTATTATTACTTTTAATTTACTTCGGCTCTATAACATTAATTTCGTAATGCCCCAGCCCAAGATTCAGTAACTAATAGCTCCGACATTCTTTTGCATCCCTTGCGAACTAGAAACATCATTTTTGCTCGTCTTGAATGCGAGGTCTTTTTAGCATGTTTTGTCCTCACTCACATGCATCCTAAGAAAATTCCCAAGAGGTCACCTGATATAGAATTGCTCCAAGCTAAGTACGCTTAATTGTGGAGTTCTTATGATTGAGCTATCGAAAAGGAAGGTGCACCTTGTTGGTATACGTAGTGATTTTCAATTCTTTTAAGTCTTTTTTAACCATACTTTCATGTCCTCATGATTTCTCTCATTCGGATGTGATCTCGGTTCATTCATGTCCCCCTCCTAAACTCAGAGCGTTACAATTACTTAGCTTGCTGGTAGTATGAAATTATACAAAATCCATCAATTCTATTTGGAAGCTTGTGGAATTTGATGATAGTTTAAGATATTGTGTCTACCTATAAAATGTGTGATATTTATAAGGACTTTTCAAGGTCTTGATGGGTACATAAGTGTACACACACACACACACATACATATATATATATATATATAAGTGTACACACACACACACACATACATATATATATATATATATATATTCATTTGATTAAAAATTTAAAGTTCTTTTTTTTGTTTGTCTATGATCTTGAAAAGGGAAAATGTTAATTGACGATTTATGGTTGTCAAGTAACATAGCTATTTAGCAACTGTCAACGAGAGAATTTGTCGTCGCCTACAAACTCTTACTTAGCAAATAAATTTGTAATTCATCGAACTACTACCCATACTACGATGGCGTAGCACAAGTGACAAGTCTGGGGTCGCACCACAGGGAGGCTTGCAAATAATGCTTCATTAAGCTAGTAATTAAATTAGAGAGTAAAATGGGGGTTTTGGTGTGAAATAGAGAAAGACGTGAAATTAATTGCAAGAAAGTAAAGAATAAGGGGTAAAGGTAACCAAGGATGAGGGCACTAGTTCTTGGGAGCAATTGGGTTCCTATGTAATCACTATCATCGAATTGATTTGATTAACTCATAATAGATTAAGCTTGCACATCGACTTGCTCGGCGTAATTACGCTAGCCTCTACAAAGGCGGACAACTAGTGCAATTAGACTAATTAAGCATCCTACTTATTAATTAAAGCTTAACCAAATTAAACTACATGCCTAGACTCTTATTGGGTCCTAAGCGGTCATCTAAGACTCTCGACATGCGCACTATATTTTAGGATTCTAATGTGTGATTAGTTAATGGAAAGCCCGACTTAACTAACCGATTTTATCTTTGAACCAAGATTAAACATGCATCAATTAGAATCTAGTAGCCTATGAAACTAAGCATGCACAAATAACCCTTGCTACTTGGTGATTTAGGCTTAATTGCAAGTGCAACCTAATATCGATTAGCAACGACATACATTCAAAGGGAGGAGCATCAATCTATCCAAAAACATATATTGGGAAGAGTAGTAGATTAAAAAATGCATTAATCATAATATAGAGTTAATACATTAAAAAGTCTCAAGAATTTACATAAGTTGCTCCAAAAAACTAGAGACATTTACCTCCAGTTTTTCATAAACAAAGAAAGAAGAGGAAATAGTCACCATTCCATAATTACAACCCAAAATGTACAAAACCTAAGCTAAAAATGTGAAAAAGTAATAAAAACTGAGTTGGGGTCTAGTTCCTCCCAATTTCTCCACCCCCACTTGCCCTAAAATTGAAGACATATATATATGAAATAGGCGAGAGCGTCGTTATGCTCATGGAGAGCGTAGCGATGTTGGGCACTTTAGCCGCAGCACAGGGACGCTGCAAGGCAGCGTAGCTATGCTTCTTGGATTGTTTCTGTGCGTGCACTACTGCCTTGGAGCATAGCGCTGTGCTCTCGACGCTCCAAAGGGCAATTTTGTCTTTTTTCTTCAAATTGTTACCAAATTTTCTGATTCGACCCAATTTGCACTCGAAACGTTCCCATGGTCTCTCCTTTGCTCAATTTGCTACCAAAAACACTAAATAAAATATTAAATTCCTAAAAACTAACACGATTTAGGCGAAGATAGATAGTTTCTTTCGGGAGCTATCAAACAACCCCAACCTAAACCTTGCTAGTCCTCGAGCAAGACAAAACACAAGTAAAAAAGTAAACAGTACAAGATTTTGTATTTAAAATGACTCAGGCCTCGATGCTCAACATACTACAAAGCTTAAAATTGAGAAACTTGCAATTCAAAGAATTGTTCAATACTTTTCCTATGATTCCTTATGTGTGTGTGTGAGAGAACCATCTTAGGTTAACTCTAGGGACCCAGGACAACCTTATGGCATCCTCTATCAATCTTCCCCCTAACCTAGCTTGGACATTAGTCTTCAAGCTACCTAAACTAATCAAGAAAGTAATGATTCAACTAAGGCACCTAAACACACAACTGAAATGTAAAGAACATTTCTTTTACCTAGGGGCACTAGCTTTCATCCTTCCTACCATAGGGACTCGTACTCACTCTTTTCTCGTGAGCATCTTAACTGGACACGGTGGAGGTAGCTCTTTTTACCTCTATCCATGCACTAACACACTTTTTTTACTTTTCTTTATTCTTATATGTATGTATATATATATATATATATATATATATATATATATATATGTAACACCCTCTTTGCTCTTTTGTTTCCTTCATTTTCTTTTCTTCTTGACAACTAGGCTTATTACACTTTTATTCTCCTTAGTCTCACATTACATCCTATCAAGTAAGGCCGCTCTCTAATCGATGGGGCCTTTCAGGGTGACATAATTTTAAGAACACCATAAACCATCCTAAGCCCTAAGAGAAAAAACTTAAGGTGGCTCGTGCACAAGGGTGTGAGGAATGCAAGAAAAAATTTAAGTAGGCTTATTAAAGTGCTCATTTCAACAAAATTATGCAAGGAAGTATGCAAGCATGTCCTAAGCCATCCTAATCACATAGAAATGCAAAAACTTCTATAAAACTTTTGTGCACAAAACACAATGTAGGATGCATATAAAAGAATGAAATAGAGCACAAGCAACATGCAACTCACCCACCCCCAACCTAGCTAATGCATTATCTCAAATGCATAATTAAGTGTTAATTTTGTTCAAAACTCATAAGAACCAAACTCTCTTCAGTTGCATTCTACTCTCAAATTCACCACAAAATTGGATCCCACCATCCAATCTAAGGCCAGAGAATAGTATATAAGACTCTTGTGGTGGTCTACAAGCTGTTGCTGATCAATTCCATCAAGATTTGAGGGAGAATTTCGAACTATAAGTGTATGTGTACTTAAAACTCATTTTCTCCCTCTTTTGCATGCATGTTTATCCTAGAAATTAAGCATGTTAGAGTATAATTCGTTCAAATTCGCTTCTGCTGCATGTTCGTACATCTTTCAGGGCCATATTATGGAAGTCTGCAAAACAAACTTGTATAGCTAGATCCACCATGGAATCAAAGTGTATTGCTTTAGAATTGGCAGGACAAGGGGTTAAATGGCTTAGAAGCCTACTGAGAGATGTACCATTGTGGGGGGCATCAGTATCTGTCTCTTTACACTATGACTCATAGACTGTCATTGTTGGGATTATGCCCTAAATCTCATAGGGTCTCGTAACTTTGTAAATGTACATGATGATTTATTTATTCATTTAATAAAATAAGATGTATTTTATTTGATCTTTAGATCGGTTTTACTCAATCCAATAAACTAAGATCCTAGGTTATTAAATGTAGCTTGAACAGTATGAAGTAAACATATAAGTGGATCTTCTTCAAGTTATAATCTAAAAGGTTTGCAGTATATGAATAAGGTTGGATGCCTTATTCTAGTTACACTGCGAATACGGCCCACTCTGTAACTGTTACATGAGTTGTAAAGTGTTATAAATGATTTGATCCAAATCGTTTATGTGAAGACATGCAAGTGGGGGTATCCTGTTGATAACTTGTAGAAATACAAGTTATTGTCTTTCTTTTCTTAGAATAATTGCGAAAGAATGTTGAAAAACGCATCATCTAATGCTAAAATTTTTGATATTTCGTCGTATGCGTACAAGCTTGTAAGGCTAAAGAAAGATTATTTTATAGTTTAACTCCTTTGAACGCCCTATTTTAAGAAAATCAAGGTTCAACACATGCGTTGAAGACAAACGAAAACGCATATATCGGACGCATGATGCTAAAAGACAAATTTTAGTGGGGCAGCCTAATCTTGACAGATGGAGACAGAGGATTTTTGGCCCCCTGAGCCGCTGGACAATGACAGGCTACCTGGTCAGAAAGGACGACTGTCGAACGCAGCTTGGGCCCTTGCATCAGAACCTTATCCGCTGACATCATAGGAAGTACAAATTTTGGGCTATAAAAGCCAGCTTAATCCACAAATCAATGAGTTAGACATTTTAGACATTTTACATTTAGAATTAGTTAGAGATTAGATATTTTTAGATTGTTCTCCGTGCAAAAGGAGAGTTTGGGAATCACGCTGCCATCCTCCATCTTTCCCCTCTCGGAGACAGTCGAGTGCTTCATCTTCATCACCATTGGAGACCTGCCGAGCATCAACTTCGAAAGAGAGTAAAGCTTCCACCAGTTCTCCTCCTCAACGCAAGCAGACATCGGAAACACCATCTCTGTCGGCGAACAGGACACTGTTGCAGCCGGCTCATCTCTTCACCTTGTCATTCCATCTTTTGTAACTTTGAGTGTATTTGGTTGTTTGTATTGTGAAAGAACTAAACCATCTCTTCCATTAATATATATATATATATATATATATATATATATATATATATATTTCTTGCATCATGAATCATTTCTTGTCTTTCATCTTTGAGTTTACTTCACAAACAAGCATGAGTAGCTAAATCACTTGAAGGGTTGGAAAGTAACATTTATCAACCTTAAGATTTCAAGCTTAGTTTCTAGTTCGTTTACATCGATGTATTTTACTCTTCATTGCTTAAATCCACTTGACAACTTGATCTAGGTAGAAATAGTTAACTACTTGGAAAAGCAAGTAACTTTGGATCTCATTTTTGTAACTAAGAACTAAACCTAGAGATAGGAATCATCTTAGGCTCAACTAAACAAGCATGCATAATAGATATATTATTTATGTGACTCATCTGCCGAGAGGTATGAACCATACACGTTTAGGAGAACGAACCATACAACTAAGTAAGAACTCACTCAGTTGATGAAGGGTTTTCCCCAACCCTCTTTTCTCCATTTAAAAGAAAAACTACAATTTCTTTGTTTGCACAAACTACACTACTGATTCCTTACTCCTTTGTTGCACATTACTAGTTATTTTATTTCACACGTATTCATTACCAATACTTCACTCTATTTTTACACTTCTGCAAGATAGACATTTCATTCATCTTTTCAGCCACAAATCTCTGTGTTCAACCTCGGTCCTCACCGAGAAATCTTAATATTAGTTTATACTTGGGCTAGTATTGAGAAAGACTTGACGTTTGTGTACACTCATTTGAGCATATCTGATCATACAATAGCATAACCATAGAAGCACAACACCTGTACAAAGACTTTGTACAAGACCGAACCGCGAAATGATTATTCTTACATTATAACATCGTTAACTGTAGAGACTAATATTTCATAGGATAACCATAAATAACTCGATCTCAATCCTAAGTGAGTTATGAACTCCTGTCTATGAAGGCAACCCTTTGATTTGTATGGGTGAGAGTGACCTAAGTTGCCGACTCAATATGCCTACTATTTTGGGGACTTGTTCGAGTAAAGAGCTGGGAACATAGCTACACAAGATGGAGTTTACTTCTTCCTGCTTTCAGGAAAAGTAGATAAATTGTTCCCTTAAGTGCTGACTGCGGGTCTTGAACAATGATCCACCCTCTCGTTGGCCCGAGAGGGATTTGTTTATGGTAGGACCATAAACATATTGTTCATTAGAGGATCAGTGGGGTTTAAGGAAAAAGAAGTGATTACAGGGATAAAATGGTAATTTTGACCCAACTGTAATTACGAGCAATTTGTAAAGGTAGACTTATTGATGACTGGTTATATTCGTTGGACACATAAATATATCTACAGTGCGAAGAGTGCAGCTATGGGTCTTTAGTGGAATGACCCGCAGTTAATGAATGTTGATTTAATTAATTAAAGAGTTTGATTAATTTAATCTCGAATCATTAGAGCTTCTAATCTGTAGGTCCATTAGGTCTCCTTGCTAGCTCACTAAGGATAAAATAAGGTTCAATTATTTTGGAATAATTTGAATTGTTCAAATTATTTAAGGGAATTAGATATTAATAAAGATTAATATAAAGTATAATATATGATGATATATTATAGTCATCATAAATATGATTTATGATTAAACTATATATTAAGAGAAAAAGCAATATTTGAATAAGATTCAAATATTAATGTGAATTTGATTCATATTAAAACTTTATAGTAAAATTAGTGTGAATGTGATTCATATTAAAACTATAATTTATGAGTGAGACATGCATTTACATATGATTTAAATACATAAATGTGTAATTAATTAATTGTTAATTAATTTATTATTATTATTATTATTATTAATTAATTAATTAAATATTAATTATATTATATATATTAAATATGATTTAATATATAATAATAATAATAATAATAATAATAATAATAATATTAATATTATTATTATTATTAAAATAACTCTCCTGCATAATTGCAGGGGAGTAGAGATAGGGGAGTGGAGATAGTGGAGTGAGGGGAAGTTATTCCCTTACGTATTTTTTGGTTCTTAAAAAAGAGTTTTCTTTTTAAGTTTTTTCAAAAACCTGGGTTGAAGGATCACTCTCTCAATTTACTTTTTCTATGTGAAAACTCCCTGCCAAAAGTCTTAGAATCCCACCATTCTAAACCTACCCCTATGATATAGTAAATAAGTCCTTTTTGGTGGTGTTCTTCAAAGGTATTTTTGCTTAACCTAATTGTTCTGCAATTTTTTTTTTTACTTTCTAATCCTAAATAAAAAACAAAGTGATCAATGCTTCCGCAATTGGGATTCAATCCTTTTAGCCATAGGAATTGCCAAAAATAGTGTATATAATGGCAAAAGGAGGCATATACGTCTCAGACATGGAGTTGTGAAACAGTTGTTGAAAAGAGGAATTATCTCCTTGGAGTTTGTGAGGTCAGAGAGGAACTTGACGAATCCTCTAACCAAGGGCCTAACAAGGAGAATAATTCAGGAATCTTCATTATGCATGAGACTTAAACCCATAAAAATTCCATAGCCCTTTCTTTGGGTGGTTCTAATATGGACTTGATGGAGATAATTAAAACCTTAAAGATCCATAGCCCTTTTCTTTGGGTGGTTCTGGTATGGACCTGATGGAAAGTTATGAAATCTTCATAGCTCAGTTTTGAGTGATTTGTCTTTTGACAAACTTGATGAAGTTGGTCTAGGTGTGGACTAGATGAGAAGTCTTCATAGCTTAATTTTTTAGTGGTCTGTTGCGATAGACTTGATGAAACAATAAACGTGAATGTGAAGGTGTGGCCACCTTCTATGAAAGAGTTTAAGGGTCTCTTTCTAGAGCTTTCACGGTGACTCGGAGTTTATGTGCATGGCCTTATATACCACACCTTGTATCGTAGAACCAAGAAAAATTCAAGAAGTAAAAACGTGTTGTGGGAGTCTCAACCATAGCTAGTGAAAGCTCAAGAGGTAACTCACTCTCACTAATAAGGTTGTTGCCCTACTTCACTATGCATCAATTCAAATCGTAAGATATTGATATTTAAGTTTGTTCTTCTTTCTTAGCTCAGAACTGTCTTTTCAAAATCTTTTTGTTGTTTTACTTTGCTTGTTATATCAGTCATTCGTGGGGATTGTTGAGAATGACTTTGGGCTTTTGATGCATAGCAAAAAGGAAAAAGGTAATTTTGTGAGAAAGAGGTAAAATTGTCCCACATTGGAAGATTAAAGATTGACAAATGGGTATATATATAAATGCTTGCAAGAGAGCTGGTGGTGGTGGAAGTATAACCCTTTCACCACACGTGCGCGTCGCCACCGTTCGTCTGGGCGGACAGGTTCTGGTAACAGCGCTTGCATGAAAAAGAAATAACTTTTTGCTACCTATTCATTTTAATTTTTATAAAAAAATATTAGCATTTTATTACCACTAAATGTTTTTCTAGCCCTAAAATTATTGTTGGATCTGAATTAATTCTAATGTTTTTTTTCTATCTTCTTCAAAAGATGTTTTGTGTATCTTTTGAAAAACACATAAGAAAAAAACCCTAGCCACTTTCTATTCTTCCCTTCTTTGTTCTTCTTTGTCGTTTTTTAGCTACATTTTCTGATTGATCCCAATCCGTTCTCCGGTGAGTGCACGTCAGAGTCCGAGTATTGTGTGAACCTTGGAGAGCAACTGGCTTCTTGCGATATAGCACCGAGGTCACGTCATTCTTTCTTTCAAGGTAGTGGGCTTCTCCATGGCACAACAATCTTCATTTGGACTTATAGGAACATAACTACACAAGATAGAGTTCACTCTTTCCCGTCTTTAGGGTAAGTAGATGAATTGCTTTCTTAAGAGCTAATTTCGAGTCTTGAACAATGAGGCCTCACCCTTTCACTGGCCTCCAATCCCTTTTTCAACATTTTCTTCCCTACTTTTCATTCACTCTTCTCATTCTTCAAATTCCTCTTCTCACTTCTTTTTTTTTCTCTGCCTTTTTTACTTCTCATTCACTGCCTCTCATCCACTACCCTTGCCCATTCACTGCCTTCCTTTTCCTCTGCTTTCACTGTGCATTTATAGGGATTAGATTTGTTAAAAATAGTTTTAACGGTAAAATAAAAGGTTAGAGAGAAGGGGTAGGGAGAGAGCGTTGAATAACGGGAAAATAAATCAATCATAACGGGAAAATAATTGGATTTATATTTAATTAATTTAAAAACAAATTTTCTTTTTAAATTCATTTTTTTTAAATAAATCAATTAAATTTATTAAAAACCTTTTTTTAAAAAAATATTTATTTTTATTCTCTTTTATTTATTTTTTTTAAACTCAATTAAAATTTATTAACAAAATCTTTTTTTGAAAAAAAATATTTTTTTTATTTTATACTTTTTAAAACTTAATTAAAATCTCAATTTTCATTCAATTTCAAAATTCGATTAATAATTAAAATATCCAAAAAAAAGAGAATAAACTTAAACAAATTAAAACAAGTCGGACCAAATGCGGTGTCTACAATTATAATATAAAATTAATTTTGAATTAGATTCAAAATTAAACTTTATAATATGAGAGTATTAATGTTTGAATAAGATACAAATATTAGATTAATATGAATGAGATTCATATCGTAAAAGAATTAAAGGTTAATTGTATATGATGCAATTAATATAATTTATAAAGATACATTATATTATAAAGTTAATTTTGAAGTAGATTCAAAATTAAACTATATAATATAAGAGAATAATATATTTGAAATATTAAATAATATGAATGAGATTCATATTAAAACTATAGCTTAAATGTAATATGAATGAGATTCATATTTAAACTATAGGTTATGAGAGGAAAATACAATTGAATGTGATTCAAATGTAATATTAATTAAAAAGGAACCTTAGTTTTTTAACAAAGGATCTCGGTTAGTCCAAGATTCCTCCAAGATCCTCGCTTCCTCTGAGGTCTTATCATCAGCGATTGTGCTGGAGGGAAGTGTTTTCCATCGACTCTTTGATGATGGAAACTGAAGATTTAATGGAAGATTGGAAGAAGTTACGTTGATCTGATGAAAAGAAGGATACCAAAATAGGATTTGATCCTCAAATCAATTCATTAATTCTTGGACATATGGAACATTGCCTAGTTGGAAAATTACTGTCTTCTCGTACGATCGCTTCAGGAATTATAAGAAATGCCTTTGCAAATGCTTAGAGGACAAATCTTGGTTTTAGTGCTGGAAGTTTGGGAAGAAATTTGTTTCTGTTTAAGTTTGACTCCAGAAGAGATAAAGAAATGGTTATTAGACTCGATCCTTGGGTTTTCGATAATTCTCTATTGGCTTTGGAAGACCCAAAAGCTAATGTGAAATTATCTAAACTTTCGTTCGAAAAAGTGGCTTTTTGGATCAGACTATTAGACATACCACTAGGCTTCCAAAACAGATTCATGGCCAAATGGCTGGGAGACAATTTCTTAGAAGTGGACTGCGATCAGGACAATTTCTGTTGGGGGGAGAGCCTACAAATTAAGATTTTAGTGGATATTTCAAAACCTTTGAGAAGAGGAATATGGATTGATCTAAGTGGGGATCAAGAAAGTCAATGGATCAATGTCATATATAAGAGGCTACCTGATTTCTGTTATGGCTGCGGCAGAATTGGTCTTGTGATAAAATATTGCAAATCTGAGACAAGACATGGAAGGTGATCAAGAAGCTTGGCAGTATGGGAGTTGGTTGATATTTCAAGGAAGTAATCCAAGAAGGGGAAAGAAGAACTCACCGAAAAAAAATGAAAATGATGGATCCCCTCTGATTCCTCTGCTTTTCAAATGATCTTTCCTAGCCCCAATAAGGGAAAAGATAGGGATTGGGAGTCACCAAATCCTAAAACTGCCTTTGATCTAAATATCGGCCCCTCTAATCTCGGAACCAATAGAGGATCTGAGGCTACCCCTGTGATATTCCCTGATCTTCCTCAATCTCACAATTCATCTACTAAGTCATCTAAGGGGGAATGTCTATCTCTCATCACTGATCACAGAGGAATCTAGGAACCAATCGTGAAAGTGCAAAGAAATTGGAAAAGGAGAGCTAGGTCAGAGAATAGATCCAAGATAATCAAAAAAAAAAAAAAAGAAAAAAAGAAAGGAAGAGACTTTACTTAATCCCCCTGAGAAAAAGAAGAAAAGGGAATCCTCTCTACCAGTGTTTAGGATTGATACATTGGAACAACTTGCGGAGCCTACTAGTCAGCTCCGCCAAGGGACATGAAGATTCTTTGTTGGAATGTCCGAGGATTGGGTAATCCAAAGGTATTCAGAGCGTTATCTGACCTATTAAGGGTCAGACGTCCCCTGATTCTTTTTATCTCTGAAACAAAATGCAGTGAAGAAATTACAAACAGGATTAAGAAAGCTAGATCTTTCTTTGGTTGCTTTACAGTTAAAAGTATCGATTCGAAGGGTAGTCTGTGTCTTTTATGGCAGAATATGGTGGATCTGAGAGTAAACTCTTACTCTCAAAACCACATCGATTCGGAGGTCGCTTGGGAAGGTAAAAGTTGGAGGTTCACTAGTCTATATGTGCTGGGATTAAAACCCTATCGCAGCAGAAACATATCAAAACCCTATTTCAAAATTAATTTTAAAATTTTGAAATACTTCTACATTGATAAAATAAATCTAAAAAAAAAAACTACGTTAAGCATATTGAATACAAAAATACAAATTAGAGAAAAAAGAACTTACGTTGGATCACCACCACTTGGAGTCCTTCCTTTTCTCTGAACCTTGAGGAAAGGTTTGTGAGAACCTTTTTGGTAAGGGAAAAAAAACGTAGAGAACTCTTATGAGAGAATTTTTGAAAGCGAATGTCAGATCCAATTTTTTTTCTGTTAGACACTATATAAGGAAAAGAGAGAAAATGGTAAACGTGAATGTTATCCCACGTATTAAGTAACTCCCCTACGTGGGAGTTACAACAATATTAAAACTAATTTAATATTAATTAAATTAATAATTAATAATTAATTAAATCTAATTTAATTAACCAATTCATTTAAATCATATTTAAATGAACATCTCTCACATAACTTATAGTTTTAATTCAATTAATGTAATTAAATCAAATTTAATTAAATTAGATTAAATTAAATAACTAATTAATTACCAAATTAAATATCAAATATTTAATTTTAACCTGCATTTGAATCAAATTCAAATACATTTATCTCATAACCTATAGTTTTAATGTACATCTAATGCGCATTAATTTTAACCTATAGTTTTAATATAAATCTAATTCATATTAAAATAATATTTAAACAATTTCAAATATTTAATTCTCTTACAAATTAACTTTGAATCATATCCAAAATTATATTATACTATAAAGTTTAATTTGTAAAATAAATTTTATATTATAATGTATCATTATACATTATACTTTTCCCTTAGTAAATTTGAACTTTTCAAATTTCATCCAAGAATAAGTTACCTCAATATTCTTTACGAGCTAGGAAGGGGACCTAATGAACCTACAGATCAGAAGCTCCAACGATATGAGATTAACGGGCTAAACTCATTAACCACATTAATCAATATTCGTTAACTGTGGGTATACTCCACTAAAGCCCCACAGCTGCACTCTTCTCACTGTAGATATATTTATGTGTCCACGGATATAGACCAATAACAGCAAGTTAGTCCTTCACAAGTATTCGTAACACCAGCTGGGTCAAATTACCGTTATACCCCGGGTTACTTCTAAATCCTTAAGTACTAGTGTTCCTCTAATGAACAACCTGTTTATGGTCCAACCATCAAACAGAAACCCCTCTCGAGCCAGTGAGAGGGTAGGGCTCTTTGTTCAAGTCCCGGAGACATCACTTAAAGGAACACTTATCTACTTACCCTAAAGTCGGGAAGGAGTGAAATCCATCTTGTATAATTATGTTCCCAGCTCCCCACTCGATTTTGTCCCCAAAATGGTAGGCATATCGAGTCGACAAACGGGCCACTCTCACGCATACAAATCAAAGGATAATCCCTCGTGGACAGGAGTTCATAATATGCTCAGGATTAAGACTAAGTTGCCTAGGTCAACCTATTGAAATAGAAACCTAACCAGTCAACGGAGTTACATCTAGTGGTTACTATTTCGTGGTCCAGTCTTATGCAAACTCATTGCATAGGATACCCCCATTCACATGTCTCCTACACGAACGCGTTGGATCATTGCGTTTGTATCAAATACAAAGTGGGTCGTATCCATAGTGTTACCAGAATAAGGTACCCAACCCTATCCTTATACTATAGACCCTTTAGGCTGTAACTTGAACATTGATCTCTATATGTCTCTACATATTGTTCAAGACTCATAAAACAGCCTAGGATGTTAGTTTATTGGATTTTAGGGTTATTAAAACAAGATAAAATAATTAATAACATTTATTAGAGGTGACTTTAGTGAGATTCTTAGAGTTAAAGAGAAGTATGGAGGGTTTCAGAAGGATAGCAACTCTATTGAGAGCTTTAGGGTCGCTATTGATGATTGCAACTTAAAAGACATTAACTTCAGAGGATCTATATTTACTTGGAACAACAAAAGATATAACAGCTACATCTGGGAAAGACTTGACCATTTCTTATGCAATTCTTCTTTTGATAATCTGTTCAGCAATTTTTGTGTCTTCCACCTTGACTGGATAACATTCGATCATAGACGTATTGAGTTCTCTACTATTTTATGCCCTAGTCCAAAGAAAATGGTCAAAAGATATGTCTTCAGATTTGAGGAAAGTTGGACCTCTCATTCGGAATCCCATGAAATCATAAAAAATAATGGCAAGTGGTTCCAGAAAGGAGAAGATCTTGTGCCATTGCACCAGAATTTGAACTCTTGCTCAATGGCTCTGAACAAATGGGGAAGGGCAACCACAAGAGACAATAAACACAAAATTGGTCAATGCAAACGGGCATTGCAAGAGGCATATAATTGCTTCCCTGGCGTTGATTTCAACAAAATCCATGCTATAGAAGTTGAGCTGGATAGTTTATAGAGGAAGAGGAAATATATTGGAAGCAAAGATCCCAGGAAGATTGGCTTCGTTGGGGAGATCAGAACACTAAATGGTTTCACAAAAAAGCCTCTATGAGAAAACGAAAGAATGAAATCACTGGGATTTTTTACTTACATGGCAATTGGACAGAGGACTCTCAAGCTATTGAAGACACATTCATCAATTATTTCAAAGGCCTCTTCTCTTCCTCAAATCCAAAAATAGAAACGATTAATGAGGTGATAAATCAATAAGACCAAGGGTGGATAGGAAAATGAATGATAGCTTGCTTGCCCCATTCACAAAGCAAGAAGTGGAAACAACAGTATTGCAGATGTTCCCAACCAAAGCACCAGGGCCTGATGGATTTCTTGCCCTGTTTTATCACCTAAAGAGGATTGAGGCAAGGAGATCCTTTATCTCCATATCTCTTTTTATTAGTATCTGAAGGGTTGTCTTCTCTTGTGCAGGACGCAAATAACGATGGCTCTCTTGTTGGAATTCAACCATCCTGTTCAAGCCCAAGAATCTCTCACTTACTATTTGCACACGATAGCTTGATTTTTTGCAATGCTGATGAAAGGAACTGCACAACTCTCAAAAGATTACTAAATCTATAAGAGGCAGCCTCTAGTGAAAGTATCAACTTTTCTAAATCTGCAATGATTTTTTCTCCAAATGTGAACCTGAATTAAGGGGACTTCTTGAGCAATATTTGGGGCATTAAAAGACAGAATGACTTAGGAGCTTATTTGGGTCTTCCTTCATCATGCTTGAGAAACAAAGTGAAGGACTTCCAACATATCTTAGATAAAGTCTGGGGAGTTGTCCAAGGATGGAAAAATCCTTCTTCTCAGTGGCAGGTAAAGAAGTTCTCATCAAGAGTGTCGGTCAGGCTCTCCCAACTTATGCTATGAGTCTCTTCCAAATTTCCAAAAAACTGTGTGAGGAAATTACTAGAAGTTTTGCACAGTTTTGGTGGGGTTCTACAGAAGAAAAAAGAAGATTGCATTGGAAAAGCTGGGAGTATTTATGTCTGCCAAAAGCTTTGGGAGGATTGAATTTCAGAGACATTATTGGTTTTAATCAAGCTCTCATCGCCAAACAGGTTTGGAGGATCATCAATCAACCTCACTCACTGGTGTCCAAGGTTTTGAAAGGCATTTATTTTCCAAACTATACTCTGTTTGAAGCTCCTCAAGGCCTAACTCTTCATTTTTATGGAAAAGTCTATTATGGGGCAAAGATATCCTGATGCTTGGTTTGAAACTACGTTCTGGTAATGGGGAAACAATAAGAATCTATCAAGATCCCTGGATACCTAGAAGCTACACTTTCAAGCCTTTATCTTACAACCCTGCATTTAAGGAAGCCAAAGTTGCAAACTTCATTGATCAGGATGGGAAGTGGATTTTGGAAAAACTGGAAGAGGCCTTCATTCAAGAGGATATTAATTGCATCAAAAGAATCCCAATTAACAGGAATACTAAAGACAGGTGGATTTGGCACTTTGACAAGAAAGTTTTATATTCAGTAAAAAGTGGATATAAGGCCTTCATAAACTGGAAATTTAGAGAAGCTTCCTGATATGAACGGAGGAACCTAAATCATAGCATATGAACATCAAGAAAGATGCCAAGAATGCAAACTATATGCTGTCCAAATTCACAATGAAGAACACTTGTATTTATGTGAAGTCAAGTGGAATTTATGAAGAATCAAGTTTCATTTATGGAACAAAGACTTCAAGTGGGGCTTCACAACTCAAAGATGGTTACAAATTGATGGGTTGTTGATTAAAAATGAATATTTTCAGATTTATTGTAATAATTAATTGTAATTTTCAGTTTTAAGTCCTTTTGAGTGATTTTATGTTACATTTAGATCATGGGTGATAATGATCATCAATTGTGAGAGTTACAACGCTTTGAATGCCTCATAGAATGTCTAGGGTTATATTTTGAGGCCTATATAATGTAATGTAATTTGTCAAAAAATGGGAGACTTGGAAAATGTAGTAAAAAGAGTCTTTGAGCTTTCTTTTAGCCTTGAGCTAAGTTTCATTTGCAATTCTATGACATTTAGATTGCATGTTCAGAATCATTCAAGCTTGACTTGATCGATCTTGCTTGTGGAGTGATTCGAAGATCAAGGGTCGATGGGAGCCACAAGCTTTGTCCGATCTGTGGTTTTGCTGATCGTCTAAGTAATCCGTCGTCTAGCCATTCTTAAGGGATGAGATTCAATTGAATTTGGGGTCTTTTGCGGTTAAGTTCTAAAGGTCTTGTTCGTCAACAAGGTTGTTAGATCCAACGCGTCGAGGGTTACTTATCACTTCCTCAAGCAACAATACTATGGAGTCAACCTAGAAAAATTTATGGAATCTCAATGTTCCCAGGAAAATAAAATTTTTCTGTTGGAGAGCTATTAATGACATCATCCCAGCCAATCTGAATCTTTTGAAAAGAGGTATAAATTTAAATCTCATTTGTTCCTTATGCAAGGCCTCACCTGAATCAATTGATCATTCCCTAATTGGATGCTCCCGAGCAAAATTGATCTGGAAAAACATTGTTCATTCGCCACTCCTTAGCCAGGACTTCAACAACAGTTTTCGTGATAGATGGATTGCTTTAAGCTCATCCAGACTGACTAAGGAGCTAAACCTTATTACAATCACTTGCTGGGCCATCTTGAACGACAGAAACAACGCAGGCCTGGGAAAGCCAATTCCAGACCATATTATAAAATGCGATTGGATCTTAAAGTATTATGAAGAGTTCTTAAAATCCTCCTCAAGAAATAAAAGAGTCTCTTTGTTTAAAAAAAGATTGTCCCTACTTGTCGAAGTAATTGGAAGAGTCCCCCTGGGTTTCTTTAAACTGAATGTTGATGCGGCGTGGAAATCTAACCCGACTTCAACAGGTTTGGGTGCGATCATCAGAGATTCAAATGGACAGCTTAAAAGTGTAGTCGCTCGTTCCCTTGATCTGGACTTTGATCCTTCTTTAGCTGAAATCCTTGCCATTCGTGAAGGCATCCGCTTTGCTGCTGCTCAAGGTTGCTCTAATCTGGTTGTGGAATCAGACTGTGCCCAAGCAATTAACTTACTTAATGATGATGAAGCTGAGTTCAGAATTGCAAACTACTGGATTGATGAAATCAGGAACAATGCAAAAAAAAAATTCTTCTATTTCCTTCATTTTTTGTAATCGTAGTTGTAATGAACTAGTGGATAAAGTGGCAAAAAATGCAAGAAGTTCTGGATTAAATGTTGATTGGTTTTCAAATTATCTATTGTGGATATTAAACCAATTAATGAAAGAGAGTTGCAATAATCATGCCCTCGTGGCAAGTCGAAATAATATTGAGGTATTTTTTTTCAAAAAAAATGTAATATTAATTAAATATATGATATTTAATTAATTTCTATTAATTAATTAGATTAATTAATATTTATTAAATTAAATTTAGATTTAATTTAACTTTAGTTAAATTTTTAACTCCCATGGTTAAGGAGAGTTAAAGATTAGTTAACGTATTCTTAATGCATATACAGAATAACGTATTCTGTGATGGTGAGTTAGTTTTTCACCAATTCTCACTCAATTATCTCTCAACTCTCAACAGAGAAACATCATAGAAAAGATTTTTTTTCTCTGTAACTTCTACTTTCCTGAGATTCCAAAAGGGTTCCCACATAATCCGATCCTTGCCAGGGAATAGTGGGGAAGACCCTTTGGTGGTGTTCTGTTCGAATCTGAAGTAGAATTGATGAGATCGTGATCACAACGTGGATTAGGAAAAGAATTGAAGAGGTTGTCTTCAAAGGTAAAATTCTTTTCCCTGTGATTTTCTTCTTAAAAAGCATACTGCAAAATTATGTTTATTCTTGTTCCTATATTTTTCTAAAATTTCTAAATCGAATTACAGTGACACCGGCATTCACGCGCTTCTGCATTGGGATTCGATCCCTTCAAATATGCTAACTTAAAATTGAAATAAACTAGTATTTTAATATTAAATTCAATTATTGAAAAACCATAATTCAAATTACATTTGAGTAATAAAAATCATAAAAATTTTTGTTTTAATTTTATTTGGCCATTAAGTTGTTTCCAACATTTTAAACTTTTAAAAAATGATTCTAGGTCTTCGAGCTAGTTAAATTTATCAAGGAAAAAAAATGAAAATGTTATTAAATTAAATTAGGGCTTTCTACCCATATAACTTAAATAAGTATAGCTAATTATACAATTGCAGCCTAATGACCTATTTGGAATGACTTAACAAAAAAAATTTCAAAAATTCATTTTTATTTAAACACTTTTGATAAAAACTCCTTAAAATAAAAACACACATGTGTTTAACAACTCTTTCTTGAAAGTGTTTTTTAAATACAAGTTTGTTTGGTTTTGTTATATACTAAGAGTATTTTTATTAATATTTTTCAAGGTTGGTCGAGGCAGTCGCCGAGGTTGGCCAGTGGTGGTTGCCGAAGGTGGCGGCCAGAGTTGGCCGACGGCGACCGCCGAGGGTGGTGTCCGGAAGTTGGCCAACGAATTTTCTAGATTAAATTAGAAAAAAAAATGGGTAACCTGTAGGTTTGAATAGTGTTTATTATTCAAACCTATGGGTGAAGGTGTAGGAAGCCAAGACTTTCTAGATCCTTGCCCCAAACATGTATTGGGCTTAGGATGCCTAACCCATCTAATCTCAACCCTTGAAACAAACACCGCTTTTAGGTTATTACTTGAACATGATCCACTTGTATTACTTGAAACAAACACCCCTTCAGGTTATTACTTGAACATGATCCACTTGTATGTCAACTACATACAAGATTGCATTTAATAACGTTGGATTTTATCTATAACGGATAATTTAATATTGCATATTTAATAGTTAAAACAAAAATTATTTAAATAACTAATTAACTACGAGGCTTTAGGGCACAAAATCATTGGACAAATTTGCAATTGCTTATATAATAAATTATTTGAATGCAGTTAACTATATAAAATTCCAATAAGGAAAATATTCTTCGACTAGGAGCTAGAGACTTAATTATTTACAAAACAGAAAATTGTCATGGAAAACTTAATCAGGACTCAAAAAAATCTTCTAAGTGAAAAGTATTTGGTGAAAAACTGGGGGTTAGCCACCTTATAGTCACTAACTAAATTCAAAGTCCAGAATCTAGGGACCACCTCAAGTCGAACTAAAGACACTTTCTGATCTTCATTTTCTCTTCTGTTTCACTTCTCTTTTCACAACAACTTTCTTGCCACGATCGACATGGACTTACAAACTCGATTTACAGAATTAAAATGCCTAAAACAGTGGGCCCTTACATTGATCAAATCAACAAAAAATCTATAAATCTAATGCCAAATTTCGAAACATCTATTACGCAAAAACCCACATTTTCATAATATACATCACATGTACAGTAAGAAAAATGTTACCCACCATTTAATTATGAATTTCAATTTAAGACCAAAATCAAAACAACATTTAGGCTTTGATACCAATTTAAGGGATTAAATCTCATAGCGGAAGCAATTTATTGCTTTTGTTTTGAAATTGGGAGAAGGAAAATACATAATTAAAATAATTCTAGGCTAAGCATAGATTCAAGAATAGAAATTGGGTCGAGAGGAATTACCTTTGAAGAACACTGCTTTCTTCAGAATTTCTTTGTTGCGAACAATCCAACACTGCACGTTTTTCTCTGCACAATTTTAGCACGTACCAAAAAGCCTGCCCCGCTATGACTCAAGCAAAGACCGGTTGGTGGGATCCTATGCTTTTGAATGGGAGAGGGGAGAGAATTTTCTTCTCTGTGTATTGAGAAAAGTGGGAGAAAGAGCGCTTGAGGGAGAGATTTTTTCCTCTGTAAAAAAACTCAGTTTTTTTTCTCATATCATTTTACGTATAATAAAGAAGAGGGGAGTTATAACTTCTCTCTCGTTCCCTATAATGCAGGGGAGTTTTATTTTTAATAAAATTAAATTAAAAATAGTTCTAATTAAATTAAATTATTAATTAATTGATTTAAATAATTCAATATCTAATTTTTTATTTAAACATTTGAATCATATTCAAATGCACATCTCTCTCATAACCTATAGTTTAATATGAATCTCATTTACATTGATTTTAAATCTATAGTTTTAAATATAAATCATATTATATTAATTCAATATTTGAATCATATTCAAAATATAAATTCTCCCAATTAATTACAAATCACATTTATAATCAACTATATATTATAATATATCATTATATATCATACTTTATATTAATCATATCATATATAATTAATATATATTTCCTTAAACAATTTGAATAATTTCAAATTCATTCAAAACTTTTGGTCCTTGTTTTACCTGTTGCGAGCTAGCGTGAGAACCTAATGGACCTACAGTTATAAGCTTCAGTGATCCCAGATTAATTAATTAAATTCTTTAATTAAGTTAATCAACGTTCATTAACTATGAGACACTCCACTAAAGACTCATAGCTGCACTCTTATGAACTGCATAATATTTTGCATCCATGGATTTAACCATTACAAAGTAAGTCGATCTTTCACGAGGTGTTCATAATAATTGTTGGGCAAATTACCTTTTTATCCCTGTAATTACCTCTTTCTCTTTAAGTCTCACTGATCTTCAAATGAACAATCTATTTATATGGTCATACCATAAACAAAATCTCTCTCGGGCCAGTGAGAGGGAGGGACCCCATTGTTCAAGACCTAGAATCAACACTTAAGGAAACAACTCATCTACTTACCCTAAGATGGGAATGAGTGAATTCCATCTTGTGTAGCTATGTCCCTAGCTTCCCACTCGATCTCGTCCCCAAAATGGTAGACTTATTAAGTCGATGGCACGAGCCACTCTCACCCATAAAATTCAAAGGACGAGGCTTCATGAGCAGGAGTCTATAACTCACTCAAGATTGAGATCGAGTTACATATGGTCATCGTTTGAAATATTAATCTCTTCAGTCAATGGTGTTACAAAGATAGATTAAATATTTTGTGGTCTAGTCTTATACAAACTCATTGTATAGGATACCCTCACTCGCATGTCTCTATATAAACGATTTGGATCAAATCGTTTGTAACGTTTACAAAGTGGGTCGCATAAATAGTGTTACCAGGATAAAGCACCCAACCTTATCCATATACTATAGACATTTTAGGTTATTACTTGAACATGATCCACTTGTATGTCAACCACATACTTTTAAGTTACATTAAATAACCTTGGATCTTAGTTTAGTTTATTGGATTTAAGTTATGCAAGTTTAAAAGCCAACTTTAAAAGTTAAAATAAAATAACAATTATTTTATTGAATAAATAAATTGTTTACAATACAAACCACAAGTTTAAGGCATAAAATCTAACATAAAAAACGGTTACGCAAAACCAAACACGAACAAAAGTACAACAAAAGCTGCAACCAAAGATAGTACTCCCAAATTGGGTTGCAAGCATTCAACCTATAACAATCCAAAAAGCAAAAAGTTTAACCGATAAGTAACCCTCGACGCGTTGGATCTAACAACCTTGTTGACGAACAAGATCTTTAGAATTCAACCGCAAAAGACCCCAAATCAAGATGATCTCAGTCCCTAAGAATGACTAGACGACAAATTACTTAGACGATCAGCAAAACCATGGATCGGACAAAGCTTGCGGCTCCCATCGACCCTTGATCTTCAAATCACTCCACAAGCAAGATTAATCAAGTCAAGTTTGAATGATTCTGAACATGCAACCTAAACGCCATAGAATTGCAAAGAAAACATAGCTCAAAGCTAAAACAAAACTCAAAGGCTCTTTTTACTACATTTTCCAAGTCCATCCTCTTTGACAAATTACATTACATTATATAGGCCTCAAAATATAACCCTAGACATTCTATGAGACATTCAAAGAGTTGTAACTCTCACAATTGATGACCATTATCACCCATGATCTAAATGTAACATAAAATCACTTAAAAGGACTTAAAATTGAAAATTACATTTAATTATTACAATAAATCAGAAAATATTCATTTTTAATCAACAACCCATCAATTTGTAACCATCTTTGAGTTGCGAAGCCCCACTTGAAGTCTTTGTTCCATAAATGAAGCTTGATTCTTCATAAATTCCACTTGACTTCACATAAATACAAGTGTTCTTCATTGTGAATTTGGACATCATATAGTTTGCATTTTTGCATCTTTCTTGATGTTCATATGCTATGATTTAGTTCCTCCGTTCATATCATTAACAGTAAATCTCAACTTGGGAGGGGGCTAATGTTGTAGGTGAATTTTGACTTGACGAAATAAAACAAAAAAATCAAGATAAGGTTTGATATAGTTTGTTTGAAATTAGAAAAAACTCATATCCTAATCCTGGTAGGGTTAAGTTAAACCCTAGATCAAATCCCCTATAAATACACCATTGTAGCTCCATATGAGGTAACTTAAACTTTTGACTTCTTCTCTATTTTATAGTTCTCCATCTTTGACTTTGGCATTGAAGCTCTTTTTCTTTATTTTGTAGGTCCTCTCTCTTTTCCATATTACAAATTTACCGTTGCTGTCACGTAAAGGTCATGTGTGTTTTTTCCGTTTCAAAATTTAGTATCAACACCCCTCATCATCATATTAACACAGAACATGTTTGTTTCATAGGTTTTGCCATGAAATTTCACACAAACATTTAATATTCTTATTTGTTTCATAGAATTTCATTTTTCAAAACTCTAAATATATAAAAAAAAAAAAAAAAGCCTTCAAACCATTTTTCGAATAGTCTTCATATATACAAGTTGAATTTTTATACTGTAAAAATATAATATAATTTGTTGATAAATTAATATCAATTAATCATTATTATTAATTTTTATTCATTAACAAAATATCAATATATTATTTAAACTTAACGAATTTCAATTAATACATTGACAATTAATATTTTATGTTTGTGTTTGGATATGGAAACAGCTAATTTTTTTCTTACATCAATTATTTAATTTTGGTTTCTATATACAAAATTGGTAAATGAAACACATATATTTAATTTTCAGACATTAATCATTCTACATATCTAAACATAGATATTAATTATCCCAGACATTTAAATCTCATATATTTAATATTCATAACCATGAAGCAAAATCTGCGATCAAGACGAGCCAATACTGTAATACAACTTTGGTTTATTTTTTTTAGGGTTTTACAATAGAAGAAACTGAAAATTCAAACCTATGACTTTATAGGAGAGTTGAGTAAACAACTTGGTCAAATGAGCTTAAGCTCATATCAGCCACTTATAGGTTGAGGTGAACATAAGATAACATGTTGAAATACAATAACAGAATAGTGATTACTTGGAAGGAAAAAAAAAAGGCTTGTGATTTGAAGTGAAAATGGATTTAGTAAGGTGTAATCTGTAAAGGTTAAACAGATGAAGGCAGTCTCAGGCTGAGAAATTGAGGCTTATGAATGAAGCTCAACCTCCCTCTCCCTCTTCTCTATCAATTTTACGAAGTTGCGAACGATCGACATCCCCTCATTCGTTATAATACTTTCAGGGTGAAACTGAACTCCCTGCAACATTATTCAAACAACCAAATTTCAAAGATCCACCAAATCACCATATACAAGTTCATATCTTGTTTGTGCTCAGCAACCAAAATATAGATTCTATTTACCAGTATTTTGCCATCGTATTTATTGACAATGTCTCTTGTTTCGACCATTTTTGTTCTTGTTTTTTTAGAAGTTAAAGGCATAGTTGTACAAACCGTAGAACATATGTATCCTTCTGTTCAAGTAAGGTTGTTTTCTTTTCTTGTTTTTAAATTCTTTTAACAAAGGAAACCGAAATGTTTGGTAATTATTTGTCAATGTGTCCTAGAAAAAAGAAAATAGAAATCTGTTTGTTGACCACTTCTCATTTCTTAATCTTTAAAATTTTAAATTAAAGGAAAAGGCATGGCTTGAAAAGAAGAATTGAAAATAAAATATTCAGAAACCTTGTGCCGTTTAACTTTGTTCCACATTTAATGCTTTTCTAATTACTACTTTTTTTTTACTTCATTTTTGGAGCTAAATAATACTTTTTACACTTAAAAAGTAGCTTGAAGCTTCAATAAATAAGCAGCTTTAATTGGTGATGAACAGAGGGAAACAAATCTTACCTGTAAATGTCTGTATTTCTTGTGGCGAGCAGCCATTATCAATCCATCTTCAGTCCATGCTGTAACTTCCAGTTCATCAGAGGGAAAAGTTTCCTTGTCAATGACCAGGCTATGATATCGACCAGCAGTGAAAGGACTGATATATTTGCAAACAAAACAGCATCAGTAGGCCGACATACTTCAATAACAGAACGTGATATGGTCAAACCAATAATGTTAAGAACATACTTTGATAACCCAGATAAAAGCCCTTCTTCACCCTTCTCATCATAGTAAACAGGAGAACTTTTCCCATGCACAACACCATAAGGAGAACGCACAATTTTCCCTGAGATGTCACAAGGTTCATAATGTTAGGGCCATATCATGAAACCGAAAATAATGTCACCTCTTATTTTACACACTCAAAATTAAACAGGTTGGCTCATGCAAAAACAATAGGGCGAAATAAAATAATTTCAAAAGTAAACATGGTAACCACAAAGTCAAATGGAAAAAGTTCGGAAACTAGGATTTAACCTCCAAAAGCCTCTCCAATGCACTGCAAACCCATGCAGACACCAAATAGGGGAATAGTAGGTCCAAGTTCCAAAACAGTTTGCAACGAGATCCCAGAATCCTGAGGCGCGCCTGCAGAAGAGAACGTTATTGAAGCAATGACAGTCTCAAACTAGATTATTGACAATTTTCAATGTGCATCAACAGATAAAGAGAGAGAATCCTAACCTGGCCCAGGGGATATCAGAATTCCTCGTGGGTTTTTCCTATAAGAATAACATGAAGTTCAGAACATTATAAATCATACAATGCAGATCAGTTGTCTTTGAAAAACCCCCCTGCATAGGACAATGATACCTTTGTAACTCATCCACAGTCAAATCATCATTTCGATAGACCTCAAAATGACATCCCAGCTCTCCCACATACTGCAAATTAGGGTCAAAGTATACAATTTATTAAACTATAGTTTTTTGTTCCCTAAAGAATTACTCATTTTGATAGATCATTTTTTTTTATAAGAAACCATAAACTTATCGTTTTTTAATAAGAAACCATAAACTTATCGTTTTTTTAATAAGAAACCATAAACTTTCATTATTGAAGGACCAGCAAAAACGGATGATAAATAAATCAACCTAAAAAATTACACTTTTGGTCCCTAAATATTTTATCTCGTGAATTTGAGAAGTAGGCCTAACTAGTCAATGATGTTCGTTTGTTTTGTATGCCCTTGTATTCTCTTTTTTTTTTTTTCTCAATGAACATCGTTTCCATTAAAAAAAAAATGTAGTTGTGCACTTATGTCTGTTGATCCTCCACTCAATCCTTTTGGGACCGAAATACAAAAGGAGATAGCCTCTGGGTTGCACCGAAAAAGCATTGCATGGTAGGCCATAGGGACGATTGTCAATGTTACAATTCCAAATTTCTGCTACCAAGTCCACAAGAAACTTTTAATGGTTCTTTCCACCATCTTGGGGCAGAGGAAATCGGGAAAAAGTAGGTTAGAAGGCAAGAGAGAACTAATTGAACAAGACTAATCTAACTTCTTTAAAGATGTAGTTGCACTCAAAAATCTTTTTGAAACCAAAAACCAAAAGGAGATAGCCTATGAGTTACCCTTAAAGGCATTCCAAGGAAGACGTTAAGGAGAATGGCAATTTTACAAGTCCAAATTTCTGCTGTCAATATATTTGAGTCACTTAGATTAACACAATAGTAATAGATTTGGAGACTTATTTTGATACTTGAAGAAGCTTGAAAGACTTCGGTAAAGATGAGAATTTTTCTCAACTAACCAGTTTCAAAGGTCTTAAGGTGTCGTCTGCGATTGTAGATGGGATATTTGGAGATTATTGTTGTCATCCATAAAAACCTTCAACTAGACAATCATCCAATGCTTTCTCCAGACTATGACTAAGATAAACAGCAGCAACAACAAGAGAAAGTGGGAGAAGGGTCTATTTGGTGAATGAAGAATCCCTTTTTTGCCACTGATTCTACCTATCAATTTTTAATTAATAGTGTGCCAAAATAAGAGACATTGGAACAACCTAAACTCCAACTTCTACAATTGGAGACAAAGCCTTTCAAGGTAAGAATATTATCCAATAATGCATCTAGGCATGCTTTACAAAACACTGGACTAGTGTTAACAAAACAAACAGAACTAGTACATAGTATCATTTTCTCTGATAAATTAACTAAATAATCTGGATGCAAATAACAATTGCAATGAAGATTTAAGAAGTACCCAATGGATAAAGACTTAGCAAACCCACTTTCAGTCTTACCACTTCATCATGCACATACTTTCTCTACTTAGAATTAAAAATATGGTGCAGAGTTTTCATCATTTTCTAAAATAATAAGAAAGAATTAATCTTCCACGTTACAATATTTAATAAGAGGCCGTAGTTTATTGCCAACATGAACTTAGCTCAATAATTTAGACATTAGACTAGACATTACAACTCATCCAAGAGATTGCAGGTTCGAATCTCCCACCCCATGGTTGAAAGCATCACTACTTCCTTCAAGAGGTCGAAGGTTCGAATCTCCCACCTTACATGTAATGTAATATTCTCCCCAAAAAAAAAATCTGATAAGATTATTGTAGTTATAGAAAACTACTTATTCAAAATGAACCATTTTAGATCACAAAAAGATTATTTCAGGTTAACTGATTGATGTTTCATCCAACATATTGTTGTCAATGGCCTTTTTAAATTTATTTATTGGGATAAGAAACACTTTAAGAATCAAATGAAATGGTATAGAAGATAAATCTTGTCCAAAGGGATTACAAAAAATTTCTCCAATTTGATAATAGAGATTTCAAGTTGTAGTTGTTAAAAGAAACCAAATTTTTACCCCAAAAAAAAGTATAGAATAAACAAATTAAAGTGATTGATGTTTTATCCAACATATTTGTTGTTAGGAAGGATTTAGGAACTTGGTTTAGAGAGGAACACAGGTTCAACATATTCATTGACGACCAGTTATTGACTATTGTGTGCGCGCGCACACACACACAACTTGCAAAAGCAAAAAGAAGAATAAGTATTAGCCACATTTAGTACTCTAAAAAATAAATCGAGTAGAACTCTAACCTGACAAAGATTGTACGTGAAGCTATCATAGTTGTCAATGACAATGATTGGATTCTGGGTCTTCTTGTTCGAACTTGAAGTCCTTGAATTTGACTCAGTGACTGAAATTGAGGCATTCAAGACAAATCTTCTTGGATTCTTGGCCGCCAAGCGAATATCTGCAAGCAAAGAAGTAAAGCAATAAAAACATATCCACTACAGTCAGAGACAACAACACAGGAGAACAATGAAAAAAATAATACCCGAGGGCACAGATAGGTCAGTTCTACAGGTGACCTTTGATGTTTTAGAGAACAGCAAACTTTTGGGCAGACATAAAGATGCAGAAGATGGTGTAATAGCAACCATGTCGCACAAGAAAATAGTGGTTTCAAACAGAACTGCATAGGCAGACAACATTAAGAAAAATTATTCAGTGTGGTTGTCCTTAAAGGATTTGGTGTAAGTTCAGAATCTATATACCCAAATATAACCATTACATTCAGGTTTGAAACAAAAATTTTAAATTCTCACTCAAAAATTGTATCCAAAATAAGGGAAATCAAAACACAAATGGAACATTTCCTTTCCTTTTTCTCTTTGGGATTAAATCTCTCCTAGGAACTCATCTTCCAACTTCAAGAGTCCACTTCCAATATTTAAAAATTCCAAAATTATCATAAATTAGCAGAAACGGCTACAACCCTCCTAAAAAGTTCCTTGAACAGCACAATGTACATGAAACATCCACGTATAGACTCCAAATTACATCTTCAATCGTTCTCTTCATGCCAATCAAATTCATAATTTAGCCAAAAGCATCCACGTGTAGACTCCAATAAAACATCAAATTCGGGGAGGAATCACTAAAATTCCTTCACCAAAATCACGACGTTGTAAACTCTCAATTAAGCACATGGGCGAGGACTCTGTTCAAGACCAAAAATTGCATTCGTCAAACGACATATATGGCCCAAATTTTCTGCATAAACAAAAACCGATGACTGCTCCACAAAAATGCCATTTACTTCACAAACGCACTTTTTTCAAAGATGTCTAATAGCCCACCAAAAATTAACCGCAAGCAATAAAACAATGTAGAGTGTGGCAAGCTTGACAATGGGAATGAACGTGTCAAAGTAATCAACCCCAAATATTTGATTGAAGTCTTTCGCGATAAGACCGGGTTTTGTGTCTCTCAAGTCTCAACATTTCCATTTGGTTTCAATTTGAGTCGAACTCTTTTGCAACCAATGGGCTAGTAGCCAGAGGGTGATGTAACAAGAACCGACATTTTATTCCGTTGGAGAGCCCCGTAATTTTGTTTCCATAGCCATCTCACACTCATGACAAGACAAGGCCTTGCCCCTTAACCATTTTTAGTCGTCACATCAATGACTTAGCAACGTAACGGCTCTTCCCCAAGTATCTCAATAGTTGCTTCCACAAACTCATCGCATTGAACCTCAACCATTTTTATCCAAGGTCTCGATGCTCCTCTACTCCAAACTCGAGGCACACCGACATTCAACTTGACCCCTTTTTTCACTAATCATACTCAGTCTCTGAAGAATGCACAACACTATAGCATGCTCTCTAGACCATGCATTTATCCCAATAACCACATGGACACGCTCTCAACATAAACACCATGTCCAACGTTACATACTTAATCATTACAGAAAAGAAAAAAAAACGTCACTGGACATGCTTTAATCACGTAAATCAATTTGCGGCATTCAATTCAATCATGTTTATCAAGCAAGTCACACAAGACATACAAACATATAATAAACAGTAAACAGACTCAACAGAAAACGTCACTGGACGAAGGGAGATGAACGTCGTCGAATCTGCTGCGTAGGTCACCGTCGAGAAGGACCCTAGCTGTTTCTGGACAAGATCCGCACGAAAATTCGTCCCCACTCGTAATTGGAGGCCCGAATCGCGTTGTTGTTGCGCCCTCTTGTTCGTGGGTGGGTCGCACGCCGTCTAGCAAGGATTCGGACTTGGTTCGTGCGCGCCGCTGATCGCTGGCTGGAGGTTCGCGTGGTCACCGCCTGCCGCCGCCTAGTCTACGGCTGTCCGTGGTCGCCGGCGGTGAAAACGCTGCCAGGGCTGGGGCGTTTGGCGGCTGAACACAGGTGACAGAGAGGTGTAGAAAAAAAGATGGAGTGTTCGCCGGCGGTGAATAAGCCGTTTTTCTTTCCTACTTTTTTAAATTCTTTTTTTTTTTTTCGTCTTTTGAAAAGTTCTTTTAAGATAAACTTAGAATTCATTTTTTTTAAGGGAAAAAAAAAACCAATACTTGATGAAAAATTCAAAAATTCAAATTTTTTATTACTTCAACTTAACTAACTTCCCATCTAATTTACTTATTCATAATTTATGACCATGTATAGCAATTCAAAAAAAAAAAAAAAAAAAAAAAAAAAAAAAAAAAATCTTCCACCAAAATAATGATATTGTAGACTCGTAATTAAAATCAGAAACAAAGACGATAAGATGAAAGTTTTTTTAAGATGAATTTTAAATTCTTTTTTTTAAAGAAAAGAATCAATACTTTATGAAAAATTTAGTATTTCATATCATAAACATTTGATTTGTAAAAAGTTACGGCTCGGTTGATTAGGACATATAATTTCGATTAAAAAAAATTGCATTTTGTTTGAGCTAAATGAAAGAAAGAAAGAAAGAAAAAATACCTGGTTTTAGTTTCTTCCCAATACAAAAGCTCTGCAGCACTGATTGATTGGTGAATGAAGGAGAAAGCTAAATAGAATTTCAATTAATGTGGGGATCTAATTGACAAAAAATGAAAAATAACCTCATTTTCAAAAACCTGGATAAATCAATACTTACCTTTTCTACCCACTTTCAATTGATGCAGAATATTAAACCTATTTTATGTACATTTACAGTTATACCCTCATATTTGAAATTATAGCTTTCGTTGGATAACTGTTTGATTTTTTAAAATTATTTATTTTAAACATTTTAATTCTTAATCAAATTATAAAAATAAAAATAAACTTTTAGCAATTACTAGTATTATAACAAAACAAAGTTAGGACATGTTTGGTAACACGTTTGAAAACACTTTTTAAGTTTAAGGGACTTGATACTATTAGACACAAATTTTAAAGTTATGACACATTTGCTAATCATTTTGTTTTTTTTTTTTGTTGTAAACACTATTTTCACTTGTAATTTTTTTTTATTTGGTCATTCACCTTCATTAATAACTTCAAAATGCAAACCACAATTTGAAAACTAAAGAAAGTGTTTCTAAAAACTTGTTTCAATTTTTAAAATTTGACTAAGAATCCAATTACTCATTCAAGAAATATGACAACCATAGTATGAAATTTATGAGAAAACAAGCATGAATTTAAAAAATATAATACTAAACACAAAATCATATTACCAAACAAGATGTTAGATTTTTTTTAAAAAAAATTGTGTTTGTTTTCTCACCATTTCTTAATCATGGATTTAATTTTTTTTTTAATGTAAACATTTGAATTTTTAACTAAATTTAAAAAACAAAAAATAAGTTTTTAAAAATTATTTTTTTTAATTTTTAAAATTTGGCCTAGATTTACATAAGAGGTAGACAACAAAGCATAGAAATTAATTGAGGAAAATAGTATTTATTGACTAAGTTTGTAATTTGACCTGTCTATTAACCTTTAATTTCATCTAAAAAGAATGAGGTTAAAAATGTACAATTTAGTTTAATTTTGGGTTACTTTGGTGAAATACCCATTTTACGTGGGGAGTAGAAAAGGGGGACCGCCCTAAAATTACCGCCGTTGGAATGTAACGGCACGCCTGCGGTAAATATGAAAAACGGCCCTCTATTTTTTGGCTGTGTCTATACTGGGAAATTTTTTTTTTTTAAAAAAAGTATTTTTTTTTTTGTTTGCGATTGAAATTAGTAAAAATAAGTTTTTTTTTTCTTTTCTAAATAGTAAAATTTTGTTTGCCAATACAATAGGTTAGTGTTCGTTTGATGACATTTTGTTACTGTATTACTTTTGAAATTATAGCTAACTTTTGTTTATAGTTCCAATTACTGGCCTTTAAGATAATTCATAGCCAACCTTTTAAAACTTAATGAAAACTAAATTTGTTTTTGTGTTTTTGTGTTTTTTTTTTTTTTTGCTAAATATCATTTTGGTCCCTAGCATTTTGAGTTTCAATCTATATTAGTTCGTAAATTTTTAACTGACCAAATTTAGCTCTAATAATTTTAAAAAATTGTCTTATTATTAGTTTGGAGTTAATTTTAATAATAATTCTCATTAAAAAAAAATAACATATGAATATATGTTTCTAAAATTTATAAAGTATTATAAATATTATAATTTAGGTAAAATGTAGATGCCCAAACTTAGTGTCCTAAAATACCAATTTTCAGTCTTTGAGTACCTCATGTGTCACTCTACATGTTATCCATGTGTCTCATACTTAGACATCATTAGTGTCCATGTAATTCCACCTCCTACTTACCAATTTGTCTATAAATAGTGACATTTAGTGAGTCTTGAAAAAGGGCATATTTGTTAGAAAATTAAAAAAAAAGATTAGAGAATGAAAACTTTTAGAGAATTTTAAATTTCCATAAATTTCCATATTTCATATTTTGTTATTTTAATTATTATATTATAATTTCTCGATTTTCGTATTGTCGTGGTGCGTCGTTTTGATCATCAATTTTACAACACATTATCAACACAAGCTCTTGTCGTTCCCCCTGCCGAAAGTAGGTCCTAAAGTGTTACCATAACAAATCTTACTAATTCGCAGCCTTTAACATTAATGGAAATAATTATTTGTCATGAGTGATTGATACCAAAATACATCTGGATGCTATGAACCTGGGAGAAACAATTAAAGAAGGGCATACCACATCTAGTTAGGAAAAGACAAAAGCTATGATTTTTCTTCGTCATCATCTCCATGAGGGTTGAAGATGGAATATCTAACCATAAACGATCCCTGCATCTTGTGGAAGAATTTGAAATAAAGATATGATCATCAGAGAATAATTATTCTTTCTAAAGCTTGTTATGAATGGATGCACTTGAGGCTCCAAGATTTTAATTCAATAAGTGATTACAACTCCGAATTATTTAAAATCAGTTCAAAATTGTTATTATGTGGAGAGAAAATTACTGATGCGAATATGTTAGAGAAGACATTTTCTACTTTTCATGTCTCAAATATGCTCCTGTAGCAGCAATATCAAGAGAAAGGTTTTAAATAATATTTTGAACTAATTTCATGTCTTCTTGTGACTTAACAAAATAAGGAGTTATTAATAAAAAATCATGAATCTCGGCCAATTAGAGCAACATCATTTCCTGAAGTAAATGTTGTGAATTTTAATAATAATGGTCGAAGTCGTGGTCATGGTCATGGTTGAGGTCGTGACCATGACAGAGGAATAAATAATTATTTTTCTCGTGGTGGTCATTACAATCATCCAAATTTCAAGAGAACCACTAAAAATGATGATTGTAAAGGAAAAACTCCACAAGATAAGAATTCAAGAGGAGATGAACATAATGCTTCCGATGTGGAATGACTGAGCATTGGTCACGTGTTTATCGTACGTCAAAACACCTAGTTGATCTTTTATCAAGCTTCCCTAACGAAAAAGGGAGGAAATATGGAAGAAAATTTTTCATTCCAGGATAATGATTATTTGACCCATCTAATATGAAAATTTTGGATGTGGCGGACTTATTTGAATCTCCTGAAGAGAAAATCAACACTGTTGATGACATAACAAGTGTTTCTTTTTTATTTTGAAAATATCTAGAATTAATATTTTTTTTCCTTTTAGAATCTATCTTTCATGTTTTTTTAGGTTGAACTTTTGTAATAAAAGTTATGTTTCTCTTATTATAATTATTTTGTTTAATGAAGAATCATGGACAGTTTTCATATGTTTAGTGACTAAAAAATGAGGAATGGAGATCTATGTCTGGCAGATTGTGCAACTACATATACAATATTTACAAGTAGAAAATATTTTTCCAAACAATGCTGGAAGTAGAAAATACTTTTTAAAAATAATAATAATATTGATACTTAAATCTTAATAATTATTTATTTGTTACTATTATACCATCGTTAATAGGGGAAGTACATTTTTTATCCATGAGGTTTAGAGTTGATGTCTATTTAGTTTTTGAAGTTTCAAAATGAACACTTTAGTTCTTGAGGTTTAGAAAATAGTTTTATTGGACATTGAATATTAGTTGACTTAACAGAATGTGACGGACAATTAACATTTTGATTATAATTTGGTAATGTGTCCATTTTAGCTTATTGGATTTTAAAGGTGGTCATCGTTTTTTTTTTTTCTATTTACTTTCTCTCTTTTCTCTCTTTTTTTTCTATTTTTTTTTTACTGTCACCTCTCATCGTTTTTGTTGGTAACTCACTACCACTCATATTCCCTATTCAACCACGTTGCCACCATCTCATGGTTCCTTTGTACGATGTTGGAACTTAGAATGAACGAGCAAATCTAGAACGCGAACGAGCACCCAGACTTGTCATTTCATATTTAGGCTTCCATTCTTCACTATCGTATTTGGGTGCTCGTTCAGACACCAGACAACACAACTTCAACACACAAGTTATGTGTTGGGACTGGTGTCCTAAATCTCTAGTTTCTTGTTGTTTGTAATTCTTATAAATACAAATTATTGTATCAATAAAATAAACAGTTATTTTATTTGATTCTTTTTGCATTAACTCAAATCCAATAAACAATATTCATGATTATTTCATGTAAACTTAAATATGTATGTGGTTGACATACAAGGTTGGATCATGTTTAACTAATAACAAAAAAGGTTTGTAGTATAGGGATAAAGTTGAGTGCCTTAACTTGGTAACACTACAGATACGACCCACTTTGTAAGTGTTACAAGAGTTGTAAAGTATTACAAACAATATGTTCCTAATCGTTCATGTGGAGACATGTGAGTGAGGGTATCCTATGCAAAGAATTTGTATAATACCGGACCGTGAAATGTTTAATTTCTCCTTATAACACCATTAATTGAAGAAAACAACATTTCATAGGATGACCATAAGTGACTTGACCTTAATCCTGAGTGGGATATGAACTCCTGCTTATGAGAGCAATCCTTTGATCTGTATGGGTGAGAGTGGCCAGATCGCCGACTCAATAAGCCTACCATTTTGTGGATTTGTCTGAGTAGGGCGCTGGGAACATATTCTTACAAGACACTCATTCCCATCTTTAGGGTAAGTAGATATTGCTCCCTTAAGAGTTGATTTCGGGTCTTGAACAATGAGGCTTCACCCTCTTACTACAGGCCCGAGAGGGGTTAGTTTATAGTTGGACTATAAATTGTTTATTCATTAGAGGGATCAGTGGTACTTAAGGAGTTAGATGCACTACAGGGGTAAAACGGTAATTTGACCCAATTGTAGTTACGAGCAATTGCGAAGGGTCGACTTATTGTTGATTGGTTATATTCGTGGACACTGAAATATATTTATAGTGCGAAGAGTACAATTGTAGGTCTTTAGTGGAGTGACCTACAGTTAATGAATATTGATTAATTTAATTAAAGAGTTTAATTAATTAATCTCATATCATTGGAGCTTCTAATCTATAGGTCTATAAGGTCCCCTTACTAGCTCAATAAGAGTTTTGATAAGAATCAATTATTTTGGATTAATTTGAATCGTTCAAATTAAATAAGAGAATTAATTGCATATGATACAATTAATGTAATGTATGCATATACATTATAATATAAAGTTTATTTTGAATAAGATTCAAAATTATACTTAATATTATGAGAGAGATAAATATTTGAATAAGATTCAAATATTAGTTATATGAATGAGATTAATATAAAAACTATAGGTTAAATTTAATGTGAATATGATTCATATTAAAACTATAGGTTATGTGAGAGAATGTTATTTGAATATGGTTCAAATTAAATTAAATATGTGATATTTAATTAATGGTTAATTAATTAATTTTATTTAATTATATATATATATATATTAAATATGATTTAATATATTTTTATTTGATTAATATTATTAATTTAATAATATTAAATTTGATTTAGTTATTATTAAATTAATAAATTATTTAAAAAGGAAAATAACTCCCTTGGGAGTTATCTTCACGGGAGAGTAGGGAGTTGTAACTGTTGGGATTGATGCCTAAATTTCATGGGGTCTCGTAATTTGTAATTTGTACATGACAATTTATTTAATTCAATAAAATAAGTTGTATGATGTATCTTATCTTGACAATTAGATCGATTTAACTCAATCCAATAAACTAAGATCCTAGGTTATAAAATGTAATTTGAAGTAGACATACAAATGGATCTTGTTCAAGTAATAACTTAAAAGGTCTGTAGTAAATGGATAAGGTTGGATGCCTTATCCTATTAATACTTTAGATACGACCCACTTTGTAATTGTTACAAGAGTTGTAAGTGTTACAAACGATTTGATCCAAATCGTTCATGTGGAGACATGTGAATGGGGTATCATATATAAAGAGTTTGTATAAGACCGGACCACGAGATGATTAGTCTTTCTTTATAATGCCATTAATTGAAGGGACTAACATTTCATAGGATGATCATAGATAACTCGATCTGAATCCTGAGTAGGTTATGGACTTCTGTCTATAAGGGCAATTTTTTTATTTGTATGGGTGAGAGTGGCCTATGTCGCCGACTTAATAAGTCTACCATTTTAGGGATTTGTCCAAGTAGAGAGCTGAGAACATAGCTTCACAAGATGAAGCTCACTCCTTCTCGCTTTTAGGAAAAGTAGATAAATTGCTCCCTTAAGTGCTAACTCCAGGTTTTAAACAAGGGGCCCATTCCTCTCATTGATCCGAGAGGGATTTATTTATGGTAGGACTATAAACAGGTTGTTCATTAGAGGATCAGTGGGACATAAGGAGAAAGAAGTAATTACAGGGGTAAAACGATAATTTTGACCCAGCTGTAATTACCAGCAATTTGTGAAGGATCGACTTATTGATGACTGGTTAAATCTGTGGACACAAAAATATATCTATAGTGCGAAGAGTACAACTGTGGGTCTTTAGTGGAGTGACTCTCAATTAATAAATGTTGATTTAATTAATAAAATCTCGAATAATTGGAGCTTCTAATCTGTAGGTCCATTAGGCCCCCCTACTAGGTCACTAAGGGTAAAGCAAGGATCAATTAATTTTGGAATGATTTAAATTGTTCAAATTATTTAAAGGGTTTTTTTTTTTATATTAATAAGGTTTAATATAAAGTATAATGTATTTTGATACATTATAATATATAGTTAATTATAAATATGATTTATAATTAAAACTATATAATAAGAGATAATAATGTTTATAAAAGACTTAAATATTAATTTGATATGAATTGGATTCATATTAAAACTATAGTGTAAAATTAATATGAATTGGATTCATATTAAAACTATATGTTATGAGGGAGATGTGCATTTTAACATGAATGTGTTATTTGAAATTAATTATTATTATTATTATTGTTTATTTAATTATATTATATTATATTATATTATATTATATATATATATTAATAATAATTAAATTAAATTATTATTAATTAATTAATTAATTAAAATAACTCGGGGAGTGTAAAGTGGGGGTAAGAGGAAGTTATTTCCTCTCACGTAAGTTTTTGTATATACAGAAACAAAAATGGAAAAAAAAGTTTTTTTTTTTTGCTTTCACTCTCAATTCTCTCTCAAAATCTCTCTCGTTTTTTTCTTTTCCAATTCCCTCCAAAAAATTGGATCCCACTATCCAATTGATCCTCCAAGAGAATAGTAGAGTTTCCAATTTGGTGGTGTTCATATGTTGGTGATCTTGGAGATTGCAAAGAGGAATTTCTGAGTTTTAAGAATAATCGTTCTTCATTCAAAGTAAATTTTCCGAATTCATTTCTACAATGTGCTTAGCCTTAAATTTCTGTAAATTAATTTTATTTTTCCTTCCCAATTCAAAGACAAAAAGTGATCAATCGCTTCCGCAATTGAGATTCAATCCCTACCGTAACTCCCCACCACCCCTCTCTCTCTCACATAAACACACCCATCACAGAGAAGAGCATGAGTCCCTTTTTTGGAGCTTTGCAAGATTGATCTCCCTTCTCTCTATCTTTAAAATTCTCTCTCAATTGATATTCCTTTGCCAAAAAGATTAAGAGCCCACAACTCCATAGAGTTGATTCTTCCCTGGAGAATAGCGAGGAAGATCGTTTTGATGGTGTCCCAAGAGGTAATATTGAGTTCCAAGAAGTTTTTGGGTATTCGCCGCAAGGAGAAGGAGAAATTATAAGAAGAAAATCTACAAACGTTTGTCAGTTTTCTCTCTTAAATCTCTTCTCCGAAAAGCATGTTACTATGGTTTTTTGTTTATCAAATTTTTTGTTCTCTGTTTTTCCTATAATTTCCTAAATGGAAATTCTTGGCACAAACGTGATCATTCTCTTCTGTTGAGGAAATCCATTTCTTCAATATGGTGTTTGTTAGATGACAACATGGCGACAAGCATTGACATTATAAGTGAGCCACAACAACATGTGATGAAAATATGAGAAAATAAGAGAAAATGAAATATTTTATTTCATTTTATTTCTTTGAGTACTTTTAAACTCCATGTCCAATATTTAGCAAAGAATTATGTTCATAACTATTTATAATTCAGTCTACGAAATTATGTTTCAAACATTTCCAACTGCTCCAACACATTTTATATTCATTATAAATTAACCAAATAAAACATATATATAGTGTCATGATCTTTTTTCACTACTTTTAAATTTTATGTCAACTATTTACAATTTAAATTTAATTAAAAGTATATTTAGTTTTAAAATTTATGTTCTAAAGATTCTTAACTGCGTGCATTGCACTTGTCCTTTGACTAGTTTGTTTAAAATAGTGGTATATTTTTCGTTTTACATGGTAGAGAGCAAAAATTAACCTAAAAAGGAAAAAAACTTATAAGAAAATTGTCGTCATTACATATTAGTTCATTGAAAGAGGTTTAAACGTTTATGAATTTTTGCATTTAGATTTACAATTTACTTTGATTTGATCAATGTAAGGGTCTATTGTTTTGAGTATTTATTAGGTAAATCGGGTATATAAGTCCATATTGTTCATGATTTATTGTTGGTGTAAAAAAAGGCTAAATCAGAAGTAAAAATGTGGAATTCAAAGTGCAGACTCGTGAGGTTTCTGTGTAGAGGTGCTGTTGTGCCTCATCTTTTCTGTGACATTTAGTCGCATTAACCCAAAACCAATCCTAGGTAATTAGCTGTAACTTAATCACGTAGGGAGAGACATATACACAAGTGGATCGTATTTAAATGATACCCTAAATGGTCTATAGTAGATAGATAATGTTGGGTACCTTATCCTAGTAACACTACGGATACGACCCACTTTGTGATTGTTACAAGTGTTGTAAAGTGTCACAAACGTTTCGATCCTAAATGTTCATGTGGAGACATGTGAGTGGGGGTATCCTATACATGTGAGACATGTATAAGACTGGACCACGAAGTGTTAACTCTCTCTTTATAATGTCGTTACTAGAAGAAGCTTCCATTTCACCAGGATGACCATAGGTGATTTGACCTGAATCCTGAGTGAGTTGTGGACTCCTGCCTATAAGGGCGATTCTTTGATCTGTATGGGTGAGAGTGGCCAGTATCACTGGCTCAATAAGCCTATCAATTTAGGGATTCGTCTGATTGGGGAGCTAGGAACGCAGCTACACAAGAAGGAATTCACTCCTCCTTACTGTTTGGGTAAGTAGATAAATTGCACTCTTAAAGGCTGATTCTAGGGCTTGAACAATGTGGCACCACACTCTCTCTTGGCCTGAGAGAAGTTTGGTTATAGTTGGACTATGACTAATTGTTCATTAGAGGGATCAGTGGTACTTAAAGAGTTAGATGAGATAAACCGAGAATTTTGACCCAGCTGTACTTACGAGTAATTTGTGAAGGGTCTACGCCCTGTTGATTGGTTATATCAAATAGACACAAAAATATATCTATAATGCGAATAATGCAACTGTCAGTCTTTAGTGGAATGACTGACAGTTAATGAACAATTTACATTAATTAAAAAGTTTAATTAATTAATCAAGTATCATTGGATCTTCAATCTATAGGTCCATAATGTCCCTTCGGTAGCTCAATAAGGATCAATGAGAATCAAATTAATTTTGGAGTTAATTTGAATTGTTTAAATTAATTAAAAGAAATTAGTTATATTAGATACAATTATTAAATGTATATGATACATTATCAAGTTTAATGAGAGAAATATATTTGAATTTAATTCAAATATAAACTAATATGAATGTGATTCATATTAATAATATAGCTTAAAATTAATATGAATGTGATTCATATTAATACTATAGGTTATATATAATATGGGATATAATATGGGATACAATATATGTTTAAATTTAATATATATTAATTTAATTAATGTAATATTAAATTTAAGTAAAATGATTCCACGGGAGTTATTTCACATGAGTGGGAAGTTATTTGATAACTTCCCCACTCCCTCATTCACTAATTAATCTCTCATAAATACAAGTTTTTTTTAATTAGAAAGAAGGAGATGATTTTTTGTGGAAAAATCAAGAAGAATTTATTTTACTCTCCTCTATGAGATTTCTCTCAAAATTGATCACTTCCCTTCCATACCAAAACTTTCACAGAAGCCCACAACTCTCTATGATTCTCACCTTGAGAATACTGAGGAAGACTTCTTGGTGGTGCATGTCATTAAAACTGAGAACATTGTCTACAAGGGTAGGCAATCTTATTATTCTTTAATCTTGTAGATTGCATGCTTAAGTGTTAAATCGTTTATCCTATTTTTGTATTTCTCTGTTTTTCAAGAATTGATGATTAAAACACAAGTGATTTCACGCTTCCACCAGGATTCAATCTCTTCAATTAAAACTATAGGCTAAATATTAATGTGAATAAGATTCATATTAAAACTATAGGTTATGAGAGGATGTGCATTTGAAAATGATATAAATACATATTTAATTTAAACTAAAGTAATTAATTAATTAAGTTAATTAATTATTATTTAATTAAGAAAAATTACTATAAACAGAACAAATATCAAACTATTTTAAAATATAGAAAAATTTCATTGTCTATCAGTGATAGACCGCGATAGAATTCTATCACGGTCTATCACTGATAGACTGTAAAATTTTTCTATATTTGTAAATAGTTTGGCTCATTTTTCTAGAAAAGAGCCCTTTAATTAAATTAAATTAATTTTTATTTATTTAATTTTAATTAAATAAAACTCTCTTGCATTTGCAGGGGAGTGGGGGGGAGTTATTCTCCTTCTCTCCCCTTTAATATCATTTTTTAACGTGATATGGTATCACAGAGAACACTTTACACCCTCTCCCTCACAAGCACTCTCTCTCATACTCATAATCTTGCAGAATATTACTCCTTTGTAATATCCATTCCTCCTTTCTCTTTCAAAAAGAAAAATGTTCCCACACAACATGATAACTTGTAGAAATACAGGTTATTGTATTTTTTTTATTTAGAATAATTAAAAAAATTCAAAAGGAAAGACATTAACTTGATACTAAATTCATGTAGATACTTACACTCTGTGTTCATATGTTTACAAAACTCACTATCTTGAAAATTATAAAGTTTACATCTTTTCAACGCAGGATTTGAATTAAAAGAAACAAAAACATACCAAGGATAAAAAGCTGCAGTCGTGGACGCATACAAAGAGATTAGATTAAGTGCCAAACCTTGCACGAAAAGAATCATGACTTGAGCAGAAAACACGAAGAGAGAAAATGACAAACGTATGGGCAGTGAATGTCAAATCAAAACGCAAGTTGGAAGCTGGTTTGAAACAATCGTGACAGAACCAATTAATGAATCTGTGACGCGAATAGTCGGTACAACAAGGCATGAAACTAAATGCAAATGTGTCAGATCATCATTGGAAAGAAGCTAGAAGCATACTTTTGACTCATATAAATAGCCCATCATAAATTTATTTTAGTGTTCGATTTTCCTCCAAGAAATTGGTTGAAATTCTGCCAAAATTATCTCTCTCTCTATTGTCATCTTCAACCTCGATCTTCTCTTTGAAGAAGTCTAAGTGAAAGCTCACCCTCCTTCTCGGAAACAACAAGAGGGTACATTCACCTCCATTGCAATCAAATCAAAGCAGTCACCCGTTCGAGCTAAAGGAAGCAAGAGATTGTGACCGACAACTTGATATTTCCTTTTCCAATCTTTACTTCACATTCTTGTTATTTCTATTTGTACTAAGAACTTGAAGAGTGAGATTTTTTATATTTCTTAATATGAATACGATTTTCAGTCTCTTCATTCGTCCATGCTTTATTTCCTTTCCATCATGATTAATGGGTTGAGGAGATTCAACTTACATTTTAATTAAGTTTTGCATAAGTTAAAAGTTCATCTTGTTTAATGTATGCTTAATACATTGTTTCAATCATATTGAGAAATAGGTTTGAGTAGAAATAATCAACTGCTTGAGAGAGTAAGTGATTGTAGATCACATTAAACAAGGAAAGAAGTAGTTTCAGAAATAAAGTTAACATTTCATCTAAGATTAACTCAATCATGCGTCCTAAAAATAGGATATTTGTAGATTCGAAACACCGAGAGGTGAATTTTTCATTTTAAGAGTTAATGACATGAACACTTAACTTATGCATAACTTAGGAAAATGTTAGTAATGTTGGGATTTATGTCCTAAATCTCGTACTCTGTAAGTTATAAACAAATTATTGAATAAATAAAGTATTATTCTTTTTCAAATAAATAAAGTGTTATTTATTATTTGCATGACTCAAATCCAATAAACTAAAGATCCAAGGTTATTTAATGTAACTTGAACAGTATGTGTAAGATATACAAGAGGATCGTGTTCAAATAATAACCTAAAAGATCTGCAATATGGGTAAGGTTGGATGCTTTATCCTGGTGATATTGCAGATACGACCTACTTTGTAATTGTTACAAGAGTTGTAAGTGTTACAAACGGTTTGATCTAAATCTTTCATGTGTAGATTGAATAAGATCGGACCATGAAACATATAACCTCTCCTTGTAACACCATTAACTGAAGAGATTATTATTTCAAACGATGACCATATAACTCAATCTCAATCCTGAGTGAATTATGAACTCCTGCTCATGAGGGACGTCCTTTGATTTGTATGGGTGAGAGTGGCCCTGGCTACCGATTCAATATGCCTACTATTTTGGGTACGATACCAAGTGAGGAGCTAGGAACATAACTTCACAAGATAGAATTCACTCCTTCCACCCTTTAGGGTAAGTAGAAAGATTGTTCCCTTAAGTGCTGACTCCGAGGACTTGAACAATGAGGCCTTACCCACTCACTGGCCTGAGAGGGACTTTGTTTATGGTTGGACCATAAATAGATTGTTAATTATAGGATTAATGGTACTTAAGGAGCAAGAGCTAATTACATGGGTAAAATGATAATTTGACCCAGAAGTAATTACGAACAACTTGTGAGGATTGATTTACGTGTATTGGTTAAATGAATGGACACAGAAATATTCTACAGTTTATAAGAGTGCAACTATGGCTCTTTAGGAGTATGCCCCATAGTTAATGAAGGTTGATTAATTTAATTAAAGAGTTTAATTAATTAATCTGGAATGAGCTTATAACTGTTGGTCCATTAAGTCCCTTTGCTAGCTCACAACGGGTTAAACAAAAATATTTAGTGTGGAAAGAAATTTGAAATGTTCAAATTAATTACTAATATAAAGTTAATTTTTTCTTGAATTAGTTTCAAGAAAAATTAAACTTTATAATATGAGAGCATTAATATTTGAATATGATTCAAATATTAAATTAATGTAAATTGGATTCATATTAAACTATGAGAGAAGATGTATATTAGAATATGATTCATATATATATTAAATTAAATATGTGATATTTAATAATTAATTTAATTAGATTTAATTAATTTTTAATTAATATTGAATTAAATTAAATTAAATTTGATTTAATTAATATATATATATATATTTATTAAATTAAATTAATTAAAAATCACTCCTTTGCAACGCAGGTGAGTTCAAACTCCCCTCATGTAATATATTATGGGATGAGATCCAAAATGATAAAAAAAAGGAGAGATTCTTACAGAAAAGAAAACAACCTCTCACCAATTTCTCTAAAAAAGGCCTCTCCATCTTTACAAAAGAAAAAAGCTCTCTCTGTATTTCCCTTCTCTTTCAAGAGTTCCCACAAACTCTTTTTTGTCCAAGAGAATAGCAAAGAAGTCCTCTTGGTGGTGTCTTGGTTGTGAAGAGAGAGTTTGTGATCCCAAGAAGTTTTCATACGGTGTTCAATTGTTGATCGGGAGAAGAAATTGAAGACCGTGCTTCAAAGGTAATTAATTACTTCTCTTTATTAATTATGTAAATGCACGCTTAATCCTGTATTTTTATCTTTATCCTGTATAAATTTCTTGAAATAAAATTGAGGCAAAGCGATCAATTGCTTCCGGAAAAGGAATTCAATTCCTTCAAGTAACCCTCTTCAACCCTGCTTTTCTCCATTGATTTTTTCTTCAATTCACTGCAAATTGCTTGACTAAAGATTGCATCTCACCATCACCATCTATCACCATAACCACATTTCCATGCATCACTCCGCGTTCAACGCATCATCACTTCATTCATCCTCACATGTTCCAATCATTGTTACCATCATCTCTAAATTCTTGATATTTAGTTGCATAGAACACCAACTCAATGCACTCATTATACTCATCGCCTCAAGATCACTCATTTAATTTAAACACACACTTAGCATAAGTCCCTCGTTTGACTCTGGACTCACTAGGACTTTATTAGGACTTACACTTGGTTCTTAATAGATAAAACATTGCATTTAAAATAGATCATTCAACTTTTAATTAAGGCATGACATAAAATCACATTTAATTTTCCAACCATTTTTCAATGCAACACAACCTAATCCTTGCTAAAGAATAGCGGGGAAGGTTTTTTGGTGCTGTCCAAGTCATTGGAAGTGTTGTTGTTCGCGAGAGAACTTGCAGAGGAAAGAAAGTTGAAGATAGTCTTTAAAGGTAAAGTCTCTCTCTAGATTCATTTAGACAGAATGCTTATAATTGATGTTTTTCATCCATGTTTTTCATTGTAATTCATAATCAAAGTTAATGGCAAATGCGACCATTTACTTCCGCTGGAAATTTAATGAAGAGATAAACAACATATAATAAGCAACATATGATAAACAACACATCATTCCCTTCCAGTAGGGAGAGCACCTGGGCTCTCTCACGCGAAAAGGCCAAATAGTTGATGCATTGTGCGGAGCACCTAGGCGCTAAGCGATAGCATTGCAGCGCTATTGCCTCACGCCTAGGCGCTAGAGCATATGAAGTTGTATCACCTAGGCACTTCGACACAATAAGCTACTATTCTTCACAAATTCTACTCTATTTTTTATCCAAAACCAACCAATCTTTCTAGCAACTCTTGCTAATGATCAACGCAGACTTACAAACTCGATTAAAGAATTAAAATGTTCAAAACAACGGACCCTTACATCGATCAAATCAATGAAAAACTGTAATCTAGATGCCAAAACCCAAATTACCTATTTTGCAAAAAACCACATACATTATGCATAATTCAACACACCAAACTTTCTGTTTTTCGTTTCCAAATTGAAAATTAATGGTACGATCTAGCTCTAATGCCAATTGAAGGGGTTGAATCCCAAACGGAAGCAATTGATCGCCTTTTTCCATTAATTTTGATTTTGAAAAATAAAAAAAACAGATAAGATAAACAACATATAATAAGCATGCTTTTGACTAAGGGTTTACAGAGAAAAGAGATTAATCTTCAAAGATTGTCCTCAAGTTCTTTTTTTCTTCCTCGTTTCTCTTCCCAAACAATAATGCAAAAAACCAAATCAAACACCACCACTAGGCCTTTCTCGCTATTCTCCGGCCAGGAATGGCTTGTGGAAACCATTTCTTTGTTTTAGAAGATGGAAGGATTTAGAAAGAGTTAGAGAGAATTTTTACAAAAGAAAACCGTTCTATAAAATTGAGAGAGTTAGAGGGAATTTTTTTTAGAGAGAGAGAGCTGGGCCTTTTCCAAATGATCACGTATTTCTTAAAAAATTAGATCCTCTGTGTTAAAGAGAAGGGAGGTGGTTACCACTCCTTCACAAAAAAACTTCTCACTCTCTGCAATGCAAGGGAGTTAACGTAGTTTTAATTAAAGATGAAATTAAATTAAATCATATTTAATCTTAATTTAAATTTAGTATAAAATAAATAATTAATTAAAAATTTAAATATCTCATATTTAAATTAATTTGTATCTGAATCATATTCAAATACATATCTATCTCACAACCTATAGTTTTAATATGAATCTTATTCACATTAATTTTTAACCTATAGTTTTAATATGAATCTCATTCATATTAATTTAATATTTGAATATTTTACAAACGTTAATACTCTCATATTATATAGTTTAATTTTGAATCTAATTCAGAATTAACTTTATATTATAATGTATCTATATACACTATATTAATTGTATCTCATAGAATCAATGCACATTCCCTTAATATAATTTGAACAATTCAAATTCTTCCAAAAATTTATTCTTTGTTTTACCCTTAATGAGCTAGGAGAGGGACCTAATCAATCTATGGATTAGAAGTTCGCTAATGATCCGAGATTAATTAATTAAACTCTTTAATTAAATTGATCAACATTCATTAAATGCAAGTCACTCTACTGAAGACCCACAGTTGCACTCTTCGCAGGGTAGAATCTTTTTGTGTCCATGGATTTAACCATTACAAGTAAATCGATCCTTCACGAGTTCTTCATAATTACAGTTGGAGAAAATTACCGTTTTACCCTGTAATTACCTCTTGCTCATTTAGTCCCACTAATCCTCTAATGAACAACCTGTTTATGGTCATACCATAAACAATATCCCTCTCAGGCCAATGAGAGAGAGAGAGTCCCATTGTTCAAGACTTGAATTCAACACTTAAGGGAAGAAATGAATTCCATCTTGTGTAGATATGTTTCCAACTCCCCATTCGGTCTTATCCTCGAAATGGTAGGCTTATTGAGTCAGGGACAGGGGCCACTCTCACCCATATAAATTAAAGAATAAGCCCTCACAAGCAGGAATCCATAACTCACTTAAGATTGAGATCGAGTTACATATGATCATCTTATGAAATGTTAATCTCTTCAGTCAACAGTGTTACAAAGAGAGATTAACTATTTTGTGGTCCGGTCTTATTCAAACTCTTTGTATAGGATACCCATACTCTTTTGTCTCTATATAAACGAATTTGATCAAATCGTTTGTAATAATTACAAAATGGGTCGTATCAATAGTGTTACCAGGATAAGGTACCCAACCTTGTCTATATTCTATATATCATTTAGATTATCACTTAAACATGATCCACATCGATGTTAATCACATACTGTTCAAGTTTAGAGTGAATAATCTTGGATCTTAGTTTATTGGATTGAGTTAAGAAAGTCTAAATGCCAAATAAAATAAATCCTTATTTTATTAAATAAATAAATTTTGTTTATACAATACAAACCACGACAGACATTAATCCTAACATTCAATCCCTTCACTACCAACATGCTCTAATAAGGCAAGGGCAAAAATATTTTATTTTCCTAATTAATTTCAATTCAACCTTTTTTCACAATATTTTTTTAAACATTAATATTAATCTAATTCATCCTATGCAAAAAGAGTCATTGGAGCACCACGTGTCAATACCTTAGTGGCTGCACAAGAAAAAAAAATAATAATGTATTAGTAAAATGAATGTAGCTTGTTAAAACTCAACACCGCCACATGTCCCCTTGTCATTGGCGGTAAGAAAAATATTTGATAAATAATAATAATATATTCAATTCAACCATTGGTAAAAAAAAAAAAAAAAAAAAAAAATTAGCTTTTCCTTTTTTTCCTAAATCAGTGACGTGTCAAACTATCAATCGTTCAAACATCCTCCGGTTGGGATTTATGTCCTAAATCTTATAGTTTGTAAATTATAAACAAATTATTGAATAAATAAAGTATTATTCTTTTACATATAAATAAAGTGTTATTTATTATTTGCATGACTCAAATCCAATAAACTAAAGATCCAAGGTTATTTAATGTAACTTGAACAACATGTGGTAGACATACATAAGAATCGTGTTCAAGTAATAACCTAAAAGGTCTGCAGTATCATGGATAAGGTTGGGTGTCTTATCCTGGTGACACTATGAATACGGCCCACTTTGTAAATGTTACAAGAGTTGTAAGTGTTACAAACGATTTGATTCAGAGCGTTTATGTGCAGATTTGCAAGTGTGGGTATCCTATATAATGAGATTGTATAAGACTAGACCACGAAATATTTAATCTCTCTTTGTAACACTGTTAACTAAAAAGATTAATATTTCAAACGATGACCATGTAACTTAATCTCAATCCTGAGTGAGCTATGAACTCCAGCTCATGAGAGTCGTTCTTTGATTTGTATGGGTGAGAGTGGTCCTAGCTGTCGACTCAATATACCTACCATTTTGGGGACGATACTAGGTGAGGAACTAGGAACATAACTACACAAGATGAAATTTACTCATTCTCGCCTATAAGGTAAATAGATAGGTTGTTCCCTTAATTTCTGAAATTATACAGTTCTACAATTCATAAGGGTGCAACTATTGGTCTTTAGTGGAATGACTTATAATTAATAAATGTTAATTCATTTAATTAAAAAGTTTAATTAATTAATCTCGCATCGTTAGAGCTTATAACTGTAGGTCCATTAGGCCCCTCTGCTAGCTCACAAACGGATTAAACAAATATTTTAAAATGAAAAGAATTTGAAGGGTTCAAATTATTTAAGGGAATTAATTGTATATGATACAAATAATATAAAGTTAATTGTATATGATACAATTAATATACATTATAATATAAAGTTAGTTTTGAATTAGATTCAAAATTAAACTATATAATATGAGAGTATTAGTATTTGAATAAGATTCAAATATTAAATTAATATAAATTAGATTTATATTAAAACTATATGTTATAATTAATATGAATGAGATTCATATTAAAACTATAGGTTATGTGAGAGATATACATTTGAATATGATTCAAATTAGTTAAATTAAATATTGGATATTTAAATCATTAAATAAATTATTTTGATTATTTATTTAATTATGATTTATTTTAAATTAAAATTAAAATTAAACTCCTCTATTGTAGGGGAGTGGAAGAGTGGAGAGAGGGTACTTATGCCTGTAAAACTGCAAAGAGTCTGCTGTGCTTAGAAGCTAGTTTTCACGTATGTAATAGAAGAGGACTCTCCAAGTATTCTCTCTAACTCTCCTTAAGTTCACAGAGAAGTTTTTCTTTGAGGAGAGTTACATTCCCTTTTTCTTTCAAGGATCCCACCATCTCCTTTTGTCCAGAGAATAGCAGAGAAGATCATTTGGTGGTGTCTTGCTCGTGATGAAATTATTTGTGTCACTGTTCATTCCAAACAAGGAGAAGCTTTTGAAGAGGTTCTTCAAAGGTAATATCCATTTTCTCCTTAATTTCATAGGAATGTTTGCTTAATCTTTGTGGAATCATTGTTCTGTAATAAATTTCTGTAATTTAAAAATTGGGGCAAAAGCGATCAAACGCTTCTACTAGGAATTTGATTCCTTCACCTCCAAGTTGCCACATGTTGTTACGTGATTGGTCCGTTTTCCACATCTTCAGTTAAACTTCTTTCAACTATATCTTTTTCTCATTAAAACTTCAATTTGGGTCATTCAAATTGTGTTGGATTTTTCTTTCGGGTTTTACTCAATTAACACTTCAAAACACTAAAATTATTAATAAATAAATTCAGGTTTGTTATTAACATTCATTTGCAAATCAATCTCGTAGGGAGCTGAGACTACTTGACTTCAAAAGCTAATTCGCCTGTAGGTAGTGTTGTCTGTCGTGCCATTGACTCAAGTTCTATTCATTGAATTCACTTCTTAAAAAAAAAAATTTTATAGGCTCGCTCCCTCTTTTTCCAAGAATTAATGCACTTCCCTTTACTAATACTAGAAATGGAACTAGTACTATGTCTCTGTCTTTGACCTTCCTATTGAGCGACCATTTTTCAAAATAGTGCTAGCGTAGGATGATCAAAATGGTCAAGAAAAGCCTAATATACTATGCTTATTAGTAAAATTCTCAAAAAAGTTGAAGCGTTATACACTAAAGCATAAAAAAATTGTTTAGCGCTTATATATTTATATATGCAGCCAAAAAGTAAATAAATTTAGGTTTGTTATCATAAAAATGTTATTAATTAATTAATTTAAGATTAAGGACCAAAAAGTCAACGACTCCAGCGACATCTCTCGACCTTAGAGATACGACTTCATGCATGTGGACCATGTTTTGTGGTTTTGAGTGTTGAGTTTCGTGACTCCTACAACAACTTAGGTCTCCCATCATCCTGATGAATCTACTCCACAAGTAATTGTGTCACAGACAACAAGTTTTATAGTCCTAGACTATAACTTATATTCAAAAGATCCCACCACAACAAGCTATGCCAGCTTGCTTTGCTCTAATACCACTAGTTGAAGAAATTAGCACAAAAAGAAAAGAGACAAATACTTGAAAGAAAGAAGCTTTTATTAAGTACAAAGATGCACACTTTTTAGAGGATTTTTTTTATCCACTTTGCTCACTATGCTCACTTTCTCTTACTTTTCTTTTTGCCTCTAACTTCTTTCTTCCTATAGCCTATCTTACAAATGGAGACATAGCTTCTATTTATAGATACTAGATCTTTGGAATCAAAGTAAAAGGAATTTCTAGTTCCTTCTTGGATTCCAAAAGCTTCATTGGGTGACATTTCGTTCTTTTTTTTTTAAATAAAGTCTATTTTCTTGCAAATGTTTGCATCTCTCTTAAGTACAAAAATTGAATTTTTAACCAAATTCGAAAAACAAAAACTACATTTTTTTTGTTTTCAAAATTTGGCTTGATTTTTTAAAATACTAGTAAAAAGTAGATAACAAAACAAAAAAATTTAAAGGTGGAAGGAATGCTATATGCTTAATTTTCAAAAACTAAAAAAGCTATAAATCAAATGGAACTTAAGCTATGAAATTATTCTTATCTAAATGGATTCTTCCATAAAACCTAGAGAAAAGCTAGAATGTTTCTAGGGTATTTCTTTTCAGATACTCATTTATAAAATATTGACTTGGCCAATGAATGAAGTTGTTAAACAAGAATGATATATGATTTGATTTCAATACCAATTGGCTTACTCATTTAGAAATCCATTGCAGACACACACACACAAAGGGTTTGATTAGGAAATAACCTGATTTTTCGATATTTTGAAATTAATATAAACTTTGAACACACATAAGCCTTCAACCTCTCAACAAAGATGAACAAATAGTGTATTTAAATTGATTTTCTAAATGTTTAAATAAGTGTTTATAAGTACAATAAATATATATATATATATATATATATAAACACTTAGAAAGTCAATCCAAATTAGCCCAAAGACTTATCCAAGAATACGTTTCTTGCTTCGCTCATACATTATATGCCTTTTGTATAATTCAACCAATTTACTATAATACTATAGGAAATAAAGGGGGGCGATTTGCACTTTCGTTGAAGAGAAGTTAAGCTTAATCCATGATATTCTGATCAACAAGAAAGGCCAAAGATTTGTCTCCCTACATTTGCAAAGTATAGAACTGATGATGAATTTCATATCAAGGGGGGGGGAGATCGAGTCCCTGATAATTCAAGGGGTTAGCTTTTTCTTTCTTTTTTTTCAACTGTTTAAATCCAAAAGAAAATTCCCAACTGGTTCTGAATTCTCAAAAATCTCTTTTTAAAAAAGATAGTAAGATCCAAAGTTCCATCAGGAATGAGTTTTCCCATCTAACCAATAATTTTTCAGAACAAAAACGGAATGAACTAAAGGATTTTGAAAGAGAACTCCCCTTGTTCTCCTTGGTAGTAGTGTTTAGTGTGTGAAAATCATCAGTCTTGAATGTTGCCGCTCTCTACATTTTGCTTGTAACTCATTCAACTCTGCAGCCTATCTGGTTTCTTTTTTCTCTCTCTCTCTCCTCAATAATGTATCTTCTCTGTCTAAACTGCTCCACCTCCTGCATTTTGGGCCTGCAGATTCTCACTTTGCTCCTCCTGCTGCTGCTGTTCTTCCTCTGTCACTTTATTACTCCCACTTCCATTCATACTTCCATTGCATTCTTGTCTTTGAGGCTTTGCTTCTGGTTTTTCTCCTGGAGGAGCACCTGAATTGTGATCAGATTTCATCGAACCATTCTCCTTTTCTGAAAGGGAACCCGTCTCAACTGTGGTGTTTGGCAATTGTTGTTGAGGAGATGGAGCTGGAGCACTGGAAGAACCTGGAGGGGGAAGGAATACTCCAGTGCCTGGAACAGGGAGACGAGGTGGAGGATGCCTTGGATGTGCAGTGGGCCATGCAGATGGACCAGTTGGGATTGGCACAGGAGGGAAAGGCATAGGTGGTGCTACAGGAGGGACAATTAAGGGAGGGATGCCATTTGGTGGTGCCATTTGGGGATGAATGGGTGGTGCCGGTAGCACCCCAGTCGAAGGAACAGTAGGGTAAGGCTTCTGTCCAGGGGAAAGACGAGGGTTGGGCGATCTAGCAGATGGAGGGCCCCAACTGGAAAATGGACCTACATTCAGAGATGTGCGTTGTCCATCAGCTGGTGCAGCTCTTTTTGGTTGTGATTTGGTCAACGTAATAAGTATACGTTGCTTGCGGATAGCGGGAATTGCATGCTTAGCAAAATCTGCAGATTTTCCTTGCACCACAAGAAGGGTTCTGTGTTTCAAAAGGTGAAGAAAAGCAGTAAAGATCAGGAAGAGGATGATCAACAGTAAATTAAGAAACATGCATGAGGACAAGGATAAAAGGATAAGAAACACGTATCAAGACAAGGATAAAAGGATAAAACGATTACCCGGGTGTGAGAGACAGCTTCATAGCCCCTCTATAGTTGCCAGAGTGGTCTGTCCCAATCACTCTACCAAAGGTCATTTCACATTCAGTCAAAAGGAGGACACCAACGGGCCTACCAAACCATGGTGGCCAGACATGAGGCTGAGAATGATCACCCTGGGGATATCAACCAATTAGAATATTAGTCTAGAACATACACTAATTAAAACCTGCTGAAGACAAGAGCATTATTAGCGACCTCATTATAAAAATCAATGATGCAGGAATCTGGTTTCACTGTCATCACTTGCTCTCCAACCAATCGATCAATGAGATCTTGAAGCAGTGAGGGGATGGATTCTATTCTTCTATCTGTAAAGTTCAATAAACATGAAGATCTAAAATACCCCATCAAACAAAACTGACAAGAAGCTATATTTTATGGCTATGTAGCTCAACTCAATTCAGAAACTGCTATTTCAAATGAGTAAATACCTTTAGAGAGCCCTGAAGAATTGTCATCATCATGAGGAGCATCTGCAATGGGAAAGCCTAGTTGGATCATCTCTCTCCCATGTCCCTTCATGGGTCTTTTTGAGACCACATACGTCTGACCTGATTATGTGCAAGAGCAAAATATTATATTACTCAGTTCATTCTTAAGCAAATTATAAAGTACAAAAACATTTTTTACAAGACAAAGTATAAAAACATTTGTCCATCCTCATATATCATTCACTAATACAATTGCAGGGCATTAAGATAGCAAAGCAGTTCATTAATTTTTCCAAAGAAAAGAAAAAAATGGAAAAGACAAGAAAAAGTGTGCATAAGGTAAATATGCATCAAAAGGAACAGGGCCAATCACCATTCAATTTTGGTTTGATTGGGAAACAACTAGATTATTCTATAGACACCTTATTTATTATTATAAAATGGGTATAAACACCTAAGTTTACAATGTCTCGTACAAAACCTACGAAGTTAGCTGTACCATTACAATACTAATGTAAGTGCTACTCCTTCCACGTCTACTCTTTCCACGTCTTCAAGATCTTAGAAATTTTCACATTCACTCTATTTTTATTTTTCCAATTTATCTAGTGGAAAGAGAACAAGATTCTTCATACATTGCAAATTACAAGGAATAGGTGAAAAAAAATCAAATTTCAAACATGAATTCCACCATTCCTATTCATAATTGATTTAAATTAACTCCAAGATTGTAAACTTAGGAGAGCCTTTGTATATCATGTCATTCCAGATAATAGTTTTCATGATAAAGAACATAAATTCTCGTTGTTTTGTTTTTTGGTCTTGTATTAAATTGCCCTTGTATATCCTTTCATCTATCCCAATGAAAGTTCGGTTTCTTTAAAATTAAAAAAAAATGATCAAAAAAAGAAAAATAAATAAAACCCTTAGGGTAAAGGTTTTCTTGTCGATCTTCTCTTATGAGAGGTTGAATACTTGTCGAAGCCAAAGGATCCTTCAGAATATGGCTCTCTCCCCATATGGGTGTGTACTTTGTAAAGGAAGCGAAGAAACCTTGATGCATTTGTTTTTCTTTTATCCTTTTGCAGCTGCGTGCTGCGAAGACCTCCTCAACATCTTCAACCTTTTGTGGTGCCGGCTTAGCAAAGCATTTGAGGTCCTATTTCAACTCATTGGTGTGCCACCTTTTAAAGGGCAAGCAAAGATCCCTTGGTCTAATCAGGTATTTGCCCTCTAGCCACTTTGGTTTGAAAGAAATTCAAGAATTTTCCACAATCATGAATCTAGCCAGGAGATGTTTGGGGATTTAGTCACACTTTTTGCTTCGAAATTATTTTGTAATTATAGCTCATCACAATTTGTCACCAATTGAGGTTATATTGATCTTGTTTCCATTTTGTATATTGAGATTTTGTCTCAATTCATTATATCAATGAAAAAGACTCGTTTCCTTTTTCAAAAAAAAATTTGTCACCAGTTGGAAATATCTCCTCTCCCCTTCCTTTTGTAATCCACTTTTCATAATGAAAAGTTTGTTTATTATATAATAATAATAATAGTAATTTTTTTTTTTTTAAGAAACGAGTATGCATATTCATCAAAAGAGCCAAAACAAATAAATAAATAAATTATATAAACATGGAAGAATATATCTTTCAACTTTATGAACAAGAGAAATAGTAGAATTAATTATTTTAGGCAAAGGAAGTAACAGTATCTGAGGCCTCCATGGTAAATACTTATATGCTAGAAAGGGAACATAGGGAAATTCACCCCAGAGAGTTAGAAGGTCAAGGAAGTGCACATATATATTGGGAAAAGGCTGAGGAAAAAAATGTTTTGTTTTGTGGTAGAGTAGGGAGAGTTTACCGGCTGGGTCTTTTGGAAGCCGTTGTGGCTGTTTTCTTAGTTAATATCAAGTTTTTTGTACACCTTACCCAGTAATCGAAATCTTCTTTATCTTGGCTGATAATTTAAAACATGGCACTATTTAAAGAGTGCAGAAAACTTTCTTCAAGGACATTTCAATTAAAATTTTAGCAACATTTCAAAAAAAAAAAAAAAGTTCAAATATTATTTTGGTCCTATAATTTGGGTTTTGTTCCATTTTGGTCCCAGTACATTCTATTGTCCAATTTAAGTATATGTACTTCCAATAAATCTTAAATTTAGTCATTCAAAATTAATTCTTATCAAAATTGGTTAAATAATAATAATTATCATGTAAAAAAAGACAATTTATAAAGGGGATGCAAGCCTAAATTTAACCGTTATTGAGTACAGGAACTAAATTTTGACAATTAAAAGTACAAAGACAAAAATAGAACAAGATTTAAAGTATAGGGACCAAAATGGTATGTTTATCTTAAAAAATGAAAATATGGAGCTAACTTCGATACCAAGTAGAGCGTACAACACTTAGAAGACATTTGGTGGGTAAATATTCTAGATGACACCCAACAATAGGAATTGCTATGTGTAATGTGCCACATTCCAAACATTCTAACCAATAAACATATGGTCGATATCCTTAAGGGGGTGTTTGGAGTAAGGGGTGGAATAGTGAGCAGTAAGGAGTTATGAAGTCTAGGGAGTTTGTGAACTCCTTGAGCCCATAGTGTAAGGAATTGATAAAATATAAAATTGATGTTTTTTAGTAGTAGGACCCACCAACTCCTTGGGCCAAACAAGGAGTAGAGTCCACAATTCCTACTTCCCAACTCCTTGGGCCAAACACACCCTAAAAGTTCTCCTACTTCTCACAAGCCATAAGTTCACACGATAGCAAAGGAACATCAGCCAAATCACCAGGCTTCTTTCACTTTTATTATTCAGATGTGAAAGGTTTATTGTACGTGAGGTTCTTTTATCTAGGCCTCCTCGAAGATAAGAGCTCCTCTCCCATATTTGACCATTGGGCCCATCAATTAACTATTTTTCCTTTCAAACAAAAATTCCCATTTCTTATAAAAGATTGCCCACAAATACTATCACTAATTTTTTTTAGACGTGGAGAGTTCTTGAGGAGGTCTACCTCTTGGCTAGGTTTAATCTCTCCCTTTTAGGTCTTTATGACTAAAAATACTATGACTAGTAATTTGTTTTAAGTGATCATCCTTAATCTCTCATTCCCATAAATTGGGCCCCTTCTAATTTTTGTAATTTGTTAGTCTTTGGTATTCTGGCTCTTTTTGTCTCAGTATCACCACCTTGCATATTCTTGAACGTTAGCTTTGCACTCAAAATAAATAAATCTCATAATGTAAATCTTATCTAGTTGAGGAGCATCCTTCTCTTTTTTTTTTTTTTTTTTTTTGTCTTTTTAGACCGTATAACTGAAATGTTAAAAATAAGTTACAATATAGTTGAGGAGCTTTCTTGTAACCCTTTTTGAACTTCTTGTTTTATTTGTGAGATTTGAAGAGTTCTTTTGATTTCTCCTATAGGAAATTTTTAATTTGATGGTTCTCCATTTGTTAGGAAGTTCTGTTACTTTATAAAAAAACGAATTGCACACATTGAGAGCCAAGAATGGGGCAAGAGATTTAAATTTTAGTGTGACAAGACCAAGACAGCATAACCTAAAAAGCACAAACACAAACATTTTCAAAACGGACATCACTTTGAGAAAAGGATCGAAGAGCTCCTAACAAAAGTAACAATTAGAAGGAGAAGGAAAAAAAGGGGTTCACTAAAATAGCTTGGGAGAAAACTCTTCTGTTGAACAGATTTTGTTTTCATGACAAGTAGTTCACAGATTTTGTTTTCATGACAAGTAGTTCACAGATTTTGCAGTCCAAGGCAGGTAAAGCTCTTCTTTCAGAGATTTGGTTTGAAAGAAATAAGCGGATTTTTCATGAAAAATCCCTTACTTGGTTTATTCGTTTGGATTCAGCTCGACTTCTCGCCTCCTCATAGTCTTTGCATTCTAAGGCTTTCTCTAATTATTCTATACAAGATATTTGTTCGAACGGGAATGCTTTCATATTTTCAGTTTAACTAGTTTGAATCTTTATTTGAATAGCTTCTATTTTACTGTATTTTGAGCATTAGACTCATTTCATTATATCAATGAAATGTCTCGTTTCCTTTTCAAATATTAAAAATTAAAAAATTAAAAATTAAAAAATAAAAAAGGCTGATGTGCTATAAGGGAAGTTTAAAGAACAGGTCTGACAACTAAATTTCTTCATGCTGAAAAAGCCTAGTTGAGATGTGAAAATGCGGAGATGGCCAATAAATTGGCAATAGGAAGGGTAGAGTTTATTGGGGGATTTGTTTAATCTTTATATATATATATATAAGAAACGATTTAATTGATGAATGAAATAATCCAAAGTGATACAAAATGAGGGCTAGAGAGTACAAAAGGAGAAATCAAAGAGCAACGAGAGATTAAACAGTGAACAGTGAGGGGTTGTCCTTGCTTATAACAAAAGAGAACAATAAAGGAAAATCTATAAATCCCTGGAGAATTGAAATATCATTGATGAAACTAGCACCCCTATCTCAAAGTGATGTAGATATCTATAATTAATGTATTATTGAGTCAGTTTAGGTTGCTGGAATTCTATTTTTTAGTTTTTTTAATTATTGGTAACCGGCTGCCTAGGTTCATAACCTATTTACTGGTTCAGCCGGTTACAGCTTGTGTATAAATGGGCTTCCAGCACTTCATTCTGGGGAATAATTCAAGATTTGTCTTTAAGTTTTTGGAGTTCTCCATCAATTGGTATCAGAGCGTTTGATCCAAACGCGCATTCTTTATTTTGGATTATCAACTCATGGACGCGGAAGCTTCCTCTTCAATTAAAGCTTGGGAAAACCGATTGACTACAGTAGAAACTGTCGTGACTGAGATGAAAAGTGAAGTGAGTGACCTGCGTGTGATGATGGCGCAAATCCTTCAACGTTTGGACAGTCAACAGCCTAAAGAAAAAGAAAACAGCAAGTACAGGACAACCAGAAAAACAAAGGGATCCTTCATTTTAATGAACCTCTTCAAGGAGGACCAAACAATGATTGATAGGGACAAGAACTTAAGAAAGATTTCAAGAACCCTCTCCAAGATGCAAAGGAAAACAAAACCTGTTGAACATATCCCACTGGAAAATCAAGATTTTTCAGCAAGTAGAGCACCTTTTCAGCCAAGAAGTCATCAGCAAGACAACCAATTAATCAGGTACATGGAGCAAGATTCTGATTCTTCTGATGAAGATGTTCTCGGTTATTTTAGGGTCGGGTAGAACTATTATTGAGTCAGTTTAGGTTGCTGGAATTCTATTTTTTAGTTTTTTTAATTATTGGTAACCGGCTGCCTAGGTTCATAACCTATTTTACTGGTTCAGCCGGTTACAGCTTGTGTATAAATGGGCTTCCAGCCCTTCATTCTGGGGATTAATTCAAGATTTGTCTTTTAAGTTCTTGGAGTTCTCCATCACAAAGCTTAGAACAATACAGCACAAGTGTTGCAGGCTCGATAAAATCCTTTGTGAAATGAGGAGAAACCATGTTCCAAATATATGTTGGTCCAATAACTTCCTTCATGTGGGGGAACCATGGTTCAAAAATATGTACTGAAACAAACCATGATAAAATGATCATTATGTTGTTTGGTCAATTTTGAAAAGTGGAGTGTTGATGTCATTCCTTCCTATGGACGATAAATGACAAAAAGAAGATATTTGTGGGAGAGGTGAAAAACTCAAGTGGTTACTGCTAGATCAAGAAGGAACACTTTAATGTTTGTTGTAGAGGAGTGATGTAAGAATCAAACAAGATAAAAGACTTGGCTGAAGCAAGGGGACAAGAATACTACTATAATTCACATTGTCTCTGCATCTAAAGAGGACATACTGCAAATACCAAAACATACAAAAAGTGGAGGACAACCATGTCACAAATTGCTCCAGAAGACAAATTTTAGAAGTTTGGAAGATGGTACTGATGAAGAAATATCAAATTTCTTGAATAGACTATATTCTAAAGAAGTTAGTCAAGATGTATTCCTGAAGATAGAAGGGAAACCACTTTCAGGAACTAATCATTCCTGGTTGGATAGTGTTGCAATCAATTTAGAAGCTTTTTTTGGGAAGACAACAACGAGTGGAAATTAAAAACTTGTTTGATTGGAGTAAGGTGGCCCAATCAATGATGACAGGGCTTCAAATCAGATAACATTAGGGAAAAGAATGCAGTATTTCTTCCTCTTTTTTCTGAAAAGGATACGTAAATTTTCAATGATATGGTGACATTCAAATGAGAGTATTTTAGGAGCAAAAAACTTCAACTGAAAAGTGAAAACTCAAAATTCAGCCCTTCTAAATTTTTTTTTTTCTTCTTTTTGTTGGATAAGAAACATTTCATTGATGAATGAAATATCCGGAGAGATACAAGAGAGGCCAATTTAAGCCCAATAAGAGTACAGAGACCAAAGAAAATATGGAGGCATCCAGGAAAATACAAAGGAAGAGAAGAAGGAGAAAAAGAGCCATAAAAAATTGGCCATTACAAAAAAAGAAAGATCCCAAATCCAAAAGCGAATCAAAGGAAAAGCTAAATCAAAAAAGGAGAAGATCTGGTAGAGCAATATCCTTCTAAATTTTTTTAAAGATAAGAAATCTTTTTCTATATTTCTCACCCTCTTGCAACACAGAAGAAACAAATCATAACTATTTTTATTTACTTTTCACCCAATAAGTATTTATTAGAGTATAAGTATTAAAATGCTTAGATAAAGAAATCCTTAAAGAACAGTGAGATGCAGCTCTATTATTCAAATGCCGTTGGAGTTTCCAAGAAGAAACAAAAAAGAGTTATCAAATAAATAGCATTTATGGCTTAGGAGAAAATGGATGCACACATTAGAAAATAAGCGCAAGGATGAGCTTGAGATCAGTCAAAAGGCCATATGTAAAACTTTGAAAAATAATGGGTGGAAATGAACAAAGGGCATCTATTTAGAACACCCCAAACCCCCCCCCCCCCCCACAAAAAAAAAAAAAAAAAAAAAAAACTTGAAATCAGTTACCGCTTTCTCATTTCCCAGATTTCATACCATTTAGTAGCCAAAAAATTCTACTATGTGTGTGTGTATACATATATTTATGAATAACCGAACTTTCATTGAAAAAAATGAAAGAATACAAGGACATACCAAAATAAAGCCGACAAAAGGAGGTAAACTAGAAAAAGGGTCTTCAATCAAGTAAAATAAGACTTCAAAGGTAATTACAAAAAGGCTTGGCAACATTGAAACTACTAAGCTTGGAGGCAAGCACTTATTCTGAAAACTTACTACTTAGACGATGAGGAGATTTAAGAGTTCAAGGGCAATAAGAGATTAATGGGATTTATATTGGCCAGTGGAAGAGAGGAAATATTGAAACTTACTTCCGTGGCGCATATTCCAAGTGAAATTTCAAATCAGGAAACTCATAAAACCAAAATCTATATTGAGTAGAGGCTTATTGAAGCTTACTTAAAAGATGAATGATCCTAAGAAGGTAAAGATCATCGTGTGGATTATTTGTCAGGAAGGTCCAAATAATGCAAAGGGGCAAAGTCCAACTTTCTGCTGATCTCTGTTTGGAGGTTATATATCAAGAGGAAGTCAAGATCTCAGACTATTTCTTTGAGGTAGGTAGAAGCTAACTATCAACTATTGCATATCCGCTGTTCACCACTAGATTGGCAGCATATTATCACACGCTACTAAAGGGAAAGACTCCGTCTTAAGAGATAGGCTTCTCTTAGGTCTGCGTCCTAGAGGTTGGGTGGTCTATAAGATATAAGATTACCAATCCACATATGTCTTCCTCCCATTCATCAGTACTAGTTGAATAAATGGAAATTCAGAAATGTGAAATGAAAAAACTCAAAAAATCGAGAATAATAGGATCCCTGAGGTGAGTGGGTGATAGAACCTTAGGATTCTAGGTAGATTTTGGCAATAAGGGTGGTGCTAGGGCTCAAGACAATTTTGAAGGGGGAGTTGGATCATAAAGAAGAGTTTCTTCCTTTGTTTGAAGAGGAAGAATCCTACCGGACTTGAGATAGGAATGGCTAAATTGATTGTCCCAGGAAGAAAGCTAATGAAAGCAAAGGGATTCCGACTGGCTGGTTCATCATGTGCCTAAGAAGCTAAGGAAATCTCGATTGAAGCCAATTCGACATTTTTTCTACTCTATCTTTTTTATAGAAAGAGCACCCGGGAGCATAAGCACGTTCAGTGGTTTCAACCTCATTGGATTTTTCTTTGCCTTTAACAGTTTCATAACTCTTTCATATTAGCAAGCTAGTGAAGTCACCTCTTAGCCTAGGAAAGCGGGTTATAACAAGCCAATTTAAAAGCAGGCTGACGAACAGTTTGAAAGTTTCCCAAGGAAGGAATATTGAAAAGAACAGGAGTTTTTCCAGCAAGTTTGAAAGCCTTTAAGCATTCCCTGTGCTTATGCACCTTATGAGAAGGGGTCATCCGAGCGTATTTAAATAAATACTATGTTGACATATGGATGGCTACGTCCAACCATTCCATTTAGGATTAGGAATAGGCATAATCGGACCTTTTTTTTACATATCTTTTGTTATTTGGGACCCTATTCATTTCTTTGGGCTTCTATTGAATCGAGAAATCAGTTTGATTGTCCATCTTTTTTATATAATATAAGGCATCCTCTGGATAATTCAAATCGAAGCAATTGGGGAGGACCAAGCACATCTATTTCTTCACTGCTCCTAATGATGGAAATACCGGGTTTCTTGTTTCAGTGGCTTGGTTGTCCTTGGGTCTTCAACAAGCCAGTCAACGATGATGTCATCAAACGTTATGTGGTCACAATTTCAAGAAAATGGCTAAAAGTTCTTTGGATTAATGGTAAAAGAAATCATCGAAGAAACACATACAAATTGGGAGGAGAGGACAGTAATAGCAAAGTACAGTGCACCTCTCTCAGTGCTCACTCTTGAGTTCTATTTTTGTTGATACTCCGGATGTAATTAACATTAATTGGAGTGCTTTTCATAAACTTCAAACAATAGTTTATGGATTACGCTTGAAAATGGGGAGCGGTTAATGGCATACGTTAGTAAATGGAACTAAGTTTTTTTTATAAGAAACATAACTTTCATAATCAGTGGAAAAATTACAAGAGGGGGAGATGAGATATCCCCACACGCCAATGGGCTACAAAAATGCCCAACTGGTGTAAATATGAGTTAGGCTATGGAAAAAAAAAGTTCACTACCCTACTCAGGAAGCAGAATTAAGGGGGCCCCAAGCATAAAAAACCCAAACGGAGGTAGTGTACAGTTTCAAAAATACCTATAATATGTAGGGAATTTTGATGCCCCTAGTTAGGCTACGGGAAAAAAAAAGCAACCAAATTCCAAAAATGCCCATGTTCATTTCTTGACCACGAAAAATTCTAGAGTTTCTTTCAAACTATAGTCTCCAAAAGAGGGCAAAAGCCTCATCAAATCATAGGTCTTATAGCAAGGGGTTGGAGATTTGAACCTCCAACTTCAAAACGAGTAGATGCCTTAACCGTTAAGTTATGATCAATGTTGGTATCAACATATTCACTCTTATTTTGCATCTATCTATGATGACCTAATAATTGGAGAACTAAAAAGGCTGAAGCCTCAAACTTTCTTTTCCAGAAAATGGAAGAGAAAAAAACTTGCTAATTAAACCACACAGAAATATTGAGCTAGCTTCACATAGGCATTTGGGGGTAGATATCGTATCTTCTTCTCCTTTCTTAACATAATTTGGCTTCTTATCTTTAAAAATAGGTGATCGTACAATTAACGTTACCAATCATCTAAGTTGCCTACAATTTTTTATGAAGAACATTGAAGAAGTCCAAATTTTAAATTTTCAATTATAACAAGAGCACTAAAAATATTTTGCTTTAAATTTCAAGTTCTCACTGGAAAGCATTTCTTATTTAGAAAGAAAAAAGTTTGTTTAAAATTTCAAAACAATGCCCAATTCTGTCAAATGATTCCAACAACTATGTTCAAGTGATTGTTCCCATTCTTAAACTCACTATCTCAAAGCCATAAGTAATATAATTGCAAACAGAATGAATATTTCATCGAAGAAACCGACACAAAATCAAACTATTTGAAATTTCTTATAATAACTTCTTAAATAAACAGAATCAATTTTTGTCATGGAACTCAATATTGTCAAACGGAGTTAAAAAGAACAAGAACTTGCCTTGAAGTTGCCCTCTCTTTCCGGAAGCCCTCAAATCATTCACCAGTGAGTGAAGCTTTGAAACCTCAGCATCATCAAATAATTCTTCAAATAATTTCAATCCATCCATCACATTAACCTGAATTTGAAGAAAAATAAGATCATATGAAGTCAATCAGTCTACCATGTCAAGCTAAAATGAAACACTCCTTCCTTCAAAGAATCTCACAACAAAGAATCCAAAAACCAAATTCAGGATAAAACTAAACAGTTATACCATCTTTCCATCAAACATCTCATTGGCTACAAAGGTTCTCGGGGTTGTGGCAGCACACTGCTTTCCATTCTGGCTTTGAACAGACTGCAACTCCTTATCTGGGGAAAGAGTTGGTCAATAATATAAAAACAATGATGCCATTTTCTTTAGTAAAAGAAATATTCAATAATTTCATTACAACAAGAAGTAGGATAAAGCTGAAAAATTAATATTAATTTTGAATAGCGACATGGTCATTTGTGAGTACTGAGTTCTAACTATATCGTCAATGATTAAAGAGCATACTCCCACTAAATATGATGTTAAGTTTTCCAGGTTGAAACAATGATTAAAGAGGAAGTACTCACCTCTATGGCTTGAAGAACATCCATCATCAGCAGGTTCAACTTGAGATTCTTTATTACTTGCATTCTCTTCTGATTTTTCTGCATACTTTGGTTTGCTATTACTTTGGTCCTTCCCATGAGTATCTAGCCAAACAAGCAAGTTTGTCAAAATTGAGATATAGTCATAATTTCTTCTTTCATTGATGAATATTTACATCTGAAGTAATTCAAATCTCTATGAATGAAATAGAAATGACAAGAAGCATGTACATTATACACGCACTGGTGCAAAATGTAAAGTAGAACAAAAATAAAAAATGAATGAAAACATAATCATTATCATTACCTAGATAGGACTTTCTGAAGCTTATAGCATCCAAGCATATCAACTTTATGAGCAATGCAACAAAGATTTTCTTGGAGTTCAAGAAAACCACTATCCTCACCTTTTCTATAATCTTAGCCATCACTTTTAATTTGAAATTCAATTTTCATCCAAAAGATACTTACAGTTGTAACCCATACAAAAATAAAACATTTCATACAATAAAATCAATTCATTAAAATCTTATAAATGGAAAACAGTTTATAATTTAACCCAAAAGACACACAAACAGATCATATAATCAACTTTCTGTTTTAAATTTTCCTAATCAATGCACAACAGAGCAATGCCTTGAACGGTTAACACCAAATACATAATACTATTTATTCCTTTCCATGAATTATTAGATGATAATAAGATGAGGAAACAGTTGCACTTTGTACTTTAACAAGGTTTTTTTTTATATCCGTGAGTGTCCGGGCCAGCTTACACGCACCTCGATAACAAGGTCATGTATTACACTCAAAGTCATACTGTCATACTATACTTTAAAAGGAAAATGTCAATCCTAGACAGCCCATATAACTAGTATGAAAGCAGTAAAAAAGAAATAAAGTGAAAGTATAATTTAAACAAAACCAAGATAACATAAGAAGTTTGGTCCCAGAACTTCCAAAGCTTGTGTCCTATAGATCATTAAACTTTTCAAAGATGTCAAATGTCAAATAGGTCGTAAACTTTCAAAGTTCAGGATTAGACAGTCCACATATTAAACTTATAATTTTGCCTAAAATAAACTTCACACTATTAAGCATTGATAGGAGAACAAAAAAAATTACCTTTATTGTCCTCAGCTGACCCTGAATCTTTATCGTTCAGTTTTTCATCCTCCCCCGATGCCTTACTTTCATCACACGTATTACTTACTTGCTCCACCTTCCTAGAGCCTCCCCCATTACATGACTCTGCACAAGTGATTATATCTTCCTTGACTGTGGCTTCAACCCGATGGCCCTGCTGCTGCTTAAATCCTGGCCCAGGTCTCCTATACAACTTCGGCCCCACTTTCACAGGATCCATATACCTCTGCTGCCTCCTCGAGGTGACCTGCTGAAGGGCATACATCACTTCTGCCACTGAAAAATACTGCTGCATATGAAGCACCGGAGTCCAATTACACCGCCGTTGCTGTATACATCCAATAACCACGTCATACTCCCCAGGCTCCCCCACAGCACGCAAATGATGGCAAAGGGCATCAATCATAGCATTTGAGGCAGCAAATTCACCTCGCAACCATGAGATAAAACCATCGCGCTCATCAGGAAACCAGGGACGGGGGTGGTGCTGATGGATCTCGCCACCACCACCACTCACTGCAACTCCACCACCACCACTCTGAAATGAAACTTTATCCGGTACACCCACATTTCCCGATGGCATTGCCATGAGAATCTTCTAACCAGAAAAATACACTAAACCCGCATATACAGTAGTATATCCTCAAATCTGAGATCCAATTAAAAAAAAAAAAAAAAACAGTACGAATGAATGTCTTTAAAAACAAACAAAAACTCAGTCCAAATGCTAAATTAAAAGTCATAAACTCAAGTATCACAAGAATTGCTTAAAATCATCACTACCCATCAATCATCAACATAAGTCAATAACAATGCTCAAACGAAAAGAACATCCATCCAACTGGGTTATAACTTATAATCATCTTACGACATCTACACATTCACAACGGATCAAAAGAGATTACCCAAACCGAAAAAATAAAAAGCCAAATTCTGACAACTGAATAACAAGCTACAGAAGAATTTAGGCGGCGATGGACCCCAATTGTATCAGATCTGCAAAATGGGGTTAGAGAAAAAAAGCTCTTTTTAGACTGTGCTTGTGAATAACGCACAGTGAAATTCAGTGACGTAGAAGAAACCAAAAAAAAAAGGTGGGATTTGAGGGAATTGGGGGAAATTTAGATAAATAAGATCTAGGGTTTGGAAAGTTGAAAACTGAGGATGGTTTTAATGAACACGAATGTACATGGGTTTCTTAAGACTTTAAAATGGTGGCTTCTCTCTCTCTCTCTCTCTTCACTCTGAGAAAAATAAAAACTGGGAATCGAAGAGGGACCAACGTAGGATACACTCTCAAATTCTTCTTCAGCCTCAAAAGGGTATTTTGGTAACTTCAATTTAAGGTTCTGAATTTATTGCCTTTGGACTTTGTTTGGAGTTCAAAGATTTGATCTTTTTAACTAAATCTCCACTCTTCTGGAATCTGGATAACCTCCCTTAATTTAATTCGGCTTGGATTTACTCTTTAAACTTTTCAACTAATTTAAATATTTTTTAAATATTAACATTTTTTTTACTTTTTATATTTTTTACAAAATTATTTTAGAGAGTAAATTTGTTTGATTTCGATTCTATGTAAAATAGTTTTCTATTTCTTACTTGTTAATTACTTTAAATCATTTTTCCGGTAATCCTTTGTTTATTGAAAAAAAAAAGTTTTTACATTCATCCAATTTTTTATACCATGTCTTATTTGTCTAAATTATAGAAATTTTGATTATATATATTCGAACGTTGGAGTAAACATTTTTAAAAAATTATATATTTTTTCAATAGAAATGTTTATATCTCTCCAATTTTTACAAAATTATTGTAAATATTAATTTATTTGATTTCCTATAAACAAGAGTGATTGAATGTTTTTATAACTTACTCGGTTAATCACTTTAAATCATTTTTCATAATCCATTATCCATTAATCCATTAATTATTTAAAAGGAAAAAAAAAGTTATTAGATTAATCCAAATTTGTATATTATTTATTATTTATCTAGATTTTTTTTAGACTCATCATACTAAACACGACTTAAATTTTAGCCAAAGTGACAACTAGTTCAAATTTCTCATCTTTATTGTACTAAAAAAACATCCTTTAAATTATTATTTTTTTAGCTACTTATAAAAAAATTAATTTTTTTAATATATTTTTGTTGGAAAATTATTCTAAACACAAACATATCCAATGATTTTGAAAAAAAGAAAAAAAAATGCTTATCTAATTTTGTCAACAATCTTCAAATCCTAACTAAATTTTAGATTTTGAGGGGAAAAAAACAATAATAAATATTTAAATGATTGAGATTCTGATGATTTGATTGTTATCTATAAAATATTGGCTTAATTTTGAAAAACAAAAATAGATATTCATTAATTACCATGGTTATGGAAGAAGGGAGTGGCTCCAATGATCACATTGATCAGCCAAAAGCATTTTTTATTTTTCATAATATTCGACATGTTCTTCCTGATTATTGGGTCTCTAAATCTCAATTTTCTCTGTTTTTTTTTTCATTTTTCAAGATTATTATAAGTTAATTAGGATTAATGTGTGTACTTTTTACTTAATTATTTCGACTAACTATACAATTTAGTTTCTTCCTTTTTGTTCTTCAGGCTATCCCTCCCATGAATGAAAATCCAATAGAGCATTTGGATTCTACTTATCGACATGTCGGTCAACGATCTAAATTTAAGTAATCAAAGTTTATTTTATTTTTGTTTATAATTTTCTTTAATTAAAAAAATATGTTGGTGATATACAGGTAGTGGATGTGATTTTTACAAGTCTTTTGAATTTTCTGGGGAGATTAGGTGGCCTCTACATTAATTTAAGGGGTCAAGGTTACCTTCAAATTTATTCTCCTCGAGTTTTCTGGAATGTTGATTCATTTCAAGAAATGTTGCGTAAGTTCTTATAAACCGATTCTAACTTACAAGTTAAATTAGACTAATTAGAACAAATTATTTGAAATTATTATACCTTGGAAACCCTAATTGTTAATTTGGGAGCCATTGTTTTTTTTTTATTGACATTTTTTTTTGTATTTGTCCTTACATCTTTTTTTTTTCTTTTTGTTGATTTTTTATGAGTTCAACTATTTATAGATTTATTATAAATTTATTTAGTTGGTGGGACTAATGAATACAGGTGAGATACTTAGTGATCAACACAGGATTCCACACGAGAATGATGCAATTGTTTGGCATAGAACAAATTTGCATTCCTTGTTTAATCGTTTTCCTCAAGAGCGTCGAATAATAGGTCCATTTATATTATGTAATGATCAATTAAAGGGTTTCATTAAACAAATTAATAGCTCAACTTAGTTCTTCCCAATGTCTACAGGTTGTTTGCTTGATGACCATGATGGAAATAGACAAGAAATTAACATTCATGACTTTCTGAGATTTTTGGTTCATCCTAATGAAAATTTAATATTTGTGGTAAGTGTATATATATAAATATTATCTTTTCTTCCACTAAAGTTTATGATTAAGTCTTGTTTTCTATTTATTGGGTTTAGGTTGGTAACTTTAGAAACTATAGAGTGCTTGAGGAAGAGATTGATCAATATGTCAAAGGTACCAAATTATCTAACTTCTTTCTCTATACACATAGTGAATCTTATATGATAGTGAAAATTCATTTTAAACTAAAAAAGTTAATCGGAAAGATAATTCAATGAGTTAAAGGTATTAAAAAAATCGTGAAATATATTTTTCTAAAGAAAACGACTTTGTTGGTCTCTAGATTTTGGCTTTTGTTTCTATTTAGTCCATATGTTTCCAAATGTTATTTAAATTTTTACTTGATTAGATTACCTTGGTGTCATTTTGGAATCCTCCCTTTCCAGACATTCTCTCCCACTCCCTTACCCACCTAGCCCCGTCATGAACCCCAGTTGTCGACCCACCATCACGATGGCCAAAAAGAATCCATCCTTCACCTTCGATAAAAAAACCTTATCCATAGCCCTCGACAAACGTTCAAAAGGCCTTACCTTATGCATTATTGAGCATCAAAGAGACTGTTCCTTCTCCTTCGATCTTTTGCCTAGCACACTACTTTGGCTTTTGTCGACGATCTAACAACTTTTTTACTCACCCTTCAACCAAAAGTGTTATTCAAACAGGAACACGTCGATAGTCATGTCTTTTGGGTTGAAAAACTACTGAATCGTCGCGGCTATTGTGTCGAGATTGCTAAATTGGAAAGTAGTGGGAGATGCTACAAATCGATTGTCCCTGCAGGTGATAATCTAGGGTTGGCGACTATTTATGTACTTCCTCTCAAAGGGTAAACCACTTAATTTTAATGGATCGTCCACCATAAATTTCTGCCCACAGCTCCCAACCACCACGATACTCATTAACTCTCCATCATATAAATCTATCTTATAAAGCAAAATTAAAGGCCCTTCCTCCTCACTTGAACTCCTTGTGCATCAATACAATCTTGCTATCATATAAATCTTTCTTTCATGATGACTAGTTCGATCTTTTGAATATTCTAAAATAGAGCATCAGTGATTATTGTTCCATTAGCCTCATTCAAGCTGATAGAGCCATTTTGATTTGTGAAAATAGTGAGCATGCAACAAATTTAACTAAGGAATCTGGTTGAGACTATCAAGTTAGATTAGTTAAATGGGATCATGATAACTAAGGGTGTTCGTGGGTTGGGTTGGGTTGGGTTGGGTTGGGTTGGGTTGGGTTGAGTTGGGTTGGGTTGAAGCACTTTTAGACCCAACCCAATTGTTCGGGTTGTAAGTTTCTACCACCTAAATAACCCTTATCAAATAATGAACCCAATCCAACACAACCATGAAACATTTAGGTTGGGTTGGTTCGGGTTACTTTGGTCATTTATTTAAATTTTTATTCTAAAAATAAAAATAAGACATGTAAAATTTTTATTTGATTATTTTCATATATTAAATTAAGAATAACAGCTCAATTTCAATTTATATTATGAAAATTTTCTTTGCAAGGTGCTAAAAAACTATTTCTAGGAGTTGTTGGAGAATACATTATCCAAAAAATAATGAAATTAAAATAAAATAAATATATGTATATATAATTGTATCATAAGTAAAAAAAAAAAAAAACATACTTTTTAAACTTAATAATAAGTTTGGGTTGGTTCAAGTTGGTTTGGGTTATTTTACGTGAACCCATGAACCAATACAACTCATAAAATTTTATTTATTTGAACCTAACCCAACCCAAACCGTACACGCTGGGTTGGGTTGATCAAATATTTCGAGTCGTTGGGTTTTTTTAACACCCCTAATGATAACCTTTCTACAGAGTCAAAAGTTTCTTCTTATGGAGGTTGGATCAAGGTAAAGAATCTTCCTATTGACAGATGGAGTATTGAAACTTTTAAGTTCATCGGACAAGCCTATGGTGGCCTATGTGATATTGCCAAAAAAGCTCTCTTGAATGGACATGATGGAGGTGTGTTCGAAGGTAAATGAAAACCACATTGGTTTCATTCTTGCATCTATCCATTTATCATCATCTTCCAAGAAGGATTTGATTGTCAATATTGACCCATTTTTTAAGTCAGATAACTTCATTGGCTTCATCACAGGCATTCATGGAAATAAGTCCAAGAAGCCCATGTGTCAATCTGTCCTATTTGATACTAGTTTGCCTCCCTATGTCACGCGCGAGATTCAGTTTAAGCCTCTACCCACCTTTATCCATTCACAGTCCATATCGTACCCCAAAGCATCATCCCCCTCTTTACTTAGCGGACAAAAAGTCATCTCTTCCTCTACATATGATCCCGAGACCTCAACCGGGCCAAATATTATTGGCCAAACCAACCAATCACCATAACCTAACACCCACCAGTGGGTCTTCCCCTTCGAATCCAACCCAATTCGCCATCATCCACTAAAAAGCCATCTCCCCCTAAAACTGATCAGAGCTCCGACAAACAACCCCGCCTCATGTAGCACCAAAAAACCCATCCTTGCCATTTTCCCTGCTACCTAGACTGTCATTATTGAAGTAAAGTAAACTTATCTTGTGAAGGGTACGAGACACACAATGGAAACAGTTGTTGTTGCTTCCCAATCTGAAATCAAAAGAACACTTCTCCAGCCCTTATAATGATTCTAAATCTACCTGGCAAGGCCTTTCCTCCCCTCTTTCAGCTATTCCCCTAGATTTTTATGAAGAAAGTTTGGCCACTGTACAACAACCAGAGGTTATGGATGACATTTTAGTTTTACACCCATTAAAAGATGGCAAAAGTTTTGCTCCATTTGATACAGAAGAAGAAGAAAATAGAACAAACTTTTTACTTCACCTAAGTCTACCATCATTGGCACCAAGCTTTGAAAAAATGGTCTTTATATTATGACAATTCCTAACAAAACCAAAAAAAGAGGAAAATCTAATGCGAAATCCAGCTGGTTGAAAAGGGAATTGAAAAACCTCACATGTTCTATTAACTATAACATGAATCAAATGTTCCCTATTATAGATGGATCACCTATCCAACAATGATTTTCCTTTCATAGAAGGTTAGATGTCTTTTCTTGAGGAAGAAAAAAGCTCTCATCAAGGATCTTCTCAACAAAACTAATGCCACTTTTGTGATTATACAATAAACCAAGATGGTTGATATTGATCGACAATTCATCAAAACTACTTGGAGCTCAAAGAATATTGGATGGGCCTCATTGAACGCCATTAACAAGGTGAGTGGTATCCTTATATTATGGAATAATCTATTGACACAAGTACATGAAGTTATAGATAGTAATTACTCTCTCTCTCTTTGGATTTCTCTTATTGATGGTTACACTTATCGATTAACAGAGTTTTATGGCCCATCCAAAGTCAAAGACAGTGGACATTTTCTGGAGGAAGTCTAGGACCTCTCACATTTATATAATGAGCAATGGATTATTATGAGAGATTTCAATGTCATGAGATGGTCATTTGAAAAATCTAGTGGCAAGTCGTGACCTATAAGTATAACACTTTTCAACATATTCATTGATGTCTACTCTCTAATTGGCCCTCTTGTGTCAAATGGTAAATACACATAGGCCAAGTTCTAATTGGGTTCGATTATGACATTGAGTGATTGTTTTCTCATCACAAATTCTTGTTTGGATAAATTCAAGAGTGACATTGTCAAAAGACTTCCCCGACCCACTTTCGGCCATTATCTGATACATCTCACTCTTGGAGTGCAAAAATGGGGCATCGACTACTTTAAATGAGAATGCGTGAATGGAACATCATTCTTTTGCTAATCTTCTTAAGAATTGGTGGCAACACAATCAGACTCCAGGGTGGGTCGACCATGGCTTTATTCAAAAGTTGAAAAACCTCAAACCGATCTTGAAGTTATAGAACAAAGACACTTTTGGCTGCACTCAAACTAAATAGATAGCCCTTCATAATGAGCTTAGAGGTATTGATGATTTAGAGGAAGAGCATGACCTTGATCCATTTAGCCAACAACATAGGTTTGCTCTAAAAGCCAAGATTATGACTTATCGTTCTCAGAAGAGATTAGATGGAGACAAAAATGTAAGCTAAAATGGACCAAGGATGGGGATGAAAACAACATATTCTTTCACAGGATGATGTTACATCAAAAGAGGAAAAAGACTATTGTGGATCTTTTATCTCGGTTGGGTCACAGTTTAGTTGATGATAGTGACACATAAACTGGATTTCTTGATTTTTTACAAAAAGTTATACACAAAGCAACCAGGAGACAAGACTCTTCCTATCGTGGGAGCCTATTACTTCTGAGCAAGCTTGTACGTTTGAAGCCTCCTTTACTGAGATGGAGATCTGACATGCTATATCTGACTTGAGTGATAATAAGTCTCCTGGACCATACGGTTATAAATCAGAATTCTTTAAAAAGCATTGGAACATCCTCAAGAATGATATAAAAAGGGTGTTCCAAGATTTTTTTGAGAAAGTCATTATCAATGCCAATCTCAATGAGACTTATATTTGCCTGATTTCTAAAAAGATCAAACCAAAGAAGGTTGGGTATTATAGGCCTATTAGCCTTACCACTTGCCTGTTCAAAGTCATTGCCCATGTACTTTTGGAAAGATTGAAGAAAGTGCTTCCACATATGATATCCATGAATCAATTCGCTTATGTAGTAGACTGTCAAATCATTAATGACTCATTGATTGTTAATGAATTGATTGACCTATATTCTAGAGACAAGTCTGATGGTATTGTGATTAACTTGATATTGAGAAGGTCTTTGGTATGATTGATTCGAAGTTTCTGGACAATATTTTGGCTGCTAAAGGCTTTGGCGCCACATGGAAAAGATGGATTTGAGGCTGTATTTCATTAGGAAACTTTTTGTTATTATCAATGGAAGACCAAAGAGTAAGATCAAAGTCACTCGAGGTCTCAGGCAGTGGGACCTAGGGGGACCTACTTTTCCCATTTTTATTCACTTTTGTTGTTGACTATCTTAGTAGAATGCTGACAAAATGGGTAAACTCTAATTTGATTGAAGGATTTGGTGGATATACATAAACCACTTGCAATTTGTGGATGATACTATCATTTTCTCCTCCCCTGAAGAGGATAAATTAATAAGACTCTTTGAGATTATCCAATCATCTAAGCAGATTTCAGGGCTTCACATTAATCACTCAAAATCAGAGTTCTTAGGCATTAATTTAGACAGTATCATTGTCAAATCTTCCGTTGATACTTTCAGATGCAAGGTAGGCTATTGGCCATCTACATATATTGGTCTGCCTCTGAATGGTAAACCTTTCTCATCTGCTTTTTTGTGGGAGCCCATCATTGAGAAGGTTGAAAGGTGCCTTAACGATTGGTTGGTACCAACATCTTTAAAGGTGGCAGACTCCCTTTGATACAAGCCACCCTCAGCAATCTTTCCACATATTTTCTCTCACTTTTAAGGTATCTTCCAAAGCGGCTGATCGCATTGAGAAACCTTACAAAAAAAATTATTTGGAATGGTCATAGCGATAAAAGAGAAATTCACTCCATCAAATGGAAAAAGGTTCAACTCCTTATTTCTAAAGGGGGACTAGGTTTGACCCACTTAAAGAAGAAAAACAAGTCTTTCAGCAAAATGGATTTAGAGATACCATTTTGAGAAGGATGCTATTTGGAGATGCCTTATTGACATGAAATATGCCCCCCTCGCCCCCTCCTTCAACCACAAGGTAGAAACTTTAAAAAATCTAAAGGCTCATGGATATACAATGATAAACAGATTGATCTCATTCATGAGGATGTTTTCTATGTCATTAACAATGATGCTGCAAATCATTCTAGAATGATACATGGGTGGGATCTTCCCCCCCTACGATTGCCTTTCCTAGATTATTTGCATCTTTTGGCCATAAGATGACATTTATTGCATATCATGGGACCTTGGTTTGGGGGCGCAATCTTAATGAAGTGAAGATTCTTGAATGATCTATCTTGTCCATATTACTATAGCCCCCTACTAGACCCTTGGTGGAGGACACATGGAAATGGAACTTGGACAAGTCTGACCACTTCACCACCAAATCACTCACTCAACACATTGCTTCATGTGGACACACACAAAATGTTGCTCTTAACAAATACATATGGAGAGGTCTCATCCCAAAAAAGATTTGTTTCTTCTTATGGGAAGTCAATCTTAGTAGTATTAATACAACCGATGTTCTTTCAAGAAGGCTCCTTGGATCGTGTTTGCTCTAAGTTGGTGTGTCCTATGTCACAAATGTGGTGAATCCATTATTCACATTCTAGTGTTTTGTGAATATGCCCAGGATGCAAATCTTGTCCTACTTCAACTATCATGTGGTTTTCCTTAATGACCCTCTCATCCTTTTTAATATGCTTATTATTGGTCATCCTTTCAAGAATGAGAAAGCTATTATGTGGGTTCTTCATCGTCAAAGCCTACTTTTGGCTCATATGGATTGAGAAAAATCTATCGTATATATATTTGAAGACAGAGAATCAGAGTTCATACATTTTTTTTATCACCTTTTGTATACGTCACTTTCATGGTGTTAATCCACTTCCTTTTTATGTGATTACAACCTCACATATCTCTTATATCTCAATGGAATAGCAATACGTAATCTTCCATGGCACTTGTTGCTCCTTTTGTAATTTCATACAATCATTGAAATTATGATTGATTATTTCTTATAAAAAAATAGTTAATTTCAATTTAGTCCCTAGATTTCATAATATTACTATTTTATTGTTGAGGTTTGGGATTTGTTTTAATTTGGTCCCTAGGTTTTATGATTTTACTTTTAATGCTATATTTCACCAAATACTCACTTTCACTTTCAGTCTTTTGTGTTAATGTCTATTAATTAATTTAAAAGAATTAAAATAATATAATTAATTTAAGTTTCACTACTTTTTTATGACTATTAAAATTAATTTTAAAATTTCGCTCCATAATTGTTTAAATTAATATTATAATGCCAAAATTTAGTGCAAAGTCAATATTTACACTATTGAAACAAAACTCAAATCTTAAGAGTAAAACACTGTAACATTGGAAAACCTATGGACTAAATTGGATTCAAATTCAAAACTTAAGAGCCAAAAGTGTAACATTTTGAAACATAGGGACCAAAAGAAAACTAGACCTAAAACTTATGAACAAAAGGTATTTTCCCCATTTTCTATTATATAATTTCGTTTTTGTCTCCATTTTGTAGTTTCGGATCTTGGAACACCAACAAATTTGTGTGTCAAGTTCATTTGTCAAGAATGTCAACGAAGGTGGACCCTTATATAAAATTCAATATATCTTTTTGATGAATATCTCATGCTTTTGTTTCAATAAACATTTAATAAGTCTAATGTTCCTTTAGATGAACATCTAGTGTGTTAATCATGTGGTTCTCAAATTAAACTTCTTTATTTCAATAAAATGTTTGGTGCACATTTTCTGATTATTTACTTATAGTTTCAAATTTGTTAATTATGTATTTTTTTTAGTACAATAGAGATAGAGATAGGGGATTATTAATTATGTAGTCTTAGGTTTAAAAAGTTTATGAACAATTTTGATTTTCCTTTAAATCAAATCCAACCTTATGATTAAAGTACAAGATGAAGATTGAGCAAATACAAATTTTCATGCTTGCAAATTAAAATTAAAATGTTTATATATTTAGAAGTAATGAGATCTTTTTGAATGTATATGGAATCATTTTTATGATAAATTTATATATAAGATGACTTTTTACCCTATATATATATATATATACACACGTTTTTCTTTTGAACAATTTAGGTATCATTTAGATAACCATTTTTTTTAGTTTAAAAAATTGTGATGGTTTCCTCTTATTATTATTATTTTTGTATAATAGATTTCATCTTTTTTAAGTAAAAGAGTTGAATTTTTGGTCCAATTCTAAATTCTAAAAATAGGTTTTTAAAATCTACTTTTGTCCGTTTTCAAAATTTAACTTGGTTTTTAAAAATATTGGTAGAAAGTAGATTAACAAAGGAAAAAATACTTAAGAGGTGGAAGGAAAATTTGTAGGCTTAAATAAAAAATTAAATAATTACCAAACGAGACTTTAGGTTATTTTACATGACATACATGCATTTATACTTGTTCGAGGCCATAACATTTAAATTCATATATCCACATTTGAACTATTTACCACTCTAATTTAAGAAAGTACTACATGCAAGAACTAATTCGCTTAGTGAAACTTGCAGAGATTGTAGCTGTTGGGGATGATATTGTTTTGGCTCTTGAAACATGAATTATCATCCTTTGTGGATTGAAATAGATTTGTTAATTCTTTGGACACTTCTAGAAGGAAAGAATTATTTTAACAATGAGATCCAAATCACTGTTGGTGACACTCGAACCCACATTCAACCTAGACTCATCAGAGATTTTCTTTTTCCTCCAAAGATGTTTAACACAGTAGCTCACGCTCTTGCTAATCATATTCAAATGACATACTCTATTGAAATAGAGCTAGGCGACTACCAACCATGGGTGAAACAATTGTTCTAAGATACTCATTTGTCCTAGGTTTCTTTCTTTCTTCATCTTGAACCACAAAAATACATGCTATTAATCATAACCTATGTATAATATAGTGTAAATTGGTGTGGAAAGTCATGATTATTACTTGGTGTATTTTTTTTAATAATTTAAAATTACAATAAACATTTTAGAAAACCACAAAAATATTTGAGTAAGTAATGATTTTTCACAAATATTTTATTTTCTTTTTATTTTTTGAAAGAAAAAGTAAAAGTAACATTCATAGAAAAAGAATAATAAGAAAATCTATATATCCATATATGGAAAAATGCTTGGATTTGCCTTGAAACTATATCCATTGGGTCTGAGAAAAAAAGAATAGATACTTTGTAATCTAAATTTTAGATTTTTAAAGACAAAAATAAGTGATATAGATTTCGATCTTTTTTTTTATAAGAAAACCGACCATATATGTTTTGGCTTAATTTTGAAATTTGGCTATATGGTTTCAAAAATTGAAGGAATTGAATTTCTCATGGAAGCACGTGAACGTCATGCCAACATGCTTAATAAGAGATTAAAGAGAGAAATTCTAACTTTTGAAGTCTATCTTCTCTTGAAAATTAAGTCCTTCTTCGAATTTAACTCCCACCAAGAGGGCTTCCTTGCTATTCGAAGGAGTGTGTGGGCTCTTGGGCTCTTCTTTGGTATTTTGGTTGAAATGTTTTAGAGATTTTCCACAGAAAAAATGCAAAAATCTTTCTCTCCTCTTCTCTACAATAGTGTATATATTAGAGAGAGCAAGAAGTGGTGGGAGTTACCACTCCCACTACTAATGTGAAAATAACTCTCAAGGAAGTTTTTTTTTAATTATTAATTTAATAATAATTAAATCAGATTTAATATTATTAAATTAATAATATCAATTTAAATAAATTATATTAAATCATATATATACTTAAATAAAATATATTAATTAACAATTAATGGATTAAATATCACATATTTAATTTAATTTGAATCATATTCAAATAATATTCTCTCACATAACCTATAATTTTAATATGAATCATATTCATATTAAATTTAACCTATAATATTTATATGAATTTCATTCATATAATTAATATTTGAATTTTATTCAAATATTTATCTCTCATAATATAAAGTATAATTTTGAATTTTATTCAAATTTTTAGCTTTATATTATAATGTATCTATATACATTATATTAATTGCATCTTATACAATTAATTCCCTTATTTAATTTGAACAATTCAAATTAATCCAAAATTAGTTGATTCTTATTAAACCCTTAATGTGCTAGCAAGGGGACTTTATGGACCTATAGATTAGAAGCTCTTATGATATGAGATTAATTAATTAAACTTTTTAATTAAATTAATCAATATTCATTAACTGTAGGTCACTCCACTAAAGACCTACAGTTGCACTCTTCGCACTATAGATATATTTTCATGTCCACTGATATAACCAATCAATAGTAAGTCGACCCTTCACAAATTGCCTGTAACTACAGATGAGTCAAATTACTGTTTTACCCTTGTAGTTACATCTAACTCTAAGTACCACTAATCCCTCTCATGAACAAACAATTTATAGTCCAAATATAAACTAACCCCTCTTAGGCCAGTGAGAGGGTGGGGCCTCATTGTTCAAGACTCGGAATCAGCCCTTAAGGGAGCAATTATCTACTTACCCTAAAGATGAGAAGGAGTGAATTCATCTTGTGAAGATATGTTCTCGGCTTCCTACTTGGACAAATCCCCAAAATGGTAGGCTTATTGAGTCAGCGAACTGACCACTTTCACCCATACAGATTAAAGGATTGTCCTCATAGGCAAGAGTTCATAACTCACTTAGGATCAAGGTCTAGTCACCTATGGTCATCCTATGAAATGTTAATTTTTTCAATTAACGGCGTTATAAAGAGAAATCAAACATTTTGCAGTCCGGTCTTATACAAACTCTTTGTTTAGGATACCCCCACTCACATGTCTTCACATGAACGACTTGAATCAGTCGTTTGTAACACTTTATTACATTTTATAACAATTACAAAGTAGGTCGTATCCGTAGTGTCATCAGGATAAGGCATTCAACCTTATCCCTATACTACAGACATTTTTGGTTAATACTTAAACATGATCCTACTTGTATGTCAACTGCATACATGTTTAAGTTTACATAATTTAACCATTGATCTTAGTTTATTGGATTTGAGTTAATGCAATCTAAATGTCAAATAAAAGAATACTTTATTTTATTAAATAAATAATTTGTATTTACAATATTACAACCTATGAGAGAAGAGATTTAGAACACCAGTCCCAACAATCTCCCACTTGTCATAAAGCTAGTGGAGTGTATAATACAAAGTACAATACAAGTAAAGTACACAAAAATAATAAACTAAGGCATAACTTTATACCTAGTAATATCTCCCACTTGCCCATGACTAGATGATACATATCTTGTAGACCCAGACTCTCCAGGTAACCCTAAAAAGCTTGTGCTCCGAAGCGATCTTTGTGACGATCACATCTCCTCGTTGCACAATCTCCCTTATTAGATGGTACTTGCGCTTTATATGCCTTCCACGCTTATAGCTTCTAGGCTCCTTGGAATTAGCCGCAACACCACTATTATCACAAGAAAGGGTGATGGGTATTGACATATCAGTAGGATTGGCAATAGGGTGGGGCCGGGGGTATTTCCCATCCCCGTCCCCGTTGAGAAAATTAATCCCCACCCCTATCCCTGCGAATTGAAGTCAGGGACGGGGACGGAGATTCCCCGTCGGGGAATCCATCCCCAAAATATTGGAAAACACCTCTCAATAAAAAAAATATTCAAAAAATGTTATACTTACCCTTATTAATCTCATATATTTATTAAATATAAGAACCAAATTTTCTTTATTAAATAAAAGTTAATAAGTTAATCTTACCAATTTAGAGTTTGAATTAAAAAAATCAAAAAGAAAAAAATTATATAACATTATAGTGAGAAATTTTTTTTTAAAAAAAAAGAAAAATTAATACATAATTTAAAAAAGGCAACTTTTTTTTTTCAAATTCCTTATAACTTTATATAAATAAAATATATTTAATATATATATATATATATTTACATATTTTTAAAATATATTAAAATACTAAACAGGGCAGGATCGGGGGTGGGGACAGGGCGGGGATACTCTCCCCATCCCCGCCATGTCCTCGACTGGAGACCCTACTTTAATCCTCGGTTTGACCCCTATCCTCGATCAAATCAAGGATTCCCTACCTCGATCGAGGCAGAGACCTGCTCCCGTGGGTTTTTTTTGCCAATCCTACATGTCAGTAACAACTTCCAAGTCTGTCAAGAACTTCCGAAGCTAGACAGCTTCATAAGCAACTCTATCTCCATGGTAGAGTCCGTAATGCAACCTTGCTTTGTTCTTCGTCAGACTACAACCTCTCTATTAAGAGTGAACACTGATCCCGATGTGAATTTTCTAGAATCCATATCAGTCTAAAAATCAGAGTTATTGTATCCTGCAAGGATCAAATCCTTAGCTCCATACACAAACATATAATCCCTCATTCTCTGAAGATACTTGAGGATGATCTTAACTACGGTCCAGTGATCAAATCCTGAATTGGACTGATATCTACTGACAATCCCAAATGCATAGCAAATGTCAGGCCTTGTACACAACATAGCATACATTAGGCTACCACAGCCGATGCATAGGGAATTTGTCTCATTTTCTCAACCTCTTGAGGATATTTCGGACATTGTTCCTTAGACAATAGAATGTCATGCCGAAGAGGTAATAAACCTCTCTTGAAATTATGCATCGAATATCTAAGAAGCATCTTGTCAATATACGATGTCTGATACAAAGCCAACGTTTTGTTCTTATGATCCCTTATTATCTGAATCTCTAGAACAAACTGCGCCTCACCCAAATCTTCCATTTGGAATTGAGCGGCTAGTCATTTCTTTATATATGTCAGTAGACCTACATCATTCCCAATTAGTAGTATATCGTCTACATACAATACTAAGAAAGCTACTGAACTGTTGATGATTTTCTTGTAAACACTAGTTTCGTCAACATTTTGGTGAAAGCCAAAAGATTTGATCGCAGTATCAAATCTTATATTCCAAGATCGAGATGCTTGTTTCAATCCATAAATGAACCGATTAAGCTTGCAAACCATTTGCTCTTGACCTTATTTAATGAATCCTTCTGCTTGCTTCATGTAAATGGTCTCTTCAAGATTACCATTCAAAAAGGCAGTATTGACGTCCATTTGCAATATTTCATAGTCATAATATGTGGCAATAGACAAGAAAATCCAAATAGACTTAAGCATGACAACAGGTGAGAAAGTTTCTTCATAGTCTACTTCCAGTCTAGCCTTAAAGGTTTGCACCTTTCCGTCTACACCCATTTTTCTCTTGTAGATCCATTTGCAACCTATAGGTTTTACCCCATCAGGTTGATATACAAGATTGCATACATAATTGAAGTACATTGACTCCATTTCTAGATCCATAGCTTTAATCCATTCATCCTTGTCCACATCATTCATTGCCTGGTTATAGGTCAATGGATCCTCAATGTCATCATCTGTTATGATGCCTTGAGTTTCTGTTAAACCTAAATAACGACCAGGCAGGTTTACAATCCTCCTACTACGTTGAGGCTCCCTGAACACTTAAGGAGGATGTGTTGGACTAGATGAAGTACTATCAACAACTCTTATTCATGTACTAACTTCTTCAACAACTCTTGTTGAAGGTTCAATAGTTTCATTGGAAAGCTCACTTAACACGATTTTACTGAGCGGTTTATGCTCTCTTATGTGGTCTTCTTCAAAAAATGTAGTATTTATCGATTCAAACTTTGTTATCTTTTGGATCATAAAAGAGACCACCTCTCGTTTCATTGGGTAGCCTACAAATAGGCATACTCTTGAACGAGGTTCCAACTTCTTTGGATTTGTCTCAAGCACATGTGCTCGACAACCCCAAATCCTAAAGTGTCGTAAACTACCTTTACGATCTCTCCATAATTCCAAAGGGAGTTTTAGAAACACTTTTAAATGAAACATTGTTCAAAATATCTACTACAATCATTACTACATAACCCCAAAATCGAGTATGTTAATTGAGCATAACTCATCATAGACCGAACCATGTCCAACATGGTTATATTTCTCCTTTTTGATACATCATTTTGCTAAGGTGTACCAGGTGCCGAGAGTTGGGATGCAATTCCATGTTCTATCATATAGTTCTGGAATCTTAAATCCATATACTCTCCACCTCGATCTGATCGAAGTGTTTTAATGGTTTTACCTAATGAATTCTCAACCTTAGCCTTATACTCTTTGAACTTTTCAAGAGCTTCAGACTTGTGTTGCATTAGGTAAAGCTACCCATATCTTGAATAATCATCCATGAAAGAGATGAAGTATTCATACCTTCCTCTTGCCTTAACATGCATCGTACCACAAAGGTCTGAATGTACAAGTTCTAAGGGCTCTTTAGCTTTATGACATTTTCTAGTAAAAGGTCTTTTCGTCATTTTGCCTTCAAGGCATGACTCACAAACAGGTAAAGAGTTTTCTTCTAACTCGCTTAGAAGTCTACTCTTAACCAGTCTCTCAATCCTATTGAGATAATGCAACATAATCTTAGATGCCAAAGATAGACATTTTCTTTAGGATAAATCTTTTGTCCTTTATGTTGAGTTGTTGCAGTTTTGAAATTTTCAATATTTAGAAGCGCTTTAGTTGCTAACAACCTTAGCACATATAGGTTACTTTCTAAATTTGCAGAACAAATATCAATACCATCTTTATAAATAAACACTTTATTTCAAGAAAAGTTGATAGAATGAGATTGTTCAAGCAAACATTTTACAGAAATCAAGTTCCTTTTCAAACCAGGAACTACATAAACATTATTTAATAACAAAAAAGATTTTTGTAAAAGTAATCTAATGCCTCACACTGCAACCGTTGAGACAGCCTACCTGTTGGGTTTTATGTCCTAAAACTCGTGGTTTGTAAACAATAAGCATATTCGATTTTCAATAAAGTTGTTATTGAAGTTTATTCAAGATATTATTGAATATGTGAAATTGCGTATAATATAACCCTAAATCCAAGAAATTAAAAACCCTTGGCTATAACATGAATACTTGGACTTTATGTAGAGACATAAAAATGGATTAAGTTTACTGCATAGTTGCTTGCATTGCACATTAGTTCAAAAGGGTGCGTCCAATCTAGAGCAACAAGAATAGGGGCAGTTATCAACGGTTGTCGTAATTCCTCAAATGCTTGCTGGCATGATGCGTCAAACTCATAAGGCCTGTTCACTTCTAGCAAGGCACTCAAGGGCCTGACAATTTGAGAGAATCCTTTTATAAAGCATCTGTAGAACCCAACGTGTCCAAGAAAGCTTCTTAATGTTTTCACATTGGTTGGGGTTGGTAACTTTGTGATGACATCAATTTTAGCTTGATCCACTTCTAATCCAGACTTGGAGATCTTGTGGCCCAGTACTATGCCCTCAATTACCATAAAGTGGCATTTCTCCTAGTTGAGGACTAAGTTGGTCTCTTCACAGCGTTTGAGCACACATTCCAAGTTCATCGAACAAGTAGCATAAAAATCACCAAAAACTGAAAAGTCATTCATGAAGACCTCCACTAATTGTTTCAGAAAGTCAGAAAACATGGTCATTATACACCTTTGGAATGTCCCTGGCGCATTACAGAGCCTAAACGACATGCGTTTGAAGATGAATGTTCCATAGGTACAGGTGAAAGTTATTTTCTCTTGGTCTTTTAGGTGCTATCATAATCTGGTTGTACCTAGAATAACCATCGAGAAAGTAGAAGAATTTGTTCTCTGCCAAGCGATCAAGCATTTGATCAATGAAGGGTAGGGGAAATGATCCTTCTTTGTGGCCAATTTCAACTTTCGATAGCCATACATATTATCCAGCCCATAACTGTTTTGTATGGGATCAGCTCATTCTTGCTATTTGCAACAATCGTCATCCCTCTCTTTTTTGGCACACATTTAACCAAACTTACTCAGCTACTGTTAGAGATAGGATAGATAACTCCTGCGTCGAGCCATTTAATATTCTCTTTCTTCACGACTTCCTTCATCGTAGAGTTTAACCTTCTTTGTCGTTCAATTGATCTTTCCTTGCCTTCTTCCAAACAATTTTTGTGCATGCAGTACGTGGGGCTAATTCCTTGTATGTCTGCAAACATCCATCCAATTGCCTTCATATACTTCTTCAAGACTTGCGATAGAAGTTGTTCATCAATAGAGCTTAATGCAGAGGAGATAATAACTGGCAAAGTGTTATTATCCCCTAAATAAGCATATTTTAGGTGGTTGGGAAGAGTTTTAACCTCTAGCAAGGGTGGCTCCTCAAGGGATGCTCTTGTTTTTGAGATTTCTCGGTTGCTTAAGTCAAGAGACTCAAATTTTGTTTTAGGTACAATCAACACATGAAAACTTTCATTTACATTCAAGTCTTCAGAGTCATCAAAGTTCAGTTCTTCCAATTCATTGTCAAATAATTCCCAACTATCAAACTCAACCTTCTCTACAAACTGGCAAGATTTCAACTCATCTGAATATTGGAAAAGGTCAACCCAAAATACTGAAGACATCTATCAGGGCGAGTCCAGTAGCTAGAAAAGGTCAACCTAAAATATTGGAGATATCTCAGATTGCTTCATAATCCAGAATGATGAAGTCCGTAGGGAATATGAACTCGTCGACCTTGACTAGCACATCTTCAAATTTTCTTTCAGGATGCATTATTGAACGGTTGGCTAGCTATAAGGTGATAGTTTCCAATGCCTAGTTTTTTTTAATATAGAGAGGGGCATCAAGTTGATGCTTGCTCCCATGTCGCATAAGGCCTGACCCACATCCATTCCCTCAATTGAACATGACAATGTGAAGCTTCCAAGATTTTTCATCTTCGCAGAGATATTATTCTAGAATAGCGCACTACACTCCTGCGTCAAGGCGACTATTTCAAATTCCCCTAGTTGTCTTTTCTTAGAAAGAATATCTTTTAAAAACTTCATATAATTGGGATTTGTTCCAAAGCTTCTACCAGAGGGATGTTTATGTGCAGTTGCTTTAAAATATCTAAGAAACGTTTAAATTGCCCTTCATCATTCTTCTTTTTCAGTTTTTGTGGGAACGATGGACGCACAGATTGCTCCACTTCCCTCGCGACTTGCTTGTTTTTTGACGCAGCTACTTTTTTAGCTAGATAATTTGGTTCTTTCTGCGTCAGAGGTTCACTATTCTGTGGTAAATCTACGTCTGTCTGAGTCTGAGATTGGGTTTGAATGTTTGAAGTAGGCGTAGGTTCAATGTTCTTAGTTCCAAAACTCGACACACTAGTTGCCAAAGCCTTCCTGCTACGCAGCGTCACAGTTTGACACTGCTCCTTCCCATTGTTCTTTTGGATTTCTGTATTACTTGACAACGTGCCTTGCAGTCTATTCTTTAGTTCTTTAGCAATTTGTCCTATCTAAACCTCCAATTTCTAGATGGATGTGGCTTGGATTTAAAGTAAAGCATCGTTCTTCAAGATGTAAGTTGTCAGCAACTTTTCCAGGGTATTACTCGAGCTGGAGTCTTGAGGCATTTTGTTATGCGTCGGCTGCTACAGTTGTGCATTTGTATTTCTAGAGAATCCTGAAGGAGTATTTTTGTTAGCTTGCGTTGAATGGCCCCCCGTTTGTTCTGCTAGTGGTTGTTGCGTTCCACTCCAAGAAAAGTTTGGATGGTTTTTCCATCCAAGGTTATACACTTTTGCGTAGGGGTTATTCCTCATAAAACAAATGGACTGAGGGTTAAATGGGCACATGTCAAACCCATACGACTCTCCACATCCAACACAACTCAATGTCGCCTAATTTACCACATGCACTTGCTTCGAGGTTCCTGCAAGAGCTCCACTATCCAAAGCCATTGTTTGTAGTAGATTAGTTACTGCCGCCATCTATGCTGATAGCTGTGTTACTGCATCATTATCTATTGTTCCAAAATCTTTATTTCTAGTGATCTATTTCCGTATCCATCATCATCTCATTCAATGGTGTTCCTCGAGATTTTGTCCAAAGTGGCATTTTCCTTTACATACGTCTGATCCATTAGTCCCCCTGCGGCGGATGTGTCTGACCCTGCTTGAGAAGCACGATCCAAACTATTATAAAACATCTCCATTTGAATGCAGTCTGGGATACCGTTATACGGACAGTTCCTCACAAGCTTCTTAAATCTCATCCATGCATCACTAAGAGTTTTATTATCTCTTTGTTTGAAGTTTGGTATTTCTCTTCGGCGTCGAGCGTTCAAAGTAGAGGGAAGTATCATTGCAAGAACCTTGCAACCATCTGTTCCTATGTGGTGATTTCATTGGGTTCTAGAGAGTAGGCCTACTACTTTGCTTCATTGTGCAGCAAAAATGGGAATAACATGAGTTTGATTCCTTTAGGTGTGATTCCTGGTAGCTCAAACATGTTGAATATTTTCATGAAACTGGTTAGGTGAGCATGAGGGTCTTCACCTGTTCCTCCCCCGAACTAGCCAGCGGTCTGAAGCATTTTCAGTATGACCGACTTCGTCTCAAACCGTGTTCCTTCAAAGATTGGACACGTGATGCTTGGAGAAAAATCATATAAGTTCGACGATACATACTCTCTCATGGGTCTATCGTGATCATGTGCCATCAGAATTGGATTTGGCTGTGCATTGGCCTGATTGTTGTTGGCAGCGTTCTGTGCGTTCTGATTTTCTTGTTGGTTAGCCATGTTTCTATTTCTCTGTCTTCTGCGCCAGTTCTGCCTTGCCCTTTTACGGAAAGGTGCGCTCAACCTCGGGGTCAATATTGAACTTAGGTGCCGTACCGTCGCTCATATACTATTTGAAACCTCGCGGCAGAAGTTAAAATACACCTAAGATTGTGCGCTCCTGCGAAAATCAAACAAAACCAAACACATATTAGTCGTAAAATCCCCAGTAACGGCGCCAAATACTTGTTGTCTACTTAGAGGTGTGAATCATATGCTATAATTATGACAAGTTCTCCTTACTTTAGCCCAAGTATAAACTGAAAGTAAGGTATCTTGGTGAGCCCCAAGGTCGAACACGGGGATTTTAACTAATACTAATATGAGTAAAGATATGCTTGACTCTCGTTGATTTGTGAAATAATGTGAAATTGTTGTAGTGAACTTAATATTAGAAAATAGATTTGTAAAACAAAGCGAGTAAAAGTGAATATGGATGAAGTTGCAAGCTAGAAAGTTTGATGAAAAACAAGTAGAGAAAAGAGGGTTGGGGAAAGCCTATTATCAATCAGTTGAGTTTTTACTTAGACTTGTGATTCATGCTTCTAATCTCAAATAGGTCTCACCTCTCGGTAGTTAAGCCACATTAATCATATTTATATGAAGCATGTTTTAGATTAGTTGAACATAAGGTTATTCGTATCTCTAAGAACACTTCTTAGTTAGCTTAATGAGTTCCACAATTACTTACTCTCTCAAGTAGTTTACTATTTCTTGTTAAATTGATTTGTTAACTATTTCTACTTAAATCAATTTGTCAGATGAATTTAAGAAAGGTAATAAAAATACATCAAGGCTAAAAGAACCATAGACTAAGCTTGGATCCTTAAGATTGATGATTGGCGCCGTTACCGGGGATCTTGACAACTAATTTTGTCAATTGATTGAATTCTTGAAAAAAAATTAAAAAAAAATTGTGTAGATTAATCTTTCCTTTGGTGTGTGGCCCACTCCTCTAGAGGTTTCGTGCTTAACTTTTTTGTAGATATTGCTCAAGTGGAAAGGTGAATCCGAAGGGAAAGACAAAAAGAGATCTTAGAAGAGCATGAAGCTAATTTAGAGGGAAATTTTGAGAACTTAGAGGAAGAGCAAGAATTACAAGAAGTAAACATGGGTGAAGCACAAGAAAGAATGTTGAGAGAGCTTTCTGAGCTGGATATGACTCAATGCGTGCAACTGAACACAACCCATCGAATTGGAAAGAGGTAAGCGAATTAAAAACTCAAATTTGTAACTTGACTTCTTTTGTGACTCAGTTTGTTCAAGAATGATGCACGATTTCTGCAAGTGCACGGGTCAAGTTATAATAAAAAACGATTAAGTCCGAGTATCGTTCCACTAAGGACTTTGGTACGGTTTAGTTACTAAGCTATTCAAGAATCAAATCAACTTTATTCAAATGATCAAATTCAAGTTTTGTTTTGGTTTGGAAAATCAAGTAAGGAAAGTAAAAGCAAGTGAAAATCAAGAGATCAAAGCGTTCTAGGACTTACAAATATAGAAAAAATTTACAATCTATCAGTAATAGACCGCGATAGAATTCTATCGCGGTCTATCACTGATAGACAGTGAAATTTTTCTATATTTGTAAATAGTTTGATATTTTTTCTGTTTATAGTAATTTCTCAATCTTTTATCCTGTTTAATTTAAATTGAATTATCTTCTCAAAATAATCCAATTAAGTCTTAAAAATTCAAAATAACACCCAAATAATTTAAGATAATTAAATAAAAATTACCTAAAATTTTGGGTTGTCACATGATGAATGTTGATGAAGATCGTGAAGAAATAATAACTCCTTCCATTGATTTAAATCTTGATGATGTGATAGCTCTTGAAAAGAGCTATTTTTATATCTTCAATATGAAGGATAAATGAGCATGCATCAAAATTTAATTTGATCAATTTTCACTCTAAGATGCTCAAATTTGAGGATTAAACATGCAAATAAAAAAGGGAAAGCCATGGTTTCAAGAACACTTACCCTTGATGCTCCAAATTCTCCTTCAATTCTTGATGAAATTCAACACTAAATAGTTGTAGACCACCACAAGAGTCTTCTCTACTATTCTCTAGGCTTAGATTAGAAGGTGAAATCCAAATTTGTGGTGAATTTTAGAAGGAATGAAGGAAATAGATGAAGAAGAGCAATGGATGTAATTTTGCAAAATTAACCTTTAATTTTACAAAGCCCTCACCCAAATTAAGCCAAAATCATCCTTATTTATTAAGGATCAACATGAAATCTAATTGCATTTCAAATTGACAACACAAACTTGCAATTTTTTAATTAAATATAATATTATTTTAATATTAAATAATAAAATAATATTATTTTTCCCACTTATTCAATTTTTCCAAAAAACTGATATGAATCCCTATTCATATAATTAATATTTAAATCATATTTAAATATCATAATTAACTCTGTTTGTCCATTTAATTCATAATTAAACGTCGATATATCGTATATATCTGACTTTCATTTCTTAAGCTAAGATTGAAGGGTTCAATCTTATTCACCACACTATCTAAGATTTTAGTTCATTAATGAGCTAGTAGAAGGACCTAATGGACCTAAAGATCATGAGCTCCAACGATCCGAGATTAACCGGTCAAACTCTTTAACCTAGTTAACCAACATTCGTTAACTAACGGGACACTCCACTAAAGCCCGCAGCTGCACTCTCCTCACTGTAGATATATTTCTGTCCACTTGATATAACCATAATAAGTAAGTCGATCTTTCACAGGTTGTCCGTAATCACAACTAGGTCAAAAATACCGTTTTACCCATATGATTACATCTTATTCCTTAAGTCCCACGGATCCTCTAATGAACAATTAGTTTGTGATCCTATCACTAAACCGAGTCCCTCTCGGGCCAATGAGAGGATGGGGCCCCTTATTCAAGACCCGAAATCAGTACTTAAGGAAACAACCTATCTACTAACCCTAAGTCGGGTAGGAGTGAATTTCTTCTCACAAAACTATGTCTCCAGCTATCTACTCGGTCTTACCCCTGAAATGGGAGGCTTATTGAGTCGGCGCACTCGAGCCACTCTCACCCATGCAGATCTAAGGATAATCCCGAACAAACAAGAGTTCATAGTTAGCTCAAGATTAAGATCGAGTTACCTAGGTCATTTAGTTAAAATAGTCAGTATTTAACAGTAAATGGCGTTATAAAGTAATGGTGACTATTTCATGGTCCGGTCTTATGCAAACTCATTGCATAGAATGCCCCCACTCACATGTCTCCATATGAATGATTTGAGATCACATCATTTGGATCAAATACAAAGTGGGCCGCATTCAATAGTGTCTCCAAGATAAGGTACCCAACCTTATCCTTATACTGTAGACCGTTTTGGCTAGTTACTCGAACTTGATCCATTTTTATGTTATTATACATAGTTCAAGTTTTCATACTAAAGCCATGAGTTCTTAGTTTATTGGATTTAGAGTTATATTAACAACAATTCACTTTATTCAATAACAAGTTTATTGAATAGAATCGATAACAACTTTATTGATAAATAGGATACACGTTAATATTTACAAACTACGAGTTTTAGGACATAAAACCCAACAAACTCCCACTTGGACTAAAACTCCTAGTGGGGTGTATACATAATATTGAGTTTACAGAGAAAATAGAAATACAATATACTAGGGCATGAGATACCCATGTCTTTCTCTCACTTGCCCTAAATTATACAACTCAAAGTCCTAGACATACTAAGTGACCCTCAAACACTTTAGCCGTGAGGGCCTTTAGAAACAGATCAACAATGTTATCTTCTGACGGTATCTGCTTGACGATAACGTCTCCTCTTTGTACTCTCTCTCTAATGAGATGGTACTTGCGCTCAATGTGTTTCCTGTGCTTATGGCTTCTAGGTTCTTTTGAATTTGCAACTGCGCTACTGTTATCATAATATAGAGTAACCGACAGAAGCATATTTGGAACTACTTCCAAATCGGTCAAGAACTTCCTAAGCCATATTGCTTCTTTGGCTGCTTCGCATGCAGCGACATATTCAGCTTCCATGGTGGAGTCAACAATACAACCTTACTTGATACTCCTCCAAACTATGGCTCCTCCATTTAGAGTAAACACTGATCCTGATGTAGATTTCCTGGAAGTATATCGGTCTGAAAATCAAAGTCCGTGTATCCTGTAAGAATCAAATCCTTATTGCCATACACGAGCACATAGTCCCTTGTTGTCCTAAGATACTTGAGGATATTTTTAACGACAGTCCAATGATCATATCTAGGATTTGACATAAATCTATTGACAATTCCTACTGCATGGCACATGTCAGGTCGTGTACACAACATAGCATACATCAAACTCCCAACAGCAGAAGCATAAGGAATGCGTCTCATATTCTCAATCTCTTGAGGCGTCTTAGGACACTGTTCCTTAAACAAATGAATTTCATGTCTGAATGGTAATAGACCTCTTTTGGAATTCTGCATTTTATATCTAGACAATATTTTGTCAATATATGATGCTTGAGACATGGCTAACGTTTTGTTCTTGCGATTCCAAACTATTTGGATTCCAAGAATAAACTGAGCCTCTCCTAGATCTTTCATTTGGAATTGGGTCGATAGCCATTGTTTTATGTCAGTTAGGAATCCTACGTCATTCCTGATAAGAAGGATATCATCTACATATAATACTAAGAAAGCTACAGTAGAGTTGATTACCTTTTTGTATACACAAGGTTCATCAATGTTCTGTTCAAAACCATAAGATTTGACCGCAACATCAAACCTCATATTCCAGGAGCGAGATGCTTGTTTCAATCCATAAATGGATCGTTTAAGCTTACAAACTTTTTGCTTTTGACCCTGTTCTATGAACCCCTCTGGTTGAGTCATATAGATACTTTCCTTAAGATAGCCATTCAGAAAAGCTGTCTTGACATCCATTTGCCAAATTTCATAATCATAAAAGTGGCAATGGAAAAAAGTTTTCTAATCGACTTTATCATAGCAACAGGAGAGAAGGTTTCTTCATAGTCCACCCCCTTGACCTGGGTATAACCCTTTGCCACGAGTCGAGCCTTAAAAGTCTGTACTTTATCGACATGATCTCTTTTCCTTTTGTTGATCCATTTACAACCAATAGGTCTTACCTCACTTGGTTGATCTACAAGTTTCCAGACTGAATTGTAGTACATAAACTCCATTTCGAGGTCCACGGCTTTGATCCACTGATCAAGATCTACATCAACCATTACCTGCTTATAGCTCAATGGATCCTCTTGCCCATCATTAGGTATGACGAGTTGAATTTCAGTTAAACCCATGTAACGGTCAGGCTGATGAACAACCTTCCCACTACGTCGAGGCTCTCTCAACTCTTGAAAAGGATGAGACTGACCAGACGAGTTAATTCTATCAACAACTCTTGTTGAAGGACCAACTTGATCAACAACTCTTGTTGAATTATCTGTAGTTTCTTCGGAAATCTCTTTTAATACTAGGTTGCTGCGTAGTTGATGATCTCTTATGTGGTCTTCCTCTAGAAAAGTAGTGTTTGTCGATACAAGCACTTTATCATCTTGAGGATCATAAAACAAACCACCTTTCGTTTCTTTGGAATATCCTACAAAAAGGCACAATTTTGAACGACGTTTCAATTTCTTAGGATTCTGCACCAACACGTGTGTCGGGCATCCCTAGATTCTGAAGTGACGTAAACTACATTTACGTCCTCTCCATATCATAGGGTGTTTCAGAAACACTTTTAGAGGGAACGTTGTTCAAAATATATACCATAGTCTCTACTGCATATCTCCAAAACGAATTGGGCAACTGAGCGTAGCTCATCATCGATCGAACCATATCTAATAGGGTTCTATTTCTCCTTTCAGATACACCGTTCTGCTGAGGTGTGCCAGGTGCAGAGAGTTGTGACTAAATTTCATGTTCTATCATATAGTCTTGGAATTTCAGATCTATATACTCTCCACCTCGATCTGATCGAAGTGTCTTAATGGTTTTACCTAAGAGGTTCTCAACCTCAGACTTATACTCTTTGAACTTTTCTAGAGTTTCAGACTTATGATGTATTAGATAAATGTAACCATACCTTGAATAATCATCAATAAAATTAATGAAATATTCATATCCTCCACGTGTCTTGACATTCATTAGACCACAAAGATCCGAGTGCACGAGTTCTAAGGGTTCTTTGGCTCTAAGTCCTTTTTTCAGAAAAAGATCTTTTAGTCATTTTACCTTCAAGACATGATTCACATGGTGGTAAAGAGTTGTCTTCTTACTGACTTAGGAGTCCACTCTTAACCAATTTCCCATTCCTATTGAAATTTATGTGACCAAGTCTTAAGTGCCAAAGATAGGTATTTTAAGAAACTCGTTTCCTTTTATTTTGAGTTTCAGCTGTTTTGAACATTTCAGTATTATAAACAGCTTTAACTTTGGTCGGTTTTCACTTGTATAAGTTGTTTTCTAAGTTTGCAGAACATATTGGAATACCTCTTTTTCTAATGAACGCTTCATTAATATCAAAAGTAACTTTGTACATATGTTCTAATAAACAGAAGATAAATATTAAGTTCCTACTACAATTAGGAACATAAAGAACATTTTTCTAACAAAACAAATCTATCTCTGAAAAACAACTTCATATCTCCCACTGCCTTAGTCGAGATAAGCTCCCCTGATCCAACCCTGAGAGTAATCTCGCCATCTTGAAGCTGTCTCCAGGAACTAATTTCCTGAAAATAAGAACATATATGATTAGTGGCCCCTGAATCCAGTATCCAGGTTAAGTTGTCACTTTTCACTAAACATGTTTCGATAACCAGTAAATCATATTTACCTTGTCTCTCTTTTTCAGCTTTCTTTTTGGCTAGGTATATGGACAATTTCTCTTCCAACGTCCGTCTTGGTTGCAGTGGAAACACTTTCCTTTTGCTGCAACTTGGACCTTTCCCTTGCCTTTTCTCTTAGCAGGAGCTTTTCCTTTCCCTTTTCCCTTTTTCTTCATCTGAGATTTAGAACGGCCAGGTTTAGTTCTTGAGGACGATCCCCTATGGAACTTTCTAGCGGTAGTAGCAACATTTGCTTCTACTGCAGTACCCTTATTCTTTAATAAGGATTGATAAACCTGAAGCTCATTAAGAAGATAAGTCAGAGTATATTCAATCTTATTCATCATGGCGTTAGTTTGAAATTGTAGGAAACTCTTCGGAAGAGATTCCATGATGAATGAGACTTGACTCTTCTCATTAATGACAACACTATTTACTTCTGCTACATTGAAATGGACCATCATGTTCAAAACATGTTCTCTCACAGAGGATCCTTCTTTCATACGGTAATTGTAAACATACTTCAAAGCATCGTGCATGAGAGATGAGGACGATTGTCCAAACATCTCATGTAGTGAGTCCATGATTTCCCTAGCGGTAACCATGTTCTCATGCTTTTTGGACAATATATCAGATATACCGGCCAATATGTATGCCCAGGCCTTCTCGTTTGCCCTGGTCCATCTGTCATAGGCTTCCCGAACATTTTGGTTAGCCGTTGAGCCGGGAACTAGAAGACAATCCTCCGTTAAAACAAACCGAAGATCTTCTATCACTAGTATCGTATTCATGTTGGATTTCCATATAGCGTAATTATCACCGTTTAATTTATCAGAGGCTAATAGTTAGATTATAGCGCTTGTCATTTCTGAAATAATAAATAGATTCTATTTAGTGAATTGATTAACTCTTTTTAAACCAATCAAGTGTTAGCAAATTTCTAATAATCTACCCATCATTATTAAATTTGCAACGATACTTTAGTGAGTCAGAACAACTGCTACCGAGGGGCACAATTATTCCTTCACTAAACCAAACTATTTGATTAAATACTAATACCAGAATAACTCTTATTCCTATAGTATTTAATTATCGTTTATTTGGTCAAGAATTTACTAACCCTTAGTAAATCTCGTAAGTGTAGACCCTCCATTTTCAGATTTAATAGATCAAAATCAAACATGCTCTCGAGGAAAAGACAAATGCTTGAAAATGAACCTAAGAAACTCTATCCATTGGAGTTCACGATGTTTCGAATCCCATGTTACAAACCCTCCGACTAGATAAGCGCCTATTATTACGCTAAGCAGGTACAACATAGGAATCTCACGTTGTGACCTAATGAAAGAGACCATAGGACGTGTTGACATACACCCTTCACTCACTTACTATGAACTACTTCCCCTATTCACCTTGTTATTGAATCATGCAGATACTTTCTGAATGGAGTAGTCACGGTAAAAGAGACACGATGCCCTGCATGAATCTCACGTTGTGAACTCTTAGGGACGTGAGAGCTAAAAACGATATATCGTATATACCGTTACTCTCCCACTAAAGTGTTCTATTATATTTGGGTATACATTCACTCAGGTATATTTCGGCTAATAAAACATAAACTAAGTCTACGTAAATAATCCGAGCATAACGTTTATACTGGATTTTAACCTACGATGTCTAAGTGATTAAATCGTTTTAACTCACCTTACGTCGCTCTCGCATGCTCATAAAATCGGGTTAACTCAACTCAGACGTCAACTCGATCTCCAGGTAGGAGGTGTTCCGTAAACTGTCAACTTAAATACCTCCAGCCTTAGACCGAATTTTGTCGGGTGAGTTTTGTAAACACAATTTTACAGGATATCGACCTAATTTTAACTATTAAAAGAAAATGTTGATTTGAGTTGCACCGATTTACCCTAGGTGAGCATGAAATTATCTTTGTTATAGATTTTAAAATTCTATTTATTTTATAACAATTAAAAAATAAACAATTAAAAAAACCATAACATTCATATACATTTCATCAATTAATATAACTAATTATATTAAAACTCAGGAAATTAAATTAATCATGCTTACTATATATTATAACTATTATAGCATACATATAATGCATGAAACATGCTTATCCTATAGTGGGGATTTAAATCTATATGGCATACTTTATGCACAAATAAATTTAAATTAATTAAACATACATTCACAATGCATAAATAATTCAAATGCACTAAATTGGACCGAATTTGGCATTTTTGGCAAGAAAATACTAAATTATTACAATAGTAATTTAAAAAACTGCTCGAACCACTCCCGAACACTTTGAATCAGCTCGAACCGCTTGAATACTACTCGAAAACGGGCTGAACTGCCTGAAAAAGCCTTGAACCGGTCAAAGTTTGACCGGTCAACTTCATCTCCTCCAATTTGGAAGTCAACGCACGAGAGGGCTGAACCAGATGGAGAAAAAAAACACAGCAGCTCTCTGTTTTTGGCCAGCTTGTACACTTCTCGATTTTCTTTAAAATTCAGCCAAATTACAATTCGATAAATCCCAAAAAAATTATAAACTCTTTCCAACTCAATAATGAGCATAATGCCTAGATTAATTATAATAATTGGCCACGAATTGAAGGGTAAAAAAATGTCAAAACTAGAAAAACCAATTTAGCTCCCATAAACATTAATCTCATGAATTAAGCCCCACCAATGCAAATTGAGTGAAATTAATTAGCTTTGATACCATTTGAAGGATAAATGAGCATACAACAGAATTTAATTTGATCAGTTATCGCTCTAAAATGCTCAAATTTGAGAATTAAATATGCAATTAAAAAGGAAAAACCAAGTTTTAAGAACACTTACCCTTAAAGCTCCAAATTCTCCTTCAATTCTTGATGAAAAACAACACAACTTGGTTGTAGACCACCATAAGAGTCTTCTCTACTATTTTCTAGACTTAGATTGGAAGGTGGGATCCAAATTTGTGGTGAATTTTAGAAGGAATGAAGGAAATAGATGAAGAAGAGTAATGGATGTAATTTTGCGAAATTAACCTTTAATTTTACAAAACTCTCAATCCAAATTAAGCCAAAATCATCCTTATTTATTAAGGATCAACATACAATCTAATTGTATCTCAAATTGACAACACAAACTTGCAATTTGTTGGCTAATTGTGAGAGTTACAACTAAGCTTATTGCTTAGTTAGTGAAAAAATCCGATCTTCAAAAAAATAATTTTAAATTCAATTTTTTAATTAATTTCTAAATTTGAATTTAAAATCAATTTGAATTTGATTTTTTAAAAATAATTAATTAAATAAAAATAATTTAATATTTAATTAATTAAATATAGTAATATTATTTTTTCCACTTTTTTATTTTTTAAAAAAACCGATATGAATTCCTATTCATATAATTAATATTTAAATCATATTTAAATATCATAATTAACTCTGTTTGTCCGTTTAATTCATAATTAAACGCCGATATATCGTATATATCTGACTTTCATTTCTTAAGCCAAGATTGAACGGTTCAATCTTATTCACCACACTATCTAAGATTTTAGTCCCCTCTAATGGACCTAAAGATCATGAGCTCCAACGATCCGAGATTAACCGGTCAAACTCTTTAACCTAGTTAACCAACATTCGTTAACTAACGGGACACTCCACTAAAGCCCGCAGCTACATTCTCCTCACTGTAGATATATTTCTGTCCACTTGATATAACCATAATAAGTAAGTCGATCTTTCATAGGTTGTCCGTAATTACAACTAGGTCAAAAATACCGTTTTACCCATATGATTACATCTTATTCCTTAAGTCCCACGGATCCTCTAATGAACAATTAGTTTGTGATCCTATCACTAAACGAGTCCTTCTCGGGCCAATGAGAGGGTGGGGCCCCTTGTTCAAGACCCGGATCAGTACTTAAGGGAACAACCTATCTACTAATCCTAAGTCGAGTAGGAGCGAATTCCTTCTCGTAAAACTATGTCCCCAGCTATCTACTCGGTCCTACCCCTGAAATGGGAGGCTTATTGAGTTGGCGCACTTCGACCACTCTCACCCATGCAGATCTAAGGATAATCCCGAATAAACAGGGGTTCATAGTTAGCTCAGGATTAAGATCGAGTTACCTAAGTCATCTAGTTGAAATAGTCAGTATTTAACAGTAAACGGCGTTATAAAGTAATAGTGACTATTTCGTGGTCCGTTCTTATACAAACTCATTGCATAGAATGCCCCCACTCACATGTCTCCACATGAATGATTTAGGATCACATCATTTGTATCAAATACAAAGTGGGCCACATTTAATAGTGTGGCCAAGATAAGGTACCCAGTCTTATCCTTATACTGTAGACCGTTTTGGCTAGTTACTCGAACTTGATCCATTTTTATGTCATTACATAAAGTTCAAGTTTTCATACTAAAGCCATGGGTTCTTAGTTTATTGGATTTAGAGTTATATTACCAACAATTCACTTTATTTAATAACAAGTTTATTGAATAGCATCAATAACAACTTTATTGATAAATAGGATACACGTTAATATTTATAAATTACGAGTTTTAGGACATAAAACCCAACACAATCTAGCTTACTTGTTATATTTTATATGATTAAATGTCTATTTTTGTAAGAATTTGAGCAATTCATGAATTTTGGAGTGTTACGGGCCATTCGGGGTTGATTTGGAGCTATCAAAAGTGAAATTAGGCCCCTGGATCTTTAAGGATGCAAAATGACCAAAATACCCCTAAAGCCAGCGTCGTTGTGCTCTAGGGAGCGCAACGTTACGCTCCAAGGTAGAAGCACATGCGCATCAGACAGTGTAGCTACGTTGCGGTTGGAAAAGCTAGCGTCGTTAAGCTCTCTCGCAATTTCTATATATATTTCTCTTCTCTTTTAGGGTAAAAGGATGGTGGATTGGATGGAGGTTCAGGAATTCTTCAAATTTCTTCTTCTCCCTCTACTTTTCTGCTATCTTGAGGTTAGATTTTAGTTTCTTTTGGATTGTAGCTCATGGATTGGAACTCTCCTCTTCGGTTTGTCTATGGCTCGATGAGGTAACTTTTTGTTTAGTTTTGGGAGCAAAACCTATGTATATTTCTTGAGAATTCTGTGATTTTGCTAAATATATTTTGATTTCATGTCTTCCTTGAATCTTGTTTGATTTAGATGTATGTTTTTGGATGGATTGACGACCCTCCTCTTGAATGTAAGTCTTTGCTAATCGATTAAGCTTGTGTGTTTCTCTTATGTTCACCTAGCCTAATCACTAAGTAGCAAGGATGAAAAAATCGCGATATTTTGCTAAAATATTGCCGAAATATCATCAAAATTGAGGTACTGATAGAGAAATCAAGGGATAACATCCTTTTTACCAAAAATTGGTGAAATATCGGCGATATTTTGATTTTTCGCCGATGTTTTGCTTTTTTTCAATTTTTTTCGTGTTTATACATGATATATATTACACGTTTCCTACAAATTTTAGTTGAGTGCAGTGGCCATGTTGGTATTTCATTGCACTAGAAACTATGAGCGCGTGGGTTTGAATCCATTTTTTTCTTAAATTTCTCGGTACTTTTCCTTTCTCATGTTCTAACCCTTTTTATTAATTATTATATAATTTTTAGTTTATTTTTTTATAATTTATATAATTATTATTATTCACAACCATCATCTCCTCCCTTATCTATTTTTTTAATTCTCTAACTATATATATATTTTTTGTTTTTCATATTGTATAATTTATATTTTGTTATTATTTGGTTTATGTTTTTAGTCGATAATCTCCCTCTCTCTACTTTTTGTCTGTTTTTTTTTCAACTTTTTTGTATTAAAAATTGATTTTAATTTTATAATATATTCAAAATACACAGTTTTTGAATCTTACAACTTCTAATATTTTTTTTTATGGAATATGGTTTGATCCTTGGTATCCTTCTATTGGTAACATTAGGGTCAAACAATGATTGAAAAATCGCGATATCTCGTCGATATATCACCAAAATGGAAGTTCCGATAGAGATAACGGGGGTGAACATCTTTTTTCATATTAGGGTTGAACAATGATTGAAAAATCGCGATATCTCGTCGTTATATCGACGATATATCGCCAAAATGGAAATTCCGATAGAGATAACGGGGGTGAACATCTTTTTTCATGAAAAATCGAGAAAAATCGACGTTATCGGCGATATATCGTTTTGTGGATTTTATCTTTATCGAAATTGGCAGATGTGGATATATCACGCTGTTCGTACGAGGTTTCCTGAGAAACGTGTTTTGTGGAGTTGAACTTGTGTTTATGTAGATTTGATGCGGATGTGGTTCGATCTCTAGTACTTGATCCTCTGATTCTCTCTCAACTGTACGCGTGCGCTTGATGTAGGGAAGCGGAGCGCGTGGATGTATGTGAAGTAGAGCGCATGGATGTATGTGAAGTTTGGGTCTTAGAGGAATGTATGTGTTCCAAGCAACTTCACGTGTGATTCAGTTTCAGGAGTTAGGAGTCTTCTATAGGGAGAATTCTCTCTAGGCTCTCTGAGTATAAAATTTCTGAACCTTGCAAATGAAGAGAACTTCTCTATTTATAGAGTTCTTAGGTGAGCTTTATGGGCTTGGGTTTGATTGGTCCATGAACCTGGCCCATTGGGCCCAACTAATTGGATTTGGGCCTTTGGGCCATTTGGGCCAAATTAAGTCTATTTTTGGACTTAATTAAATTTTAGCCCAAACATTAATAATTAATTGAACAAAAAAAATAATTAATTTGATCCAATGATAGGACGGAAATACGTGGCACCATCGAGATTACCAATTTTCGTCTTCAATTTCAATTTAGGACACATGTAACATTTAGTTAGTCCCAAATTTAATTATTTTATAATTTCGCCATTAATTTGGTAAATGACGTGGCAACTTGTGATTGGTCCAAAATTTCTCCTTCAACAAATGCCCCTTTTCGAGATTTATGCACGTATATGGTGGGTGGATCTCGAAAAAGATGAAGTTGAGTCCAAATGCAAGTTGTATATGTTCTTGAATTTGACCATATTTGGTATGTCAATGAAACTATGAATTTAGTACATGAGTTTGATTAAAACTTGATATAAAATTTGGAATATGGCCAAATTTAATTTGGGATAACTTCGAAGTTTGATTTGAATTTGAGATAAAATTTGGAATATGGCCAAATTTTATTTTGGGATAAATTTGAGATATTATCCGCAATTTAAATTTGATAAAAGACTAAGCTTGAATCATTTGAATTTAATATAAAATTTGGATTATGGCCAAATTTAATTTGGGATAACTTTGAAGTTTGATTTGAATTTGAGATAAAATTTGGAATATGGCCAAATTTTATTTTGGGATAAATTTGAGATATTATCCGCTATTTAAATTTGATAAAGGACTAAGCTTGAGTTGTATGAATTTAATATAAAATTTGGAATATGGCCAAATTTTAAATTGAGATCAATTTAAGATCCAATCTATAAGATCTGCATATTTGAATTTGGGATAAAATTTGGAATATGGCCAAATTTCAATTTGAGAAATTTAAATATATATATATATATATATATATATATATATATATATATATATATATATATATATTATCAAGTGACCTAATGAGGTCAAGTGGGAGAAAAATCTACCAAAATAATAGAGAAGATAAATAGAACTTCGGATTTTCAGCGACAACGCCTGAAAAATTGTCGTTTGCCGAAGTTTCAACCGTCGGATCGTATTGAAACTTTATCAGCTTGTGCGAGACACATAGGGTCACACTCTGAATGGTTAGATCTTTGTTTTGAGCTCTACTTTGTCCATAATCTCTGTTTCACAGCACATGTAAAACTGGAAAATGTTTTTAGCGACATCTCCCGGATAATTATCGTTTGCCAGAATTTCAACCGTCGGATCGTATTAAAATTTTATACGTCTGTTTGAGCCACATAGGGACACATTCTGGACGGTTAATTTTGAGCTCTAGTTTGTCCATAATTGTTGTTATACAGAACATGTAAAACTGAGAATTCTTTTCAGCGACAGCTTCTGGGAAATTGTCGTTTTCCGGCGTTTTCACCATCGGTCGTATTAAATTTTATACGTCTATTCGAGCCACATAGGGACACATTCTGGACGGTTAGATCTTTGTTTTGAGCTCTAGTTTGTCCATAATCGCTGTACATAACATGTAAAACTGAAACTTTTTTTTTTCAGGTTTTTTTCTTCTTTTGGGAATTAAATTTTCAACCACTAAACAAGGTAACGTCCAAGGTAACTGTATTATTTTTTCTTAGAATATACTTTTTTTGTTTGTTTGATTCGATGCAGGTATGTTGAGCATATTGGGGCAAAAGTTGACTCTATGCAACACGCAACTGTAGACCTACCGCCAACGCGCCTTCGCTCTACAACGGCGAACAACAGTTGGCCTAACAGCGGATAGGAGTTGGCCTACCGCCAATGCACAGGCTCTGTAACGGCAAACAGAAGTTGGCCTACGACCAACGCGCCCGCGCGCTACAACCGCGAACAGATGTTGGCCTACAGCCAACGCGCCTTTGCTCTGCAACGACGAACAGCAGTTGGCCTATCGCCAACGCGCCTTCGCTCTGCAACGGCGAACAACTAATGGCCTAACAACGGATAGGAGTTGGCCTACCGTCAACGCACGCGCTCTGTAACGGAGAACATAAGTTGGCCTACCACCAACGCGCCCGCGCGCTGCAACGGCGAACAGATGTTGGCCTACCGCCAACGCGCCTTCACTCTACAACGGCGAACAGCAGTTGGTCTACCGCCAACGCGCCTTTGCTCTGCAACGACGAACAGTTGTTGGCCTACCGCCAACGTGCCTTCGCTCTGCAACGGCAAACAGCAGTTGGCCTACCGCCAACGCGCCTTCGCACTGCAATGGCGAACAGGAGTTGGCCTACCGCCAACGCACGCGCTCTATAACGATGAACAGAAGTTGGCCTACTGCCAACGCGCCCGCGCGCTGCAACGGCGAACAGATAATGACCTACCGCCAACGCGCCTTCGCTCTGCAATGACGAACAGCAGTTGGCCTATCGCCAACGCACCCGCGCTCTGCAAGGGCGAAAAGCAGTTGACCTACCGCTAACACGCCTTCGCTCTGCAACGGCGAACAACAGTTGACCTACCGCCAACGCTCCTTTGCTCTGCGATGGCGAACAGCAGTTGGCCTACCGCCAATGCACCCGCGCTCTGCAACGGCGAAGAGCAGTTGACCTACCGCCAACGCGCCTTCGCTCTGCAACGGCGAATAGCAGTTGGCCTAAACGGCGAACAGGTGTTGGCCTACCGCCAATGCGCCTGCGCACTGCAATGGCGAACAGGAATTGGCTTACTGCCAACGCGCCTGCGCACTGCAACGGCGAACAGGAGTTGGCCTACCGCTAATGCGCCTGCGGGCTGCAACGGGGAACAGATGTTGGCCTACCGCCAACGCGCCTGCGCGCTGCAACGACGAACAGATGTTGGCCTACCGCCAACGCTCCCGCGCTCCTTACCAAGTTAGGGTGCGGCATACTAGTCCATCCTTTGTTAACGCATCCCGCTCCCTGAAAGATGAGCCTCAGTCTGATGTATTTCCTTAAAAAATGTTAATGCGTCGTGTGCTCGCATGTCAGACGTCAATGCGTCCTGCAGAGCTTGCCAGACACCAACGCGTCTTAGAAGATGGAGATGCGGCAGCGATATCATCGAACTTAAGACAAAAGTGAAATTGCTATATAGTTGTCGAATTTGGAGATGAGGAGTAGAATTGCACCAATATTTTGGAGGAGAAGCAGAGTTTCACCAACATTTTTTGGAGGAGGAGCGAAGCTGCATCCATATTTGGAGATGGAGCCAAGCTGCACCAGCACTTGGAAATGGAGAGGAGCTGCACCAACATTTTTGGAGGAGTTGCGAAGCTGCACCAGTATTTGGAGATGAAGCAGAGCTGCACCAACATATTTTGGGAGGAGGAGCGAAACTACGTCAAAGTATTTGGAGATGAAGCCAAGCTGCACCAACATTTGTTTGGGAGGAAGAGCGAAGCTGCATCCATATTTGGAGATGGAGCAAAGCTGCACCAGCACTTGGAGATGGAGAGGAGCTGCACCAACATTTTTGGAGGAGGAGCGAAGCTGCACCAGTATTTGGAGATGAAGCAGAGCTGCACCAACATTTTTGGAGGAGGAGCGAAGCTGCACCAGTATTTGGAGATGAAGTAGAGCTGCACCAACATTTTTTTTGGGAGGAGGAGTGAAGCTGCACCAGTATTTGGAGATGGAGCAAAGTTGCACCAGCACTTGGAGATGGAGAGGAGCTGCACCAACATTTTTTTTTGGAGGAGCAAAGCTGATCTTTCAGATTGAGCAGAGCCCGGCAAATCGAACTTAATCTCACAAATAAAGCAGAGTCAAGCAGACCGGACCTGATTTCGCAAATGAGGTGGAGCAAGGCATACATCTTCACCCTTAGCGATGCACTCCTTTGATTTGTTGCATTGCCCCCAGTAAGGTATCTTCAACTTTTTTTCATGACGTGACTGAACTTAAAGTTTCCTTCAAGCTGCCTACGTACCCTTTATAATGTATAGAGATCAAGTCATAACGTAGTTCAAAAGAAATTTTTTTTTATGTGACTGAACTTAAAGTTTCCTTCAAGCTGCCCACGTACTCTTTATAATTTATAGGGATCAAGTCATAACATAGTTCAAACAATTTTTTTTGTTGTCATTCACCTTTTAAGCTCATGCAGGCCAGGAGCATCGTGCAGTTTAGGCTCTTGCGATAAGGAGCAAATAATTATTATTTAATGGGTCAATACCCTTGCTTGATTGCGAGATGCTGGACTGCTATTTTTGGATCAAGTCCTGGCATCTCTTTGTATGACCAAGTAAAGATGTCCCTGTATTCGGCGAGAAGGCTCATATATTGCCCCTCCTCCTCACTTGAGAGAGACGTGCTAATGAAAGTTGGGCGCGGTTCCTCTACTGTACTAAGGTTCACTTCTTTGAGTTCATCTACTGTGGAATGACCACCATCTTCAAGCGTGAGTGGGGTGTCCTCCACATTTTCTTCAGACATGTCGCTCTCCAACTCTTCGATGACGGTGATATGATGACATGAAGTTTCACCTTCTTCCTGTTCTAAGCTTTCACTTTCGAAGGCTTGGTAAAAACAATGTCACGTCTTTTTACCTTTAAAGAGCCTTCACTTGTATTGAGGGTGATGAAAATTTTCCTTTTCATTCGTGAAGGAACAGCACTACGAATTTCTCCTTCACCCCTTGGCTCGAAGGATAGCTTCTCATTTGAATTATTATTGACATCCTTCTGCTTAATGCAACGCCAAATTGATGCGCGAGATTTTCCTCCACTCTTCTTTGTAGGTATACTAGAAGCATCACCGCTAATCTCTTCTTTTTCTTTTGGCTCGAAAGACGACCTTTTGCTAGAATGATTCTCGACACCTTCACGCTTAAGGCGGTTGAAAATTGACACGCGAGGTGCTTCCTCATTTTTCTTTGTAAGCACACTTAATCTTTCAAAGGTCGAGAGTCGAGTCGTCACTGGGGAATGATGAATGTCTTCTTCCTCCCCAGAAGGCATGACAAGCCTTTGAAAGGCAGAGCGTCGGTCGAGGTTAGCCGTTGGGCGCTGGCTTTCTTCTTCTGTTTCCTTCATACTTAGCCTTTCAAAGACTAAGGAACGTGCGACAGGCGGTCGAATGCGGTCGAAGACAGAGATTCTTTGACCATTGTTTTCCCCTTCTTTAGAGTTATCAACCTCTTTTATCGTTATGTGATTGCTGTCAGCCACTTTTGCCTTTCCCTTTCTAGTTATGCGAACCGACTCAGGAGACTTATATCCAAGTCCTTTCCTTGAGGCAGGTATGGCATATCCGTCCTGCAAAAGCTTCTTCTAGGAAGGAGAAAGTTCAGGCTGCTCATAAATTTGCAGGCTCTTGAACTCAGTGTGAGTTGTAAAGTCATAGCCTGCTTTCGCCAGCAGCTTATAAGCCTTTGGGTCGAACCCATCTTTTGTTCGTCTTTCAGGCAAATTCACCTTCGTCAGGTCCATTTTTGGTTTGTGAATTTCTTGTTTTGTTATTTTTGTAAGAGGTGTAACAAAACTTTCTTTTAAGATCTCCACATCATCGACCTTCAAGCCCCTCGAGCATTATGTGAATGGTGACTCGCCTTTCTTACGTCTCGACAAAGGAACATAACGCAAGATTGGAGGACTTGGAGCTTTCTCATCTTCCAACGTTTCAGTCTTCGTAGAGTTAGTAGATGCCTTACTCTTTCAAGAGTCAGAAGTACTCGCCCTTTCACCTTGTTCTTTTGCTGCATCTATTTGTGGCTTGGACTGAGACTTATCCTCTCCTTTTATTAGAGGAATCTCCGCGGGCATAACTTCACCGACATTATCGGTCTTTAAGTAGAACTTTGCGTCTGCAAAGTGGGACTCAGCTTCTGAGAATGGGTTGGAATCTGCTTCAACCTTCTTAATGCCATCTTGATAGAACTTGAAGCATTGATGGAGTTAGAAGTTATCACTCCATTTCCATGAATCCAAGGATGCCCCAGCAACAGCTTATAAATGGTCTTCGAATCTATGACGTGGAACAATGTGTTGGTCTTTAGGTCGCCGATATTGAGTTCCAGGCGAATCATGTCAATTGCTCGTTGACCGCCTTGATTGAAGCCTTGGATCACCAACTTGCTATTCGTCAGTTCTTCCATTGAGATACCTAATTGCTTCATAGTTTATTTAGGCATAATGTTGACAGCTGACCCATCGTCAATGAGAATTCGACCAACCCTTTGTTTTAGCAGGTATCCTGAGACAAACAAGGGCCTGTTATGGTACTTTGATCCCAGCAATAGGTCTTCATCTGAAAAGCCTATAGATGTGCATCAAGAAGCGCATGTACGCACCCTGGAGGCTGGGACACTTGAACTCGATGAACTTGATGCACCTGAGTTTAGCAATGCATCAATAAGAGCAGTCTTAGCTGTCTGAGGGAGAGACAACAAGTCATCTATGTTGAACGACGGTAGGTCTTTTGATTCTACGGTCGTCTCCAACGAACTTGAAGGAATATCTTCGCCTTCTACTGTGCTGATGACATGACACGCAACAACTTCTAGCACTTCCTCTGGATGATCATCAAGGAAGTTTCTTGGAAGAAATTCTGCCAGAGTCACTAGTCGCCGAGGTTGGAAAAAATCCTCGTCCTCCTCCTTGACAGGCTTAGACTTCCACACCTTCTTCTTTGCTTTCTTTTTCTGAGTTTTGCTTCCTCTTCTATAATCTCGACGGAAGCGCAACTCTTTTTTGGTGGAGCTCGACTTTCTTTTCTTTCGACGAGCCACAAGGACCCACCCTTCGTTGTCATCTTTAACAGACTCATCTTTGTCTTGAAGGTCTATCATTATGATCTCTTGCTGGAACCGAACAACTATAGGCTCAAAGGTCCCAAATTGGATCAAACTTTCTCCTTGATCATAAAACAGTGTTGATGGTGGAACGCTTGAAGGCATTGCCACAGCATGATTTGCTTGAGCCACCTCATCCAGATCTAGCTCAATCTTCTTTTCACGAACCAACCTCATAATCAGCTCCTTCAGCATGAAACACTTTTCAACTGGGTGGCTAACGACCTGATGATATTTGCAGTAGTTGGGGTCGTTGACTTTCCCTGACTGCTCCGGCCGCTTGCATTCTGGCAGTTGAATAAGTTGTTTCTCCAACAGTTGCTCTAGCATATCTGCAACATTAGAGTCAGGGAATGGATAAACCTTTTCCTGCCTCTCCTTCAAAGTTAGACGACGTCGCTCGCCTCCACAATCTTTCTTTTCAGCTCTTGAATCTCTTCCTTTAGAGGAAAATTTCAATGGGGTCGTATTGACGACCATAGATTCTTTCGTGGCATTCTTCACAGTTTTCTCGGTGCCCTTTGTATCCTTCTTATCCTTCTTTTCTCCTGGAACCAGGAAGTCCTTTGTTCCTCTGTTGGCGATGCTCAACTCCATATCATGGGCGCGAGTCACCAACTCTTCAAATGTGCGAGGCTTTATTCCCTGCAGGATGTAGAGAAGTTCCCAGTGCATGCCTTGGGTGCACATCTCCACTGAAGATAGTTCAGTGAGTCTATCTTTGCAATCAAGGCTTAGAGCTCTCCATCGGTTGATGTAGTCGATGCCTGGCTCTCCCTTCCGCTGCTTGGCGTTTGTTAGCTCCATCATGCTAACAGTCCGCCTAGTGCTGTAAAAACGGTTCAGGAATTCTCTTTCTAATTGCTCCCAACTGTCAATCACTTCTAGCTCTAGATCGGTATACCAATCGAAAGCATTTCCTTTCAAGGTACGGACGAACTGTCTAACCAGTTGATCTCCTCTAGTCCCTGCATTTTCGCAGGTTTCAATAAAATGAGCAACGTGTTGTTTAGGGTTGCCCTTTCCGTCGAACTGCTGGAATTTTGGTGGTTGATATCCGACAGGCATTATGAGGTTGTAAATTGTTTTAGTGTATGGCTTGGTGTACATAAAAAAAGTTTGTGGCGATCCCCCATACTGGGCTCTGATGGTATTTGTGATCATGTCCTGCAGCTGCTGGACTGACAGAGAGGCGACGGAGGTAGAGTGTTGCAGCTGGCTTTCCTGCAGCGGAGTTTTCCCTTTGTCATTTGTCTTGACAGCAGGAGTTTGGCTCGACTCAGCAGTTTCTCGAGCCTGCATTTGCTCTCTCAAAGCGACGATCTCATTATCTTGCTCCTCGAGAGCCTTTGCTAAGAAGTTTATCTTCCTCTCCAATTCAGCCATGGCTGCCTCGGTCGTTATGTCACCCATCATGACAGACATCACATCAGGGTGTGATTCCTTCTTGGACTGGTCAGAGGCAAGAGCAAAGTTGTCATACAAAGGATTTTCCTTAATGACAACCCCCCTTTAGGAAATTCTGTCAATCGCCTCAAGATGTCCTCTGTGACAGCAGAACCTTGTTCCTTCTCCTGCATGATCCCCTTTGAGCGACTGCGAGTGATGGGTCCTGTGTATGCATCGCTTGCAGCAAGAGCGTTAGATGCATCAGGAGCGTTGGATGCTACTTTCTTAGAAGCCATTGCTTGATTTAAGTATTGAGAGAGAGATGGAAGGTAGAGATTGTCCCACCGGGCGTGCCAATTTGTTCGCACGAGGTTTTCTGAGAAACGTGTTTCGTAGAGTTGAACTTGTGTTTATGTAGATTTGATGCGGATGTGGTTCGATCTCTAGTACTTGATCCTCTTATTCTCTCTCAACTGTACGCGTGTGCTTGATGTAGGGAAGCGGAGCTCGTGGATGCATGTGTACGCGTGCGCTTAATGTAGGGAAGCGGAGTGCGTGGATGTATGTGTACGCGTGCACTTGATGTAGGGAAGCGTCTTGGAGGAATGTATGTGTTCCAAGCAACTTCACGTGTGATTTAGTTTCAGGAGTTAGGAGTCTTCTGATTGTAGGGAGAATTCTCTCTAGGCTCTCTGAGTAAAAAATTTCTGAACCTTGCAAATGAAGAGAACTTCTCTATTTATAGAGTTCTCAGGTGGGCTTTATAAGCTTGGGCTTGATTGGTCCATGGACCTGGTCCATTGGGCCCAACTAATTGGATTTGGGTCTTTGGGCCATTTGGGCCAAATTAAGTCTATTTTTGGACTTAATTAAATTTTAGCCCAAACATTAATAATTAATTGAACAACAAAAATAATTAATTTGATCCAACGATGAGGACGGAAACACGTGGCACCATCGAGATTACCAATTTTCGTCTTCAATTTCAATTTAGGACACATGTAACATTTAATTAGTCCCAAATTTAATTATTTTATAATTTCACCATTAATTTGGTAAATGACGTGACAACTTGTGATTGGTCCAAAATTTCTCCTTCAACACACGCAATATTGTGGATTTATCGACGAAATATCGGCGAAATTCTGGTTAAATACGCGAATATTCTGAGGATTTTTTGCAGATATATCGCCCAATATCGATTTTATTTCATTTTTTAAATACATCATTTTTCACCTCAAATTTTCAATTAAAATTGTGGATCAAATTTTTTCAAAAATCAAGATATTCCAATTTATTAAATTGAAGACTTACCTTTATTAAATTCTAAAATTCAAACAAAATATCAACATATTCCAAAATTATTATTACCTTTATTTTCCAAATATCAACATATTCCAAAATTATTATTACCTTTATTTTCGAAATATCAACATATTCTAAATTATTCTCTCAATTTTTAATCAAAGATTTACCTTTATTAAATTGAATTTCAAAAAAAAAAAAAAAAACATATATTAACTCTAAACATAATTCAAATATTTTTCATTTAGTTTTCACATCAATCCATCATTTCCAATAAAAATAATTTGAAAAATTCAGCTCATAATCAATTTTTCGGTCTTCATTATTATCAATTATTCCATTACCAATCATAGTTGGCTTCTAATTATTGTTTTATATGCATTTATGATTTATTACTTAAATAAGTTTGTCCTAAAATCTCACTAAAAAATTCACAATATTTTTACAAATTTTCGTGATATCCATGATTTTTTCCGAAATATCCGTCAATATCTAAATATCCATCGATATATCCATAAATCTGAGTTACTAATATTTACATCGATAACGATATTTTCGTCCTTGCTAAGTAGTAATTAGTTGAATCTTGCATGCTAGGGTTTATAACTATCTTGGTTCTTATTTTGCATGTTTCACCTAGGTTCAAAGAAAAAATTGGTTAATTACTTAAGCTATCTTATTAATTAATCAACACAATAGAATCCTAAAGCTTAATGCACATGTTTTTATTTCTATATGGATGCTATCAAACCCAATAGACTTAACAGCATGTAGGTTAATTGGGCTTGGCTTTCCGACTTTAATTAACAGTTAGGATGCTTCCTTGGTTCGTTCGTAATTAGTTGTCTGCCTTTGTAGAGGCTAGTTCGGTCGAGTCAAGAAAGTTGTTGTGCATGCATAAATCAAATACATGTCTAATTAACAGATTTCGATGTTCAAATTACACAAGGTTCCTTTTGCTCTCGAAACTAAATAAATCCATCCTAGGTTACATTTGCCCCTGCACTTTTATTTTCTTGCACGCTTTTATCTCTTTCCACTCCATATCCCCCCCCCCCATTTTACGCTCTAATTAGATTATTAGCTTAGCGAAACATTAATTAACACTTCCCAGCGGATCAACCTGGACTTGCCACTTGTATTACGCCATCATAGTATAGGTTTTAGTTCGGTATTATAAATTTTCTTTTGATTGGGGTTATTTTTGGGAATTAAACGATACCAAAGATTTCTTCTGTCAAAATGCTTCTATTGATGATCTCTTTGTTCCACAGGTAAAAGGGATTGAGTTTAAAACTCTTCCTTTTCACCTCAAGTACATGTACTTAGGTGAAGAGAACACTTTGCCTGACATAATCTCAAAAGAATTGACTCCCACTCAAGAAGAGACTTTGTTAGAGATGTTGAAACTTAACAAAAAGGCCATCGGTTGGACTCTAGACGACATCAAGGGAATAAGCCCTTCTCTTTGCATGCATAAGATCGTTCTAGAAGATGGAGCAAAAGTCACCGTTCAACCTCAAATAAGATTAAACCCAACAATAAAGGAGGTGGTTTTGAAATAGATCATAAAGCTCCATGAGGTCGGTATAATCTACCCCATCCCGAATAGCAAATGGGTCAACCCCATTCATGTTGTCCCAAAGAAGACCGACATGACGATTGTAGAGAATGAAAAAGGTGAGTCGATGCTGACAAGAGTACAAAATGGGTGGAGAATGTGCATCGACTTTTGCAAGCTCAATGAGGTAACTAATAAGGATCACTTTCCAATATCGTTTCTTGACCAAATGATTGAATGGCTCGCTGGAAAACCATTTTTTTGTTTTTTAGATAGATTCTCAGGTTTTTATCAAATCCCCATCGCACAATAAGATCAAGAGAAGATTACATTTACATGCACCTTTGGAACATACACCTTTAAAAGAATATCGTTTAGGCTTTGTAATGCCCCAGGTACTTTTCAAAGGTGTATGATGAGTATATTTTTCGATTTTATAGAAAAGTGCATAGAGGTCTTCATGGATGACTTTACAGTATACCGTGATTCTTTTGACGAGTGCTTGCATAATTTAGACTTAATCATGAAGAGATGCATAGAAACGAATTTGGTTCTTAACTATGAGAAATGTCATTTCATGGCTAGTCACACATTGTTCTAGGACATTTAGTTTTCGCTAAAAGAATAGAGGTAGACAAAGACAAGATTGATGTTATGTCTAACCTTCCTTATCCATCAAATTCTAGGGAAGTACGTTCCTTTCCTGGTAGTGCAGGCTTTTACAGGAGGTCCATCAAGGACTTCTCGAAGATCGCATTGCCTCTCTCTTCTCTATTGGAAAAAGATGTCTAGTTTGACTTTGATAAGAAATGTCAAGATGCCTTTGACATTCTCAAGGAAAATGTGACTTCAATCCCAATTCTCCAAGCTCCACGATGGGACCTTCCATTCAAAATCATGTGCGATGCTAGCAATCTAGCCGTTGGAGCCGTATTGGGGTAAAGAGTCGATAAGAAGAGTCATGTCATCTACTACGCCTCTAGAACCCTCAACCCAACTCAAGTCAACTACACCACCACTGAAAAAGAGTTTCTTGCCATTGTGTTTACTTTGGATAAATTACGTTGTTATGTTTTAGGTTGTCCAATTACTATCTATATTGACCATTTCGCTCTTAGGTATCTCATGACCAAGAAGGAGTCCAAGCCATGACTTGTGAGGTGGATCATTCTTCTTCAAGAGTTCAACCTAACAATCAAGGATAGGAAAGGAGCCAAAAACACCGTTGTGGACCATTTTAGTAAGCTTATGCAAGAAGAAGATCCTTTGCCCATGAGAGAAGATTTCCCAGATGAGTATTTGTTTCAAGTAAGTAATGTCACACCATGGTATGCTGACATAGTGAATTACTTAGCAACCAGTGAGTTTTCTTATGACATGCCAAATTTATTGAAAGTTAAAATTCGTAGTGATTCTAAATATTTTGTTTGGGACCTTTCTTATCTTTGGAAATTCTGTTATGATCAAATAGTTAAGAGATGCGTGTTCGAGCATAAATTTGAATCAATTTTATCATATTGTCATGAATTAACATGTGGTGGTCACTTTAGTCCAAAGAGAATGGCTAGAAAAAATTTAGATTCTTGATTGTTTTGGAATTTAATGTTTGCCGATGCATATCATTTTTGCAAATCATGTGAAAAATGCCAAAGGTCAGGCCCGATCTCTAGAAGAAATGAAATGCCTTTAAATTCAATTCTTGCTTGTGAAGTCTTTAATATTTGGGGCATGAACTTTATGAGTCATTTTCCCTCTCTTTTGGTTATCTCTATATTTTGCTTGCAGTTGACTACGTATTTAAGTGGGTTGAGGCTATCCCCACTCGGACTAACAATGCTACTGTTGTTTCAGGATTTCTTCGAACTAACATTTTTTGTAGGTTTGTAGTCCTAAGGGCAATCATTAGTGATCAAGGCTCGGATTTTTGCAATAGGACCATTGAGGCGCTTGCAAAGATTGTTAACCCAAACAGTAAGGATTGGAGCCAACGATTGGATGAAGCTTTGTGGGCGTACCGAACCGCCTACAAAACTCCCATTAGAACCACTCCATATAGATTCATCTATGGCAAGGCGTGCCATCTTCCAGTAGAGGTTGAGCACAAGGCATTTTGGGCGGTAAACATTGCAATATGGACTTGAAGGAAGCCGATGAAGAAAGGAAGCTTGAACTACACGAATTGGAGGAGTTGAGACTTGAAGCTTACGAGAACTCGAGAATTTATAAAGAGAAGATAAAGCGCCTTCAACACCGAGCTCTCCTAAGAAAGGACTTTAAGATTGGCTAAAAAGTCCTTCTCTTCAACTCTCGCCTCCAATGAATGCCAGGTAATTTGAAATCTAAATGGATTGGACATTTTGAAATTGCTAACATCTTTCCCTTTGGTGTAGTGAAAATCAAAAGTTTTGAGATAGGAAAAGTGCTTAAGGTGAACAGACATCACTTGAAGATTTTCAAAAAAGAGGAAGACTACTCAGCTCAAGCTAGCTTTGTCCTAGCTCTCCCCTCTTACACATAAGTTTGAGATCACCAATGGTCGTGCAACCAACCCTAAACATTTTTGCTCTCCCGGAGGCAACCGGCCATCAATCTTTTATAAGCTTTCTCTAAATTTTTCTCTTTAGTTGATTCTTTAATTTTTAGATAATGTTGCCTTAGCTTAAATAGGTGAGAGAATTTTGAATGACTTTGCTTTACAGGAAATAATTGGTGCTTAAAAAACAACAAAAACAAAGCTTAAGATCGCTTCCCGAAGAAAATCCTGCTCATCTCCAAAAAAACAAAACCAGGGGAGTTTTTATATTCCCCTCTTATTTTTTATCATGTGTTTATTTTCTAAAATAAAAAATTAACATGTTTTTAAACATTGAGGACAATGTTTTATTTAAAAGTTGGGGGTGAGGTTTACTTGATTTTTGCATGATTTTTAGACAATCTTACTTGAATTGTTTGATTCTTGCATGCTTTCACTTCATGATTCTTTCATAATAAGATCTTGCTATATTTGGGGTCCTTGAGCGTTGTGCTCGGACTATGCTTATATGCTTGAAATGCTTGCTTGTTCTTCTTGGTTTTGTTTGTTACGATGACATGGCGATGACACACTCTCTTTATGATAAGTTTCGTTAAAAATTTTATTTGAAGAATCATAATTGTACTCTATAATTTAGAAAATAAATCTAAAGTATTATTATTCATAAGACTTAAGTTACATATATATAGGAGCCCTAGAAACCCTAATCTAGAGAATATGAAATTACAATAAAGGACAATATACATTAAAATACATATTATAACACTCCCCCTCAAGCTGGAGCAAATATGTCAATCATGCCCAGCTTGTTACATAGATAGTTTATTCTTGCTCCATTCACAGCTTTGGTAAGAATATCTCCCAACTGTTCTCTAGTCTTTACATATCCTGTAGATATCACTCCTTCTTGTATTTTTCTCACGAATGAAATGACAATCCACTTCAATATGTTTAGTTCGTTCAGGTTGAATGCAATGTGCAGAGCAGCTTGATTATCACACCATAATTTAGCTGGCACGGTAACACTGAAGCCCATCTCAGATAAAAATTGGTGTATCCACATTATCTCACACATAGATTGTGCCATAGCTCTATATTCTGACTCCGCACTTGAACGTGAAACTACATTCCGTTTCTTACTTTTCCACGACACTAAGTTTCCTTAAACAAAAACACAATATCCAGTCGTCGATCTCCTATCTTCTCGAAATCCAACCCAATCAGCATCTGAAAAACATTTAACCTTTGTGTGACCATGATCTTTATATAAGATCTCACGTCCAGGTGCAACTTTCAGATAACATAAAATTTGTTCTACTGTAGCCCAATGATCTACTGTAGGAGAAGACATAAACTGACTCACTATACTCACAACATAAGCAATGTCTGGTCGTGTCACTGTTAAGTAGTTCAACTTCCCAACTAGTCTTCTATATCTCTCAGGGTCTTTAAACAATTCACCTTCTTTAGCAAGTAATAAATTTAGTATCATCAGAGTACTACATAGTTTGACTCCTAGTTTTCCAGTCCCAGACAACAAATCAAGTACATATTTCCGTTGTGATAGATAAATACCTTTTTGCTCCTCATTACTTCAATACCCAAGAAATATTTCAATTCTCCCAAATCTTTAGTATGAAACTGACCCTGAAGAAAAGTTTTAAGAGAAGATATACCTGATACATCATTGCCAGTGATAATAATATCATCAACATACACAACTAGCAAAGTAATACCATTATCAGATCGTCGATAAAATACAGAATGATCATACGTACTTTTCTTCGTACCAAAACATTCGAGGGCTTGACTAAACTTACCAAACCATGCACGAGGGCTCTGTTTCAATCCATACAAAGATTTTTGAAGTTGACACACTTTATCACTCTCCCCCTGAGCAACAAACCCAGGTGGTTGCTTCATATAAACTTCCTCTTGAAGATCACCATACAGAAAAACATTCTTAATATCAAGTTGATGCAAAGACCAATTGTGAGTAGCAGCCATGGAAAGAAACAATCAAATGGAAGTTAATTTGGCAACAGGAGAAAAAGTATCAGAATAATCAGTCCCATAGATTTGGGCATAACCCTTGGCAACAAGACGAGCTTTCAGACGAGCCACTGTGCAGTTAGGATTAACTTTTATAGCAAACACCCACTTACACCTAATTTCCTTCTTGCCTGCTGGACGAGAGACTAAATCCCAAGTACCATTGTCATCCAAAGCAGTCATCTCCTCAATCATTGCACTACGCCACCTAGGATGGGATAAAGCTTCATGAACAGAGTTAGGAGTAGAGGTGGAATCAAGAGATATAAGAAAGGAATAAGTAGGAGGAGACAACTGGTTATACGAAACAAACGAAGAAATAGGATAAGTACAAGTGTGCTTACCTTTTCGAAGGGCAATAGGAAGATCATCACTCCGTCCTGGATCAGATGTCGAAGAAGTCAGAGGTGTAGGACATGTGTCTGAAGGTTGTTTAGGAGGCCGCTTGGAGAAGACTCGAATAACAGGTGGGTGAGACGGAAGAGATACAAAAGACGATGGAGGAAGAGATGGTGTAGGGACGGTAACCTTGGTAATCTCATAAATCAAAAGATCATCATCCTCCCTTTGACAAGGACTTGACGGTGAAGGACTAAAGGGTATATCTTTAAAAAATGTAACATCAGGAGATACAAGATATCTGTTAAGAGTAGGAGAGTAACAACGATAACCCTTTTGAACACGCGAATAGCCTAAGAATATGCATTTCAAAGATTTTGGATCTAACTTAGTACGATGAGGACGAACATCCCGAGCAAAACAGACACAACCAAAGACCTTAGGAGCAATAGGAAACAAATGTTTCGTAGAAAACAAAACACGATAGGGAATCTCACCGTTGAGAACAGAGGAAGGCATTCTATTAATCAAGAAGCAGGCAGTGGAAACAACATCAACCCAAAAAGGCTTTGGAATATGGATTTGAAAGGATAGGGCTCGAGCTGTTTTAAGTAGGTGTCAGTTTTTTCTTTCAGCAACTGCATTTTGAGATGGAGTGTCTGGACACGAGGATTGATGAATGATGCCATGATCACGTAAGTAAGATCCAAGTACATGAGAGAAATATTCACTAGCATTATCAGTGCGTAGGATTTTGATAGAGACATCAAATTGAGTTCGAATTTCAGCATGAAAAGCACAAAAATGAGACAGTAATTCAGAACGATTTTTCATTAAATATAACCAAGTCACACGAGTATAATCGTCAACAAAAGTAACAAAATAACAAAAACTAGTTTGGAACACAACAGGACAAGAACCCAAAATATCAGAGTGAACTAACTCAAATGGAGCACTATCTCGTTTATGGACTCTAGGACTAGAACTAAGACGATGAAATTTAGCAAACTGACACGAATCAAAATTTAAAGAAGACAAAGAACGAAATTCGGGACAAAGTTTCTTCAACACGAACAACAATGGAGGACCTAAACGACAATGAACTTCAAACGGGGATGTAACTCCAGAACAAGCCACAACTGTCAGGATCTGGTGGTAAAAAATGTAAAGGCCTCTTGACTCATGTCCTCTACCAATAATCTTCTTCGTCACACGATCCTGAAACAAGCAATAACAGGGAAAGAACGAGACAAAACAGTTAAGGTCAAGAGTAAGTTGGCTAATAGAGATTAAATTAAAAGACAATTGAGGCAAATGTAACACAGAGGACAAAGAGAGGGATGAGGTGAGATGAATGGTGCCGGAGCCAAGGATAGAAGAGGTTGAGCCATCTGCCAAAGTGACAGATGGGGATGAGGTAGGAGACAAAGGGCTAGAAAACAAGTTAGAATTACCTGTCATATGAGCAATGGCACCAGAGTCTATGACCCATTTGGTAGATGATGTAAGGAGACATTTTGTATTACCTGTCTCAGCAATAGTGGCAATAGGAGTCGATGAAGAAGATGCCTGTAGGGATTCCTGGAGTACTTGGAATTTAGCCAAGTCGTCGGTAGAGATAGTAACAGACTTCTCAGGCATATTAGTGGTGGAAGCTATTTGAGCATGCTGAGATTTTTGAGTCTTATACAGCAGCTTTCGACAATCACATTTTAGATGGCCTGGCTTACGACAGTAATGACAGACGATCTCCTGAGAATCTAATTTTCGACTATCATAGGTAGGCTTCTGAAAATTGTTGGTCATCCCTGAAGTAGCTCGAGAGTGATCATTCTTGCCTATAAGAGCACTGCTCGGTTGAGACACAGAAGAACCAGATTGAGAACTCTCAATACGAAGAACACGACTGAAGGCGTCATCTAGCGATGGAATGTCAAAATTAGAGAGAATCTGTGTTTTAGCCATGCCAAATTCAGGTGAAAGCCCATTCAAAAATATCATAACAACCATCTTTTCTTGTTGAGCTTATTGAACTTTGACATCAGGGCTAAAAGGTAATAATAAAGAAAGTTCGGCAGCTATCTTCTTAAATCTCATAAAGTAGCTTGTAACAGATTATGTTTGGTTCGAAAATATTGCATGCAAACGTCAAATATCCAATGGACGTGTTCTTCCCAGAGTAAAGAAATTCCAATAACCCTAAAAGTTCCTTCACAGAATTACAATGATCCGCAAAGCCAACAACCTCACTCTCAATGGAGTTCTTAATCTGAAGATAAAGGCGAGCTTCATCGCGAAGCCAAGCTTTTTACGTATCATTTGTTGGTGGATCCTCAGTCACATGATCATCCATATCAGTACTAAGTAAGTAAAACGGAATCGTTCGTTGCCAATCAGAGTAATTAGATCCATTCAACTTGTGTTTGGTGATCTTTGATGTTAAGGAAAGTACATTAGACACCACCATATGCTTTGGTTTAGCCATGACAAATTACCATAGAATTGGTAGATCTCGAAAGTAGAATACCGACCAAAAAGAGGATGACCCAAAGAGCCAAAATAAAAAAACAGCCCCAAAAAAGACCAAAAACAGTCAAACCCTAAGAGCAAAAAGGGTATTTTCCTAATAACTTCATACTCGAGGGGATTTCGATGGAACCAAAGCCACAGATAGATCGAAAACCAGAAACCGAGACGAACCCAGCTGACGGAAGCCGAATCGAAACGTTCACACGCTCCCACGCATCGGCGCGTGACGGCAGACAGAAACTTCCAGGCGGCGCATGAGGCTCACGCCCTATTTATGGCGACCCACGAAGGCAGATGACATCGGACGGTGGCGGCACTTCTCCTGAGGTGGGTGGTGTCGACAAACAGCCACTCTAACTCGATGACCAAAACACCAAACCCTAAGTTTATGAGAATTTTGCCGTCAAACGAAAGTTCGAAACCCTAGAGGGGCTTTGATACCATGTACTCTATAATTTAGAGAATAAATCTAAAGGATTATTATTCATAAGACTTAAATTACATATATATATATATATATATATATATATATATATATATATATATATATAGGAGCCCTAGAAACCCTAATCTAGAGAATATGAAATTACAATAAAGGACAATATACATTAAAATACATATTATAACAATAATCATGATTTTTAAGCCCATTCTTTTTTCAAAAAAAATTTCTTATCTTTCATGCATCTTTAAGTTCTCATTGTTGTCAACTTAAGTTCTACATACCTAGAATCCTTTTATTCAGCTTATATTTCTGTTGTCACCACGAAAGGTCCACCTTTAGCTTAAGAGCAACCTCTCTCCGTTTTAGAGTAATGGTAGACAAAGTGGATAAATAAACCTTTGCGTGAAGTGAATAAAATAAAAAGAAAAAAGTTGCTTCAAAAGAAAGAAATGAGTCAAAATAAAAAGGATATCCTTTCTATCTAAAAAAAAAAAAAGTGTTCGTGTGTGCATGGATAGAGGTGAAAAGAGCTATCCCCATTGTGATAAGTTAGGATCCCTCGAGAAAAGAAAGGATTGAGTCCCTATTTTTGGTGTGTGAAAGCTATCCCTCTACGTAAAACAAATGCCTTCTATCTTTTGTGTGCAGGGGTGAGGCACCCTTGTCTTAGTATTGCCCTCTTTTTTGCAAGTAAGATATGTCTAGAGCTAATAACTGAGACAGAGTAGTAGGAAAATGGACTGAGAGCCTTATAAACCCATTCTGTTTATATTTTATTTAATTGATAACAATTTGAAACTTGTTCATGCATGAATCGTTTTAGAATTATTTTCTCAAAAAGTGTGCTTAATTGATTGATTGTCATTCGGATTTCATCTTTGATTGCAATTCTTATCTTTTGAGATTGTTGAGAGTCGAGTATCATTCCGTTCAAATTGAAACAACTATTAGCATTTCTAATACATGAGCATGCCTAACCATGACCTTATCTAACCATTAACATGTCTAACATTAGCATTCTCATAAACATTTAGCAAGCATGAATAAACAATAAGCAAGATCATTTCAACAATCATGTACATATCAAGTTTATACCAATACATGTATAGTAATATCATTTTTTCATGAATGAGTGAATATTTTTCCTTGCTCGGGACTATTAAGATTAAATTTGGGGTATTTTGATAGCACCTTAAGGGGTTGTTTGGCCCACTGATATGAGATGAGTTTTTAACCCAACTCAGTGTTTGGCCCACTGAGATATTAACTCCCCATATCAGGTAAAATGACATCTGCACAGTACCACTGATATGTAACCTCTCTTTAGAGGTTTTGGTTCTCTCACTTATTACTCTCTTCAAATGTTTTGGTTCTCTCACTCATTACTCTTTTCAGACGCTTCGAAACCCTCACAATCTTCATATTAGATTTCTTTGATTCTTCCATGGAGAAGGATTTTTCTTCGCCGATTGTTGCTCAGGTCGAAATCCTCACAAACTTCATCTCAAATTTCTTATATTCTTCGATTGAGGAAGGTCATTTTTCTTCTCTGATTTTGGTTCTCTGATTGAAACCCTGACAAATCTTATCTCAGATTTCTTGATTCTTCCATGGCGAAGGGTTTTTTCTCCAAAACTTCATCTCAAATTTCATGATTCTTCTATCGAGAAGGATTTTTTCTCTCAATCGTTGCTTAGATCTCACTCCCCTCGCCACTTCAATCATGACCCACGACAAATCCTTGTCGATTCCTTTGTTTTCCTTATGGATTTGATATTTCCCTCGTTCATTCATAGCTCGCTCCTTGTTTGGGTTTGTGGAGTCAACTACTTCTTCGATTTGCATAAGGAAATACATGTAGGGGTCCATGGGTTCCAAATCGAAGTTAGGTGGGGGGGAGGGGGGAGGAGGAAGAGGTATGTTTTCTAAACCCACACCAGCCAATGATGATTCCATTCTCACCTCTTAATTTTCATATAATGTAAAATCTTTTGGTGGATTGATTTCCAAGATTGATTTTTTTGTAATGAACTAGATATAAATTTTTCTTTCACAATCTATGTCATTTTCTTCATACATATCGATTTGCAATTTATGAGTATGTTGGAAGTTCTTATTTGCATCTTGATTTCTCCATTTTTTTTATTAGGTCGTTTTGCTGGATAGGACTCCCTTGTTTATTTTTTTTTAATTTGTTTTGTTTGATGCTTCCATTCTCACTTCATGATTTAATTTGTTATGTTTCTATTTCTTTCTTTTTCTTCGGTATGAACTAGATCTAAATTTTTCTTTCATGATCCATGCCATTTTCTTCATGCATAGCGATTGAGAATATGTGGATGTTCGAATTTGCCAATTGATTTCTCTATTTTCTTTTTATTAATTCATCTTACTGGATGGGATTCTCTGGTTTTTTTTTATCTAATTTTTTTTCTTCTAACCCATTCCAATTATATATAATTTTTGGTAAGGTTGTTGATCATTCATGGATGTGTGATGCCTCTCATCCTATTGTTTTCATGAATTTGAATCTTTGTTTTCGATATTTACTATTGCTATAGTTAATGCATTTTGTTTGTCTCATTAGTATAACATTTACTGTAGCCAACCTTCATTTCTTATGTTTCCTGTTTACTTGCTGAACCACAATTTTTTTTAACATGAAATACACCCAAAATTGATGTCTGAGGCCGGTTATTAGTGTTGTTTTGTCTTCTTTTTAATGCTTTATTGGGTTAGATGACTGTGTTTATTGCTCACCATTACTTCCCACACCATCAATTAATAAGATTAGGTGGTAACCACCACCTCTATTCTCCTATAAATCACTTGTACCCCACGTTTTATACTCTTGAGAAATTTCCATTGCCTACTGATCTCATTTGTAGTCTACTGAGTTATTCCTAATAGTCATCCTTGGCTTTTTTTTCATTATGTGTTTTTATGGTTTCTTTCCACCCAACCTTGTGTACTAATGTTCTATACTTTTGGTTTTCAGTTGGTCCATTGGCAAACTTGCAATCTCTCTGATTTTAGATCTCCTTCTGCACCATTTGAACTAAAGAAGGTAAATTGATTTAGATAAACCCAACTCCCCCTCCCCCCTCCCCACACACACAAAATTTACTCCTCTTACATTTTTTTTACAAAGATTTGTCTTTTGATCTTAATACATTATTTTTTGTTATATGTAGGCCCCAAACTAATACATTCTCGCACAAATTAGTTTGAGGTTGGTGGAATGTATTTTTTTCCTTTTGTAGTTAGTCACATCAATATGTTGTATTTTTTTGTTCTGTTCATTCTATTGATGTTGGATAATTCTTGGATATTCTTGTATTTTTTTTTTACTACTACAATGTTTATGGCTTTTGTTCACTACTTTAGTGTTTGACTTTTGTTGGACATTTGTGTATTTTTTTTTTAATATTTTGATATTTATGACCTTCGTTTATTACTTTGATGTCTATGACTTTTGTTGGACATTTTCTCATGTTTATTATCTTAGGATTTGTTTAGGGCATTTTTCGAACATTCTTTGACCCATTTTGTATTTGTCTGTCAAAATTTGCTACATTAAAAACAAAACATATATCAACAGAAAATTTGTATGATTCAAAAAATATATTGCTATTGAGTAAGTTGTTTTTGTATGATTTAAAAAACAAAGTTGAACATAAATTTTAGCCCAACCCAAAATTTACTACTTTGTGGGAATTTATTTATTAAATAAAAATGTTAAGTTCAATTTTTAACAGCGAATTACACAAACTACTCAAAAGGTTCTTTATTATTAGCATTTTCACTGTAAATTTAAAAATTTATTTATATATTGTACTTTATTGCATTAAAAATAGTATAATTTACTACTTTGTGGGAATTTATTTATTAAATAAAGATGTTAAGTTCAATTTTTAATAGCGAATTACACAAGCTACTCAAAAAGTTCTTTATTATTAGCATTTTCACTGTAAATTTAAAAACTTATTCATATATTGTACTTTATTGCATTAAAACTAGTATAATTATTTAGCCAAGTTAAAAGTGAATTAACTTTGAATGACTAAATTTAAGATTATTTAAATTACAGGGACATAATAGTGTTTCTAAGTCAAATTAGTATAATTATTATATTTGCTAAATATTAAATTTGTTTCTGTATTTCAAAATACTAAACATATATATTGGATAATTTTTTTAGTATGATACTTGATTTAATTAATTGAAAAACTTGGATAAAGTAGGCTTAGACTTTCATACAAACCGACACCCAAGATCTATATATAGATTTAATATATTTGAAATGAGGCCTAACCCATAATAAAACACTATACCCAACCCTTACTTTTTACAACATGACTGTAATTTTTTGTATTGATGATAGCATAATTAACTGTTGATTTCGGTATTATTTAGGAGTATGGGAAAAACGAAGTTTTATGTTGTATTCGTTGATCGTAAGCTAGGGATTTACATGTTGTGGCACGAATGCTATCGACAAGTCAATGAGTTTAGGGGAGCACTTCACCGGTCATACAAAACTGTTGAGGAAGCAGAGTATGCATATATCCAGTTTAGATTGTCAACTGTTGACCAATCACTAACTGTTCCACCTAGTGAAGTTGAACGTAACACTCCTTCAATTAGTGAGAAAGAAGGACGATAATTAAATAATACAAAACCTCTAATACTAGGATTTATCGTTGGAATGATCGTTATGTATGTAGGAATTAGTCTACTAGAGTTGATGTGAATTTTTAAATTAAAATTAGTTCTTATGGTTTCAGGAATAGTTTGACGTCTTTCCTATCCTTAATATGGAAAACAAAGAACTATTTACCATCCTCTCAATTATTACCACTCTTGCTAGCTTTAACCTTATTATTGAATGGCCATTGTAGAATAGAGAACCAACCGCCATACATTAGAAATTGGATTAGGTCGCTGAACTTCTTTCGACTTATTTATGAGAATGACATCTGTTGTCGCAAAAGCACGCGGATGGACAGAAGGACGTTTACAATCCTATGTAATATGCTTAGGACGACTGGTCGTCTGGTGCCAACCTAGTGTGTTGATGTCGAGGAGATGGTGGCAATGTTCCTCCATATACTAGCGCACGACGTTAAAAACCATGTAGTTCGACGACAGTTTGCACGGTCTGGTGAAACTGTTTCAAGGCATTTCAAGTGAGTCCTCATTGCAGTGCTACAACTTCATGAGGTACTGCTAAAAAAAATCAGAGCCTATCACAAACGAATGCACTGACAATAGGTGGAAATGGTTTGAGGAATTTCAACGATTGTATCTCCATTCATGATCAAGTACTAGGTATTTGTTTTTCAAGGAAAACAAAAATTTTGAATTTTTTTTCGATGTATGAACTCAAACAAAATTGCCTGGGTACATTGGATAGCACATACATTAAGGTGAATGTAAGTGCGACTGATCAACCCCGATATCATACTAGAAAGGGTGAGATTGCCACGAATGTGCTTGCAATCTGTTCTCCGAATGGAGAGTTCATATTCGTGATGCTAGGATGGGAAAGGTCTGCAACCGGTTCTAGAGTGCTTAGAGATACAATTTCTCGACCTATCAGATTAAAGGTTCCCAAGGGTATAGGCTTTCATAACTACATTTTTTGTGTTCAAAAGCAAATAACCTGTCAATTAACTATATGTATACCGTGTCTAGGTTATTACTACCTATGTGATGTTGGATATCCCAATGCCAAGGGATTCTTGGCACCATATAGGGGAGAATGTTATCACCTTTCAGAATGACGTGGTGCTGGAAATGCACCGAATAATCCAAGGGAATGTTTCAACATGAAACAATCATCTGCTAGAAATTGCATAGAAAGAGCATTTGGCGTACTTAAGGGTCGGTGGGCAATACTTCGTGGGAAGTCATTCTACCCAGTGAAGGTCCAATATCGAACAATAATGACATGTTGCCTGCTTCACAACCTTATCACTAGGGAGATGGGCCCCGCTACAATGTTTGATGACCGGAGAATTCAAACTCTTCATCTTCTCAACTCGGCGATGTAAGCATTCAATTTATTGAAATGTGACGAATGGACTAGCTTTAGGGATGACTTGGCGACCCAGATGTTCAATGCATGGGAATAAGCATCATGAAAAAAATATTTTATTGTTCGAATTGCTTTAGTTTAAATTGAAACTTCCTTTGAAATTTAGCTCATGTTTTTTTTTTTAAGCTCAAACAATCTACTACTTTTAATTACATGATATTATGCTTGTTTGTTGGTGTGAGTTATGAAATCTGTCTTTCGTATATCGTACTTATAAATTTGTTTATCTATATGTTCCCAAAATTTTAAATTGAGTTAGATGTACGCATATATGTAGCTTAATGACAGGACGTGAGAGAATCAGGAAACACATTTGGTCTATGGTTGAAGATGCAAAGTTGGTCAAGTCGTTACTACAATTGGTTGAGAGTGGGTGGAGAGCTGATAATGGTACTTTCAAGTCTGGCTATTTACAACAACTTTACTGTCTGCTGCACGAGAAAGTTCCTAATTGTAGCACAGGGATAGCCACATTAGAGTGCAAGGTTAGGTTTTTAAAGCGACGGTATACAACGATTGCTAAGATATTGAGTAACGCATGCAACGGATTAGGTTGGAACGAGGAGTTCAAGTGTGTAGACGTAGAGTACACTACAAGAAAAACAATGTCAAGTGTTTTTGTAATGTCACGTGTCTCTTTTCTTAACGTTTTTAAAAACTTCAAGGAAGCCAGTGTCAAGAATGTGGGGGGTTCTCGACATAGTAAAAACGTCCAGAACAGTGACACTTGACATCTTTGAAATGTAAAAAATATGGGGGTTCTTGACGAGAAAAAAAGGTCAAGATATTTTGTACTTGATATGTTAAAAATATCAAGATATAATTTACTTGATATGCAAAAAATGTCAAGAATATAGGTGTTCTTGACAAGGATAAAGTGTCAAATGTATCTATATTCTTGACACATTAAACTTGTCAAGTCTGTCTGTGATTTTTTTTAAAAAAAATTGTATTATAAATGTTTACCTATAAATTGCTCTTGTATTTTGGTCCAACAACAACATTGATATATACAAAAAGGACAAACATTCATCAAACCAAATGAACAGCCACACACATTTTCCAACTTGCCAACCAAAATTTCCTCCAATACCTTTATAAACAAAAGATCACTTTTTCAACATTGTCAATATATAACTTACAACTCCATGAAGAATTTTCTAAGTTATAAGAATATGGACAACCCCATATGAACATTTAAAAAAGAATATAATGAACATAATTCCAACAGTCAACCCCATATGAACACATTTCTAAAACTACAATTAACCCCCTAGATAAATTAATCGTGTAGAAAAAGCAAAGTCATTGACCGTTATCGCGAGTGAGAACCTAATCACCAATCCATTATCAATCACAAACAATGCACAATCATGGTAAGATACATCATATCACTTTTAGCTTTTACAAAAAAAAAATTAAAAGTTAAAATAGAGTAATAAGATGCATTAACAGAAAATAAAAGACAAAATCTATCAATCATGAAGCAAACTTGATATGGGATCAATTCATCAAAGATTGAGAACTAATTGTCTACTTGGAGGGTCATGTCTACCATCTCAACAAATTTGGAGCACGCTTGCATTTATCTCTAAGAATATACTAACACTTAATGCCAACCAAAATAAAACCAACCACTTCTAATTATTCACAGCAGAAAATCTAATTAAACTACAAAAAAATGAGAATTCAATCAACACCGCTTATAAATTACAAAATATTCTATAAGTACCTTGTGGATATGTGTATTAGGAGAACTCATCCAGAAGAACTACTTAATGCCATTGAATTCAGAGTAAAGAATTTTCACCCGATGACTTTAGATTTCATCTTCTCAGTTAGTTAATGATGTTGTCCAACTCCAAGTCACCATTAGTGGAAAGCATATTGTGGTTAGCAGCCTATTAGACAGGAAAAAATATCATTGAAGGTAGATATAATTTTTTTTTTTGTTTATGATAAATAAAGAGAATACGGGCTCTTGTGGGCAATTAAGGGCCCGTTTGATAACGTTCCCGTTTCCTGTTTCTTGTTTCTCGTTCTCTGTTTCTTGTTTCTTGTTTCTTCTTTTTTGAGAACAAGAAACAGGAACATGTTTGATAACTATTCCCATTTCCTGTTTCTTGAAAAAAAGAAACAGAAACAGAAACAGAAACTTGTTTGATAACTATTTCTTGTTTCTTGTTTTTTTTTGTAACTATATAATATATAAAAAAAGATATGTCATACATTAAACATCAAAAAAGATATTATCAAAAGTTTGTGTCATCTCATACAAGTAAGTCTCGATGAAAACTACATATAATAACAAAGTTGTATCATATCCTTCATATATGTTGCCCAAATTTGATTGGCGTTGTCGTCTCTAATTCGAGTTATTTGTCTTAAGTGATGTCGAGTCAAATCCAACTTATTTATATTATTATGTAAATTTCGTGATTGTAAAATATTAAAATAAAGCTAAATGAATGTCTTAGTCAGCAAAATTTATATAATGTAAAATTCTATTAGATTTCATATACACTAAAAATATTAGAATTAAAATAATATATAAACATGCATATTGCAAATTTTAATACTCAAAAGTTGAAATATAAAAACAAATTAATATACAAATTGAAAATTAAAATAATATATAAATCTAATTATTGGAGAATTTTAAAATTCAAAATTAAAATAAAATATAAATATAGCAAAATTATTTTTGTAAATAGAAAAATTAATAAATAAAATATAAAAGATGGAAATAAATATAAAACAAAAAAATCAAAGTGCTCATCTCTGGAGTTGAAATTTGAAATGTAAAAAGATTAATAAACATATTAAAAATTAAAATAATATTTAAATATAAATATTGTAGAATTAATTTTGTAATACAAAATTAATAAAGAAATTTAAAAAATGTAAAAGGAAAAAAAAATATCCATTTTGGGAGTTGATCACACAACTAAGAGGTAAAAAGTCATAATGGACATGCATGACTACCAACAAGATAAGGATAAGTATTGATATATGAAAGAAACAATATGATATAAAATAAAAACGGAACAAGGAGAAACTACTTTTTGTTGTTTCTCAAATTTGGCCCCATTTTAAGAAACGTTTCTCAAATTCTAGAAACAAGAAACATGAACAGTTATCAAACAAGTTAGTTTCTTAAAAAATGAGAAACAGGAAACAGGAAACGGGAACGTTATCAAACGGGACCCTAAGTTTCAATTTTAATGGTGGACCTCTAAATTCACTTATTCCTCCATTTTCTTTACAAATCCTCACCTTTTTATACCATTCTTTTTCTAACCTTTAACCAAAATCTTTGACATACAAGGAAACAAGATAAAGAAAAGAACTCAAATATCAGGTATTTGTTAAGAGCAAGTGAAAAAAAGCTGTACCTTCTAATAGTTTGGTAGAAAATATATGGGCCTTCAAATTGGGAGTTGTTTTGTTAAAATTAGAGTGCTTAGAAGACTTAAACAGAAGCCTGCGAACCGTGAAACAATTAGAGAGAATAAGTCTAAAATTAGGCAAAAACAAGTGTAATAAGAAAACTAAAATAGAAATGAAAACTCACGGGCGGCGTACAAGGCAGCGTCGGCATTAAAAACGAAAATAAGGTCTGACAGTACAAGTGTAATAACAAGGCGGCGGCGACATGAGAGCACTGGCGATGTGAAGGCAAACCCTAGATTCACGATTTTGCACAGGAGGGAGGTTTCGCTTGGGAGGAAGGTGTCACACACGATGTTTAATTTGGGAAAAAAACTTATTAAAAAAATAAAAACGTGGGGTAAGCCATCAGCACCTAAAATTCCTTCCTTTGTCAATTCTTTAATAATCCTTGATATTGAAAACATGACAAGAAAAGCTATATTAAACTTAACATTTTTAAAACGTCTAGTGTGTTAGCGTGAAAAAAATTCGAAAAACATATCGCCTATGCCTTTTTTTAAAAACTTTCTTGACGTTCTTCTTTAAAATCACCTATTACTTGAAATTTTTATGAAAAAATGTCAAGTAATTAAAATTGCAAACATAAAGAAATGTGGTTTTTCTTGTAGTGGTAGGACGTGTTTGATCTATTGGTTCGGGTAAGACAAGACATTACAATTGCTGGGATTAAAATCCTATCACAGCGGAAACATATCAGAATCCTAACTCAAAATTAATATTATGATTTTGAAATACTTCTACATTGGTAAAAGAAATCTAAAAAACCTAGGTTAAGCATACTGTATAAAAAAAATATCAAATATCAGAGAAAAAACTTACGTGTTGTGAGAGAAAACAATAACTGGATCACCACCACTTGGAGTCCTTCCTTTTCTCTGAACCTTGAGGAAAGGTTTGTGGGAACCTTTTGGTAAGCGAAAAAATGCAAAAAACTCTTCTTCTAAGAGAATTTTTTGAGAGAGAACGACAGATCATTTTTTTTTTCTTCTGTTAGACACTATATAAGGAAAGGAGAGAGTGGGAAACGTGGGTGTTATTGCACGTATTAAGTAACTCCCCTACGTGGGAGTTACAACAAACCATATTAATTAAATTAATTAATTAAATAAATAAATTAATAATTAATTAAATCTAATTTAATTAACAAATTCATTTAAATCATATTTAAATGAACATCTCTCACATAACCTATAGTTTTAATTCAATTAATTTAATTAAGTCAAATTTAATTAAATTAGATTAAATTAAAGAACTAATTAATTCTCCAATTAATTAATTACCAAATTAGATATCAAATATTTAATTTTAACCTGCATTTGAATCAAATTTAAATACATTTATCTCATAACCTATAGTTTTAACGTACATCTAATGTGCATTAATTTTAACCTATAGTTTTAATATAAATCTAATTCATATTAAAAAAATATTTGAACAATTTCAAATATTTAATTCTCTTACAAATTAACTTTGAATCATATCCAAAATTATATTTATACTATAAAGTTTAATTTGTAAAATAAACTTTATATTATAATGTATTATTATACATTATACTTTTCCCTTAGTAAATTTGAACTTTTCAAATTTCATCCAAAAATTAATTACCTCAATATTCTTTACGAGCTTGGAAGGGGACTTAATGGACCTACAGATCAAAAGCTCCAACGATATGAGATTAACAGGCTAAACTCATTAACCACATTAATCAATATTCGTTAACTGTGGGTACACTCCACTAAAGACCCACAGCTGCACTCTTCTCACTATAGATATATTTTTGTGTCCACGGATATAGACCAATAACAGCAAGTTAGTCCTTCACAAGTGTTCGTAACACTAGCTGGGTCAAATTACCGTTATACCCCTGGGTTACTTCTAAATCCTTAAGTACCAGTGCTCCTCTAATGAATAACCTGTTAATGGTCCAACCATCAAATAGAAACCCCTCTCGGGCCAATGAGAGGGTAGGACCCTTTGTTCAAGTCCCAGATATACCACTTAAGGGAACACTTATCTACTTACCGTAAAGTCGGGAAGGAGTGAAATCCATCTTGTATAATTATGTTCCCAGCTCCCCACTCAGTCTTGTCCCCAAAATGGTAGGCATATCGAGTCGGCAAATGAGCCACTCTCACTCATACAAATCAAAGGACAATTCCTCGTGAACAGGAGTTCATAATATACTCAAGATTAAAACTAAGTTGCCTAGGTCAACCTATTGAAATAGAAACCTAATCAGTCAATGGAATTACATCTAGTGGTTACTATTTCATGGTCCAGTTTATGCAAACTCATTACATAGGATACCCCCACTCGCATGTCTCCTACACAAACGCGTTGGATCATTGTGTTTGTATCAAATACTAAGTGGGCCGTATCCATAGTGTTACCAGGATAAGGTACCCAACCCTATACTTATACTATAAACCCTTTAGGCTGTAACTTGAACATTGATCCTCATATGTCTCTACATATTATTCAAGACTCATAAAACAGCCTAGGATGTTAGTTTATTGGATTTTAGGGTTATTAAAACAAGATAAAATAATCAATAACATTTATTGAATAATAATTAATAACAATTTATTAATGACGGTCAAAATACAACATTTACTATCTACGAGTTTTAGGGCATAAAACCCAACAACAATATATTACCACAATTGTTATATTTTTTACTAACATATTATATATTCACTTGTAGTCCCATCCCAATACAAAGGGTATGAGACACAAACCATTCCCTCATTATGATGAACTTTCTATCGTGTTTGAAAAAGACAGGGCTGCTGGTGACGGTTGTCAAACGCCTTTGGATCAAGCATCTAAAACAGATGATCATTTGGATCAAGCATCTAAAATAGATGATCATTTGGAGGATGTTAGGTTGGGATCATAGGATAATGAGCAGCTTGACCAGGGATTGTCTGAGAATATACCGACGTTGATGGTATGGATGAAGTTTTCTTAGATACACTGAAAAATAGACGTGCGGGACCTAGTAGTGGTTCGAGAGGTAGCATGCGAAAGAGGACTGTCTTCCAATATGAAATGTTTGACCTGGTACGAACAACAATGGACATCAATGAACAAAAGTTGGACAAGCTCGTATCATGGCAGAAGGAGAAATATGAACTGGAATCCGAAAGACGAAAGGAAGTCATCGATCAGATATATCAGGTTGATTATTTGGAGGAAGCTAATTGGTTGGCCCTTATCGATATGATAGTGACTGGTATTCAAAAAACATACTATTTCCTAGCAATTCCCTCCCATGCGAAAAGAGGAAATCAATTTTTTAGAATGATTGGTTTTGTATAAAAATAATATTACGAATTAATGATCCAAAATTAAAACATTGACCATATTTCATGATCATCAACCATAGATGTGTACTTTAAAAAAATGAAATTTTTTTTGCAATCCATATTTATCCAAGCAAAAGATGTGTAGAATTATGGAATAAAAAATTTTCTAAACAAAAATAATCATCATAACATTTGCTTATTTAGATTTAAACAAACTGTACTAGATACCACTGACATATGAACTCAACTCTGCACCCTCAAACATAGACATATGAACTCCACCGACATATTAACTCTACTGACATCATATCTCCAGACATCATATCTTAACTCAGCACCCCAAACAGCCTCTAAAAGTGTTATGATTCCTAGCTTAACTCTACCTTTATTAGTGATTTTTACTCATTAATTCTCTAATTTTGTAGAAAATAATCATCCCAAGAGTAGAAAAGTCATTTTCAGCAAGAACGGGCAAAAAACGAGCATTAGAGCACCAAAATTAAAGAATTGAAGAAAATTACAAAATTGCCCCTGTGACAGCGTAGCTACTCTCCCATCAACGTAGCATTACACTCAACACTATGCGTGAAAAGGCAAGAGTGTCGCTGCGCCCCCTTTATGCTAACTTTATGCTCAAAGGCAGTATCTATAAAATAGGGTAGCGTTGCGACGCCTACACAAAGCGTAGCTACGCTATGTACTTTGACGCAAAAGCTCAAGCGCGCGCGCGCTCGCCAAATCGTTCACACATCTCCCCTACACTGTCGACTACGCTAGTCTTAGCGTAGTTACACTTTCCTATTTTATAGATACTAAATGTTAGAGGGACAGTGGTACTTAAGGAGAAAAGATGTAACTCAGAGGTAAAACGGTTTTTGACCTAGCTGAGATTACAAATGACCTGTGAAGGATCAACTTATCAATGACGGTTATATCGAATGGACACAAATATATCTACAATGAGGGGGAGTGCATCTATAGACTATAGTAGACAGTCTTGTTAGTTAACGAATGTTGATTAACTAGATTAAAGAGTTTGACCAGTTAGTCTCGGATCGTTGGAGCCTATGATCTGTAGGTCCATCGGGTCTCCGTGCTAGCTCATAAAGGATAAAATTGAAGAACTAGGTGAATTGAGAATTTGAATTGTTTAAATTCAATTATTAGGGAATTTTTGTAATTTATATGTGATATAATTTACATTTAGATAATTAATTGAGAATTAATTATCTTTGGGGAATTTACCTATTCAAATAAGATTTGAATATGTATAAGCATGAAATTTGATTAATAAGGTTAATCAAAATTAGGTGTCTTAAGTTTTTTTTATCACGTGATGATTAAATTGGATTTAATTAAAAATAGTTTTAATTAAATTACATTATGAAATTATAAAATGAAAAATAGTTTTTCATTTTTTTGTTTTAATTAAAATTTATTTTATAAAATAGTTTTTTTTTAAAATAAAGTTAGTGGAAAAATCCAACAAGAAGTTGGATTTTCCCACTAATTTAGTATTTATTATGTTGCCTTAAGGAGACTTTGAACCTAATAGTTTCATGCTAATGGAGAGTGTGTTGGTGGACATGCAAGACATGTCTTTGCATGTTTTTTCCTTATAAATATATGTATTAGTTCACTTGTTTGAACTTAATGCTTCATTGAATTTTGCTAAAATTTTCCACCATTTCCATTGTATTCTCCATCTTCAAAGAGAAATTTTCTGCCCTTTCACTTAAATCTGGTCCCACAACCGTGTTCTTCAACCAGAGAATAGCATGGATTAGTTGTTGGTGGTCCCGATTTTGTTTGGAGAAGAAGTTACAAATGGAGATCTTCAAAGGTATAATGGTTATACGCTTAGCTTTCTTTTTTATTGTTATCAATAACATGTTTATCCTAGTTTTCAAGCATGATTAAGTGTATGTTTAGATCCGTCGCTTCTGCTTTGCATGTTTTCTATTCCATCACTCTCGACGCTAAATTAGATTGGCATCGGGAAAGCTAACTTCTCCTGGTGCTAATTTTTTTAATTTAGCATCGCCCACATATCCAACCCTTTGCCAACGCCAAAAATTTGGCGTCGGCATAGGATATTTCTATCGATGCCAATAAACCAATTTTTGGTGTTGGAAAAGGTAACTTTTGCTGACGCCACAATGTTCACGTCGACATAGCTCCTCCCAATTCCAACCGTCCTGAGATCAATTTTTCCCGATGAAGGAACTTTTTTGCATCGGGATAGGGTTTTCCCGACGAGGCTTTTCCAACAACCTTGCCGACGGTCAAAAAAGCGTCGGGAAAACCTTTTCCGACACTTTTTTTACTTTTTCTGACAATTTTTTCGTCAGAAAAATATAATTTCTTGTAGTGATGTGTTTGAGGTATGCGTTCCTGAGAGAGTTCGATGCATGCATTGAACCTTGCATTTTCCTGTAAAACTGGACATTCAAAGAGATCAAATTTCAAAATAATCTTTTCTAAGCCTTTTCTCATCCTTGCACGCAGTAAAGTATTTATCATGAATTTCAGCTAAGGATGATGCATTTTTCATTAAACTTTCTCAATTATCCTAAGAAAGGAGAAGCAATAAGTTGTATTTCTACAAGTTATCAAGTCCCGATCTCAATAATTCTGTTGTTAATCACGAACAACCTCGAACGAGGACACCATCGCAAAGTCTTTTCCGCTATTCTCAAGCAAGGATCGGGGTTGTGTAGGAATCCTTTTTGGAAAGCTAAGAAAAGAACAATAATACAGAGAAAACATTTTTCTCTGTTTCTTCTATGTTGAGAGTTTAGAGAAATTCAAAGATTGTGACATTCCAAATCACTTAACTTTTCTATGTTAAATGTTAAATCACTCATGTTTTTCAATTTTTAGAGAGAATGGGGAAGTTATCGAATAACTTCCCTTAACTCACCATTAACTCCCCTTAACTATAAGGAGTTGAACCTTAACTAATGTTAAATTAAATCACATTTAATTTAACTTAATTGAATTCATATTAGTTAAGAAAAATTTTTAAAAATAGAAAAATAAGAGAAACTATTTAAACAAAATAACAAAATTTTTAGATAGTTGTGATAGACGTTGTTAGAAGTCTAACACGGTCTATCAATGATAGAAATGATAGAAGTCTATTACTGATAAATGCTAATAGAAGTCTATCAATGTTTATTAGTGTTTTTTTGTTATTTTTTGTAAATAGTTTGACATTTGTTCTATCTGTGAAAAATTCTTATTCATTAATTAAATATTATATATTTAATTAATATTTACATTTAAATCATAGGGCTCTTTTCAAATATAGAAAAATGAGCCAAACTATTTACAAATATAGAAAAATTTTACAGTCTATCACAGATAGACCGCGATAGAATTCTATCACTTGTTATCGCTCAAGCGATAGAATTGATTTTCTTGAGCGATAGAAAGCGATAGAATTCTATCGCAGTCTATCACTGATAGACAGTGAAATTTTTCTATATTTGTAAATAGTTTGATATTTTTTCTATTTATAGTAATTTCCCTAAATCATATTCAAATATACTTTTCTCTCATAACCTATAGTTTTAATATGAATCTCATTCATATTAAACTTTAAAGAGAATTTATAATGGATGACAAATTTAAATGGTATAATTGCATGCATGTCATTGATGTATGGAAAATTAGAGATATGATAAAATTCTTGAGTTTGAGTTTTTGTATATTATGTAATCCAAGTTTGACCTTGTAACAAACTTATAGTTTTGTTCCTATTTTTTCTCCCACATTTTTCTCCACGAAGCTTTTATTTCCGTTTTCTCCTACCTTTTTCTCCTCTATCATTTTCTTCTCCTTGATCGCATTTGCAAGTTTTTTTTTTTTGGTATTTTTTTTATCATTTCTTCTTGGTTTTTTATCTTTTACAAAATTTATTTTCTTTAAAAAAAATATTGTTGGTCACTTGAGTTTTTGTTTTTGTTTCTATTGAAATATTTTTGGATTAGTGGAATAAAATCAAGCAATCCATTATAGTTTTTTAAAATTCTAGTGTAAGTTTCAGATATATATTTGAGATGTGGTTTTAGCCTTTTAGGTGAATACTTTTGTTTAAAAAAATAACAAAAAAATTAATACTATCAAATTAGTAGGTGGATGTAACATTTTATTTCTTGTATTTTTAAACCTTCTAATTTAGATGAAAAAGGAAAATGTAATTGGTGGGATCGCTATTGTTGAGCATGTTGATGATTTGCTTCTTGATTTATTTGTCTCTCCCAACTAAATGTATTTGCAAACTTGATGCTATCATCATATTCTCTTAGAGTGAAGAAGAAAATATATATATGAATATCATAGTGTGACTATTTGAAGATTTTGGAACTGATACAAAATCAAATAGAAATCAGATAACAATCATTATCAAAGAGTAATCAGACAACAATTGATATAACTGACAATTAGATAAAAATCAGTATCAAATAGCAATAAAACAACAATTAGATAGTAAATCAGTATAATTAGTAATTAGTAAGTAAGCAATTAGATAACAATTAGTATCAAATAACAATTAAATAGTAATCAAACAATAATCAGATAGAAATCAGTATCATTGGCAATTATATGGTAATCAGATGGCAATTTGATGGTAATCAGACAACCATCAACATTATTAGCAATCATATTACAATCAATATTAAATAATAATTAGGCAACAATTAGATAGTAAATGAGTGTATCATTAGTAATCAATACAGGATAATAATAAGATAGTAATTAAATAACAATCAATCAAAGAGTAATCATTATCAAATAGCAACCAATATCATTAAGTGTCAGTATCAAATAGTAATCAGACAACAATCGGATAGTAATCAATATTATTAATAAGCATCATCAAATAGTAATCTCAACAATCAAATAGCAATTAGTATCGAGTAGTAATCAAACAACAATCATATAACAATTGGTATCACTGACAATTAGTATCAAATAGTAATTAGGCAACAACTAGATAACAATCGGTATTATTGGCAATTAGTATCAGGTAGTAATCAGACAACAATCAGTATCTTTGACATCCAATATTAGAATAATCAGAAAACCATCAAACAAATAGCAATCAAATAATAATCAAATAACAAATCAGTATAAGATAGCAATCTGATAATAATCAATATCAAATAACAATCAGACAACAATAATCAGATAACAATTGGTATCATTGGTAATCAGATGGCAGTCATATGGTAATCAGATGACAATCAGATGAAATCACAATTTTTAACTGTGAGAAGCATTTTAGTCATCCGGGTATTTTAATTGGGCTGGGCTTAAGGATTTTGCCATTTTTGTAAAACCATAAAACATGGGTTATGGGCTTAATTTTAACAAATCAATTTTTAACTGCGAGGGGCATTTTGTTATTGAATAAAGTGAATTGTTGTTAATATAACTCCAAATCCAATAAACTAAGAACACATGACTTTAGCACGAAAACTTGAACTTTATGTAATGACATAAAAATGGATTAAGTTCGAGTATATAGCCAAAACGATCTATAGTATAGGGATAAGGTTGGGTACCTTATCTTAGGGACACTATTAAATGCGGCCCATTTTGTATTTGATACAAATGATGTGATCCTAAATCATTCATGTGGAGACATGTGAGTGGGAGCGTTCTATGCAATGAGTTTGCATAAGACCGGACCACGAAATAGTCACTACTACTTTATAACGCTGTTTAATAGTAAATACTGACTATTTCAACTAGATGACCTAGGTAACTCGATCTTAATCCTGAGCTAACTATGAACTCCTGTTTATTTGAGATTATCCTTAGATTTGCATGGGTGAGAGTGGTCTGGGTGCGGGTAAGACCGAGTAGATAGTTGGGGACATAGTATTGCAAGAAGAATTCACTCCTACCCAACTTAGGTTTAGTAGATAGGTTGTTCTCTTAAGTACTGATTTCGGGTCTTGAACAAAGGCCCCACCCTCTCATTGCCCCGAGAGGGACTCGGTTTACTGATAGGATCACAAACCAATTGTTCATTAGAGGATCAGTGGGACTTAAGGAACAAGATATAATCACAGGGGTAAAATGATAATTTTGACCTAGCTGTGATTACGGACAATCTGTGAAGGATCGACTTACTAATTATGGTTATATCAAGTGGACAAAAATATATTTACAGTGAGGAGAGTGCAACTACGGACTTTAGTGGAGTGTCCCGTTAGTTAACGAATGTTGGTTAACTAGGTTAAAGAGTTTGGCCAGTTAATCTCGGATCGTTTTAGAGCTCATGATTTGTAGATCCATTAGGTCCCTCTACTAGCTCATAAATGGATAAAAACCTTAGATAATGCAGTGAATAAGTTTGAACCATTCAATCTTAGCTTAAGGAATGAAAGTCGAATATATACGATATATCAACGTTTAATTACGAATGAAACGGACAAATAGAGTTAATTATAATATTTAAATATGATTTAAATATTAATTATATGAATAGGGATTCATATAAGTTTTTTAGAAAAATCAGGATAAGTGGGAAAAATAATATTATTTTATTATTTAATATTAAAATAATATTATATTTAATTAAGGGATCTTTTCACAAATAGAAAAAAAAACAAAATTAATCACACATATAGAAAAAAAAAAGTGGGAAATACAAAAGCATGAGGTGCACTTTTTTCTGTATGTGTAATTACTTTTGTTTTTTTTCTATACACAACAATTTCCCTTTAATTTAATTAAATATTAACTTATTTTTATTTAAATAATAATTTTAAATTAATTTTTGAAATTAAAATTAAAATTAAAAATTGATTTTAAATTCAATTTTGGAAATTCATTTAAAATTGAATTTAAAATTGATTTTTGAAAGTTTGGATTTTCCCACTAACTAAGCAAGTAGCTTGGTTGTTATCTTCACAATTAGCCAACAAATTGAGAGTCTGTGTTGTCAATTTGTGATGCAATTAGATTGCATGTTGATCTTGAATAAATAAGGATGATTTTGGCTTAATTTGGGTTAAGAAATTTGTGAAATTAATGGTTAATTTTGCAAAATTTCATCCTTAGTTCATCTTCTTCCTAAACTTCATTCCTTCTTAAATTCACCAAAAATTTGGATTCCACCATCCAATCTAAGGCCAAAGAATAGTAGAGAAGACTCTTGTGGTGGTCTACAAATAAGTTGTGTTAATTTTCATCAAGAATTGAGGGAGAATTTTGAACTACAAAAGTAAGTGTTCTTGAAACTTTGTTTTTCCTCTTTCAATTGCATGCTTTATTTTCAAAATTGAGCATCTTAGAGTGAAATTTAAACAAATTAATTTTCGTTGCATGATCGTTTATTCTTCACTAAATTAACTATCATGGATGCTTCGTCTCCTCCACTAAAAGTTTCTACAAAAAAAGAAAAAAAAATAGTTTATAAAATATAAATAAGGAGATATTAAAAAAGTATATTTAGATTGAAAAAAAAATCTGACTCAATCTTTTTAATAGGGGTGATCGACCAAGCGTATATGAATGATAAAGATAATAGAAAAATATGGAATAAGTAGGTCTACGTGCAAGCATACACGATCAATGAAGTAATAACTTGGAGTATTCCAAGTATCGAATCCCACGGGACTAGATTGAGTTAAAATTCTTATGACTGTAAACTAATGTAACCGAGGTAACCAAAGAGAAAGTTTTAGAATTTTGGTGAAAGAAAACGTAAAAACAAATAACAATGGGAATCAAACAGAGATAACAATGCTATAGTCATTCGGGTGTTATGCCTTAAGTGATGTGACCGCATCACACCAACAATGATTTACACATGGACAGGAAACCACACCTATTCGATCTTGTGTCAAGTTCCTTTAGGAGTTCTAAACAGCTAATGCCTAATGTTTCCATGGTTAGCTAGATCTTAGATTAAATCAAGTTCAATTCCTTTATCCTATGGTGTCCCTTATTTCTAAGGTAACGTGACCATCCTATGTCTAGGCTCTTAGCCCCATATCCCTTTGTGAAATCCGCTTACACCCTAACCTTCTCAACATTAAAGCTCTGGTAGATCGTTAAATCAAATGGCCAGTTTAACTTACCGCTTTTATCTTTTAAAATCAACAAAGAGAATGTGATTACACAAAGTGGTGTGAGCATTACATAACCTAAGTCATAACAACCCTAAGGCTTTCACATTGTTAAACCCCTAAGAATATTTAGCTCATGGCTTTTGATAAAATAATCATTTTTATTAGATCATAAACCATAGCTACAATATAACGTTTGATTGGTAGAATGTAAAATGAGAAATAACAAGAAAAACAGTAAAGCTGGAAAATAGATACAACTCAAGTGAACTTGGGAAAATCCTCAAGTACAAGCCTTTCCCTAGGACGATTCCTTCTTCTTCAAGAAAGAATCTTGCCTCAACGCACACTTCTGTGGAAGAGTAATCCTAGAGCAGCTACGCCTCAGAGGAACTTTCGTTCTTAAGACTACTGGCTTGAACTTCAAAGAGAATCCCAAGGTGCTGGAAATTTGACAGTAAAACGGAGAAGAAAAGTGATGATTGTGGCGGCGGTGAATTCCCTCCAAGACTTAGGGTTTCTTCGCCCTTTATAGATCTCAAATTGGTTAAGGAGGGCCAAGATTTTGCGTTCTAAGGATTCACCAAGCAGAATCAAGGATTTTTAGCCAAGAAAATCGCAGCTGATTCGGGCAGAATTGGATCTGGAAAATTAGGGCTCAACAGCGCTGGTACATCACTTGCTGTTGTGGGTGCATCACATGAAAATTAACCAGGAACTTGTAAAAAACGTACCAGATCTGCACTAAATCTGCAAAAATTATCCTTTATACATAATTAGTCCTCATTAAGCTCATTTAAGCATATTAAGATCAAATTTGGGATAAAAGTCATGCAAGAGTTCATTTTTCATATTAAAATACTAAAAGAAAGGCCTAATTTCATGCCTTTCATAGCATGAATCAAGGGGCAATTGCACTATTATCAAAAAGTAATACAAAATTTAGGCCCATGTCTCTCTTTTTTTCAAATTTGTAAAATATAGCAAAACATTTTGGCCCAACCAATTACTGAATGTGAAAAGTTAAAAAATAATACTGATTTCTATCGGTGTGTAGTTTGATTACTGTTTGATTGATATTTAATTGCTTAGATTGTTAACAATATTGATTTACTATCTGATTTTTGTTATATTGATACTTGATATTGGTTGTTATTTGATTGTCAATGATACTAATTGCTATTTGATTATTTTCTTATAACAATCTGATACTAATTGCCATTGATATCTATTGCTATTTGATTATTGACTGATTACTATCTGATACAGTTGATTTCTATTTGATTGTTGTCTGATTACTATTTGATAACGATTATTAATGATACCGATTGTTATGTGATTGCTGTCTGATTACTACATGATATTGATTGATCGTGATATCGATTGCTATTTGATTGTTGTTTGAAACTAAATATTTTGTGATTGCTATTTGATTATCATGCAATTTCTATTTGATAGTAAGTAGTTTTAGATTATCATCTTATTACTATTTGATACTGAGTAGTTTGTAATTTCTTTCTGATTAATAGCAATATTCAAAACATGAGTTAAAAAAAAAAAAAAAAAGAACAAACTTTGAACCAAATCTTGTTTTAGTAATTTAGATGAATCATATTGAATTGAGGCTAATAGTTAGTGTTTGATAAATTAGAAGTGAAGCAATGAAAATGTCAATGAAAAATCAAATCATGTTTCGACCAAGAAAATAAAAATACAATGGGAATAAAAAAATGATCCAAATGTCAGTGTGAATTAATAAAAAATACATTCAAAATAATAGGAATATGATCAAAATGCCAATAAAAAATTTAAAAAAATATTACGGGACTATGGGAGAAATAATTGAAGACACAAAGAAGAAGATTGACTAGAAAAATTGATCAGTTCTTTTGATAATGACATAGGAACATAGGAAAATTGTGGTAAAATAGGAATACATAAAAAATTAAAAAGAAAATTAAAAAGTTTTGTTATTTTTGCAAAATCTGAAAAATTCAAGCTATATTTGTAATTTTCTTAATTGATATTGTCACCCATTACAATTTCTCTTTTTAATATGATCTTTTGTTATCTCAATTGTCTCATATCTATGTACAATTAGTGTAGAACGCATCCAATTTTGTGTATGTGCTTCAATCATTTTTTAAGACAATGTACTCTGATATAAATTTAAAACTCGACCTCATGTGCTAAAAACTGACTCTGAAGCTATTGTTGAGATAGAAATGGAAAATACATCCTTAACCATTTTCTCTAGAATCTTGTACTTCCCAAAATTTACCTTCCACTATGCTAAGACGTCAAATTGACTATCTATGACGCGATATTGTGATACTATTAGAGACGCAAATTTTTCAAATGGCTAAAAAATATATTTCTCGAACTCACTCTTACTATCTTGGTTAGTTTTTTGGCTCAAGTGTTGAGCAAATCTATAATAATTGTAACCAGCTCAAGATTCATTTGCATCATCATCTGTGTTCTTCTCCATCAGATCCTCCAATATCTGGCTCTTCTTTTTTGTTCAATCCTCCTCCTCATCAACATTTTTATACTCATCATACATTTTTCTAATCAAATCTTCAAGTTTCTTCCCAATTTCATTTGCAATATTTTCATCATATAAATCTGTAAGCATAAACACCACAAAATCCAACTTATAACAAGGGTCTAAACACAACAGCAACATACAAGAGAAGATTTTTCATATCATTGTCCCAATATTTGTCAAATTTTGCTTCCATTCTATTGGGGGGAAATGACATATAAGAATGGAGTAGACTAGCAAACTCGAGAGTTAAGATATGTTGGAAATGTCAATAGGTAGTCGAGACACGCTTCTTGTGACAACCTAAAATTTTAGGTAATTTTAATTTAATTGAATTATTTTGAGAAGATAATTCAATTTAAATTAAACAGAATAAAAGATTTGGGTTAAATTCAATTGGTGAAAATTGAATTTTAGTTTGGGAGATTTAATTTGTTTAGTTGAATTGGTGGAGGAAAAAGAAATTATATATATATATATATATATATATATATATATATATATATATATATGTATATGTATATCTAATTTATTAAGGAATTAGGGTTTGAGATTGTATATATATATATTATTAAGTGACCTAATAAGGTAGAGAGGGAAAAAAATACACCGAAAAAACGGAGAAGGAGAAAGAGAGCAGTGCAGTTCGGTTTTTCAGCAACAACTCTCGGAAAATTGTCATTTTCTGACGTTTCAACCGTCGAATCTTATTAACATTTTGTCAACTTGTTCGTGACACATAGAGTCTCATGTTGAACAGTTGGATCGGTGTTTTGATCTCTAGTTTGTCCGTGTAGACCCCTAAATTTGTCCAGAATTTTATTTCATCATTTTTATTTTGTGTCTATCTCACTAATTTCGAATTTTCTAGCGTTTATATAAAAATAAACAAAAAATTAATTTGCATTATTTTTATTTAAATAAAATAAATAAATAAAACATCTTCTTCATTTTTGCGTTTTAGGAAAATGAATTTAGAATTTTTTTTATGTTCATAAAATAAAAAAAGACTTTCTTTATTATTTTTTCTCATATTTGTGATTTAGGGAGAATAAAATTTTGAAACTTTTAATGTTTTAATCAAATAAAAATAAAAGATTTTTTTTGGTAGAGAAAATAAAATTTTGATTAATCAAATCTATTGTTTATGGAAAAATTGTATTTAATTAAATTTGGGAATAAATATTTAAACCAACATATTTTTTTAAATCATAAAAATCTTTTCAAATTAAATGTATTATTTTTCTTCCTTTTAAATTTGATTTTATTTATTTTTTCCTAATCAAGAAAGGTTTGAAAATTCTATAAATTGGAGGTTTTTGGGACACATTTTACAGCACAACACACACAGAAACCCTAGCCATTTTACTTTTTCTCACTCACATACACACTTTCTCTCGCACTTTTTCTTTTCCTCTCAAAAGATTTTTCATCTTTCTCACACACAATACATAGACTAAAAACCAAAAAAAGATTGTAGTGGTTCTCTCAATTTTTTTCTCTCACGTTTTCTCTCTTTATCTCCTTTGATTTTATTTTATTTTCTAATTTTTTTTATTTTTTCTCCAACAATCACTCCACCTAATTTTCTCTCCACATTTTGTTCTTTTCTTTCCCGTACCTCAAAAGGAAGCATTTACGATCGTAAATTGTTGAAAATGGTGAGTTTTACCTATTTCTAAATAGGATATTTTTAATTACATATTTGTTTGTATATTTTAGCAATATTATTCTAGATCAATTTCGTTTATGCATCATATTTAGACCAATTTTATTTGTGCCTCATATAAACCAATTTATTTGTTTATATTTTGAGTTGCTTGTAAAGTTTAAATCTCATAAATAATGTTTTAGATCTTTATTTAGTTGATTAACCTTGCCTTAAACTTTAAATTTTAAATTTCATCCATGATTACCCTTGTATATTATGTAAATATATTGTTAAGGATATAATTGTGTAAATTTCTAATATTTGTATTATATATATTTTTGAACAAATTATTGTTAAAACTTTCCAAAGATAGAATCTTGAATACTCAGGATGCCGATACTTGGATTCTAGGGTGAGAAATCAATATCTTGGGATGCCAAGATTTGATGATAATATGTCTTCTTTTAAACCAACTTTTAATTAAAAAAAATTCATTTTACACATGTAGTTTATTCTATTCTTATATAAAAAAATATATTCGTTGCAAATATGCATTACATAAAAAAAATCTTTTTTTTAGAAAAAACATTTATTTCTTCAAAATAAAATTTGAATACTTCTATAATCATTCATAAATATTTTTCTAAAAAATAAACTTGATTCTATAAAATTTCTTTCCTTTCAAAAAATAATTTTTTTTAAAACGTTTTATTTTCTCCATTTTTTTTAAATAAGTAAACTAATCAAAATTGATCTTCGGCAAAAATTCTTTCCTTTAAAAATTATAAATATTTTTTATAAATATATTAAATAATTATACCAAATCTTTAAAAAAAAAACTTTCCTATGATGGAGATTAGGATGTCAAGATGTTGACTTTCCTAATATTCTTGAGGGGAAGAATTTATTTTGGGATGCCAAATTAAATTCAAAAATGAATTTTCTAATGGCCTTTGGCCACTCATAATTATTGTTCATTATTGGTAATAATAGTGATCAATAAAATATAAGACATTGAAAAATCAAAACAAAAAATATTTTTTCTTATAAAAAAGGCCTCTCTTTAATAACACGAGAAAAATAAAAATTCATTCTTCAAACGAGTGTTATGGGGTGCTAATACCTTCCCCATGCACAAAAGACCCCCGAACCCTTTATCTTTTCCTTGCAGACCAATTTGGCATACTTTTGGGAGCTTAGTCACACCCTCTAAATCAAGACTGGTGGCGACTCCATTTTTTTTTTTCTCTTGGGAATAACGTCGGTCGCTCCGCGTCGCTAACCCGTAGCGACAGCTTGGCGACTCCACTGGGGACATACTTTTAAGTGGGTTAGTTTTTATTTTTTTCTCGTGTTAATTTATATATGGCCTTATTGTTTTTGTTATTATTTGTAAATCATACACACATTCACAAGCCTCCAACCCGGGCTTTACCAATAGGATTAGAATCGAGGATTAGTAGTGGTGACCTTCGTGGAGCTACGTCTCCCGTGCAGGCACACGAAAACCCTTACTCAGGTCGACCTTATTCAGGATGCTGATAAGGGTGCCTCTAATTTTCTCTTAAATAAAGAAGAAATTGAGGACAGCTTGAGGACCTTTCTCCATTTACATTAGAGCCTCACCACACATATATTTGTAAATAGATGTAAATAATTTTAATTTTTGTTATTACTATAATTATTATTGTATTCCATAATTATATTCTTCATTTTTTCTCATATTTTTCTTCGTTTATAAAAAAATCCTCCGCTTTTTGGCCTTTATTTTCTCTTACACATTACATATGCATTATTTGTGGTGAATTTTTTATAAAAAAAATATACAATTTTGGGAAAAAATCAATCTTTTTATTTGAATGTTCGATCCATAAAATTAAAGTGTTGTTTCTTTTTCATAACAATTTGAGTCAAATTATATTCCAATTCATTCTCATCTCTTTCATTTATGATTATTTTCCTTCTTTAGATCTTTTTTATTTTTTACAAAGAAAAAAGTCATTTACAAAAAAAAAAAAGCAAAAAAAATTAAGGTAATATTTTTTTTCTTAATGTGACCTAATCATATCCTTAAAAACTAATAAAGAAGAAAAAGGAAAAGAATTACACATCATTAATTTGTCATATTTATTTTACTTGTACATATTTATAAAATATGACTAACAAAATCTTTGATTATTTTTTTAATTTGAAAAAAAAGAACTTTCCAAAGCAATGTTATTCTAAAATATTTCTTTCTTAAAAAAAAAAAAATCTTTTAAAAAAAATCATGTATCATTCAATTGTACATATTTTATAGTATATTTTCCATTTTTGTTTTCTTTGATTTTTTTAAAAGAGTATTTCAATGTAATGTTGTCCATTTATATTTATTTGAAAAAAAAACTATTTGTCATTCAATTGTATATATTTTTCAGCATATTTTTTTTTTCATTTGTATTCATTTTAAAAATATTCATGCATCATTCAATGGTATATATTTTGCAGTCTATTATTTTTATTTTTGTAAAAAAAAATATTTCTTTGACGTTCTTTAAAACGAATCGTTGATAGTCTTCCTTTCGGTGCATTCATTTATTTGAAAAAATATATTCATGCATCATTCACTTGTACATTTTTTTTTACAAATTCTTTGATTTTTTTTTATATAAAAAAAGAGCACATCAAAATATTGTTCTCCTTTTGCATTAATACGTTTGAATAATCATCATGCATCATTTTACTTGTACATATTTTGTTGTTTCAAATAAATTATAGAAGCTTTTCTGTATCTTTTTTTTAAAACATTTCTAGTTCTTAAAAAAAAAATCATGCATCATCTTCTTTGTACATATTTTACCATATACATCTAGAAAATTTTATTGCACCATGCTTATTTCGTTTTTTTTAAGAAAATCATGCATCATATACTCACACATATTTTACCGTGCTTCTTTTCATATTTTTAACAACAAAAAAAATAAACTTTTCAAAGTAATATTATTGTACCATATTTTTTATAAAAAAAAAAAAGAAAAAAGAAAAAGAGAAAAATTCATGCATGATCATTTGTACATATTTTGCCATGTTTGTTTTTGTTTAAAAAAACTCAAAATAATGTTATTTCACCCTATTCATTTCTTAAAAAAAAAAAAGGAAAAATATATATCAGCCACTCTTATATGGTTTAAGGTATTTTTTAAAATCTAATAAATTCTTTGATTTTGTTTCCTTAAAAGAAAAAAAAAAGACATTTCAATATTTCATTCTTCCTATGTTTTTATTTATTAAAAAGAAAAAAAAACCAAGCGTCCTAACTTTACATATTTTTTTAGGTAATTTTCAAAAGTTTCTAACGAATCTTTGACTTTTGAACAAATAAATAACATTTGTTAGAAAAGTAATGTTCTTATTTATACATAATCATTTTCCAAAAATATCATGCATTTTTGCATGTACATATTTCGAATCATAATTTTCATCATTTATACAAAATTCTTGCTTAAAAAAACCAAAAAAACAAAAAAAAAAAAAAAAAAAAAGTACTTTTTTTTTCAGCCTAATTTTATACAAACTCTTTGTATAGGATACCCCACTCACATGTCTCCACATGAATAGTTTGGATGAAACCATTTGTAACTATTACAAAGTGGGTCGTATCCATAGTGCTACTAGGATAAGGCACCCAACCTTATCTATATACTATAGACCTTTAGGTTATTTCTTGAACATGATCCACCCGTATATCAACTACATACATGTTCAAGACTTCATATAATAACCTCAAATTTTTATGGTTAATGGATAAATTAATATTGCATAATTAATAATTAAATTAATCAACTAATAAATTACGAGGCTTTAGGGCACAAATCCCAACAATCTCCCACTTGCACTAAAGCCGGTGAGACATGTATCCTAGGGCATACTCTATACCCAACATGTTCTCCCACTTGCCCTAGCGAAGAAGAGACATGTCTCGTAATCCTAGACATTCTAGGTGACTCTCAAACACTTTAGCCTAGAGAGTCCTTTTATATAAATCAAACCATATGTCATTCAAAGTCATCTTGGTCACTACCATGATACTTTCTCTCAATATGCCTTATCCTAGAAGTTGGTGTTTACCAATATCCTTAGTCTTAGTTGTTGTACCACTATTATCTCATAAAAGTGTGATAGACTAACTCATAACTGAAACATTTTCAGATCTTTAAGGATATTTTATGGCTACACAAAGTTTTGCTTCACAAGCAAAAACAATAAACTTGTGTACTATTATATCGACAGTAGCTCACGTATACAAGTTTAGCTCTAATTTTGTCAATTCCAAACCAAATCACTCCAAATTTCTTTCATAAAACTCATAAGAAACCTCTTAACTAACTAACCTGAGAATTTGGAGCTTTAGAATCCCTTGGGTACCTCGAAATTGACCTCAATAACTCTAGAGCCCTTATTCTTACAGAAATTCGAACATCCTTCTATTTTTCATAAAAAAAAACATCAACCTCTTGTACTTCAATTGATCCGACAGCCCACGATCGTCTTCCCAACTCAATCCTCTAGATTTATGTTGAAGAAAATAGAGAATGACATGAGTAAATTGAAAATGTCGACCCTCTCTTATTGAAGTTAAAACACCCACTGATTGCACCTTTCCTTCAGCAACTCACCTACTACCACCTCTTATTTCAGGCACTTAACCCCACTATCTTTAGTTTCCACTTCCTTATTTTTCCTCTTAATAAGTATTTTATTTTAATAATTAAGTAACTCATTTTAATTCCCCCAAAATTATATAAATTTCACAATATTTTACTACTTAATTAGTCATAAATTAACAACTTAAAATCCAACTCCTAACCACTAGATGAATTAGTAAACATTAATCATGGAATTTGGGTCCTAAATAAGTTTTCTAATTACACTTAGGAATAATTTTAACTCCACCCAAATTCTCCAGATAATTACTAAATTTCAAACTACTTCTCAATTTACTACCTATGTCTTTGAAATTTCCAATTCCAATCTTAGGCTTTCCAACACTCAATCCAATCATTTAATCTCTAGAATCATGTCATCTAAATAAACCATAATAATTAAGAAAACAATAAGGATTAAGGGCTTACAGACCCAAATGACTGAAATCCTTAGAAAATTAGCCCATAACTAGAGAAGAATGAATAAATTTTATTAACACAAAAGTCATGAGTTACAAGTGTCGATTTCAAAGAGTAAAAAGTAAAGAAATGTAAAAACAATAAAGAACGAAATGAAGAAGCGTTGGAAAAACAATAGTATAAACTCCTTGAGTCAAAACCTTACTCTCAAGGCCTCTCTAGGACGGATTCAACCACGTTCGAGGGTGAATCCTCACTATACACATGCTCTCACAGGTAGGGAGGACTTAGAAACTATGGTTCTTCGGAGAACTTCCGTTCTTGAAGAATTTTTGGATGTAGTTTGTGAGATCTCTTCTTAGGAATGGAGATTATTGAACCATGAGGCTTCCAACCCTTTATATAGGCCAAGGTAGGTAAGGAATGACCAAAATTCAAGTCTTGAACGTCCTTTAGGTAGTTTTGAAGCAAAAGAATAATTGTGGATCGAAAAACTAGCATGTTTAAACGATTGGCCGCAATCTGACCAAAATTAGGTTATTGATGCGAGCGTATTGAACCTTCGATTTGGGTGCATCACTCCTCATTTATGCAAAAACATTCAAAACCTCTATAAAAGCTCATGAAATTGGCTCAAAACAATTAAAACTTATTTAAAACGGTTAAAAGACACATGTTTGTTCATTTAACTCTATTTAGGCCATTTTGGGGGCAAAATATCATACAAAGTTTTTCTTTTACTAAAGAAAAATAATAAAATATATAGTGAAATCATGCACTTTTTGCCATTTATCTAACTTGGGCTTGATTGGTCCATAAATTTGGCCGGACCGAACTAATTGGATTTGAGGCTTAGTTGGCATTTGGGCCAAATTAACCTACTTTTGGGCTCAATTGGACTTGAGTCCAAATATTAATACTAGATTGGACCAAATTACTTTAGTCGATCTAACAATCACGACAAAAATATGTGGCATCATTAGAATTTGCCAACTTATGTATTTTATTTCAATTTGGGACACATGTCAACCTTTAATTTGTCCCAAATTTGATCATCTGTAATTTTGTCATTAATTTAAGAAATGATCAACATATGGTCATTACAGTTGTTAGGTGCAGAGGCTTTGATGAAGACTAGAATCTTGGAGTAATTCTTGAAGAGAAATCTTTATTAATTAATTGTCCATACATGGGGAAGACTCCTATTTATAGAGTTTTAATACAAGTGGGGGTAAAAAGGGAATTAACCTATACTTTTATCCAATTACCCAATTTAACCCCTTTCTACTTACATCATTCTACCCCTCCAAAAAGAAAACTCGTCCTCGAGTTTTAAAAAAAAGAAATAAAATGAAACAATTAAGAAATAAAATAAATTTGTACAACGGAGTATGACCAAACCAACCTCCTACATCTTGAACAAAAATATTATGAAAAACACTCCAAGACATAAAGTTTTCATCAAGTTCATCAAGACTCCAAGCGTTGTAGGTGTTCAAATACCCACTGACCAAGCCAATATCTTTAAGCAAAGAAAAGAACTCCTTCCTTAGTGAATCAATAGCTTTCACTGATTGTACAGAAAAAAAGTTCTTCCAATAGATGTCATATCCACCAAAGTTCTTCTCAACAACTTTTCTTAGTGAATCAATAGCCTTCACTGGTTGTAAAACATCCTTCTTCTTAAGTGGTGTTAGAAAAGAGTCTCTCACATTAAGACGGGCAACAACGGTCAAAATTGGTTCCATTGGGAGCATAGTCAAATAACAACCTAAAACATTAAGATTTGTACTCCTATCTTGATGTTCTTGCAGCATGACCACTTGATTTTGGACTCGATATGGGTTGCCTTGATGTTCTTGAAGGACAACAACATGTTCTTGAACATTTGATTGAATGCCCATTTGATCTTGAAACGATTCTTGAATCCATTCTTTGACATTCTTGAATTGGTGTTGTTGCTCATGATTTTCATATGAAAATCGAGAAAAACCTCGCCAACCAACTTCTTCTTCTTTTGATGTTTCAAAATTAAACCCAACCATTTTGAAGAAAAGGTCTATGAGGAGGATGATGTTGTTCAAAAACTGAATTATAATTGTTCATACCCGTTTGATTTATTTGGATGAAGGGTCTTGGTGGACTTCTTGCTCTTTCTTGAAAATGCTGACCATAATTCTTCTCTTGATAGAAAAACAAGGCCATTATGACCATAATTTCTGTATTCTTGGTATGGTTCTTGGGCTTGAACATGGTTTTCTTGATACAAAGGGTTAGGAGGGTACCTTGGAAAATAATTTTGGTAGAATTGTGAACAACCTTTATCGTTTGAAGAGTCCAAATCATATCCCATCATATTGTGTGGAGTCGGTCTTTGTTGTTGAGGAATAATACCTACCGGATGATTTTGGTAATTGTTTGTTGGTTGAAATTCTGAAATTTGTCTTCTAGGTGGACTTCTTGCAACTTCTTGCATTCTTGAATTTTCTTGATTGTCGTAGTCAATTTCTTTGCCTTTTCCTTTGTTGTGGACTGCAAAAGCTCTTCCAATTTCGGCTGTAAGTGTCTCAATGGCTTGTTGTATCCCAGAAATTGTGTTGTTTATTCCACTCACAACATTTTCTAATGCCTTAAGCCGCTGCTCGACCGCTGGTGGGGAGAAAGATGCTTCCGCATCCGAGAGGGTTGGTTTGGTATTTTTGGGGTTTTTTTCGCCCATCATATCCCTTTCACGAGGTGCTTTGATACCACTTTATGAAGACTAAAATCTTGGACTAATTCTTGAAGAGAAATCTTTATTCAATAATTGTCCATACATGGGGGAAGACTCCTATTTATAGAGTTTTAATACAAGTGGGGGTAAAAAGGAACTATACTTTTATCCAATTACCCAATTTAACCACCCAATGTAAGTAGAAAGGGGTTAAATTGGGTAATTGGATAAAAGTATACTTTTGAAAGGTGTCCTGAGGTTTGGAAAGAAGGGAAAGTTAAGTCCACATTTTATTGGGCCGTTTGAGATCTTGGAGCGAATCAAAGTCTTCTGGCTTACCAGTTAGCATTGTTGTCGTCTCTTTCTGCAGTTTATAATGTTTTTCATGTTTAAATGTTGAGGAAGTACGTGGCAGACTCATCCCATGTAGTGGACTTCGAGTCTTTACAGCTGAATGAAAACTTAAAAGTTATAAAAAGAATCTGATTCAAATCCTTGCAAGAGAAGTGGAAGTTTGGATAGCACTAGTGAAGGTTTTATGCCAGAACCATCAGTTCAAGGAAGCGACACAGAAACGAGAGGATGAGATGAGATCAAAGTACCATGAGCTTTTTCAAGATTAGAACATTCGAGGACGAAAGTTCCTTAAGGACCGAAGAATGTGACAACCCAAAATTTTAGGTAATTTTAATTTAATTATCTTAAATTATTGGACAATTTTTAAAAATAGAAAAATAAGGGAAACTATTTACACAAAATAGCAAAATTTTTATATAGTATTGATAGATGCTGATAGAAGTCTATCGAGTCTATCAGTGATAGAAATGATAGAAGTCTATCGCTGATAGATGCTGATAGAAGTCTATCAATATCTATCAGTATTTTTTTTTGCTATTTTCTGAAAATAGTTTGACATTTTTTATATATGTGAAAATTTTCCTAAATTATTTGGGTGTTATTTTGAGTTTTTAAGGCTTAATTGAATTATTTTGAGAATATAATTCAATTTAAATTAAATAGAATAAAAGATTTGGGTTTAAATTCAATTGGTGAAAATTGAATTTTAATTTGGGAGATTTAATTTGTTTAGTTGAATTGGTGGAGGAAAAAGAAATTTAAAATATATATGTATACCTAATTTATTAAGGAATTAGGGATTGAGATTGTATATATATATATATGTATATATTATTAAGTGAGGTAGAGAGGGAGAAAAATACACTGAAAAAACGGAGAAGGAGAAAGGGAACAGTGCAGTTTGGTTTTTCAGCGACAACTTTCGGAAAATTGTCGTTTACCGGAGTTTCAACCATCGGATCGTATTGAATTTGGTCAGCCTGTTCGAGACACATAGGATCTCATACTAAATGGTTGAATCATTTTTTTGAGCTCTGGTTTGTCCGTAATCGCTGATGAACAGAACCTGTAAAACTGGGTGATATTTTTCGAGTATTGATGAGTTTTCTTGTAAATTCTTGATTATCCATTAATTTGTGACCCAAATTAGTTGATGTTGTTGTATTCTTGGCATTAGGACCAAGTTTTGGAGAAGTTTTGAAGGCAAACGTGTGCTGTCCAACGAAGTAAAGTTTGATTTAGCAATTTTGGATCAATTTTGGTGAGTGACAATGTCTTGGAAGTTATTTTGGAAGTTTTATTGGTGCTGGAAATTGAGTTTTTAACCCGTATTATTAATTTTTGTCCTAGATTGGATTTATTGTTTAGAGTTTGGAAGAGGATTGAGACTTGGTTGCACTTCGGGTAAGTTGTTTGGAGACAATTAGAACAAGTTTATGTTTGTGCTTAGCCATTATTTCTTTCTCTTATTTGATTATAAAAAAGTCATTTGTCATTTGACTTATACAATAATTTTTTTTTTTATGTTTATGAAAATATTTGTTTAAAGAAAAAAAAGCAGGTTTTACTTATAAAAGAAAAATAAGCAAATTTTACTTAAAAAGAAAAAAATTTCTAGATCATGAGATAGCATTTTTTTTTAAAAAAAAGAAATAGGCGATCTAACTTAGTCTCGTCTTCTTCGATAGACAAATTTGTGAGTTTAAATCATGTTTGAAAAAACGTTGAGTCCTTGTCTAAGAAATGATGTAAAAAAAATAAAAAAAAAATGAAAAAATGAAAAAATGAAAAAAAAATAGTGAATGTCCTCATCAAGCAAGCTCCATATCAAGCTCCCTTTTTGCCTACAAGAATCACATCTTGACCACCATTTGAACCCAAACCTTACCACCTGATCCATTTCCCAATATCCTTGATCCATATTTCTTCTTAACCTCATTTCTTTATCCTGCAGACTTGAGCTATTTGAGCTAAATAAGTAAATTTTAATTAAATTCATGTTGTAGGATTTATTCAAGATTTCTAAAGGTTGAAGGAGATTAGTTGCTTGGATAAAACCAATTAAGCTTGATATCGAGGTAAGTGGTTTACTATTGGCTCGCCTTCGAATCGACACGCTACCCAAGTTATTATTGTTAAGTTGAATGTATTGGAATGACTTGCCTATGTTTCGCTCATGAATGGATTTCTTTGGGTATGTCGGAAGTCTACAGGCTATGATAATATGATCATGACATGAAACTTTATGAGGATAATTTACATGATTAATAATTGTGTCTACGATTAAGATTTAAGGCTTATTGGTTGATTAATGCATGCCATGTTAAATAGTAACAATTAGTTATTCTATCAGAATGTGTACACTTTATGCCATGTTTTATGTTCTTTCGGGATCACTACAACTGCTATGATATGTGTTCCTTCGAGATCACTATGACTGCCATGATATGTGTCCCTTCGAGATCACCACGACTGCCATGATATGTGTTCCTTCGGGAACATCACGACTGCCATGTTTTGTATTTCTTTGGGTTTACTACTTATGCCCATGTTATGATTTGTACACATGTCTTGTGTAGGAAAATTAACAAGTTTACTAGATAGACCCGGTAGTGGGTCATTTACTAAGTACTTTTATACTCACTCTTTCTTATGTTACAACTTTCAGGTAAAGGCAAGGACAGACAGGCGAATGATAGGAAGAATCCGTAACCGTGCCATTTGGACCAACCAAATGCTCCGCTCATGTTTTTATATATATTTTTTAAAAAAATCTCTGTCTTGATGTTTAAATTAAATATTTTGGTTTTGCATCGTTAGACGTTTTATGAAAAGTTTAAAGTTTTGGTTTTATAATCTTTTGGGGTACCCCGATCCAAGAGTTCTAATTATTTAAATTTAATGAAGTTATTTATTTTATAAATTTCTTTGATTTTAGTCAAATATATGAAAATGTGTCGTTTTGAGATGCATACATGCATGAAGTAACAACCTCTAGAAAGTCGGGTCGTTACAGACATGACGATTTGTGATTGGTCAAAATTTCTAATTCAATAGATACTTCACTTAATGAATGATAGTTGATTTGAGTTTTGGCTTGACAAAGTGAGATTTAAATTAGAACATTATTTGCATGACTATTTGTAAATCTAGAAACGAAAGTAAAGGGTTCATTGGTGGTTGTTTAGAGAAAGAGCTTAATGTCTTGCTTGGTCTTTAAAAATCATAAGACATGTTAGGTTTTAACTCTAAGCATGAGAATTATCTGAGCTCATCACAAAGACTTTTCAATTCTTTTACCGTATTGACTTAGGAAATTGCCTGTTATTGATGAATGTTTAATTGATCAATTACTTTTCCATTCCATGAAGCCTATATAAAGCTTTCTCTTATTGTTGTCTTCACTTAGTTAGGAGTAGGAATATTGTTAATTTAGTAGTTTATCTTTAAAGTTTAATTCTCCATATAAAATATGGTAGAAGTAGTTGTGGTACTTAACTAAATTAATGGTTCAATCAAACTTGTGGACGATACTCAAACTCAATCACTATATTAAAACTTGACACCATATACTTGCAGTTTTGCATGGTGTAAAATACACACAATAATTTCTCCTTTTGTCGTTATACACAGAACACATTATTTTTTCAAATAACTATGGCAGCGTGTGAATCACAAAATCAAAGAAACTAATATTGATTCCCTTCACAATGATACATCTCCCAATAGGCTTCTCATCCACTATGACTTTTCCCTTGCTAGCTCGAGAGCTATAAACTTGAACTCTATAGTAGACCTTACTATGTAAGTCTGGTTTGTTGATTTCCATGAAATATAGCACATCCACTTTGTAATAATAACACATAACCACTAGTAGAACTTACCTCGTTGTTCCCTGTTACCCAGTTTGCAACACAATATCCTTCTAACACTACAAGAAACTTATTAAAATGCAAACAATATTCAATTGTGCCCTTAAGATACCTTAATAACTGACAAAGACCAATCCAATAATCTTTATCAGGATAAAGTGTATATATACTCAATCTAGTTATACCATATGCATTAGTGAAAAGCACTTTTCAAGTGCTTTATTTGCTCTTAATTTAGTTGTGTTTTTATTAGATTGTTTGCTAGTGAATTTCAGATAATTGTGAAGAAAATAAGTGTTGGGAGCTAGCTTAAAAAACCAAACTGAGCCAAAACTAGAAGAAAAAGTGAAAAAAAGATTAAAAAACTATAAAACTGTTGGGTTTTATGTCCTAAAACTCATAGTTTGTAAATATCAAATATACTTTTATCTTTCAATAAAGTTGTTATTGAAATTTATAATCAATAAGTAGTTATTGATCCTATAAATTGTTGTTACTAAATCTAAATCCAATCAAAGGATCCTAGACTGTTACTCATGAGTCTCAAACTTTATGTAGAGACATAAATGTGGATCAAGTTTAAGTTAACAGTTTAAACGGTCTATAGTATATGAATAAGGTTGGGCGCCTTATTCTGGGGACACTATGGATGCGGCCCACTTTGTAGTTAGTACAAACGAAGTGATCCTAATTCGTTCATGTGGAGACATGCGAGTGGGGGCGTCCTGTGCAAAGAGTTTGCATAAGACCGGACCATGAAATAGTCATTTTTACTTTTTAACACCGTTTACTGTCTAAAACTGACTATCTCGACTTTGATGGCCTAAGTAACTCGATCTTAATCCTGAGCTAACTATGAACTTCTATTTACTCGGGATTATCCTTAGATCTGCATAGGTGAGAGCAGCTCAACAGCGCTGGCTCAATAAGCCTCCCATTTTAGGGGTAAGACCAGGTAGATAGCTAGGGACATAGGGTGCAAGAAGGAATTCACTCCTACCCTCTTTTGGGTTAGTAGAAAGGTTGTTCTCTTAAATGCTGAATCCAGGTCTTGAACAATAGGCGCCACCCTCTCAAATAGGGTTTGAGAGGACTTTTTATTTGGTAGTTGGACTACAAATCATTGTTCAATAAAGGATCAGTGGGACTTAAGGAACAAGAGGTAATCACAGGGGTAAAACGGTATTTTTGACCCAGCTGTGATTACGAACAACCAGTGAAGGGTCGACTTGTCAATCATGGTTATATCAAATGGACATAATATATCTACAGTGAGGAGAGTGCAACTACGGGCTTTAGTGGAGTGACCCGGTAGTTAACGAATGTTGATTAACTAGGTTAAAGAGTTTAACCGGTTAATTTCGGATCGTTGGAGCTCATGATCTGTAGGTCCATAAGGTCCCCTGGCTAGGTTATATAGGGATAATCTTGGAATAAAATGAAGGATTAATTCGAATTGTTCAAATTAGGTTGATCATATGAGATATGATTAAGTAATTGATATATGATATCAAGTGAGAGTTTTGGTCAAAAATATTTAAATGGGATTTAAATATTGAAATTATGAATGTAGATTCATAATCGGAGACATGGTTTTAGTCAAACAGTCAGTTTTCAGAAAAAGTCAAATAGTTGACTTTGACCCGAGCAAGTCAAAGAGTTTTTTTTGGTCAAACTTTTTAGAAGTTGACCATGAGATTAAATTAATATTTCTTATCAAAAAAGTGGAAAAATCCACTAACTTGATGAATGAAACATTTAATTAATCTCAAAGTTCTACACTTTGACACATAATCTTAACATGCATTAGTGAAATGTGTGTTGTCATCATTTGGTGAACTTAGACATGCAAAAGTTGCATGCTTTTTGCCTATTTAAGAAGGCTTTGTTCATCCTTTTGGTTCTTCTCTTGGAAAAATCTTTATTTTTTTAAAGTTTTGAGAAACTTTTAAAAAAAGAATTTTCCTCACAATTTCCTCTCATATTTTCCTTCTTTAAAGAGTCCCACCACTCTATTCCAAGCCCTTGAGAATAGCTAGGAAGATTTATTGGTGGTCCAAGAAGGAGCAATTTCAAGAAAGGAAGAAGAGCTACAAAGGTTTGTAATTTCTTTCCTTTTTCACTAAATCGTTTTATATGATCATGCATGTTTAATCCTAGGTTGATATATGCATCTAGATTGTTATTTCGATTCTCTTTCATTTCAGCTGCGCATGTATGATTTAGATCCATAAAAAAAGGGCAACATCGTGGTGCTAGGCCGGCGCTGCCCTCAGCGCAAAAACCTGAGAGAGCACATAATTTTAACATCTAAAGAGCATCACAATACTATAGAGAAGCACCACAACGCTAGGTTGATGCTGCCTTTAATTTGTCAAGTTATAAACGAATTTGTAAGGTTTAGGTCGGTGCTATAGATCAATGGGTTTGACAACAAACCTTTAATTTGTCAAGTTTTCATTTTTTGATTTTTTTTTTACAATTAGTTCTGTTGTATAAATGAAAGGGAGCATGAGATTAGGCATAACGTTAAAAAAAAATGGTGGGTTTTGACTAGGATTTGACTTTTGATTTAAAAAACATTAAAGTTTTTTTTAATTGTTTTTAATTTTTTTTTCAAAAGCGCCGTTAGCCCCCACCCTCCCTCAGCTCTCTCACGCACGCAAAATAAGAAAAAAACCCACAGTGCCGCTTCTCTCTCTCCTTTTCAGACCACCATCTCCGTCCTCTCCGATCCGTCGATCATTGCCACCGTCACGCGCCGCCTCCCTTAGTTTTTCGCAAGACCATTCGCCGGTAGGTATGGCTTTTCGTTCTTTCTCCCTCTCTTCCTTTTCCTCTCTCTGGTTCTCTTTCTCCCTCACGTTCGCCTTTTTCTCTCGCGCAGCACCCACTGCCGCCGCTCCTCCCGTGACCGTTGGACTCCCATCGCTGCCCACGTGTCCAGCCGCCGCCGTTGCCGATTTTTTACAGTGAGCAAAACCCACATTGTGGGTTTAAGTGGTCTTGAGAATCTTGGGTAAGAATCATCAGTTTGGTTCAGAATCAATTACTTTTCCATTTGATAGGTTATAATAGTTAATCTTCAGTTGTTCCTTTTCCTTATCTCTTAATTAATTATGATTGGAAGTGATTTATTTATATATTTTTTCGTTTTATGATGTATTATGATAGTCATAAATTGGTGCCAATTACCAATATGCCTGCTCAGAAAAGGAGGAAGTCCCAAAGTTCCTCTTCAAAGTTGGCAAGGCTGAAGCAGGAGAGCGTAGAGAATTTAGATGAATTGAAAAATGTAGAAGATGTTAATACGAATGCCAGTTTGTTGGATGTGATGAATGAGAAGCCTCAAGAGCCTCGTGTAATTTTTGTTCTGGATAATGCTCCTTTGCACAAGGGTCTTGTTGGGAAGGTACATGAATTAAATTATTTTTTCCCTCTTATTACATGGAACTATATTTGCAAACACATGATGCACATGAAACTGTTGAGGAAAAATGAGTGTTTTCATATGTGGAGGAATAGCGAGTACAAAGAAAGTCTTGTTACTTGTAGTCAGGATGTATCTATTTTAGTAACAATTACATTATCTATTTATCAATTGTTTTTATTTTATCTTTTAGAAGTGGAAGATTCTTGATTCGTGGAGAGATCAACATTTCCTTCTTAAGCATAAGAAGAATCTTAAAGACTTTAGGCCTGAAAATGTTCGTCAGGTATGTTGATGAAGAGAAATTAGACTGTCGTTTTCTATTATAAATGTTCATGCAATGTTGCTAGTTATAATCTACATTTTGTTCTACTCCACATTTCGAAATTTATCTTGCTCTATGTATAAAAATTCACTGATAAGCTTTCTAGATTGTGTTCTTATCCTCTCTATTACAAATAGATGGGAATAAAACAACATAGAAAAAGAAAGATACCAGAATATTATATATATTGATAACATTTATTTTTTGACAACCGTTACAAAACATTTTATTGATGTTACAAAAAATCATGTTACAAAAAAACTAATACCAACTGTCTTAACTAGGAAACGACCAATAATCCATACAAAAATTCTGATAGAGAGCTCGACCAAAGCAACACCAAGAGAAGAATCTAGACTACCCTTCAAAATGCTATAAAAGAATAGAAACCTTAAACTAAGTTACAGCCTTGATAGAAACCTCATAGATGATATAAATGATAAGCAATGACCAATAAGTCAAACCAAAAGAGAAGAGAAATTCCTAGTTGAAGGAATTACAAAAGATTCTTTTAATGGATCATAAGTTTAGCTAAATCATAAGTTTCCAAAGAAGCCAAAATTCTTACCCCAAGTTAAGGCTAAAAAAGAATGAAGTTTCAAAAAGCCTATGAAGCACGAATACTTCATTGTAAGCAGAGAATTTGTATTGCATATGGATTCTTCTAGTTCTACTTTGAATACGTGTTTGATTCGTGAATTTGTGTCTCCTATTTTTTCTTTTATTAATTTTAGATACCTGTGTCCTCCCCTATATATGTGAAGGGGACACACTATTTTTTTCCATTTAAAGCTTCAACCCAACCCACCCAACCCATCTTTGAAGCCAACAGCTGCCCAACCTAAATCTAACATAGTTAAATTAAAGAAAAAAACAAATAAATTAAAAAGTAAAATCCCTAAACAACAAGCAAACCAACAGACCATCTTCTTCATTCTTCCTCCGTGATTCACGAACAACCAGGTAGCCACCGACCTCGTCCTCTCTATGTGTCACCACCCCCACTGTTGTCCTCCTTTGTTCCCTTTAGCATCGTTGTCACCACTGCTGTTCATAGTGTGTCACCATTTTCCCCTCTTTTTAAATCTTCTTTAATTTAACTTAACTTCAATTAGTATAATTTTGTTAAATTTGCATATATCCTTAAAATGTAAATACGAAAAAATGTATTCTCAACATATCCGAATCTTAGCTTTTTAGAGATTGATGTATCGCCATATCCTATTGTATTTGTATCTGTGTCTGTGCTTCATAGCAAGAAACTAGCAAAAGTCTTCTCTATGCCCTCGAAGATATGATTGTTCCTCTCCTTCCCAATGTACTGAAAGAAAGCTCTTATGAAAATAAGCCGGAGCAGTTCCTTATCCTCTTTGAAATGATGTGCTGAGAATATTAAAGCCACAAAAGTGAAGGGATCACTCGGGGAGGATAAGATCCCAATTAAAAGCCTCCAGAAATTTCTCCCAAAATGTAGATACAAATTGACAGAAGAGAAACAAATGCCTCTGGGTTTCCATTGCCTTCTTAGACATGGAACCCCATCCAGGGTAAGCAAGCTAAAGGGAACTCTTTTGGAGTTTGTCATGGGTGCCGATGCAAGCGTGGCTGAGCTCCCTTCTGAAAAAACTTAATTTTTTGAGATGTTTCCTTTCCATATAGCCTTGAAGATATTGGCATTAGCTTTTGTTCCTGCAGATGCAAGATCAGTGGATAAGGATTTTGTTGAAAAGTAGGCCTTAACCCACAATGTTAGTTCTTCGCCCATTTTGCAATTACAATGACTATAGACAAGGTCTCCATGCTTCAAAGTATGCTTCCTAGGTCCTTTATACGAGGGAGGGAGGGAGAACAAAAATAAACAACACATTGGTTTAAATGACTTAACAAAAATTTGAAGACTTGAGGGAGGGAGGGAGAACAAAAATAAACAACACATTGGTTTAAATGACAATGACTTAACAAACATTCGAAGACCTGAGGGAGGGAGGGAGGGGCCGGCCAACAAAAATAAACAACACATTGGTTTAAATGACTCAACAAACATTCGAAGACCTGAGGGAGGGAGGGAGGGAGGGAGGGGCTGACCAACAAAAATAAACAACACATTGGTTTAAATGACTTAACAAACATTTGAAGACCTAAGATTTAATATCCATGATGGCCACCTACCTAGTGGGTTGGCTTATAAAGCACCGACACTTCTAAACTGACAAAGTGTTGGTGTCGGATACGTGTTGGACACCGACACGCTCCGACATGCCTCTGACATGCCAGCTGGTGTGTCAATTATTTTAGTATTATTTGTTTGCTTTTCGACACGTCAGGACATGCCAAGACACGTCGAGGACACCCCAGCGACCCAGCAAGGACACTCGTGCAAAAGTTTTTTTAAAAAAATAATGAAACAAGAACCACTATCGGCAGCCTATTTAAGGGGCATTTTAAGCTAATTAAAATTAACTGTTCAACCTAACTTTTTCAAAATTCTAGAGTTTTTACACACTTTCGCCATACTAACATGCTTCAGCCTTAAGACTTAATCCACAACTTGTTTCAAAAAAATAAAAAACCCACTATGCTACTTGATTCTTCTTTCTAACTTTATCGATGACGGTGACTTCAACTTCAAGACCCACAACTACCGACAACTTATGTGACTTCTCTTACTGTTTTTTTTCCTTCTGTTTTCATCTTTACTTTTTTTTTTTTTTTTCTGTTTATGTTTTTCTCTTATTTTTTGTTAAACATATGTGCCTATATTTTACAATATGTCAAATTATGCACACACATATTTATTTTTGTAAATAAAAAAAAAAAAAAAAGTGTCTCCAACGTGTCATGTCCTACTTTTTTTGTAAATTGACGTGTCTCTGTGTCGTATTCGTGTCGCATGTCAGTGTCTGTACTTCTTAGGGGTTGGCCTAGTGGTAAAAAAGGAGACAGTATCAATAAATGGCTAAGAGGTTATGAGTTCAATCCATGTGATAGGTATCACTATCAAAGTCTTTATTATAATTCAAAAGTAGTAGATACAAGCAAGATACACTATTCCACAATCTCCCCTCTCCAGAGAGAAAGTTCCTCCTAATACATAAAAACCAGATAATAACCAACTACAACACTGTTAGGCCTCCAATCGTCTATACTTATAAGAGGAAGGGCAAAAACGGGAAATGAGAAGTGAGGTGGAATTAGTTGGTAGTGGGGGAATTACAGTTGAAAGGGTGTTGTGAGGGGGGGACCTCCTCTGGTGATGTGGATAAATAAAGAGTGGCAGAAGAAAGGAAGGGTATGCTGAATATTCTTGTGCAGGCCCTAATTTTGGGAGTGAAAGGAGAGGATCACCAGCTCTCTCTAATGTGCTGGTCCTTAGTTCTATTTCTATATTTTGAGTGTTCTTGCTTCTTGTTTATTTCCTTATTGCTTGAGAACCTTGCTTACTATATTTGAGACTTATTGGATCTTATATATATATATACGTATATCTCAGCAGAGAATTGTATCTTCTATCTTTTTTCTATATACATCTTGTTGGGATTTACTGAGTGCAGGGGTAGATACCTAACAAACACACACAAACATATATATAACTAAACAACTGGATAAAATAACTAGTAATAACTAATTCTTTAACTACTGGTTAATGCTTCCCCTTCCTTAACCACCTCTTTCCCTTTCTTATTTTTCCTAACATATGTGATCAATGTTGGTCGTCTAACACCATGGTCGCCACGTACCTAGGATTTAATATCCTACAAGTTTCCTTGACGCCCAAATGTTAGTAAGGTCAGGCGAGTTGTCCCTTGAGATTAGTCGAGGTGCGCGTAAGCTGGCCCAGACACTCATTGATATTTAAAAAAAAAACACATTCGAAGAGGTTTTGATAAAACTTAACTACTTAAGATTAAGAAATGTGGAAGATTTGGCTTACATTAGATATTCTCCTGTTCGATTGATTGGGTTGTGTTTTTTAATGTATATATTGATGATAACAGTAATAATTGTTTGGAATGTCCAGCCTCTCCTTGACATTTTTGACAGCCGAGTTAATAAAGCTGGAAAAGTAGGCGCTGTTTATGTCAAAATTGATGATGGAGTACTATTTGAAATCAAGCCACATGCTCGTATTCCAAGAACATACAATCGCTTTTGTGGACTGATTTGTAAGTAACATCTCGTTCGTCTATTTACAACTAATAATGATTGCTTAATATCAAGCCACATGCTCGTATTCCAAGAACATACAATCGCTTTTGTGGACTGATTTGTAAGTAACATCTCGTTCGTCTATTTACAACTAATAATGATTGCTTAATCATATGATTTGTTCAATGCTTGCAGTGGACTTGCTAAAGAAGAGATGTATTCGTGCTGAAGATACAAACGAAGTACTTTTTCGTGTCCTCAACGAACCATTGTCTCAACATTTGCCCAGCAACTCTCGTATTATTGGCAAGTATTATACTTTGATGAACTCTATTCTATTTCTAATTCAATTGATTTACTAATACGGAACACTTGAAATATTGGAATTGCAGGTGTCTCTAATGGTTTGGAAAAGCTGGTTGACATACAGGATTATGTTTCTGCTACTAGTGATGATAAGAATCTCATTTTTGTGGTATGTTATATTATATGCTTTTTGTTTCAACTTCTTGAAGTATATTCAAAGTGAAATCTGAAACATGACAGTTTCTTTCTTGTACGTTTGTATAGGTCAGTGCGACAGATCATAAGAAAATTAATATATGTACGGATGACATGATATCGGGTAAATTCTACAATTCTATATATTTCCTTCAAAGATATTTGTTGTTTAAAATTCAATTTAAAAATTTTACTTTTCAATTATTTGTTGGGTTGAAATGCTAATGGCTATTTATTTATTTATTTATTTTTTTGGGTACAGTTTCACAGTATCCGCTGGTGTCCATGAATTGTGTAGGCATGATTTGTGAAGCATTGGAGCATAAATGGATCGTTGAACCTCCTTCACATAACTGAATACACATTCACAATCTATCTTTTTTTCCCCCTTTTATTTAATTTTACTTTTCTTATAGAGACGTTTTCACTTTTTTTATTTATTTATTAAAAAACTATCATACTATAGAAGATATTCAGGGAATTATAGAAGTAACATATTGCGATATAACATAGTGTATTGGTATATTAATTATAGTTTAGTTCATTAATTTTATAAACAAGGTGTTTAAGTATCATCTTTTATTTTTTAACTTTAAAAAATGAGGGAAGAAAAAGGCTGAAGCACTAGGATGATTTGATGATGGTGTTTATTTGGTTAAATCATTTTGGTTTTTGTATTGGGAGATTAATAAATTTTAAATTTAGTCATTCGAAACTAATATTTATCAAAATTGGTGAAATAATGATAATAATTTTCATGAAAATATAATATGTGAATATGTTTTCAAGCTTTATAGACATTATTGTTGATAAGAAGAAAAAAGTTTTTTGGCAAAATTAACAAAGGCCGATAAGATTGAGGTTTCATTTTGAAAAATGGTAAAAAGTTCCAAAATTAGACTAATGGTAAGGTGACTTTTAGAATTTTTTTAAGGAAAATTGAACGAGATAGCAAAATATGATGTTTTATTTGGATATTTAGCAGAAACAATTTATGGTAAAACGTGTTAGGGCACATGGGTGATTTTTTTGCTCTTAGTTGGTTCGTATGTCATGACCATTAAATACAATTATAAATACAGGGTAATTGAGGAGCGTAATTGATAGTCAAATTAATCTGATTATAATCTCGAGTGTCATTCGTGAATTTCGCCCTCTTTTTTAATTTGAATTAATTTTTAATATTTAAACTAGATTTTGATAACTTCTTTAGCAAATCATTGGAAATAAACAAACTTCTTTATTTTTCTTCCTGTATTTTTAATTTGATTTATCTTTATTATCAAATTTCATCTCCACTTTATCTCATATTATATCATTATACAATTATTAACATTTTAAAATACTTTTTTTTAATGTTATTTTACATTTCATTATCTGAAAACACATGTGTTTGTTATTACCCATAAGTAAGATTGAATTGATACATTTGTTTTTTTTTCTTCTCAATTTCAATTTTTTTCGTCCTCATCGCTGGATATTACCAAACGATATTCTATCTAGTGATCCAACGATTTTTCTTTTTCGTCTTCATCTGTTCTTGTATGACAATTCAACTTTTTTTACTTCATTATTATAATCGGATTTCTTCGTTTTTCGGCAAAAGAAGATGAAATCATGTTCATTGGAGAGAATCGGATTAGACAATACAATAAATCGAAAATTTCGCAACTGCGGTGTACGCTGGAGAATCACAATTATAGTTTCTGTGTGGTGGTTGACTATGTCTCTAATATATCTATGAATCTTGTGAATACACTATATTTGAATGATAATCCAGCAAAAATAAACCCTTTTCCCCAACCTTCAGAGCACATTATTATCAAAATTGGTTTATTTAACTATTTTTCAATTTGTTTAATTTTTTATTACTAGAGAGGAGCTGCAATAGTACTTAAATTCTTGATAAATTTTCGATAGAAAGAAGCAAGTCCTAAGAAACTTTGGATTTCTCGGAGTGTCATGGGTATGGACCAATTTTTAATTCCTTGTATTTTACTTGGGTCTATAACTCCATATGCATTAATAATATATCCTAGGAAACTTATCTCATTCATTAGAAAAGAACATTTCTTAGGATTTATATATAATTGATTATTGGCAAGAACTTGAAATAAAAAATGCAAATGTGATAAATGTGCTCCATATATAGTACTATAGATAAGGATATCATCAAAGAAAACTACTAAAAATTTATGAAGAAAGGGATGAAGAACCTGAGTTATTAACCTCATGAATGTGCTAGGAGCATTTGAGAGATTGAAGGGCATTACCAACCCTTCGAACAAGCCTTCATTAGTCTTAAAAGTTGTTTTCCATTCATCTCCCGACCGGATTCTAATATGATGGTATCCACTCTTTAGGTCTATTTTAAAAAAAAAAAAAATTTGGCTCCCCCTAATTGATCCAATAAAAATCTTGAATTCTAGGGATGGAAAATCTGTACTTGATTGTGTTTTTGTTAATGGCTCGACTATCCACACACATTCTCCATGTTCCATCTTTTTTGGCTCCCCCTAATTGATCCAATAAATTTCTTCGTTTTTCGGCAAAAGAAGATGAAATCATGGCTTAAACTTGTCCTTATATGTCCTTTGTCTAGGAGTTCTTGTAAAATGACATACTCACTACGATTCATTCTATAGTGTGGGAAGGCAACATTGATCCGGGGATGAAGTCGATATGGTGTTGGATATCCCTTAATGGTGGAAGGGTAGAGGATGTTGCAAGTACCTATGGGAATTCCTAAAAAAGCCTATCAATTTCAGGGCAATCACTATTGGGGCTTGGTTCTAGAACTGGCGTTTTCACTATAATGACCCATAGCTCGATATCTTCCTTTTCAATGATATGATCATCGTTTATGCAGGAAAAAAGTTATTTTTTGGTGCTCGTTTTTCCCACAAACCCTGTTTTATCCACATTATTCATTGAAAGTAAGAATTTGATCTTTCTCCCCATCCATGTGAGTTCATTGGTATTTTCCCTCCCACGATGGATTGCTTGAACGTCATATTGCCAGGGGCATCCTAACAAAACATGACATACATCCATATCAAGCACATTGCATATAATTTGATCTTTATAAAGATTGCCAATTGAAAGAGTAATAGTGCATGCAGAACTTATCTGTGTTTCTCCAAACTTCTTGACCCAACCTATCTTGTACGAGTGATGATGAGGATCAAGTTGGAGGTTGAGTGCGTGCACCAACTTGGAAGAAACGACATTCTCACTGCTCCCAATATCAATTATCACGTTACATACCTTCCCGTTTATGGTACACTGATCTACCGAGCGTATATGAATGATAAAAATGATAAGAAATATATAATGGGTAAAGTCTACATGCAAGCATACACGATCAATGAAGTAATAACTTGGAGTATTCCAAGTGTCGAATCCCACAAGACTAGATTGAGTTTAAATTTATTATGATTATGGATCAATGTAACCAGGGTAACCAAAGAAAAAGTTTAGAATTTTTGGGTGAAAGAAAACAAATAACAATGGGAATCAAATAGGGGCAAACAATGCTACAACCATTCGGGTGTTGTGCCTTAGGTAATGTGACCGTATCACACCGAACTATGATTTACACATGGACAGGAAACTACACCTATTCGGTCTTGTGTTAAGTTCCTTTAGGAGTTCTAAGCAGCTAATGCCTAATGTTTCGATGGTTAGCTGGATCTTTGATTAAATCAAGTTTAATTCCTTTATCCTATAGTGTCCCTTATTTCTAAGGTAACGTGACCATCCTATGTCTAGGCTCTTAGTCCCATATCCTTTTGTGAAATCTGCCTATACCTTAACCTTTTCAGCATTAGAGCTCTGCTAGATCGTTAAATCAAATGACCAGTTTAATTTACCGATTTTATCTTTTAAAATCAACAAAGAGAATGTGATTACACAAAGTGGTGTGAGCATTACATAACCTAAGCCATAACAATCCTAAGGCTTTCACATTGTCAAACCCCTAAAGATATTTAGCTCATGACTTTTGATAAAATAAGAATTTTTATTAAATCATAAACCATAGCTACAATATAACGTTTGATTGGTAGAAATTAAAATGAAAAATAACAAGAAAACAATAACGCAAGAAAATAAATACAACTCAAGAAAACTTGGGAAAATCCTCAAGTAACAAGTCTTTCCCTAGGACGATTCCCCTCTCTCAAGGAAGAATCTTGCCTCAACATACACTTCTGTGGAAGAGAAATCTTAGAGTCGCTACGCCTTAAATGAACTTTCGTTCTTAAGACTACTGACTTGAACTTAGAAAAGAAACCCAAGGTGCTGGAAATTTGACAGTAAAATGGAGAAGAAAGTGGTGAATTCAGCAATGGTGAGTTGTTGTTGAAGATGGAGGGTTTCCTCGCCTTTATAAGCCCCAAATATGTTAAGGAGGGCCGAGATTTGCGTTCTGAAGATTCAACAGGCAGAATCGAGGATTTTTAGCTAAGAAAATTGCAACTGATCTGGTCAGAATCGAATCTAGAAAATAAGGGCTCGACAGTGCTGGTACATCACTTGTTGCTGTGGGCGCATGACATGAAAAATAGCCAGAAACCTGTCAAAAACGTACTAGATCTGCACTAAATCTACAAAAATCATCTTTTACACATAATTAGTTCTCATTAAGCTCATTTAAACATATTAAAACCAAATTTGGGATAAAAGTCATGCAAGAGTTCATTTTTCACATTAAAAATGCTAAAATAAAGGTCTAATTTCATGCATTTCATAGCATGAATCACACCTCCAAACTTGAATATTTTCTTGTCCTCAAGAAAACAACCATAAATTAGTTCACCACCTTTTAAAACATGCATATTCAGATTGATAAATGTAGAGAGTATCACTTTCAGAAGGGGTTTCCAATCAAAATACCTTGCATAGCTACAAACTTCCTTAGGATCCGCACAAGAGTTTCATATTGCTAAAGGCTCAACTTCTTTTAACTAACCACCCAACATGCTCAATTAGTCTAGTTCTAATCATCGAGCCTAGTGAAACCCAAGACATGTCATAACCTTGGCAATCACCAGATTCAACATAGCGTACAAAAATTTCTACACCCCCAAACTTATAGTCTTGCTAGGCCTTTTTTCATGCTATTCTTTTTCTTGCCTAGGATAAACCCGTCATGCCATCCTTACCTTCGTTCCAGCTTGCCCACACGGGTGTCATGCGAGTCATCTGACTACGAGCAAGACTCACACTCGTTTTGCTTCAAAAGAAAACACGGGTGTCATGCTCGCTCCTGGCTACTTTGGCTAATTTTGGGAAGGAGGAGTGCCATCCTAGCTATATATTTTCTTCTTTCTTCTTTCTGATTTGCATTTTTTTTCTAGCCTAGCACATCACATACATACAGTGTTTATAAATTCAGACAACGTAAGTACCACTCACACTGCATAAACATATACTTCCCCCCTCTCCCCTCCTCCCCCCCCCCCCCCCAAACTTAGAATATGCAATGTCCTCATTGCTAGAAAGAGGAAAACTACAGAAAGGGACAAAATAAAATGGTGACTTTTTGGCTTGGATGCAACACGTAAGGCTAAGCTCTCCTAGTGTGCTATACTAGAGGTCATGCAGAAGACCAGTCTAAAGAGGTTTTGCACAAATAGACAAAAATAAAACTCTTGGTTTTGCATTCCTATGGAGTTGATTGCAAGATATTCTAAAAAGAAACATTCCCTAATTATCATCATCAAGAGTAACGCTGCACAACAAAACAAATATCAAGTACAACAACCATATCAAATATCCAGTCAACAACATAATTTATAATCCAGCAGTTAAAAAATAAAACAACAAAAACAAACTAAAATGTGCTAAAAATAAAACAAAAAAACTAAAGCAGTAAAAAGAAAAAGGAATTCTGAGTTAATTTTTCAAAGTAAAGAAACGGGAGAAGGAACACGATACTCCCCTATTGAGAAGGGGTATCATTATCAACTTCTGGATCCTGTTCTTTGTCCATCGAATCGTGAAGAATATGATTTGGAAAGGCAGGGAGGTCAGCATAGCGGCCAGGCCTTGCAGCACTAAAGAACTGCCTTAATGCCTAGTCCCTTTCTTTAGCATATTTCTAGTAGTCTCGCGACTGTTGCATAAACTGCTTTAGTTGTTCTGTTGTAGGAGGGTCAGGAACAGAGGTTGAAGGCGCTGCAGAAGGAGGTGCTGTACTGGTAGACGGCTGATCAGGAGGAGGAGGAGTTTGGAGGCCTAAGTCTGATGGTGAATGTGGAGGGATGTCAATCGACTCTTTTGCAGAACTCCCAGATGGAGTTGCCTTTACAACTGAGGGGGAGGCTGTAGGTGAAGACTTGGTGGATTTGCCTTTGCGAGCCACTATATTTCCCTGTAGTCTTCTAACTAGGCCCATCTCCACTGCAAGCTTGAGCTTGCAACGTTCCTCTGCAACATCTACTTTGACCCCAGCTCGAGCACATGGCTTCCCAATAAGGGAAGGGAAAAACAATCGCCCCTTAGTCCTTGAGCCGCATTCCACCATCCCCTGGTTAATAATCCCTCCTAAATTAATAGACAGGTGCTTCCTCCAGAGAAATGGTGTTGTCGTGGGTTGTAGGCATGATGAGATGCTTCAGGAAGTAAAGCTAGGCTGCCAGATGCTCCTTGATATCTTCTGGCTTGAGCGTCCTGCATCCTGTTGAAGACAGCACCCATTCAACACTAGGCACTCCAATTGTGCTAAGGGCACTCTGTACTTGTGCCTCCGATGGGTTGTACATCCTCATGAAGCTCTCCTCGTCATGATCATCGTGTACCCCATAGACTGCGTTGATGGCACTAGCAGAAAAATTTACCTCCACTCTTCGCACCTTAGAGATGCCTGTCTTAGCCTTCATCCCCAGTAGAATTCCTGCACCAGAGTGATGTTGGTGGCTGATGGCTGTTCACACAATCTTTCTCACTTGTAGTAGGCGATGGTTTGTGTGATGTATCGTGGGAACTCCTTCTCTTTTCCTGAGAATCCGTTTTCTTAAAAAATATCCCTCCTTCGCAGCACTGCCATTTTCTTCTCGTCCTCATCACTCTCATCACTCAAAGATGAGAGGATAGTTCTGCAGCGAACTTTTTAGTATGCCTATTTACAGCTGGCTCTTTTGCTACAGCCTTCTGTTTGGGCCAGCTCGTGTGACACTCCTAGCAGTCACTTGCTCAGCCTCCACACTAGCTGTAATCTCCTCACCCTCTCCCCAAACATCATTTTCCATTGGCCCGTCTCTCCATCTGGACTATCAGATTTAGAAGCGCGGGGATCCTCATATGCCTCTGCAGCTGCATTAGTCTGTTGTTGCAGCTTTGCCTCCTCAACTTTTGCCCTTTGTTATGGCAGGTCTACTGTAGCCATATCAGTGTTGTGTTGACCTTCATCAACACCCAGACTTCCTTCGGCCTCTCGCCCTGTTTTTCTTTCTTCTTTTTCCTCCATTCTTTTTTTCTCTTCTTCTCTTTGAAGTTGTTCCTGGTCCTTCGCTAGTGCTTTTTCCAACGCCCTTTTCGCTTCCTCGTACCTCTTTTCTTCCCAAAATTGCTGCCTCCATTCCCTTGCTATGCGTGTTGCCTGTCTCAGCAACTTCCTTGACATCTTGCCAGTTAACAGGTTACCGGCGTCTCCTTCGTCAGTTTCAACTGAAACCCTTGAAGTTCGTGAACTCGTACTAGAAACGGACGACTCAAAAATTTCTGATTGCGTCTCTTCCTCTTCAGCCGCCGCCAATGCTCGTCTCCGATTAGCTCCCATCTCCCGAATCTCTTTCCACCACGCCTCTGAGCAAACTTGAGGTCCATGTGGCCCATGCACGATAGCCTGAGCGTTTGATTTTTCTTTCGACGGTTGGGAGTGCTCAGAAGACCGTACTCTGCTTCGATTGCTGCTCGTTTCCAGATTTTCAGTCGTTGGTGGGGCAGCTCGCGGCGACATTTTCTCCGCCGTCTTCTGCATTCTCTCCACAGTGGACGTTTCTTCCTCGAAAAGTCGTCGAGCTCTTGGCTGAATGTAGATCTGCTTCTTTGTAGATGAGCAGCCGGTTGACGATGAACTAGGGTTTGCTTTAATTTTTTTTCAGATGGGAGGTCGAGCGGTTGTGCGAGAAGAATCCGAGAAGACGATCTGCACGAATGAGAGTTCTTCGGCGATAGTAGAGGGAGCACGTGCAAACTGGGGTAGTTCAAAAGTTTAAGCGTGGACTAAATTGTCTTAGGTCAACCTATTTAAAGGGAGCTCTGGCCCACTGACTTCTTTAAATGACGTCACCATCTTATGGAATCTTCTGAACTTATCCTCAGATGTACTCACAACATTGTGCTGATGGGGGCACAACTTTCGTGGCCTTCTCTTTTAATTAAACTTAGTACTTGCACACTTAAGTAAAAAATTAAAAAGTTTAAATGGCTAAACTCCCAGGTAGGTTTCCAGGTGGAGGTGTTCCCTACGGTCATTTTAAAAACCTCTTCTTTTGACAAAACCAGGCTAGACAAAGTTTATTTGCAGGCCAATTAACTCAGATTTTTTTTAATAAAATAATTAATAAACAACTAAATAAATAAAAGAAAAATAACGTACTTGTACAGCAGGATATCACTTACTCTATTTCGATAAGGGAAATTGAGGTCTTTCCCTTATTGACTGTTCCTCCCTAGTAAATTTTTACTCTTTATCCATTTACCTTGAAGATGTTATTATTCTTATCTTGTAAATCTAATGCACCATGTGGGTAGACTTTTTGAACAATAAAGGGCCCTAACCATCTTAACTTTAGTTTTCCTGGAAATAATCTCAATCTGGAATTAAACAACAGAACTTGTTGTCCTTCTTCAAACTTAGAGGGCCTAATCCTCTGATCATGATATCTTTTCATCTTCTCTTTTCTTAACTTTGCATTCTCATAAGCTTGGTATCACATCTCCTCTAATTCATTTAACTGTAGCATTCTCTTATCTTTTGCTAAGCTCATGTCTAGATTAAGCTTTTTAATTGCCCAATAGGCTTTATGCTCTAATTTCAACGGCAAATGGCAAGCTTTTCCAAACACGATACGGTAAGGTGACATACCTAAAGGTGCTTTGAATGCGGTTCTGTGAGCCCATAAAGCTTCATCGAGCCTTAGCGACCAATCCTTTCTTGATGGATCTACTGTCTTCTCAAGAATCCCTTTGATCTCTCTGTTGGAGAGCTCAGCCAATCCATTAGTCTAGGGATGATATGTTGTGGCTATACGGTGATTCACATTATATTTTCGTAGCAGATTTGCTATCGTTCTATTTATGAAGTGGGTTCCTTCATCACTTATCAAAACTCTTGGCGTTCCGTACCTACAAAAAATATTTTTCAAGAGGAATTTTTGCACAACCTTGGCATCATTAGATGTAGTTTCTATTGCTTCAATCTACTTTGAGACATAGTCTACTGCCAGAAGAATATAGGAATTTCTAAATGATGGAGGAAATGGACCCATGAAGTCAATTCCCCAGACATCGAAAATTTCGACTTCGAGGATATAGTTCATTTGCATTTCACTGCGAGCTGTTAGGTTTCCTGTCCTCTAACATTTGTCACATTCTTGAGCAAACTTGTGGGCATCCCTGAATAGTGTTGGCCAAAAGTATCCACTCTGCAATACCTTGGCAACAGTTTTAGTTCTTGCGAAGTGTCCTCTATACGGGGCTGTATGACATGATTCAAGAATAGGCTGTACTTCTTCTTCCGCAATGCATCTTCTCCAGATTTGGTCCGATCCAAGCTTGAATAAATATGGGTCATCCCAATAATAGAACTTAAGATCATGGAAGAACTTCTTCAATCTCTGACTTGTGGCTTCTAGTGGAACAATTCCTACAGCAAGGTAGTTAGCGAAATCGACATACCAAGAGATGTTGTCAACTACCAATAGTTGTTCATCAATGAAGGTATCTCTGGCTTCTTCTAAGTCTTCATCCTTTATTTTCAGCCTTGACAAGTGGTCGACTACTTGATTCTCTGTACCTTTCCTGTCCACAATCTCTAAGTCGAATTCTTGCAGAAGCAAAATGCATCTAATAAATCTCGGCTTTTCGTCTTTCTTTTGAGCAAATATTTTAATGTCGAATCGTCAGTATGAACGACGACCTTAGTCCCTAATAGATAAGACCTGAATTTGTCAAATCCAAATACGACCGCGAGCAACTCCTTATCTGTGGTTGTGTAATTCTCCTGTGCTTCGTTCATTGTCCTGCTAGCATAGTATATAGGATGAATCACTTTGTTCTTCTTCTGCGCCAGCACTGCTCCCATTGCGAAATCACTGACATCACACATTAATTCGAACGACAATGTCCAATCAGGTTCCGCCATAATAGGAGCTGTTGTTAGAGCTACCTTCAACTTGCTGAATACTTCTTCACAGTCTTGATCAAAGATAAATGGTCTATCTACTTCTAACAGTTTGCATAACGGTCTAGCAATTTTTGAAAAATTCTTGATGAATCTTTGATAGGATCCTGCATGGCCTAAAAAGCTTCTTACATCTCTGATCGAAGTGGGCGTAGGAAGTTTTGAGATGAGCTCAACTTTGACTTTGTCTACTTCTAACCCATGGTTTGATATCTTATGTCTGAAGGATAAACGAGCATGCAGCGAAATTTAATTTGATCAATTTTCACTCTAAGATGCTTAATTTTGAGGATTAAACATGCAAATAAAAAAGGGAAAATCATAGTTTCAAGAACACTTACCCTTGATGCTCCAAATTCTCCTTCAATTCTTGATGAAATTCAACACTAAATAGTTGTAGATCACCACAAGAGTCTTCTCTACTATTCTCTAAGCTTAGATTGGAAGGTGGGATCCAAATTTGTGTTGAATTTTAGAAGGAATGAAGGAAATAGATGAAGAAGAGCAATGGATGTAATTTTGCAAAGTTAACCTTTAATTTTACAAAATTCTCAACCCAAATTAAGCCAAAACCATCCTTATTTATTAAGGATCAACATGAAATCTAATTGAATCTCAAATTGACAACACAAACTTGCAATTTGTTGGCTAATTGTAAGAGTTACAACTAAGCTTCTTGCTTAGTTAGTGGGAAAATCCAATCTTCAAAAAATTCAATTTTAAGTTCAATTTTTTTTAATTAATTTCCAAAATTGAATTTAAAGTCAATTTTAATTTGATTTTTTAAAAATAATTAATTAAATAAAAAATATTTAATTAATTAAATATAATATTATTTTAATATTAAATAATAAAATAATATTATTTTTTCAACTTTTTTCGATTTTTCCAAAAAATCGATATGAATCCCTATTCATATAATTAATATTTATATCATATTTAAATATCATAATTAACTTTATTTGTCCGTTTAATTCATAATTAAACGTCGATATATCGTATATATCTGACTTTCATTCCTTAAGCCAAGATTGAACGGTTCAATCTTACTCACCACACTATCTAAGATTTTAGTCCATTTATGAGCTAGTAGAGGGATCTAATGAACCTACAGATCATGAGCTCCAACGATCCGAGATTAACCGGTCAAACTCTTTAACCTAGCCAACAAACATTCATTAACTAACGGGACACTCCACTAAAGCCCGTAGCTATACTTTCCTCACTGTAGATATATTTCTGTCCACTTAATATAACCATAATAAGTAAGTCGATCCTTCACAAGTTGTCTGTAATCACAGCTAGGTCAAAATTACCGTTTTACCCCTGTGAATACATCTTGTTCCTTAAGTCCCACTGATCCTCTAATGAACAATTGGTTTGTGATCCTATCACTAAACCGAGTCCCTCTCGGGCCAATGAGAGGGTGGGGCCCATTGTTCAAAACTCGAAATTAGTACTTAAGGGAACAACCTATCTACTAACCCTAAGTCGGGTAGGAGTGAATTCTTCTCGCAAAACTATGTCCCCAGCTATCTACTCGGTCTTACTCCTGAAATGGGAGGCTAATTGAGTCGGCGCACTCGGGCCACTCTCACCCATGCATATCTAAGGATAATCCCGAATAAACAGGAGTTCATAGTTAGCTCAGGATTAAGATCGAGTTACCTAGGTCATCTAGTTGAAATAGTCAGTATTTAATAGTAAACGGCGTTATAAAGTAATAGTGACTATTTCGTGGTCCGGTCTTATGCAAACTCATTCCATAGAACGCCCCCCACTCACATGTCTCTACATGAATGATTTAGGATCACATCATTTGTATCAAATACAAAGTGGGTCGCATTCAAAAGTGTCTCCAATATAAGGTACACAACCTTATCTCGATACTATAGACCGTTTTGGCTATTTACTCGAACTTGATCTATTTTTATGTCATTACATAAAGTTCAAGTTTTCATACTAAAGCCATGGGTTCTTAGTTTATTGGATTTAGAGTTATATTAACAACAATTCACTTTATTCGATAACAAGTTTATTGAATAACATCGATAACAACTTTATTGATACATAGAATACACGTTAATGTTTATAAACTACGAGTTTTAAGACATAAAACCCAACAAACTCTCACTTGGACTAAAACTCCTAGTGGGGTATATACATAATGCTGAGTTTACAGAGAGAAACTAAATACAATAAACTAGGGCATCAGATACCCATGTCTTTCTCCCACTTGCCCTAGATTATACAATTCGAAGTCCTAGACTTACTAGGTGACCCTCAAATACTTTAGCCGTGAGGGCCTTTGTAAACAGATCAACAATATTATCTTTCGGTGGTATCTGCTTGACGATAACGTCTCCTCTTTGTACTATCTCCCTGATGAGATGGTACTTGTGCTCAATGTGTTTGCCGCACATATGGCTTCTAGGTTCTTTTAAACAATGACATGCATTTAATGTCGGATGAACTCCTTTAATGTTTGTTGTCCGACATCAAAGGCAACCGACATTGAAGAAGATGTTATTAAAGGTGTTAAATGTCGATTATCATTAATGTCTTTAATGTCGGTTTTAAACCAGCATAAAAGACAACTGACATCGAAGTCCTTTTATAACACGATCTTCGATGTCGGTTGTCAACCGACATTGTACCTATATAATGTCTATTTTAAACCGACATTAAAGCCCAGTTTTGTACTAGTGTTACCTCTTCTTGGCTACCTTTCTTCAGCTTCTTGAAAAAAGGTTTTTCTTATTCTTTCTTCTCCTCTGTTTTCCTCAAGTTGTCGTGGGATGGTTGTCAAGACTTGCTCCATTTGTCTTGACATTCGGTTTATTGTTGTGTTTAACTCAACAATACTACTGTTCATATCTTCGATGGTTTCTTCTACAGCTAGCAATCAAGCAGCAGTTGTTTTTGGAGAGAAGGGAGTGCTTTGCTCGGGATAAGTCTCTGCAGCCTTCCCTTTGCCAGTGTCTGTTACGGTCTTTTCAGCCATTAAGTCCCAACTTTGAAGGACTCTGATACCAAACTTGATGTGTCAAGTTGAAAGAGAAGACTAAATTCTAAAATGCTTCAAATTGTATTCCAAAATGATAGAGAAGTTTAGTTTAAATACTAAACCGTGAATGAACAAGTTAAAAGAATTAGTTACCAACAGTAACTAAAGAACTAAAGAAAAACAAGAAAAGTAACTAAAAAACCAGCTAAAGAAGTAACTAAACTTAAAGATTCAGTAACCAACCAAAGTATAAATACATAATACATCAAAATCTATCATTGACTTTATTAGTGATATAGACTAGTGGAACTCTATCACTAATATACTTCTTCATTGTATCACTTCTATTATTAATAGACTTTTATTTATTAATTGAAGTACACTAGTGGTGATAGTTGAAAGAGTTGAAATAACAAAAAAAATACGTGATAGACTTCTCTGTACATCTATCAGAGTATATTAGTGTGTACCAAAGCTTATTAGAGTATATTAGAGTCAATTAGAGTTTATCAGTGTTAGACAACAATATAAGTCTGTCACTGGAATCGAGAATTTTGTGCCTCCAATGTCTTTTGTGCCTTCAATAGACTTTTTAGACATTTCCTATAGGCGGAAGGTAAATTTTGCTATATTTATAATTAGTTTCAAATTTTGTTTTTTTTTTTGCAATATTTTAAACTTATTTTGCTATATATGCAAGCAACCCAAAATTATTATTATCGTTTAATCAATTTCTATAAAAATCAACTTTGAGGGATGAAATTTAAGATTGATTGAAAATACAAGGACAATAATTAGATATTTAAAAGTAGATAGATTAAAAATTGAACAAACTTCAAAATTATAGATCAAAATAATGTTAACCTAATAATAATAATAAATCATTATTTTTAGCAACCCATTAAAGAATACCACATTAGCGATCAACCTGAGTTTGATTTGAAAATCACTATTCTCTAGCTAATCATATTTGAAATTTGAAAAACATTGTAATTTGTTTACCGTAACAAAAGGGGCTCTTTTCAAATATAGAAAAATGAGCCAAATTATTTACAAATATAGAAATTTTTTACCGTCTATCTGTGATAGACTACGATAGAATTCTATCGCTTTCTATCACTCAAGCGATAAAATTTATTTGCTTGAGCGGTAGAAAGCGATAGAATTCTATTGCGGTCTATCACTGATAGACAGTGAAATTTTTCTATATTTATAAATAATTTGATATTTTTTCTGTTTATAGTGATTTCCCTAACAAAAGTGTAACCTAAATTTAAATTATATTTTTTAATTGCAAATTGGTTATTGAAGTTTCTTTAGAAATATTTGGCCCAAAGAATTTAAATTAGGAGGAATGGAATTGTGAACTCTACTCCTCATCTAAACACAACCTTTATGATAACAAGATGCTTAAAGGATCAAACATTGAACAAGAAAGAAGAATGATACCAACAAATAAAATTTTATTTCCATTCAATTGAGGATTCTTGTACAAAGATGGCATCTCACTGCAAATCAATAAATTAATCTAATGATCGTCAAAAAGGAAGTTATGGCAGATGATAATAACACCACCAATAATATTACAAAATTCTAGATTCAACCGACAACAAAGGCAATACAGTGAATTACACAACAAACAGTAAACAATTAATATAAAAAAATAAATTAGAAGTGTTCCAAATCATATTCTTCATTCAGATCCTGTAAGCAATAGAAATAGCTCCTCATCGGTTATTGCTCCCATTTCCATTGCTCTTTCTAACGCACTTAATCCTCCACAATCTTTGATTGATGGCCGTGCACCTCTGTTTATAAAGTTATAAGAAAAACACAGGTAATAAAATTGTATAAGAACACCACTATCAATGTAATTGACATTTATATACATAAGTTTGATTAAAGCCATTATATCAACAATTTTTACCTTTGTACATAGTATTTCTTAAGCCCCGTTTGGTAACCATATGATTTTCGATTTAGTTTTTGAAAATTAAGCCTATAAACACTTCTTCCGCTTTTAAATTTCTTTTGTTATCTACTTTCTACCAATGTTTTCAAAAACCAAGCCAAGTTTTAAAAACTAAAAAAAAAGTAGTTTTTGAAAAACTTGTTTTGGTTTTTGAAATTTGGCTAAAAATTCAACTCATTTACTTAAGAATGATGAAAACCATTATAAGAAGTTGAGAGAAAATAAGCTTAAATTTCAAAGACCAAAAACTAAATGGGGTAAACTAATTTGTTCCTTGAGTTAGCAGTTGTGTCAAATATGTTCTATCTGTCAGCAAACGTTCTAGGAGTACCAGTGTCGACATCAGAAAACATTCTAGCCACATGCCAAACTCCTGCCTAAGTTGTAAAAAAATTGAGTACGTTGACACTTCGTTTACGTATATGATGACAGAAAAAAATGAGCTTAAAAGCTTATAATGTAATTGTGGAGCCAAATGAAGAGTTAGTCCTCCATGTTTATGAGAACTTGCGAACTACAACCTGTGCTAGATAAGTTGGTCCATGGAAGAGCTACTGAGCAAATCAAGAAGTGTTTTACCCCTCCAATACTTGGCAGTAAAAGTTCATTATATGGTTAAAGTATTAATATAAGATTAAATTTATCATTAATCAAGTTAAGCTTTTGTATTGAGTTTACAAGGTATCAAAGCATGAAATCCTATATATACATATATTTTAAAACAAACCTTTACATTGATATAATGGAAAGAGACAAATACTCCAAAATACAAAATCTCTAAGCAGAAATAAGAAGCGATTGCAACTAATGATGAGTGCAAGCCAAAAAGACAAGAAACCTAAAACTAAAAAGCATCAAAAACTTGAAGAGAGGCACAAAAAAGAAGCCATGAGACGAGTCGAACCAACACGAGCCAAAAAAAACTCTAAAAATGTCACCAGGGGAAGAAACAATTGGGACTTTAAGATTCCTTGACAACCAAATAAACCAGCTCGAAAAAACCATGAAAATGCTATCAGTTATAATCGGATAGAAAAAAATATCAACTGTTAGATGATATAATGAACTTTATAGCCAAATTTCCCCATTCTTGACAACAAATTTTGCAGGAATGAAACCACATGTGTTATTTTTAACTTCAACAACCATCGCCAAATCAGAGTGTCCATACAAGCTTTATAGTCAAATCGGAAAGAGAAATTACTAACATTATCATCCTTAACAACAAATTTCTGCTGGAATGAAGCCACATATGTTATTTTTAACTTCAATTAGAGCAACTGATCAATGAAATTAAGGATTTCAGAGGCAATGCTGACCAAACTGCCAAAATTTTGCCATATAGCTTCAAAGACATAACTTTTAATAAACATAACTTTTATATCGTTTCCAGTATTCCAAAGGTAAGTTTTTAATTGATCTCCAACTACCATAACTTTTAATAAACTCTGGATGATAATGATTCTTATTAAAGCAATGCTCAAGTTTCAGATGAAGGTCTCCAAAATGCTTCTACTTATCATTAAAGTTAGTTCTGAAAAATCATCATCATAAAGCCTTATCATCCATAAAAAGATTAATAGAAACTTTGGACTGAAAATAATCTTCTAAGGAAAGCTAAACGTCCTTCCAAGAGTAGTGGGCAAGCAATCGGGATATCGAGATACTACCAAAATGGAGTTAAATTCAGATCCACCACTTCCATTTTTTTTCCTTACCCAAAAAGAAGAAACCTATGGGGAGTGAACATTGGTTGTTAGGTCTAATGAGTTGTAATTCTGGAAATAATTTGAGTTATGTTTGATCGCATCCACTTAACTTCTTGAAATTTGCTTCTAAGTAACCTAATTTGAGTTATTTGAGTTCTGTTTAATCGCATCCACTAACTTTATAAAAAATACAAACTGTTAGATGGAAGAGCTCCAATCATTCCAAGAGTCCTGTACGGTCAAAAATGTTTTTGAGTAGAAAGAGCAAAGAGACGGGGAAATTTGTGTGAAAGGGTCTCCCCAATCCAAAGGTCAAGCCAGAATAAGGTGTGAGCATCATTACCCATCTTAATGGTAACCCTATCATGAATAAGGTTCAGCTGATTCAGTATGTCTCGCCAAGGCCCTCTAAAATGATTAGGGAAGACAATGTTTGGCCACGCTTTCAGAGGGGAGGATCCATATCGAGCATCAATAACCTGTCTCCAAAGGGAGCCATCCTCGTGGAAGTATCTCCAAATCCACTTCGCAAGAAGAGCACGGTTTTTGTCAACCAAGGGTTGTATATCAAGACCACCATGTGTGAGGGGCTTAATGATCTTGTCCCATCTAACAAGGTGAGTGGCCGAATGAGAGCCTCCTTTCCATAAAAAATTTCTGAGCAGCTTCTCAATGGTTGACACAATCTTGGATGGGATCTTGACGAGACACATATAGTAAGTAGGGAGGTTGGTAAGCATAGCTTGTAGAAGGACCCCAAATATTGAAAAAGATCTACAACTTTTCATATCCATGGAGCCAAAGTTAGATATGTAACAAGCAAAAACGTCCCAACCAAAACTGAATAAATAACGATCAAAACTGAAAGACGATTAGGATCTGACGATAGTACAAGGCGGTGATGATGATGGACCGTGGCAACGAAGGACAACATAGAAGAAGAATCGACAAGTTTTCAGCAGCAATGGACGAATACGAGAAGTTGAAAACGTGAACGAATGACGACTAACAGAGACGACGAGACAACAGCAGACGAACGTCGACAAAATAGGTCAGTGGTTGTACGACTATGTCCAATGACGATGGTGGTGTGACTATGTTTGACGATAGCGATAGCTAGGGTTAGGTCAATTAGCAGTGGCTAGTGCTGGATCCATTAAGGAGAGAGAAGTTTTCTAGATGTTTGGATATGAAAGCTAGAACCTTAACAAGTTGTTGGTTAACTCAAATGAATGCATGAGATCCTATATTCAAACACATGTAATGTTATTTCCTCTCTAATTAATATTGATAACTACTTGTTAAGCCTTATATTAATTTTCAAGTCCAAAGTATAGGAGAGTGTCAAGGGATGTTTGAGGTGAGGGTATGAGTTGCTATGAATTGTTATGAGTTGGGTTTGGTGTTTGGGGGCCCAATTTTGTATGTCACCAATATTTTGTACCCCCAAGTCTACAAACTTAGTAACATTACACTCAACCCTCATCACCATCGATGTCCCGGTTGCTACTCCGACGGCCAACTCTGGCCACCATCTTAGGCAGCCACCTCCGGCGACTTCTGTTGGCGGCCACCTCCAACCACCACTGTTGGCGGCCATTTCAAGCGACCTCCGCTGGTGGCCGAACCTCCACCAACTTTGACTACTATTATTTTAAATTATTAGTTCATAGTATTTTATACTTGACCTTTATAGTAATTTTGACATTAATAAAAACACTTTTATCATATAACAAACCAAACAAACTTGTATATAAAAACACTTTTGAGAAAGAGTTGCCAAACACATGAGCTAAACTACACCAGATACCCTTGACATATGAACTCAACTCAACACCCCAAACATAGACTTCCTAATTCAGACAAAACAACTCTGCACCCCAAACACAAACACATGAACTCCACAAACATATGAATTCAACACAGCACCTCAAACAGCCCCTTAGAGTTATATATAACTTATATCCACAATTGTGTCAATGCTATCTAATCAAAAAGAGATTAAATTTATCGTAAACAAAAAACTAACTAAATTGAGTAGGGTGATTTAATACCTATGTGTTTTGATAATAAACAAAAGGGTAATAAACAAAAAGGTAGTTTTTTATGCTCTTGTATCCATCTTTGTAACTTGAGCATTAGTCTCATTTCATTATTTCAATGTAGCAACAGTCACCCCCACCCAACCCCACAACACCGCAAAAAACAAACAGCGCCAACATAGAGAAAAAATAAAATTTAAATAATATATAAATAAAATAAATAAAAACATAGTGTACCTTCTAAGTAGCAACTTGGCCAACTTGTTGTTTTTCTGGGAGATGCATTGGTGCAAAGGCGTCCTTCCATGAGAGTCACGTACATTTATATTGGCAGCAAATTGCAATAACAGTTCAAGCATCACTTGATTGTCATTTTGACAAGCGAGATGCAATAGTGAGCAACCTTGAAGACTGTTCCTTGACTCATTAGAATCCCAATCTCTCCCACACGATGATGGATTATGTGATTCTCGATTACTTCCCGAGGGTTCATCGTCCAAATGTGGGCTTGAACTGACACTGACTACATCATCATAAGTTGTGTTGACAATCGATACGGCTGAAACTGCAATGAGACGGTATGCTTCTCGCAAGTCATTTGTTTTGACAGCTTCCCAGATACTTTTTGCATAAGAAATTTTGTCGGGTGCTTCACTATCCTTAACCACAAACTGTTTCTCTACATACTATTTAAGGAACACAAGCTATAAGTCATACACTTATATGAAAAAACTTGTGAAAAAGAATCGTGAGCTTCATGTGAGAAAATTAAGTATGAAAATACAAACATATCCAAAGAACAAATCCCTTGATGTAGTGAACAAAAATATGCAAGTCTTAAATCACTGATTTACTTGAAAGCTTAAGCTAATGGGTGAAGGTAAATCTAATATTACATTATCTAACACTCCCCCTCACCTGTGGGCTGAAAATATGTAGAATACCCAATAAGTGGAGATCAATATTAAGTAGGGGAGGAAATAACATTGTAGGGATTTGAACACATGATCTCTTGGACCACCTAATCTGATACCATCTTAAATCATCGATTGACCCAAAAGCTTAAGCTGATGGGTGAAGGTAAATTTAATATTATATCATCAAACAGTAAGTGATCTTGAATGGCCAATAATCACAATAATGTTGTGGGGTTGCTTGCAAGGAATTATGAATAATTAAATTAAAAAATGTTGATTATTTCCTATTTTGTTAATATTTTCACTGTATTTATTTTATTATATTTGCCATAGTTATATTTTCCTTATTTGTAATTTCCTTATTTGTAATTGGGTGTTTCTTCTATTTAAGAAATTCATCCTAGCCTTGTGAATAATAAGAGAGGAAAATACATATTTTGAGCATGGTATCAGAGATAAAAAAAAACCTTAAAAACTATCCTAACCCTAGATTAAACCTCCACTGCCGCCGCCGCCGCCGTTCGTACACCGCCACCGCCGTCATCCGTACACAGTACCTCAGCAGAGTGCGTCGTTTTTTCTGCTCGCCGGATCTGACCAGCAGCTCGTTATTCCCACTGTCTATAGCCGTTTGTTAGCCGTACTATCATTTGACTCTTTTTTTGTTTTTCAGCCGTGGTACCTCTTTGGTTCAGCCGTAAGCCGCTGCCTCACTGTAACTGCCACCATGTCAGATGAAAAGGCACCTATTACAAAGGTTTCAGACAATCGAATCCACCTCAATCCTCCTACTGTCCAAATAACTTCTATTCGACTTAATGGAGATAATTTCCTTCGTTGGTCTCAAAGTGTTCGAATGTATATCCGTGGACAAGGAAAGATAGGCTATATTACGGGAGAGAAAAGCAACCCTCCTCCAGAGGATCCGTCCTTTGCTATATGGGATGCTAAAAATTCCATGGTCATGACGTGGCTCGTTAATTCCATGGTTGAAGACATCAGCTGCAATTATATGTGCTACTCCACTGCAAAGGAATTGTGGGATAGTGTGACACAGATGTACTCTGATTTGGAAAACCAGTCACAAGTATTTGAGTTAAATCTCAAATTAGGAGATATGCGACAAGGAGGTCAATCAGTCACACAATATTTTCACTCTCTTAAGAGAATCTGGCAAGATCTTGATCTCTTTGATACATATGAGTGGAAATCTACAGAGGACCAAAAACATTATAGGAAAACTGTGGAGGACAGCCGTATCTACAAATTTCTTGCTGGCCTCAATGTTGAATTTGATGAAGTCCGAGGTAGAATTCTTGGGAAAATTATTCTTCCTACTATTAATGATGTTTTCTCTGAAGTTCGCAGGGAGAAAGTCGCAGGAATGTGATGATTGGAAAAAAACCTATTGAGTCAGTTGAGAGTTATGCGTTGGTAACTGAACATACTGCCATGAAGACCTCTGATCATCCCAACAAGACACATGAAAAGCCTCGGGTCTGGTGTGATCATTGCAATAAACCTCGACATACTCGTGAAACCTGTTGGAAGCTTCATGGAAAACCTGCTAATTGGAAGAGTTCTAAACAAAGTGACAGACACTCCCATCAACATACCTCCAGTGCAAATGTGACTAACTCTAATCTGTTTTAGCAAGGAGCAGATTGACCAAATCCTACAACTGCTAAAAACTAGTTCTTCATCTGGAAATCCTAGTGTTTCCTTGGCACAAGGAGGTAATTATCCTCAAGCATTTTCTTGCATAAATTCTTCTCCATGGAGTATAGATTCTGGAGCCATTGATCATATGACTAGTTCCTCCTCCTTGTTTGAATCATACTCTCTGATATATAGTACTTCCAAAATTCGCATTGCAGATGGTAGTTTTGCCCCTATTGCAGGCAAAGGACATATTCCTTTGACTCAAAAATTTACTTTACGTTCTGTCCTTCATGTTCCAAAGTTAGCATGTAATCTATTATCTGTTAGTCAAATCTCTAAGGACGCTAACTGTCGTTTTATTTTTTGTGGAACTCATTGTACCTTTCAGGATCAAGACTCGGGGGAGATGATTGGCAGTGCTAGAATGATTGATGGTCTCTATTACTTTGATAATAAAGTTTATTCTAGTTATAAAACGGCTTAGGGCTTCAGTAGTGTCAGTTCTTCCTCTGTTCTAGAAACTATCATGCTTTGGCATCGTAGATTAAGGCATCAAAATTTCTTTTATTTAAAATATTTATTTTCAGATTTATTTAAAGGAATTGATTGTTCTGATTTTCATTGTGAAAGTTGAATTTTTGCCAAACATCATCGATCCACTTATTTGCCTAAACCTTACAAGGCTTCCTCACCTTTCTCTTTAATTCATACTGATGTGTGGGGACCGTCTAAAATCTTGACACATAGTGGTAAGCGTTGGTTTGTTACCTTTATAGATGATCACACTCGTCTAACCTGGCTTTATTTATTAACCAAAAAATCAGAAGTAAAAGACGTTTTTGTTCGTTTTTTACAATATGATTGAGACTCATATATCTCTCATACACACGTTCTGACATTGCTTTTGTCGTCAGTATGGTGAGTCAATTCATGCATGCACCTGGACCAGCACATTTTGATGCCGTTTATAGAATCTTGAGATATTTGAAAGGTACTCCTGGGAAAGGCATATTGTTTAGAAAGCATGATCATCTAAATGTCGAAATTTACACGGATGCAGATTGGGCAGGTAGTACTACTGATAGAAGATCCACTTCGGGTTATTGCTCCTTTGTTGGAGGAAATCTTATTACTTGCCGAAGTAAAAAACAAAGTGTGGTCGCGAGAAGTAGCGCTGAAGCTGAATTTAGGGCATTAGCCCATGGTATTTGTGAAGGCATATGGATAAGAAGACTACTAGAAGAACTGAAATTCTATCAGACGATTCCCATGAGAATTTATTGTGATAATAAAGCAGCAATTTATATTGCCCACAATCCGGTCCTTCATGATAGGACAAAACATATTGAAGTTGATAAACATTTCATAAAGGAGAAGATTGATGCTGGAATAATATGCATACCTTATCTTCCAACAACAGAACAAATTGTAGACGTGCTAACTAAAGGCCTTCCAAAGTGGCAATTCATCAACTTAATTGACAAGCTGGCCATGAATGATATCTTTCAACCAGCTCGAGGGGGAGTGTTGATTATTTCCTATTTTGTTAATATTTTCACTGTATTTATTTTATTATATTTGTCATAGCTATATTTTCCTTATTTGTAATTTCCTTATAAGTAATTGAGTGTTTCTTCTATTTAAGAAATTCATCCTAGCCTTGTGAACAATAAGAGAGGAAAATACATATTTTGAGCAAAAAAATATATGAGAAACAGGTTTCAGACCTTATATAGCATTTAGCAAATGTGAAAAACGCAGAGGAAAAATCCCTTCTACCTTAGCCTGAATATATCTCTCCCTAAGCTGAATGGCATCCCTGGGACTTGGTTTCGGAATTGAAGTGGCTACAGCATGTTGTGTATTATCGCTGCAAAAGTTCTTGCTCTTAGAATTCAGTTGTAAATACTTGAAATTTCCTTATCAGTCAGCTGTCTAAACATGGTGTAAATATCTACTATCTTGAGAATAAAGATATATTGCAGGAATATTTTGCTATATTCAGTAAAATTTGTACGAACGATCAAATTTTGAAATCAACATGACAAAGACAACTCAAGGAAATATTACCTTCCCGTATCAAGAAACAATCCCTCCCAAATAGAGTTACAATAAGCATTGCCCAAGTTCCTAAACAAGTTTAGTATTGAAGGCTCCCAGACTTTGACATCTAATATTATTGATCTCACCTGCAAGAGCAGGAATATAAGCCCATCAGTTTTTCTTTTCACATGATTAGGTTAAATGTTCTTTTTCTGCAGCGATTTGCCACGCGACACCCAGCCTAGGGGCAAGATTCATATTTTGCTCACAAACTCACATAAATTATAATGGTCGTTAATTCTTATTCTGAAGGGAAAAAAAATTTACATCTGGCTACATTTGTTACATGAGAGAGATTCTTACAATTCTCTTTTTTAAAATAATTCTATCACAAATTTAAACTAATGGGTGACTTTTAGAAGAAAAACTATTTTTGTTTTCAAGAGCATGTTGTTGATTAGATTAATCATCCTTGAGCTCTCAAATCATCAAATTTAAGTACTTGCGGCTACATTCATTCTCATACTTCATAATGCATATATATATAAATAAACACACAAATATGTATATGTGTATATATAAATAACAGATCTTTTTTCTCTCCAGACAAGAGACCTATAATTTTGTCCAATCATGAAAACCTACAAATGTGCATAGAATAATAAATAACAAATAATAACAGCAAAAATAAAAGTAGATGCAAGTATATAGGAATATATAGATAACTCAAGAACGAAGGAAAGACAAAAAGTAACTTTTACTGTTCAATAGTAGAAGGACATTAACAATCTCATTTCCTAAAATTTCTAGAATTGTTTCTGGCAAGTGTCCAACGTTCCCCTCCCGTTTAATAGTACAAGGACATTAGCATTCTCATTTCCTACAATTTGTACAATTGTTTCTGGTGAGTGTTCAAAGTTCCCCTCCATGCATTTCTTGTAGATATTGGGCACGACATTTATATATCTAATATTTCTGTCACACACATCTTCCAAACTTTAGAGTTTAAATATAATATTTTATTGTATTATTACGCACTTTTTTCCAAACCTAGAAACATATATAAGTAGGAAAGCTCAACCCACCGCGCAAAAGTCAAAATCCATAATGATAACAAGATTGAGCTTGATTCGAATACCTTTGAAATATGGACACCAAGATTACGGTGAACACCAGAGCATTCTATGCACAATAAAATGCCAAGGTTTAGAGATGCCCATTCAGGTTCTGGAGTGCCGCACTCTGCACACAGATCATTTCCAGGGATTTCTCTTAGTATCTTAGAAACAGAATCTACTTGGCTGCCATCTTCTAATCTTTTGTCATGTAGTGTCTGAACATTATAATCATCAAAATTGTTTTTGGCACACTCGGGATGTTTTGCTTCCAGGAATGGCTGCAGAAGATTCAAAAGGCTATCATAAGCATCCATGTTTAATCCTTTGTCACTCACACACACATACACAAAATAATAATAAATAAAAAAGCTATTGTGACCAAACCTGTTGAAGAAAGTAAGAATTGAAAAGAGATGCAATAGCCCCCGTGATTTTATTGACCCAGTCCATCCTATCTGCCTCGTTTTCGGCCTAGCCAAAAGAACAAAACAGTATCAATAAAGTTTATGTTGAACCAAATGTTGTCATGTTCATTCATTAAGAGAGCCCAAGAGTTTAAACAATAAGTACAAGTGGAAAAGCTGAAATACAATTTTTTTTTTTTTTTTTTTATATCCATAAGTATCCGACCAGCTTGCGCACACCTCAACTAATCTCATTGGACAACCCACTTGATTCTACTACATTTGGGTGTCAAGAAAACTCGTAGATATCGAATCCTAGGTAGGTGGCCACCATGGATTGAACCCATTACCTCTTAACCCTTTATCAAACTTATGCCCTTTATTCACCACTAGCTCAACCCATGAGGATTACCAATTTTTTTTATATTTAATGTACCTTCCAGTTAAGATAGAGAATTGAAGAAACCTTAGTATTGGGAACAGAAAACTCCAAATCCTCCTAGGTAGGGTTGCAAAGATAAACCGTCTAGAATATTTGGATTTACACCAATATTGTTCTGAAATGTTTATTAAAAAACAATAAGTAATAAAATTGCTTCTACAATGCGTTATGTCCATCATTCTTAGTGACGCAGCATACTACCCAAAACATCTCATCCGATCATGTGATAGAAAAGTACAATACTATTCCCTAAAATATGATATTCATATTTGAAGTTATAGCAGAAAGATTACCCAAAACTTTTCATTATTTTTCTACTAAAAATTACACTTTCTATATAATAAAAAGGAAAGTTTTCACAAATAGAAAAAATGTCAAATTATTTACAGAAAATAACAAAAAAAACACTGATAGACATCGATAGACATCTATCAGCATCTACCAGTGATAGACTTCTATCATTTCTATCACTGATAGACCTTGATAGACTTCTATCAGCGTCTATCACAACTATCTAAAAATTTTGCTATTTTGTGTAAATAGTTTCCCTTATTTTTCTATTTTTAAAAATTTCCCTAATAAAAAGGAGAATAAAAATAAAAAGGCAAACTACTAAATTTAACCCCTAAACTTTTGCGAACAAAATATGTAGTACAAGCATGATATATCTAACACTCTTATAATGTTATTTCCGCTATAAAGTGCAAAAATGGTTACATGCCACCCCTTTCTTTCTATAAAAAGTCTGTGGGAAGCACGAAGAGCTAAGCCACTAATATTGTGGCGATGGTTATACCTCAAAAAGTCAGAAGTCAGTAAAGCTAAGATTTTGTTTTGTATGTGTTTGTATATACTTCCAATCGGGAAATAACTTCTAAGGAAGGTCTACATTCAACTTTAAAAGAAGTCCAGAAGAAAAAAAGAGCGATAAGGAAGTGAGAGAAGCTTGCAGAACTGCTTCTAGATCTCATGGAATAAGGCAAAATTTTAAACTAAACTTTCTTGCTTTCATAGAGAAAAAGAATTGTGGAGATGAATCCTGATTACTTTACCGCAGACCAAAATTGGATTTACAAGAGCAAGCTAAAGAAAAGAATGATAGGAAAAGGCAATGTAACAAAGAGCCAAGCATACCTGTCGTTCTGGAACAGGATGAGGCAGAAATACTTGTTGCCCATACCAGTGCCAAGTAGAAAAAATGATTCCAACTCTATGTATGCCTTCGGTTAAAAAGGTAAATAGAGTAAACATCCCTACACCTCTGGTCACTCCTGACCTTTCTATTAGAGTGATAATGAATGGGATATTGAGGATGTCCATTAACCAACGAGAGAAGGGTGGGCCTTAGGGTGGATAAAACCATTTAACACATCCTCTTTTTTGACAAGGACAGGTAGCTAGAATCAGAGGGGGAATGAGACCACGATTCGGAAACTCGAGGTCGGACTGCAGAGGGAATCTCGAAGGGCACCCAATAACAACAATATCAGCTTCTTGTATTAGATCATCTTCTTTAAAGTTACAGCCTAAATAAGATCCCAACAAAGCAAACCCAAATTCAAAAAGAACAACAAATGGGTGAGGAGAGAAGAGGGGTGCTTGGGCTTGAACCCAACCCGAAACAAGCAAGAGGCTAGGAAATATTTGATATGGTGGCTCAAAGAGACGTCTTGACATTCCCACAAGGACAGATAGCTAGAATCTTAACAATGAAATCTTGTTACTATAAAACTGAAAAGGGAAAGCCACCAACTCTGACAGATGGTCAGAACTTCATATGGGTTCGAATCCTATTGTGAGGTCCAGAAGAAGAATTAGGCCAAAAATTAGGATACACTCTGAGAAAATAAAACTTCCATCGAAGAGAAGCAAATGAAAGCAAGACCTAATTGAAAATGAAGCGAATTATTGAGTGTGTCATAAAGACCTTTAGATTCAACCTCAACTATGCTACAACCTCGAATCATTGGTGAAGACCATTATAGATTGGCTCTATCTCTTCCATTGATAGTATCTTACAACACACAATATCTAAAACTAAAAACCGCAAAACTTTGCTTTCTTTTTCTAGTGAAAGAAAAAAATGTGGATTTTCAGTCACAAAAGCCACCAACTACATCCATTCCCTTTAGTTATAGTTTCACTAGTGAAATGAAATAATTACAAATTAAATCAATTTTCTTCACGTTTGAATTGCAAGACAGAATCCTTTCATATTACTTATCTGGCCTTCCTCTTGGAGGGCTTTTTTTTTTTTTTAAATTAAAGAAAACAAGCATTTCATTGATATAATGAAAAGAGTCTAATTCTCAATTTACAATGATACATAACGAATCACAAAATGAAAACAAGAACTAGAGGTACAACATGTTGAGAATCCCACATTGGAAAAATTAAGGGACCTCACACTCTTAATAAGATAGATGGGCTACTCCTCTCATTGCCAATTGGTTTTGAGATGGAACCCCATACTATTTGATATGGTATCATAGCCCATAAAGCCCAAACAGGTATTCGGTCCAATAAAATGAAATTGGAATCCGATAAAAAATGGTGAATCCAAAAGAGGCACCATCTTGAAGGGGCGTGTTGAGAATCCCACATTGGAAAAATTAAGGGACCTCACACTCTTAATAAGATAGATGGGCTACTCCTCTCATTGCCAATTGGTTTTGAGATGGAACCCCATACTATTTGATACAACAAACTATGACAATCCATAAATATAGAAAAAGCTAAGACTAATCAAAGAAAATGAATGCACTCCAACATAAACAAATATCTTGCACCGAAAACTTGAAAATAGCTTGGAGAGTGTTATAGTTCTAATATTAGGAATATTTTATTTGCAAATATCTTTGTTATATTTTCCTTTTGTGGTCATTCCTACGCTTTCCTTCTTTGGTCACTCTTGTACACTTGCATATATATATTTCTTTAGTGAATGGAATAAAGTATTTTGATTCTCTCAAACCTAAGAGTTTTACATGGTATCAGAGCTCTAGAAGATTAGGGTTTTGTGAACCTTAGGGTTTGAGAATTTAGAACCCTTTTGTGTTACATCTAAGGTTTTGTGGAGGGGTGGGTTTTTTTATACTTTTGACCACCGCCATCGTCCTCCGGTTGTTCGACGTCGTCAGCCACCGTCGCCCGCCGCTGCTGTTGGAGAATATTTTCATTGCTATTTTTCGACACCGCCCAGTCCAACGAGGAGCCCAACCGCCGATCTACAGAACCCCAAAGTTTGGTGTGCATCTGACCAGTGCGTGAGGCTCACGAGCCGCCTAAATCCCCGGCCAGCCCATCCACGCGCGCTGCGTTCGCAGCTCGTCTCTGTCCGTCTTCTAGGGGTGCATTCGGGGTTGTTTCCTCTCTTTGGTGTGTTTGTTTGGCCTATATACTCACTATTTGTGGTTCATTAAAGAAGAAATCTCTTTGGTAAATTAGGGTTTGCATCAACACAGCTCTCTTTTAAATTTTAATCTGTTTTTCTATCTGGTTTTTGAGGTAATGGCTGACAAAAAATCAGTAGTCATGTCTAAGATGACTCCTATGGTGTCAAAAGTAACTGAACACAAGTTGAATGGATCAAATTAGTATTCATGGAGATCAAATGTTCGCCACTTTATTAGGAGCATTGAGATGGATGATCATATCACGGAAGAGCCACCGGCTGATGCTACTAAAAAAACTTGGTGGCGAGACGATTCAAGAATGCTTCTACAAATAAAAAATTCTATTGACCGTGAAATCGTTGAGTTAGTAAATCACTGCAAATCAGTCGAGGAATTATTGGAATATTTGGATTTTCTTTATTCCGAGAAAGAGAACATTAATAGAGTGTTTGATGTTTGTAAGACTCTATATCAACCTAATCAAGGAGAAAACTTTATGGAGGTCAAAAATACATGTGCGAAGTTCAATGCCTTGATGCCAATTAGCACTTATCCAAAAGTTCTAATGGCTCAACGTGAAAAATTGTTTATCATGAGTTTCTTAGTTGGTCTTGCACCTAAATATGAGATGGCCAAAGATCAAGTTTTGTCAAGCTCAAACATCTCATGGTTGGAAGAAGCTTATACTCGAATACTGCGTACAGAGAAGCCACAAGCTGTTATGCCTTCTGATTCTAACAGTGCTTTGATTGGGCGCACAAATGACTATAGAGGTAATAAGGGGGTTGGATCAAACAACTCCAAAGGTTATCCCAATAGCCAATGATCAAATTCAGGAGATGTTGTTTGCTATTACTGTCGTAAACCTAGCCATATGAAACGTGACTACAGAAAATTGTTGAATGGGTCAAAGGGTGCCATCTGCACATGTCGCTTCCACTCTTGATAGTCTTGACAAGTCGATTACGATTTCTGTAGAGGAGTTTGTTAAATTTCAACAGTATCAGGAGTCACTGACGGCATCATCTTCTACTCCCATTACTTCCATCGTAGAGACAGGTAACATCTCTAAATGCCTTCTTTCCTCCACTTCGAAATGGGTCAATAACTCTGGCGCTACAGACCATATGACAGGTAACCCCAGTTTATTCTCTAACCTTTGTACATCTACCTCTTCACCTAATGTCACTATAGTTGATGGAACCTCCACTCCTGTTCGGGAACTATCCATCCTACTAAATCAATTTCTTTGTCTTCAATTTTAAATTTACCACAATTCTCTTTTAATTTGATTTCGGTCAGTAAACTCACTCGTGATCTTCATTGTTGTCTCCCATTTTCCTAATTATTGCTTATTTCAGGATCTTACGACGAAGCAGACTATTGGTAAATAACGTGAATTTGGAGGTCTTTACATCTTTGAACCACAAATACCTACAGCCATCACATGCTCTAGAGTGTCGTCTCCCTTTGAAGAACATTGTCATTTGGGTCATGCATCTATCTCTGTGTTGAAGAGTCTTCGTCCCCAATTTCAAAATTTGTCTTCTTTGTGAGTCATGTTAGTTTGCTAAATTTCATCGTTTGAGTTTGTATCCTCGAGTCAATAAAAGAACCAATGCTCCATTTGAATTAATCCATTCTAATGTTTGGGGTTCGTGTCCTATTGAGTCCAAAGGAGAGTTTCGGTATTTTGTTATATTTGTCAATGAGTATTCTCGTGTAACGTGGTTATATTTAATGAAAAATCATTCTGAGTTACTTTCTCACTTCCGCAACTTTCATGCTGAAATTCGAACTCAGTTTAATGGTGCTTTTAAAATCTTACGGAGTGATAATGTTAAATAATATTTCTGTCATGTACTTAAGTCTTATTTAGATGTTCATGGCATTCTTCATCAATCTTCTTGTGTCGATATTCCATCTCAAAATGGGTTTGCAGAACGAAATAATCGTCATCTTCTTGAAACAACCAGAGCCTCAATGTTTCAGATGCATGTTCAAAAATCCTTTTAGGCTGATGCTATTTCCACAGCTTGTTTCTTAATAAATCGCATACCCTCTTCCATTCTTAAGGGTGAGATACCTTTTTGTACTTTATGCCCCAACCAAAATTTGTTTCCCATTCGACCCAAAATATTTGGTTGTACCTGCTTTGTTCGAGATGTTCGGCCTTAACATACCAAGCTGGACCTAAAGTCCTTAAAATGTATTTTCCTTGGTTATTCTCGTGTTCAGAAGGGGTATCGATGTTATTGTCCTAGTCTAAATAAATATCTTGTCTCCCTTGATGTCACGTTCTTTGAACATTCCTCCTACTTTTCATCACCTTGTTTCTCTTCAAATAAGAGTTAGGAGGAGCATAAGGAGTCAGAGGACGATTTCCTTGTCTACACAGTTGTTTCCCCTTCTGAACCTCTTCCCGATTCATCTCTACCTGTGTCTACCTCTATTCGTCCACCCGTCACTAAGGTCTATAATCGACAACAACCTCCTTCAGTTCCATGCTCTACACCAGAATCTTCTTTGTCATTGGATCCAGAAACGAGTAATGATCTTCTTATTGCTCTTCGTAAATGTAAACGTCAGTGCGCTCATCCTATTTCCTCTTTTGTTTCATATAACCATTTGTCGTCTTCTACATGTTCATTCATTGCATCCTTAGAGTCTGTATCCATCCCTAAAACTATTCATGAAGCTTTGTTTCATCCTGGTTGGTGTGCCGCAATGGTGGAGGAGATGACTACCTTAGATAACAATGGTACTTGGGATTTAGTTTCTCTCCCTGCAGGTAAGAAGACTATCGGTTGCAAATAGGTGTTTGCAGTTAAAGTCAATCCTGATGGTTCTGTTGCTCGGTTAAAAGCACGCCTTGTAGCGAAAGGCTACGCACAAACTTATGGCGTTGACTATGCTGATACTTTTTCTCCAATCGCAAAAATGGCATATGTGAGGTTGTTTATTTAATTAGCTTCAATCAGTCATTGGCCTTTACATCAAGAAAAATACATTCCTTCATGGTGATCTTCAAGAAGAGGTGTAAATGGAGCAACCACCAGGGTTTGTTGCTCAGGGGGAGAATGGAAAGGTGTGTTGCCTTCGTAAATCTTTGTATGAATTAAAACAGAGTCCACGGGCTTGGTTTGGCAAATTTAGTCAGGTGATTGAAAGCTTTGGAATGCAGAAGAGCACGTCAGATCATTCAGTCTCTTTTAAGAGATTTGAGAGTGGTGTCATCCTGTTAGTCGTATATGTTGATGATATTGTGATTACTGGTGATGATGCTTTAGGTATCCAGTCCCTAAATACCTTTCTCCATAGTCAATTCCATACAAAAGATTTGGGCATGTTGAAATACTTCTTAGGAATTGAGGTAATAAGGAGCAAGAAAGGAATACTATTTTCACAGAGAAAATATGTACTTGACTTGTTGACTGAAACAGGGAAGGTAGGGGCTAAGCCATGTAGTACTCCAATGATGCCCAACTTACATCTCACAAAAGATGGATAATTGCTAAAAGATCCTGAAAGATATAGGAGGTTAGTGGAAAAACTTAATTACCTTACATTGACCCATCCCGACATAGCCTATTCAGTGAGTATTGTGAGCCACCTATATGTCATGCCCTACAGTTGATCATTGGGCTGCATTGGAACAGATTCTGTGTTATCTGAAGGCTGCTCCCGAGTGTGGTTTATTATATAGGGATTATGGTCATACTAATATTGAATGTTTCTCAGACACCGATTGGGCAGGATCTACAGAAGACAGAAGATCAACTTCACGATATTGTGTTTTTGTTGATGGTAATTTGATTTCTTGGAAGAGTAAGAAGCAAAATGTGGTGTCACGTTCAAGTGCGAAATCAGAATATAGAGCAATGGCACAATCTGTGTGTGAATTGATTTGGATATATCAACTTCTTGTTAAGTTGGGATTTGAAATCACAACACCGACAAAAATTGTGGTGTGATAATCAAGCAGCGCTTCATATTGCGTCTAATCCAGTATTCCATGAGAGGACTAACCATATTGAAGTTGATTGCCATTTTGTATGTGAGAAAATTCAACAAGGTTTGATATCTACAGGATATGTGAAGACTGGAGAACAATTAGGAGATATCTTCACGAAAGCATTGAATGGAACACGTTTAGATTATTTATGTAACAAGTTGGGCATGATTAACATATATGCTCCAACTTGAGGGAGAGTGTTATAGTTCTAATATTAGGAATATTTTATTTGCAAATATCTTTGTTATATTTTCCTTTTGTGGTCATTCCTACACTTTCCTTCTTTGGTCACTCTTGTACACTTGTATATATATATTTCTTGAGTGAATGGAATAAAGTATTCTGATTCTCACAAACCTAAGAGATTTATAGAGAGAGAACATCATGTGGATGCATTTAGTCTCGCAAGTTCATAGTGATCAATCCATGAAAGTGAGTTTTCATGAAAGACCCTTTGGTTCTTTTCAAACAAAATTTCAACAAGCAAAGCTTTCACCGCATTAGACCAAAGTAAATTAGTTTATGACTTCATCATAGGACCTCTCAAGATTTGGATGACATTCTCCAGGAATGAACTGCTAAATACCCACGGAGTATGGAAAGTATTAAATAGTTTCTTCCAACATGCCAAAAAGAAACTACAATAAAAAAAGAGATGAAGTAGATCTCACTTGCAGCTTGACAAAGAGGGCAAATCGATGGGGATAGATAATGCAAGGGCATTTTCCTTTGAAGAACCGAGGAATAATTCAATGTTGATATAACGAAGAGAAGAAAGATAATATTAACATTTTAAATTCATATCTCTAAAAGAAGTTAAAGATACTCCCTGGCTGGAACGAAGTTTGTAATTAAATTCCTTCTTTTTTTGGCAGCCAAAAACTTGGGGAAAAAGCTGGTATTTTCATCCCCCAAACGAAGCCAATTGAGTTTACTCCTATGAATAGAGTTTCTTTCTTCCATTAGATATAGTTTAATCAGCTCACCTTTAATTGCCTTTCTTTTTTGCTTCTGCTGACATGTGCCAAGCTTTAACAGCCTCTTTGATCTTCCTAGGCTTCGAGCAGATAAAAAACCAGCCCAACCTTGTATCTTATTTGCTGAAAAAGTTGATTTAATCTTTTTGCAACAATCGACTTCTGAAAGCCAGCTGTTGAAAAATCTAAACGGAGAAGGCCCCCACAGTACAACACCAGTCTCAAAAAGAAGAGGAAAATGGTCTGAAAATAAACGTGCTTGCCTTGATGCACGGGTATTATAAAAAATTTCATCCCATTCTCTAGAAATCAAGAATCTGTCAATAAGGGGGTGAAGAATCTCCTTCCCCTCTTGACCAAGTAAATCTTCCACTCAAAAGAGGAATCTCCAAAAGACCACAATCTTCTATGAATTTATTTAATTTCTTCATACCTTTTGTGGAACAGCCAACCGGAAAGCATCCATGAGCCCACCTTGTAATGTTAAAGCCTCCACCAATGCATCATGGGCCTTCACAATAACTTTTAATTGACATAAGTTCTGGGCCTCTTGACCATAAAAAATTTCTTTCTTTATAGTCGCATGGACCACAAATATTCAAAAACCAGCAAGAATTTTTACTAGGGGTCAAGAATTTCACTGATAAAGAATATCCCTCTCTTAAAGACTCTACCATAAAAATTCTCTCTTTATAGTCGCCTTCCTCTTGGAGGTCTCCTAAAGAAGCTCTCATTTCGGGAGCCAGTTTTTGATAGAATTCAGAAAAAAACTTGATAGGTGAAAGCACTTTAATCGATCAAGAGGATGACACATGACGTTATGTAATTCAATTCTTTCTTGTATCCCTTTATACTATAGGTCACTTTTCCTTATGCCTTCTTTGGTAAGCTTGGAATTGGAACGTCTATTGAGATTGTTTTTTGAGAAGGCAAAGAGGGCAGCAGCATTAATCATTTAGTTAGCTGGAAAATGGTTTCTCAAGCTCAAAATTCTGGAGGTATTGATCTTGAGCTTTGAACCAAAGAAATCTTGCACTTATAGCTGAATGGAGGTGCCATTTCATCCATGAACCAAATTTCGTATGGAGACAAATCATAGTGATTATTCATGGTTCTCAAGACTTCAACTGGCACTCGCTTGGGAGAAATAATTTGAGTCTTAGAAGCCCTTGGATGATTATTTCCAAAACGTGGAAGAAAGTGGCACACTTGGCAGTTTTTATCCTAGGGTATGGTCAACGAATCCACTTTTGAACCAACCCTTGGGTTAATAATTCTTCACTTAAGGTACCTTTTCCTCGTTTGTTTGCATTGTATGTGAATCAAGATGGTTCAGTTTCTTTCTGGGAATTTTCTAATTCTTCATGGAGTTATTCATTTTGGCGTTTATTTAAGGAAGATGAGATTGTTGATTTCCAAAATTTAGTGCAGCTCACATCCAAGTTCAATGTTTCTATTAACGAGGATTCTGGAAAATGGTCCATTGAATCCTCTGGAAAGTTCTTAGTAAAATCATTGACAGGGTTTTTGGATTCTTCCTCTGGATAAGTCTTTATTTGGTGCATTATGGAAGTTCAACAGTCCCAAGCATATTAATATTTTGATTTGGATTATGCTCAACAGTAATATGAATACAGCTGAAATTTTACGGAGAAAATCTGCTTACAAGTTCTTGATTTCCACTTGTTGGGTCTTCTTTATTTATTTATTTATTTATTTTTTAAAGGAAACAAGTCTCTTCATTGAAATAATGAACAAAGACTAATGCTCAAGTTACAAAGAGGAATACAAGAGCGTAAAAACCTATAGATCAATGAGTGCACCCAGACAGCTCAACTAAGTTGACACCCCCTTAGCATTCTCATTGTCTCCAAACAAGCAAAACAAAACTAATATCTATAATCCAAACAAACAGTCCAGCAGAACAAATATTACACCCCGAATACAATGGGGAAAGAAAAGTGTAGCAAAGCGAACAAAAGCTATGATATTAATGGGTCTTCTTTATATTTCAAGCCTACAAGTGGGGGAGTGTTAGATGATATGATATTAAATTTGCACACCCCATCAGCTTAAGATTTTGGGTTAATTGGCGATTTAACACAATAAAGCTAGCCCTTTCCATAGCTCACAACCCAATCCTTCATAATAGGATTCTACTGAGGTTGACAAACACTCTATATAAGAGAAAATTGATGCTAGAATTGATATGCATTCCCTATCTCATAGCAACAGAGCAAGTTGCTAATGTGTTGACAAAGGGATTCCCAAAATTACAATTTGACATTAGCAAGCTGACTATGGAAGATAATTTTGTACCAGCTCAAAGGGGAGGGTTGATTTATGCCTTAATTGTTTTATTCCTTAATAATTACTGTAATCCGGTGTGATTATTTTGGTAGGATATATTTTCCTTTTATGTTTAAGTTCTTTCTATTTAAGACAGACCTATGTATGTATGCAAAGTAAGAAATAGTAGAATTATTCAATACCAAGATGAAATAATAATAATAATACCAAAATGTAGGAATTCCATTCCAGTTAGTTATGTGATTGACATTGAAGAAAGAAAATAGAGGTAAGGAATCTGTGAATGAGAAACATAAACCACATTTCTTATATATTAGTATATTACTATTCTTTTGACTTCTTTTACTTTTTCTCCTATTGTTGCAAAAATCAAAATCTAAATTTACATTTCACAGAAAATAATGCGATTTGTCATCCTCCAACATTCATGCCTAGATGCTAGAAACATAAATAGCTGAGAAGAAAGCTGAAAAACTAGGATGAATAAAGCTAATTCGGAGAGCTTAAAAAAAGGGTACACCAGGATACCTGTAAAGTGAAGGTCTTAGAGGGAGAAATTATTCTGAAGCAAAGTCGTAGATCTGAATCCTCTGCATCTATCTTTATAGTAGACGTATGCAGATTAACTGTAGAACAACGCAAAATTTCTTCATTGAGTGACGATGCCCTATTGTGCCTTGAACGGAATCTACCAAACACACTGTTGTTGTGTTCATCTGAACGATTGAAACTATGAGATTGTTGACCCTGAAGAGATATTAAACACATTAAATTTACCAAAATCCATAGATCAATTCTCAAGGATTTATTTACTTTTATAATTATTCATATTTCTGTCATCATAATCATTGACTAGAAGAATACTGCAAATATAACTCATACACGAGGAAATGCTCAAGCAAAAGGTTTCCACCCAGCACAAAAATAAAATGACAAAATGAACAGGTGATTTGAAAACATGAGTCCCTAAGATGGTATCCATACAATCCATAGATTGACTTTTCAAGCAAAAAGAATAGGATATAACAACTTCATACCAGCAGCAGAAAATAAGAGAACACTTGCAAGTACTTGAGGAATCACCTCCAAACACGTCTCGAAAGATAATATTATTTATTTCAAACCAAAATTTTTATGATTAAGCATAGCAACAAAAATGAAGAAGTTTTATCCCCTTGAAATTTTGAGCTTAATACAAATCCCATTAAAAAACGATGTCCAAAATAGACTTCCATAAGAAAATCTCATCTTTTTCATTTTTCCTTAATTCACAATAACTCAGAATTTCATTCCACATAGATGAAAAATTGTAAATTCAGTTGGACGAATTACATCTCATTGATATACAATCATACCATAATATCATTAATGACAAACATTGAGCTATAATATTGATTCATCATCAACAACCAAAGTGATAACTTTGGAAGATTTTTTATCAATACCAAATTCCAAATTGGAATCTTGGTTCAATAAATAATTCGTTTTTCAAATTTTTTTTGTTTTTTACTTTTATTTTATTTTGAGGGGAACTTTTTTTTATTTTACTTGTTTTGATATTTTATTACAGGGAACAAACTATGCATTAATAGGTGAAAAGATAGAAAAATGTTCAAGGGTACAAAACTTTCTATTTTATTGATAAATGTATTTTAATTTTTTTCCCCCTTTCTATTAAACTGACCGCCCTTTTACACAGTACAATCATTTGAGTATATCATAAAGACTGCCTTTGCATAACATTGGTTATAAACAAAACGGGCTCAGTTCGTATTCTTCTAAAAACCTAAACCACCAAAAATGCCCCATCTCTTATGCTACAAAGAATTATTTATTTTACAAATCAAGTGCACAGGATCCACAACAAAGGAGATTGATGAGATAATGTCAAATCTTTTTTATTTTAAAAAGATTATGAGGAATCTCATTAAAAAAAAAAAAACTCACTGGAACGAAAATTTTGGTGTTGGAGAAATGTCAAAAGAGATTAGTTTTTTTGGGAGGGAGGGGTGGGGGTTACGAAAAAAAAATTTGTCATCGAAATATGTAAAAAGTTTCCTGAAGCACAAAAGAATGTGGGCCTTTTTATGTGAAGCGCTTATGTCTATAGAAACACACATTCTACTAAAATGTAATTCTTGAGATATTTTGCTTAGTTACTGCCTTGCTGGATGTCAAGGTGATGATGAAGGTGCTATATTTGAAATTTTGATTTATACAGAAGATCCCTAGCAAGTCTACCAATGTAACAACTAAACATACCACATATTTGCTTGCCTTGTTCTTATAATAATAGAGAGCACCTTGACTATCAAGTACAAAAAACATCCTTTTCCAATCTCCCCTCGAACCTGAAGATCGTTTCAAGAGATACCCTTGCTTTATTGTTTCAACCTACAGATACAAAGATTACAAAAGAATAGTTAAATAAAATCTCTGGAGAGATGAAATCCTCTTAAATTATTGTGGTCTCATAAAAAAAACTTTTTAACATAAAGAACGAAGTAAACACAAAATGCTTAGGAAGCAACAGACATTTGCCAGTTGACACTTATTTATGATAGCCTTATTACTTTATTTGAAGTATATTTATTTTCTTTTTTCAATTAATATATATTGTCCTCATCCGAAACACCCCACGGATTTTAATTTTTGTCCACTTCTAACAATCTATGTCGTCGAGCATGCACATCTATTATAATATTTTGTTTTAGGGAAGTGTGCGTGTGTATGTGTCTGTTTTTTAATGAAAACTACTACTTTTATTGAGAAAGAACGAAAGAATACAAGCGCATACAAAAACTAATCCCAAAAAGGCCCTACTAAAGAAAAGGTCTCCAACTAGGAGTAAAGTTACCTAATGTATAATTACAAAAAGTCTTCGAAACCGAAACTCAAAGATAAACATGAAATATCACCAAAGACCAAATAACATTAGGGTCCCTCTCCATCCCTCAAAAACTCTGTTATTCCTCTCCCCCAAATATTCAATAACAGAGCACACACCCCTGCAAGCCACAAAAAGCGACCTTTCTCACTAAAAGGCGGATTGAGGAGGAAGAGGAACTCCCCAATCCATAGTGTTCACCAAAGTGTTCACACGGTCTAGAAGAACTTGTCAAGTAAAGAACTTTCACTTTCTTAGGAATATTAATCCTCCAAAGGATATCAAACACTGATTCACTAATGGGAGAAGGATCCAATAAGTGCCAAAAAAAGGACTTGTCAGAAAAGTCTCCCCAAGTGCAAAAATTGCTTTTCTCGATTCTAAAGCAGTGTTTTTAAAGTGCAAGGCGCACTCTAAGGCGACAAGTCTCTTGATCGCCTCGAAAAGAGAGGCGACAAAAAAGAGTTGCCTGAATGAAGCAAGGCGCACTTAATAAAACACTAAATAAATATTATATGTAACTATTTTGTAGGTAACAAATAATAAAAAGTCAATTTTGAAAACATAAAAATTCGAATAAAACTATCTTATGTTTAAATAACATTAGAAAAAAATAATTATATTCCAGAAAAGAAAGTTGAAAGTTTAATTAGCAATAGGGTAAATGGATGGTTTTACCGCCTATGCCTAAGAAATGAAGCTTCGAACATGCCATCTGGAAGTCATGGAAGAAGATACAACTAGCAATTAAATTTATTACAAGAGAAATGCCATCTGCCATAACTCATGACTGCATGCAGCATGCAATTTAATGCATATAATTTAACTACTTTTTATTCTTCTGTCTCTCTCTCTTCTACTTCTTATTCTTTCAAACCCTTCTTCTACTTCTCGTCAAACTGTTCTTCTCCTACTTCTTAGTTTTCTTCTTCTCCGTTCTCATCTTTATGTTCTTCTCATTCTTCCCAAAGCTTTTAGACTATTTATTCTTCATTTTTGTATTATTATTCTACCAACTCTTTTATTTCTCATGTCAGAAGTGTTTTTTTTTTTGTTTTTAAATATCAGAACACATTATCTAGAACAGCGCTCGCCTCCATTTGTGACAATGGCACAAAAAGGCGAAGTATGGCACAACAAGGCGAGCGCCCTGTTGAAGGCACTCGCCTTGTATACCTTCAAGGCGCTGAGGCCTCACCTCGCCTCTCGCCATAGGCGAGCGCCTGAGGTCGCCTCAACAACACTGCCTAAAAGTAACCTCTCCGACCAAAAAATCACATATCAAATGGTTTTTAAGAGATGAAAGATGGCATAAAGGCAGAGCAGATGAGACTATCCCCCACCCAAAGATCCTCCCAAAAGTACATTTCCTTACCTTCCCCACCACAAAACGAAGAAGGGAGAAAGAGGGGAGCTCAAGAAAAATATCCTTCCAAGGATTCCAGTACACTCAATGGGATGAGAGTCGTACTTACTCACAAGCCAAAGCCACACTAAGCCAACAGGGCTTTTTCTTATCCTCAAATTACCAAGCTCTACCATCCCCCCCCCCCCCCCCCCCCCCCCCCCCACACCACCACAAACACAAATATTCTTCCTATCTCACTAGGTGAGACCCTCTCCCTTCGTCTACCTCTTGTATGCTTCTCAATTCTTTCACATCCTATAACCTATAACTTATAAGTTTCTTGATCCACCGTGCATTGATCAGGCACTTGTCATGTGAGACTAATCAAGATAGAGTATAAGTGAGCATAAATTTACAATTATTAAAAGTAATTGTTATTGTTAAAGAAGTATCCATAACTCAATTAGTTCCCACGTGAAATATAGTTTCCAATAATATTTAACACTTCTACCAATCATTAGTTTATCGAAAGAAAAACATCAATAGCTTTGAAAGATAAGAAAACATTTCGGGAGTTGAGTAAATTAATGGTATTGTGAAGAAACTGAAAAGAAAAGAACGTTCTTTACCTTCCCATTGACAATGGACTTAGGAGCTGCTTCAACATTTCTGTAGGAGGTGATACCACTACCACGAATGCCATCAGAAACCACGGAAGGATCTAGGCTATTGGAAGCTTGCAAATTGTCCAGCTGTGCCTGTGTCCTGAATTCCTGAATCCTTTTTGCAAGTTTATCTTGTTCAATGTTGGCCAGTTCTTTAGATTGTTGTGCATATGTTAGAACCTTGAACAAATATAGGTGGACATTGATTATATTAGGAAATACTTCCAGTACTACTACAGCACGGAAATCTTCTATATACCGCCATTAATTTTACCATGCCACAAAGATTAACAGTTATGTAGCATCTACTAAATAAAATAATAAAATTTGGTCATGTGGCTAAAATATGAATTGAAATAGTACAGAAGTTGGATTCATGGAACACTTTTTTTGTAAATTTGTGCTGCCAATTCAGATTAGAATAAGGTCGACTATAGATGTTGTCAAAAAAGAGGAAATTTTTGCTAGCAGATAATGACGGGACAGACTTAGACTCCCAAGAAGACAAATGAATTAATCAGCAAATCATGATATTGGTCCACTGGGTAGTATTCATACTATAGTAAGTTCACAGTGTTAGCATTCAGAAGTGGTTGCGATATATCCGAGGAGAGGAGTAAAGTATTGATATTCATATTGCAATTTCAATTTTGAAGATATAGTCGACAGATATCAATAAAATATTGTTATTGATGGATATTTCTGTAAATCAATAAAAATTATTTAAATTAATAATTAAGTTGTTTTTACTTTCAAACTAAGTTATGCATCTTGTTGTTAGTATTCATATTCATATTAGGATTAGTAGATGAGATTTTTTTTATGTTTTATATGTAATAAAGGGATATTGATTAATCCTTAATATCGAGTCAAACCCAAAAATGTACAGATATAGCAGCAGATATAGCAAAATATCAACGAAAATTTCAATCCTTGAACACATCTATAAACCATATACAAAATCATGCAACGATTTCGAAAAAAATTCAATCTCTACCATGAATATGCATACACATGCGGCAAAATTGGAATATTATTGAATAATTCCTCAATGGCTTATTTTTACAAGAGTACAAAGCCCTACCCTTAAATAGAATGCAGACCTAATCACATAAAAGGAAAGAATCCTACAAAAATAATTACAGCTAACAAAATCAAATAATAAAGCATAAATCAACAACACAAGAATAATTTGGAGCCCATCAAAAGGATACTTGATGCAAAAATGTGTCAGATAATCAAATGAAATATTATTGCCCCAATCTAGGGCCCGCTCTATTATCTCAAATGTCCCACCAGAGGCAGATTAAACTAGATTATTGTCTTTGTCTCTAATTAAATCGATTTATGACACAATTCTTCACGCAAGAAATTTCAATGGTTTGGAAGTATAGGAGCATACCTGATGAATGAACGGTTCCATCTGGCCGAATAAGTCAAAACCCTAGCTCATAAATAAATAAACACTGCTTAGTCCACATAATGGTAAAAATATTCAATCATGAAAGGTAACATCATTAAATAATTTAAAGATCATACTAGCTTAAAATATCTCAAATGAGCATCCATCAGTGCACTTATAGATTCTAAGAACTCATACTTCTTCTTTGCTTCAACATTCATAAGCGCATTCACCTACCACCCTCAAAGCAGTAAAAAAGTTAGTGAGTAGAAAGCCTGAGAGATCAGGACAGCTAAAAGCAATGTAATAGTTAACCTACTAGATTGAAGCGGCTTTTCTCAAATGCTGACTTCGAATTCAGGAGGTCCTGAAATAAGACTGGGAGGTCATCAATAAAATACTTCAAAAATATTATATAGAACTCATAAGAAAATAGACCTTCATTCTCCAAAAACCAATATGAAACTCCAACAAGGTAATAGGGAAGCGGAAGATAATAATGACATGCAGATGCATTCTTTTTTGCCCCTTGCGTGTGAAACTATTGTATGTACTACTTTGAAATCATGGTTCGACTCGACCAAGTCTTAACAACTCCGCAAATTCATTTGACAATGTTTTTTAAGAAAAGAAACAAATTTCTTTGATGAATGAAATAGGAGTGGAAAAGACTTCCTACATCAAAAGTTAACTTACAAAATGTCTATCCAATTGGAAATCAAAGGAGAAATACTATAATCTCTAAGAGGGTTTTTGGTTTACACCAGTACAAAACATGAAATAAAATTAAATCTAAACGGTTATCAAAACCTCCACAATTGGGAGGCTTTGATGCCTTAGTTCTGTCGGGGAGGAGCTCCTCTTCTTTTTTGTGATTAATACAGTTTCATGTTTCTTAAAATAAAAATAAATAAATAAATAAACTACGAGAGCCCTAGTTAGAGATATAGTATGATTAGTAGAATATTAGTATGGTTATTAGAAAGGGCTTATTAGTAAATAGCTAGTAAGTTTGTTAGAGCTTTTAGTTATAAATAGAGGCAATGGGTTGGGAGAAAGGTGTGAAGAATTTCGTGGGATTTCCTTTGGGGAATTCTCGAAAGGCTATGTTTTCTTGTTACTTTTCTTATAATATTACAGTATATTTCTATATATTTTCATATATGAGCGTTCTTGAGTGTTCTTGTTAAAAGGTATCCTAACATAAACGTTCCTAAAAATTCTTCCATTCCTTTCACACCATAGAAGCATACAGAAAACTTGGTTTATAGCTAGCCTAAAGATCTCTCACGCTATAAGGATGACCCACAAAAATTGAAGCTAGAATATCAGAGATGTGGTTTGGCAAAACCATGGTGCAAACAAAAGCATCAACCACTGTTACCCAATACCGCAAAGCAAAAGGGTTGTACAAAGAGATGACAAAGGTGCTCCAAATTAGGAAAACACATCACACAACAAGACAGAGAGAGGATAAAAGTCTTTTGACAATTTCTTACAATCTGTTCGTTTTACAGCTTTATACAAGTGTAAATGGTTGCAGCCATTTAGGGACTGTTTGGGGGATAGGCTTTGGGTGGTTGGAATGAGTTGGATTGTAAGCCAATTACAAGCCCATGTTTGTTTCCGTTGTAATGGGCCAAGGTTATAATGGCCAATTACAATCCACCTACCAGCTCAACCTCTTTTTATTTACAACCACAATCCAATGCCAGCTTTCCCATTTCCCACACATCTTCGCCGCTGCAACTCCGGCCAACTCCCACCAACTAACTCCAGTGACCACCTCCAATCACCACCGACGACGACCTCGGCCGATGGACTACCACCATCAGCGACCTCCGGCCATTATCACTGGCAACCACCTCTTGACAACAACCATGGTGAAGACAAGTTGGAGAGATGATGTTCAAAATGAAAATAATTTCTGATCTCTTCATTAAACAAAGACCAGCTTGTCTACTGAGTCTTGAATACAAACAATTAACCAGAAAAGTTACCGTTTGTAACTAAAACATAATAAAACTGTAACAAACACACAACAGGGGAGAAACAGGGGATTAAAACAACTTAAAACAACTAAGCTATCAAGACTAACTAAATTACATCAAACCACCACCAATTTCGGCGGCGATCACTCTAGACGACCAACTCAGGCGACCATTATTTTAAATTATTAGTTCATAGTATTTTATAGTCATCGTTTATAGTAATTTGACATTAATAAAAACACTTTTAGTATATAACAAACCAAACAAACTTATATATAAAAACACTTTTTAAGAAATAGTTGCCAAACACATGAGTGTTTTTATTTTAAACAATTTTAAACTCGAAACTTAAATTAAAATCTCTAATCCAAAAATTTGAAAACTATAATATCTTAATTTAAACTACTTTAAATCTAATTTATTTGTAATAGATTTCAAACATCCATCTGAAAGTTAAATTAAGCCAAAATTTAATTTCATCCAACACACAAGTTATTCCAAAATAAGTAACAAAATGAAATCCAAAATTAAACTTGAACTAATAGGAAAATAACTCTTTTTGAAAAGTTGGGGCGTTACATAAAGTTTATGAAATTAGGATTTATATAATGTCACAAATTTAGATAATATGATGCATTTTTTAAAATAAAAAAAAACATAACTTTTCATTGAAATAATGAAATGAGACCAATGGTCAAATGACAAAAGAGTCTATGAAACAAAAAGCTATCAAAAGCTTGCCAATATAGGAGTAGAAAATCAAAACTAAAGCAAGATATCAGATATAGGAATAGAGGATAAAAGCTTGACATGAGATGAGACTTCTTCTAGGATAGATTGAATTCCGAAGAAACCAAAATCCAGCTTCTTGAGGCGTAGAAAACTTAGATAATATGATGTAAAAAATAGAAATACAAAAACAGCCAAAATAATAAATTTTTTTTTAAAAAAAAAAAGAGAGAAACAGACAAACCCAACCTAACCCAACAGGCCAACCCTGCAATCCAAACACAATAATTAGAGTCCAGTAATCCATATCCCAGACAACAAACCTCATCGTTATTAGATTCCCAGTAATCTTAATTTCATTCCAGTGATCCAAACAGCCGAGCATTACACCATTATAGACTTGCTACACTTACTTTTTGTTTCTCTTTTTAATTTGGAAAATAGATATCCATGGGTAATTCCATCAATGAGATGAAATTACAAAAGGAGAAAGAGAAGAGATCAAGAGACATTTCTAGCCCAAAAAAATTACCAAAAAAATCATCTTTTTTTCTTTTATAAGAAACAATTTCATTGATGAATGAAATATCCAAAGGATATACAAGAGATCCCTATCAAAGGGAGTACAAAAGGTGAGTCTAATTTGTAACAAGAAAATCTATATTGTAATCTTTAAAAGGAAGGTAATCTTTACACCGAAAAAGAGCAATAAAAATATATGAATTGTAGATCACCTTTGAAGATTTTTCTCTATTGTTGAAAATGCGGCCACTAGAGTACCTAAGCCATAATTGCTAAAGAAACTAATATTTTTACACCAAGTTAAGGCTAAAAAGATATTGGTTCAAAAAAACTATCCAAACTCTTATGACTTAGTGTAGATTTTCTTTGCAATCCACCTTGGGTGGCTAGGAGCCCTCGTTCCTCTCTTTTGTATATTTCATAATAGGTTTAAGTCCCATTTTAATCCCTAAACTTTTAAATTTCTTCCATTTTAACCTCTAAACTTTCAAAATGTCCATTTTGTTCCTAAGCTTTTATGTTTATTCCATTTTGGTCCTAAACTTTCATTTGCCTAATTTGGTCCTTGAACTTTTTAGAAACAACCATTTTAGTCCTTGTTATATTACTTTTCCATCTAATTTTCACTTTTCCAATGCTTGTATGTAGCTTGAAATCACAATCATACTAACATGCTAGTAGCCTAGTACACTCACCAAGTCACATCATTAAATTGTTAAAAGAAATAAAAATAAGGCCCAAAATTATTATGTTTCAAAAGCTCATAAACTAAAATAAACATTTTAAACGTTCAAGGACCAAAACGGAATAAATCTGAACATTCCAGGACCAAAATAAATATTTTGAAAGATTAAGGACCACTGATGGGACTAGTCAGAAACTTCCGCTCATATTTTCATGATTTAAATGTCAGTCTTATACCGTTTGAACATAGAGTTTAATTATTTGCATTCTTGAAAACTTTAATTATTTATTGTTTTGATTGTTATTTTTAGGAGACTTCGAATAAAGGTTTTAAGTTATTTAAATTTTATTCTATTAAAGTTATTTATTTTTTTATAAAATTCGTTTGATTCTAGTTAAATTTGTGAAAGGGTTGTTTTGAGATCTATGCATGCATGTGGTAGCGAACATGTTAGTTGTCTTAGGAAGTCAGGTCGTTACACATCAACTTCAACTCATCAAAGGACTAATTTAATAGCTCATAGAATCTTTGATGCAATGAAAAAAACCCATGCCCTTCAAACAAAATCTCATTCTAATCAGAAACAAAACTAGCAATAGTCGAAAAGAACTCCTCCTCCGAGCTTATTTGCTCCCTCTGATTTATTGTATCATCATGAACAAAATAATCCAAAATACCAGAGGAAAACTCTCCTCCCTCCTTAATCAAAGAAGTCTCAAGCAAATCTTGGCAGAAAAGAATGTTAACATGTATAGGGAAGTCTGGTTTTCTTCAGCCTCTACAAAAAAAAATCCATCCAAGAGTCGGAAGCTTAAGAGAATTATCCTCCACAAGACTTCTTCCACATCAGTAAAAATACTCCCAAAAAAATAAAAATAAAAATAAAGAATATCTTCCTCTTCACGTAAGTAATCAGCAAAACTCAAATGTAACTCCTTCCATAGTATCCAAGCCTATCTGTGGGAGTTCTCCAAGATAACCATCAAGAGTAACCAAGTAGTCTTCTCCTTTGTCCTCATGTGATACAAGAAGTTCGCGATTATACTAAGCACTTCCTCTCATCCATACTCAGGGGCCATCCCTTTAAGAAGGAAAGATGGTTCTCTGGATGCACATATACTAAAGCCATATTTGGGCTCTTTGGTCTTCTGTTGTTCCCGATGATGCTAAGCACTTCCTCTCATCCATACTCAGGGGCCATTCCTTTAAGAAGGAAAGATGGTTCTCTGAATGCACACATACTAAAGCCATATTTTGGGCTCTTTGGATGGAGAGGAACCAAAGGATTTGGGTTGATAATGAACACACTTTAAAGATGTTTTTGTTGTGCCATCTATATTGCTATTTTTGGTCTAAATTGCCTCCCTTATTTAATTCCCACAGTTATGCTTTCCCTCTTCACAAATTAGGAAAGCTTTGTGCACTCACCTCGGAGTTCCCTCCTTTTGTAGATTGATTTATACATCAATGTAACTTTTTCTTATAGAAAAAATAACTTAATACTAGACTCTTTTTTTCAGGGCATGAAAAATAAATAAATAAACAACAAAATAAAATAAAAACCCACAAAAGGAATCCACCACAACCGACAAGAAAGGATTCCAGTCCAAAAGAATAAAGCCTAACTAGTAATTACATAAAAGACAACTCGCAGAAGCCCATAGAGATATTAAGCCTCACCACCGAACACACCTCCTCCAGAAATCTCTCAACCCCCCAAAAAATAATATTTACGGTTTCTAAATATATATAAGTACATCAAAACAAAATAAAACTAAGTTAAAGGTCCAATTGCAAAAGTTCGTACATAAGAACGACCTAGGAGGTGAGGAAGTGTGGAAGACTATTCTGGAGAAATCAATTAAAATTCAATATCAATATAGCAAAGCATACCTCTTCAAGTTCTGCAATAATGTCCCCTCGTGTGTTCTTTTTCAATGAAACAAACTTTTCTCGAGCCTAGCAAAATAGTTATGTTTCGAATGAAAATTAGACAGTCGCGAAAATTTCACATTTATATATTGTACACGCATATTTAAGGCTTAGGTTTCATCCAATCTCAAAATTCCCCCATTAAAGGATTTCAGTTTACAGGAAAAACCACCAATTATACCAACTTTTAGAAACATGCGTCGTCTGGGAAGAAGGCTTCAAGCTAAGGACAAACCACAAAAGCAAGTATATACAAATATACGACTCGATATCAATTATCTGTGAATGATATGCAACACCTGATCATACTCATGCATAGCTTTATCGAAGCGTTGACGAGAGTCCTGCAAAGGCAGAAGAATATTTTAAGAACAAACTCAGTAAGCTTAAAAAGAAGAGTCTCGAATGTTTACAAGCCCACTGAGAATAGGCCTCCATTCAACAGTTTTAGAGGAATTCTACAATTAACAAATCTAGAGCATATGGTCATGGCCAAGCTCTTCAAATGCCTAGTTATGAAAAACGTACCATGGAGGGCAAAAGTACCGCAAGAAGACTACCAATTTTTCTTATAAGATTTCCATTCTTTTTTTCTAAGAAACCGAGAAACTATAGGGAAAGAAGTGGAAGAATGTACAGCTACAAGAACCTACAAAAGTAAAAGCCTCGCAAAAAATGATTCCGAAAAACTATAGGGAAGGACTCCAAAGGTCCAAAGCCTATAGAGAGGCATTAAACATAATAACCTCCCTGTGGTGCAAACAAGTTGGAGAATTTTGAAATTTGAATAATACCTCAGTTCCTTTATTCATCAAAAGGTCCAGTTTATATAGGTGAACCAAAATAACAGCCTAACAACTAAACTGAAGTTACCACATGGTAACTAAAGAAAACTTACAATCAAAACAAACAAAAGAACTTAAGTTCAAGAACTAAAAGAACTAAATTTCAAGGCAATCTGTAAAGAAAATACAGAGAAGTAACTAACCAACACTACATCAAATTCCCCCCCCCCCCCCCCCCCCCCCACCAAGAAAACTAAACTCGTCCTCGAGGTAAGAAGAAAAAGCAAAATTGTCCGAAGAAAAATATTCAGATATGTCAAAAATATTAAAATGGGGCTGATTCGAAGGTCTTGAGGTAAATCAAAGCTTATACACATTATCTCCATAGCCCCTTAGGATTCAGAAAGGACCCATCTTCCTGTAAACGAGCCTTAGTCAAATGGGCCATAACCAAATCCCTCAACAAGCTCCATCAAAAACTTTCCTCCCTCATCTACCAAACTGTTAGGCCTTAGCCTCAACAACTTTATTTATCAACAATGGGGAAGAATTCAAGAGCTCCTCAATCTCTCCCAAGTTTTCCTCAAAAAAACGATTACAGAATAATCAAGCAAAAAGATACCCTACCTCCCACACTCTCTCTATATTTATAACAGAACAGAACCCTTTCCCATAACAAACAATATTCCCAGGCCCACCAACTAACTACCTTAACTACCTTTCGTATTCCCTTTCTTATGCCTATGCATATACACTCTAATCCCCGGGGTCCTATCATTACCCACCCACCAAAGAGCCACCTTGTCCTCAAGGTGGAAGTTTGAAAACTGAGTTTTGATCAAATCCGCTTGTTCCCACCTGGCATCCTCCGGCAAACTGTTCGCCCAATGAATCAATACTTCCATTCTGCCTTCCTCAATAGCCACCTGCCTCAATCCGATGACCGCCTCTGGTGTAATCACCACAAAAGGATCTGGTGCCAACGTTGATGGTATAGGAAAAACGGGTAAGGTAGCCCCCACGGCCTTCCTCAACACAGATACATGGAACATCAAATGGATACCAAAGTTCAGGGGTAATGTCAGTCGATAAGCCACCGATCCTACTCGGGCAATCACTTGGAAAGGACCCACAAAGTGTGGAGCAAGCTTCGGGTGGGTGTGTTATGGATTGAGGACTGGCGATACGGTCGTAGCTTCAAGTAAACCCACTCGTTGACATCATATTGCACGTCCCGTCGTCTAGTATTGGCCGCTTTAGTCATCCTCTGCTGTGCTTTTCCTAACGACACCTTCAACTTGTCTAACATGATATCCCGCTCTTGCAATAGACAATCGATTTCATGGACCATACTTGACCCTTTGTCATAAGGCAGCAAAAAGGGTGGAGGCCGACCATTAACCACTTCAAAAGGTGTGGCTCGTGTCGATGTATGAGTAGCCGTAGTGTAAGTAAATTCTGCCCATGGTAACAGGTTACTTGGACTACTTTTTGGGCGTACCCATGGTGAAACAGCACAAATATGTCTCAACTCCCTGATTGACCACCTCTGTTTGTCCGTCGGTTTGGGGATGGTAAGCAGTGGTATGCCGTAATTGTGTTCCCAACAAACGCATCAGTTTTTCCAAAACAAACTCGTGAATGTTTTTTCACGATCAGAAACTATACTTCGAGGGCAGCCATGTAAACGTACTACTTCCCGCACAAAAACAGCAGCAACTGAAATGGTCGAGAAATGGTGTTTTAGGGTAACAAAGTGAGCATACTTGGATAGCCTATCCACAACCACCAGAATCGTATCAAAGCCATCTGATTTGGGTAGTCCTTCGATGAAGTCCATATTGATACCATCCCAGATCTGTTCAGTAATGGGAAAAGCTTGAAGTAAGCCAGCTGGGGACAAGGTTAAATATTTTGCTTGCTGACATACATCGCATTCTGCTACAATTTTCCGAACCTGAGCCTTCATTCCCGTCCAATAAACTTCTCTGGCCAAATGTTGGTAGGTCTTTAATGCACCTTGATGTCTGCCGACTGGGCTATTATGGAATTCAAGTAATAAGAGTGGAATGGTCAGTGAGTTAGCTGGGAGAACCAATTGGCCACGATATGTTAACAATTCTCCTTGGAGAGCATATCCTACTGGAGCTAGTTGATTACGTCTCAAAGCTTGTGCAATTCCATTGAGAGAGGCATCTTCTCGGACCTGGCTCTCGAACACTGTTGTGTTGATACCCCTTACAACACTCAAGAACCCAAATTTCATGGCTGGTGGCAATCTGGACAAGGCATCGGCTGCTAAGTTTTCCTTCCTTTTCTTGTACTCAATTGAAAAGTCATATCCCATCAACTTGGCTATCCACCATTGATACTCACCAGCAATCACCCTTTGTTCAAGTAAGAACTTAAGACTTCGCTGATCAATTCTCATCACAAACCGCCACCTCAACAGATAGGCCCGCCACTTCTGAATCGCGAATATGATTGCTATTAATTTTCGTTCGTATATGAGTTGGGGGCAGTGCTTGGCTAAAGTATGCAAAAGGCCATTGGTTCTGCATCAACACGGCACCCGCTCCTACCCTGGACATATCAGTTTCAACAACGAAGGGCTGAGAGAAGTCAGGTATGCCCAATATTGGAACTACTATCATCGCTGATTTTAACCGTTGAAATGCCTCTTCTACTTCAGGATTTCGTGTAAAGCCACCTTTTTTTAACAATTGCGTCAAAGGTAACGCAATAGAGCCATAATTAGCTACAAACTTTCGGTAGTAACCCGTGAGCCCCAAAAACCCGCATAACTCCTTGATGTTCTTTGGGACAGGCCAATTCACCATTGCCTCTACTTTAATCGGATCGGCCACTACCCCGTCAGCTGAGATTATATGGCCTAAATACTCGATCTTTTCCACTGCAAACTGACATTTCTTGTAATTTGCCACCAAGTGATTCTCACGTAGCAGATTCAACACGATTTCCAGGTGGGTGGCGTGATCCTCCAATGATGTGCTATAAATTAGAATATCGTCAAAGAATACCAACACAAACTGCCTCGGATGTGGTCGGAGAATATCGTTCATGATAGATTGAAAAGTGGTCGAGGCATTCTTCAATCCAAAAGGCATGACCACGAATTCATAATGGCCTCGTGGGTTCGAAATGTTGTTTGTGGACATCGGTTAAGCGCACTCTGATCTGGTGATACCCTGCCTTTTAAGTCAATCTTAGAAAAAACCACAGCCCCAAACAATTCATCAACTAATTCATCAACAATAGGGATGGAGTACTTATCTGAAATGGTGACGTCATTCAATGTGCGATAATCCACATAGAAACGCCAACTTCCATCTTTTTTCTTAACCAATAGCACTAGACTCGAGAATGGACTCCGGCTTGGTTGAATTATTCTCGCCGACAACATATCCTTAACTAAGCATTTGATCTCATCTTTTTGGAATTGCAGGTATCGATATGACCTTACATTGACAGGACCTGCTTCTGGTTGGAGTTTGATAGTGTGGTCGTGTCGTTGTTCTGGAGGTAAAGCTCCCAAACGCTCGAATACTTCGGCAAATTCCTACACTAACTCTTGAATACAAGTTGGTTCCGTTCCTAATTTCCCGATATTGTTCTCCTCTCTCTCAACGATCTTTATTCATTCTAAGACACTCAGCTCAATCAGCATTCCTTAATCTTCCTTTGCTAACGACTTCATCATTGATTTGAGGGAAATCTGGGATTTAACCAAACTTCGATCCCCACATAAATGCACCTGTCATTCCCCAATCCAGAAGTCCATCTTTTACAATCGATAATCGAATTGAATTTTACCCAAGGTTTCCAACCATGTCACCCCCAGTATCACATCAGCACTGCCAAGAGGCGAAGGTAAAAAATCATGTATAATTCCCAATTCAGAGATAGTTAGGAGCACACCTTGACAAATTCCGCCGGTACGGACGGTCCCCCCTTTCCCAACACTACACCGTAACCTTCTAAAGGAGATACTAGCAGCTTCAACTGAGCTACTACTTCTTCCGATATAAAGTTGTGTGTCACGCCTCCATCAATTAACACGATGACTTCTCTTCCCTGAATTTCCCCTTTTATCTTCACCGTTTTTGGGAAATCAAAGCCCACTAACGAATTTAATGACAATATTGGATTTCAACTTCCTGAGTCCACATTCAAACCCTCTTCCCCCATTGCTTCTGGCTCTTTCAGATAATCCGTCAAATCCTCGCCCTCTTGTACCGCAATTATATTCAACTCCTTCCTCGGACATCGATGTCCCGCACTAAACTTCCCATCACATTTGTAGCACAGGCCTTCATCCCTTTTGATCTGCATCTCACTGTTAGTCAATCGGCGGTACAGAGCAGTCGGCGGCAAGGGTTTCCCTCCTAGCGCTCGCGCCGGCGTCATCGACGTCAAAGATGTTGCGAACGCTCGATGGGGACTTATGGTAATCGTGCAAGTTGAATTACCTATGTTTGAGTTTGTATTAGGCTTGGTATGATGCCCACTGGAGCTTGAGGTGTTGGACGAACCCAACCTGGTTGGCCCACTTTTGGTTGAGGTACTTGGGCTTCCAGTTGCCCCTTGGATCCTCTTTAATTTGATGACCAATTCATCTTTAATTACTTGGGCCATCTCCATTTTAGTCGTGAGATCCACTGGATTCAATTTCCTCATTTCACTCTGTATATCCTCTTTAAGTCCACAAACAAACTTACTTTCTAGGGCTGCATCACTCATATCTTTCAGGCCCGCCGAAAACTGTTCGAATCGTTGGTGATATTCTCGGACGGCTGTCTCATGCTACAACCTTATCAATCTCACATGCTTATCTCCATGATTGGATGGTTTGAATCGCCGCCACAACTGTCGAAATTTCGTCCAATTACCTATCTTGGAATGAGAGAATTATGAAATCTTGAAAGCTCTATATCATAACTTAGAGAGGAATCTTTATCAGCTTGACAACAGAGCGATATGACTCCGTTTTCTTTTCTTTTGCTGAGGCTGACGATTTTGCTTTTGATGTTTCTCATTCAAAAAAATTGGGCTTCTTGAAGTGGAGCCTTTATCAATCTTGTTGTGCTTCTTCATCAAGGATCTTTGTGCTGTTTTGGTTTTAGGTCCAGTCTGCTTTTTGTTTCACATCATTTATTGATTGGCTTGTACATTTGTTTCTCTTCCCCCTGATCCTGAAACTCCAAGCTTCGGCTACGAAGAAGACTTCCAAATAATAGTCATGGTGTTAATTCTCATAAGCACAACTATTGCTTCTTCATCAAGGATCTTTGTGCTGCTTTGTTTTTGGGTCCAGTCTGCTTTTTGTTTCATATCATTTATTGATTGGCTTGTACATTTGTTTCTCTTCCCCCCTGATCCTGAGACTCCAAGCTTCAGCTACGAAGAAGACTTCCAAATAATAGTCATGGTGTTAATTCTCATAAGCACAACTATCCAAGAGAAAAACTTAACCTTCCTTTTTTTGAAATATTTATGCAGCGCTTAATTAGTAGAAGTGAAGCAAAGATTTTAAAGTTTCTCTCTATCATGCAAAGAAAAACTTACTAATTAAGTGGAGAATCCTTAACCTTCCTCTAAATAGAGATCTTCAAAGGTTCAACAAATAAAAGGAACCAAATAGGCAGTAGTGGAGGAAGAAGGATGATATTAAATAAAAAATAAATAAATAAATTTACAAGGGAATATGCAAAATGACTTGAGAGTCCATACTCTTTCATCCCTAAAGTTCGAGCATCAAATATATTTGAAGAGGAGGAGGACGAGACGATGATGATGAAGAAGAACATATATACATATATAATTATTAAATAGCATGGGATTCCATCTCAAAACCAATTGGCTATGAGAGGAGCAGTCCATCTATCTTATAAGAAGCGTGAGGTCCCTTGATTTTTCCAATGTGTGGATTCTGAACAATAATAAATAAATTTATAAAGAAAGAAAAATAAAAAAAATAAAAACAAGATAAAGAAAAACAAGGAACTAACTCCCCCCACAAGAAAGATAAGAAGGATAAGAGCGAACTCATAGTCTAAAACCTCCAACCATCAAACTTTACCTTTAGTTTATATGCTACTCATATCTCATAAAAAATGACTAGGATAACAAGACAAGTTCTCATCTTTTTCGGAACTTACCTTTACTCCTTGTAAATCCTCATTCAAGAACTGCATCAACCGATCCGTTAATACATGTTCTACCTGCAAAAATATTTATGTATGAACTATGAGTTCGCTTGTCTTCAATGCTAAGGTCAATCAGATACAGTTGCATTTCTTTGCCCTTGTTTCCCAAGCCAAAAATTAATCAACCTTAAACTCTCATACCCCAAGTGCTATAAAAGATAATTAATTAAAATTATGAACTTTTTAAACATCCCGTAAACAGGATCTAGAAATAACCTGAGAACGCAGTTGGTCTTTGTAGGTAGCAAGTTCACGAAATGCAGTGATAAACTTGGATATAACTGGACCTGGAACAAATTAATCGTGCAGATAACAAGTCATACTTTGCCTTAATATACTTCCAGGGTTCTAATAAAAGTAAACAATAAATAAATATAAACAAAAACACTCTGGCTCTTTCATAAATTTTTCAAGTTAAAAGCTTACGTGCCTACTATCACTATAGAACCATGCTACCTAATTGGCTATTTATACCACATACAAAACATCCCTCTGGGCTCAACCGGAGGAGAAGATCGGGTTGAGCAAATGAGAACTATTATCCAAATAGGAAAGGTTCAATTACGACACAAGTTTAAAATTCAACACTAAACTACGCTATCCAACAAAAAGCTAAGTGTCACTCTTCCAAAAAATTAAATTTATTTCTTAATTGGAAACTAAGTTTCTCTTTTGCGTGCTAACCCTATAGTTGACCAACCACTATGATGACCCACGTATTATGCCAAGTTGGAGGATTGCTGTGTGATTTTTCTCTTTTTCCTTTTTTGGTAGGAAACAATTTCATTTATTTATGTATGAAATTAACAAAAGAAGGGGAAAGGTTGTTTACAATTTTATTGGTATATGAAAATTTACAAAAGGAGAGAAAAAGGAGTTGCAAGAAAATTTTCCAACAATGTGTAGAGAAACTATAAAAATCAAACTAGCAAAGATAATTTACACCAAGAGATAGCTAGCTAGATAGATAGACTATAGGATAGAAAGACCTATCGAAAGCTTGTTATTTGTCACTAAAAACTCTTTGATTCCTTTCATTCCACATCGGCCAAAAGAATTGGTCTAGTGGGGGTGCATCCAAAGAAGCTTAATGTGAAATTTTCATTTTCCAACATTTGTTACATAATGTCTGTCGTCACTTGTAGGAACATGCTAGGGAGTCCCCATTAATTTCATATTTTATCAATTGATCTTTTTTTAAAAAAAACGGAGACGATACTTTTCATTAATGAAATGAAAAGGGACTATTGCTTGAATTACAATGAGACAAAATAAGCTCAAATATGAGGGATAGCAGGTGCACCTGGATATCTCAACTAGGTTGACACACTCATAGCACTCTCATCATAGCCCAATACAAAATACAACTATTAAATTAGAGTACAATATGTCATGATGACATAATTACAATGAAGAAATGAATGCATTCCAATTAAGACAAATATCTTAAACTGAATAGTCTGAAAATAGTTTGGAAAGAGAGCACCATGAGGAAGTTGACTCTAGCAATCTCAAAATGGTCAAACCACTAAAGTGACTTGTCTTGGAAGATGCATTGATTTCTTTCAAACCAAATCTCTGAAAGAATAGCTTTGACAGCATTAACCCACAACTGATGTGAATGTGCTTTTAAGGATGTGCCAATTAAGAGCTGAGACAAACTTTCCTTAAAGTCGTTACAAAATACCCAATGAAGATTAAACAATGAGAATAGCTTTCTCCACAATTCCAAAGAGAAGTGGCAAACAAGGAAGATATGCTGACAATCTTCATTATCCTTCATATAGAGGGGGCAAATTAAGGGCAAAAGTGAATGATTTGGCAACTTCCTTTGAAGAGTCTTTGAACAATTGAGGGACCCAAAAACCATGACCCAATAATAATGTTGATTCTCCTTGGACAGCTTGGTTTCCACAGATTTTTGTACAGCTTACTGTCAATCGGAGAGGGTGAAGCCAAATGTCTGAATAGAGACTTTACCTTTGGTGCAAGGTGGTTTGCAGTATATTTATTCATAGAAATGGTCCAAATAATTGGCATACTTCTGGAAAGTTTGCAAAAAGCTTGAGAAGTCCCTGGATTAGTATTTCTAAAATTTTGCTACATTTTGAATCTTTTGCAAGCTTGGTTCTGGCAGAAGAATTCATTTTTGGTTAGACGCTTGGGTTGCTGATTCTTCTTTAAAAGTCTATTTTCCTTGGTTGTTTGATACTGCTTGTTTTTTCAATGGTTCAGTCGTTGACCATTGGGATGGTACTTCTTGTTCATGGAATATTATCTTTCAGAGACTTCTTAAAGATGATGAGATTATTGATTTTCTCAATTGCTTGAATGGTTAGCAGGAAAAGAAGTTAATGACAGCCCGAATTCTCGTAGTTGGTCCCTTGATTCATTGGGAGAATTCCCTGTGAAGTCTCTAAGAAAGCATTTGGCGGCATCTTCTCCTATTTGTAAAGAGGTTTTCTCAGCTTTATAGCAGTCCAAAGCTCCCAAAAGAACCAATATTCTTATCTGGATAATGGGAAATGGTTCTTTGAGTTGTTCAGAGCTTCGCACTATCTACCACCTTCCATTTGCTCTCTTTGCATGAGGGATTGTGAAACTTTGCAGCATTTACTTTTCGATATTTGTATTCAAGCAAATGTTGGTGGGAACTCTGTTCAATCTTCAACATCCAGTGGGTTTTCTTCATTTCTTCTAAGGAAACCATCATACATTTGTTGATTGGTCCAGTTGTAGCTTCAAAGTCAAAAGTTTAATGGTCTAATGTAGTGAAATCCTTATTATCTAAGTTATGTTTTGAACATATTCAGAGGGTCTTTTATAACAACTTGTTCCTTGGGATGACCGGTTTGGATCATCTCGTCAGAAGGCCTCTTCATGGTCTTCTCTTTCTAAAAGCTTTGCAGGATATACTATTTAGGATACTTGTCTCAATTGAAATGCTTTTATGTTGTCTCATAACTCAATTATGTGTCAATTCATTATATCAATGAAAGAGACTTGTTTCCTTAAAACTTTTGAAGTAATAGGTGCTTATTTTGGTGGTTTGGAAGATATAGAGCATTAGAAACATTGAATTTTCTCAATGTTTCAGAGGCAAAGATTCAGGTTAAGAAAAACATTTGTGGATTTCTGCCTTCTACTATTGAAATCACAGATGATAAGAGGGGTCATATCTTCTTAAACTTTGGAGATATTGAACAGGTAGATCCTCCTCCGATAGCCCAAGGTTCATTGTTTTTTTAAGGATTTTTCTAACCCAATTGACATTGTCCGTTTACACCAAGTTGCGTAAGATGAAGAAATTGGGTTGAGCTCAATAAATCCCGAATGGAGATTTCTTCAAAGATTTATCTTCTCCGATAACTTTTCACGGAATCCTTTTTTGAAAAAGGATTCACTTAAAAATCTAACTTCACCAGACGATGGCCAGAAAAAGGAAAATGGTTGTACTCCATTGTCGGAGAAGAGAGCTGAGAATCTAGTTGAGACGAGTAACTGGCTAGGTGTGAACAGGTTTTCAGATGTAATGAATGATGAAATGGGCGAGAAAAGTCTGTTGTCAAAAGCCTTGGTTAATCAAACTGCTGCATTAAAGGCGCCAGAAAATTTTCAAATTTCGCCTCAAGGACTTCATTTGACAGTTGTTCTAATCGATTCAAATGGCATTAAAGATTTGACTGTTCAGCTACCTCAAAGAAAGATCCAGCTTCCTTGCAGCCTCCTTCATTTAATGAAGATCATCATTTACAAGATAAGAATGTTGGCCCATTCATTTTTCACGCGACATCTTGTAGTAACTTTAATGATCAACATCCTGGAAGATCAAAAGTCCTTGACACTGCATCCAGCCAATCAAAGGTCCCTTGTACTCTGACAAATGATTCTAATTTTAATTATTCTCCCTCCTTAGTTAATGGCACTTCCTCATTTGTTATGAAGAAAAGATCAAGACTTTTGAAACCTTTTCCTAAGCATTTCGCTCAAAGAAAATCAACATTCCTCAACATCTGGTCGACCATTGTAAATTCTGATTTACTTGAAGAATGTTGCGTTAAGATTCAAGCTCCAGGATTACCTAACAAGTCAGCAAATTTATCCCCTCAGAAATGCTCTTTTACTCATTCGGATTTTCAAGTACCAGGCTCTAATGTTCACTCTCTAATGTTCACTTTGTGCGAGGCATTCCAAGCAAATCTCAAATCAATTGTCGATCCAGTAAGCATGATTCAGATGGAGACTCGATAGTCAGCACTAGTAGTGAGGATTTGGAGAATTCTGATATGGAAGAAGCTCAAGATGAGGAAGCTCCACAAAACGATTTTGGTACAGATATTTGTCAGCTTTTTCATTCAGATGCCTTTCCGCAAATTCGTAAAAATGAGAACTTCTCACTCCCTCCTATCAACAAGATGATGATCCCCCAGAACTTGCAACCATTAGTTGAAGATTGCGATTTTATCTTTGGTTGAAGCATTAGTGGTGATAGTGGGTATTTTCAATGGCTGCCTATCGTGATACTTGGTCTTGTTAGCAATGAAGATCCTTTCATGGAACACAAGAGGTTTGGGCGATCCAGTAAAGAATTTGGCATTTAAGAAAAATTTGAAAAAGTTAAACCCAGAGATGGTTTTAATACTAGAATCTTAGAGGTGGAATCTTAAACATGTGGGACGATAGCAAAATTACAATTTTCGAATTCTCAAGGTGGGCTATCCTTAGTCAGTCAAGTGTGTGAATTTTTGGAGGAAAAACAAACGTTTATGGGCCAATTGACTATAGTGAAAACGGTTTGTGCGATCAGATTTATTTGTCCTTAACAAATTATTGACTAGAGTCTTGGAGTATGGAAGGTGATTTCAACTCAATTCGATGGGCCCAGAAGCACTATCCTTTGGGAAGACTAACAAGGGGTTCACGAAAATTTAGTAAATTTGTTAAAGAAGCCAAATTGCTGGAGCTACCTTTTATAATGGCAGGATCATTTTGGTCACGAGAAGGAGAAATAGTTTTAAGAAGCGCTTTCCAAAGCACATGTTGATTTCTCACTTCAAGTTATTAGCCTAAGTGGAAGGCCTTTGTTGTCCCAGCTCATTAATTAAGATCTACATTAGGACTTAGGCTTTAAACTTGTTTTATTTTGGATGTTTGTAACTTTTGAATGGTGCTGTGCATCTTTCCAGCATAGGTTATTTGTGTTGGAAGTGTTTTTTATTTATGCCCCATTGTATTCGGGATGTTATTCTTGTACGGTTGAATTGCTTTGTGGCTCTGGCTTGTGTTGTTTTTTTTTTATCTTATTTGGATATGATGAAAGTGCTAAAGGAGTGTCAACATAGTTGAGATGTCCGGGTGCACTCACTGATCCTTAGATTTTTAGATTTTTATGTTTTTGTTTCCCTATTTGTAATTTGAGCATTAGTCTCATTTCATTATTTCAATGAAGAGACTCGTTTCCTTTTCAAAAAAAAAAAGTCTCTTTTCATTTTATCAATGAAAAGAGTTCACTTTCCTTCTCACACAATAATGCGATAACCTAAAATAAGAGACAATTTGTAGATACTGATTATAAAGAGAAGTTACTTAGACGGGCGCATAGGCTCTAGAAATAGGCCACAATTAATAGATAAGAACCTATGGCTTAGACTCTTCATTAGTTGAGGGAAAGATGATGGATAGCATAAAGATATCATTACAACCTCCAATGGACACGCTGACAGGATCGTCTTGACCACCACCAAATCCTTCCAAAGAATCTGCAAAAGAAATGTCTCCATTACTAGCTTCTCCAAGAGTTGCCCTACAAAAGTAGACAATTGCACAAACGACATAAATGAATAAATACTATCGAGAAAAAAATGATGATATGTTATGTGGACAAGGCGACAATATTATTCAAAACATTGAACCTAGACATTGGCAAGCACGTGTTTAAAAAAAATATTTGCAAAAATTACCCTTGTGGCCCTTGAGTTTTCAGTAATAGGTCACTTTGGAAAGAGACTACTGCTCAATGAATTTTTTGTTTCCATTTCAGGAAAAAGTTAAGGAAAAATATCAATTTATACCCCTAAACTTTAGGGTTGTATCAATTTAAACCTTGAACTTTTGTAAGTGTATCAATTTACACCCTCCATTACATTTCATTTGGGAAAATCTCGTGTGAAATTTATAATTGTATCAATTTTTTTTTAAAAGGAAACAAGTCTCTTTCATTGATATAATGAATTGAGACAAAAGCTCAATATACAAAAATGGATACAAGAGCAAGGAAACCTAAGGATCGAAGAATGCACCCAGACATCTCAACTAGGTTGACACCTCCTTAACACTCTCATCATCTCCACAAAAGAAAAAACAACCAATAAGAATATAAGAAGCAAAGGGAAAACCCGAATACAATGGGCCAAAACCAAAGGAACTAAACCCATAAAACAAAACAAAGTACACAAAATCACTTGAAAACAAAACTAAGAATTTTTTGTTTTTTTAAAGGAAACGAGTCTCTTAATTGAAATAATGAATAGAGACTAATGCTCAAGTTAATAAGAGGAAAACAAAACAAAAAGTTAAGGGTCTTGAAAGATGAAGGCAGTCTAATTTAAGCTCAAGTCTTGAATAGAGCCTAAACTTTCATAAATGAATTAATTTAGACTTTTAGTCATAATTTCCTTTGAGAATCTGTTAGGAACCAAGGTAATTTGAGCTCTTTGTCACACATCGGTTAGAATGGGATGACCAATGTGGCACTTAAGTGGCTTGGCTCTTCCACCTCAATAGCTGGTTTTTTGGGTGTGGTTCTTCAAGGTGTTTAAGTACCTAACAATGATATCAGAGCCGGTTGTTGACGTTTCGGAGTGGAACCGGCGAAGGGTTCTGACCGAGTGTGGCCGAGTAAAGTACTGTCGGAGTAGCCACCGGGACGTCAGCTTTCTGAGGATGGGGTATTGTTAGGAACCAAGGTAATATGGGCTACCTTGATCCCACATCGGTTAGAATAGGATGACCAATGTGGTACTTGAGTGGCTTGGCTCCCCCACCTCAATAGCTAGCTTTTGGGGTATGGTTCTCCAAGGTGCTTAATAGCCAAGCCACTTACGTACCAAATTGGTCATCTCATTCTAACCGATGTGGGGACAAAGGTAGCCCATACTACCTTGGTTCCTAACAATACCCCATCCCAGAAAGACGACGTCCCGATGGCTAGACTAACAGTACTTCACTCGGAAACACCCAGTCAGAACTCTCCGTCAGTGCTCCTCTCCAGAACGTCGACAACGTGTTTTCTCGGATCATTTTCCATTGTTATTAGCAGCAGGAATACTTCAGTGGGATCCTTATCTATCATGCTTTTGTATTAGTCGGTTGCTAGTTCAAGTTGCTTGCCTTGAAATTGAAAACTCTGTTGCGAAAGCTAGAATTCAAGGCTAGGTGGGTTTTGTGCTTAGTTTCAAGATTAGAAAGATAATGGTGACAGTCAAGTCTTTGTTTGCAGCTTAGGAAGAAAGTCTCCTTGCTGAACTTGAATTCCTTGTTGCTAAGTTTGAAGATATTATGATTTCTCCCCTTTTGATTTTCGTTCAGCTTTTTAAGGGGATTTCATGGAGCTTAATATTTTGGTAGTGCGAATTTTGATGCAAAAATTTGGCTCAAATTGGGGTCGTATAGTAAGCACCAGCCTCTTCCACGGTTTTTTAGCAGCCAAAAAGTGGTTGATTCTGATTACTGAGTTATTGTCAAGCAATGGGTTTTCACTTAGTTGCTATGAGCAAAGGCAGATAAAGCTTTCTTGTGGAGTTTTGGTTTGTAAGAATCATCAGGTTTTTTCTACGTGACAAGTCTTCTCCTTGGTTTGTCCGGTTCGAGTTTGCTTGGAATTAGTTTTTTTTTTTTTTGGAATTCTTTTGTTTTTCCTGCTTAGTCTTTTGTATTTTGAGAGATAAATTACTTTCAACCTTCTTATTAGTATCTTTGTATTTTGAGCATTAACCTCTTTTCATTTTATCAAGGAAAAGTTTGTTTCCTTTAAAAAGAAAATGGATGTCTTCAAATCTTTCAAGGAAAACTCAGCTCTTAGTTGGCTGAACAGTCTCCTATTGCTTACCTTCCATGGGTCAACACAGTCGAACTCTTATATCTGAATTATGGAGTGGATGGAGTTAAAAAGGATTTTCCATAACAAGCATTTTTTTTGGCTCAAATCATCTTGAGTCATCATGCTTAAAGGCTTCCTCAAGGTATTTTTTTAGAAACAATTTTTCAATGATAAAATGAAAAGAAACTATTACTCGAATTACAATGAAACATAAGAAGCACAAAAAACTCAGAAACCAAGGATCAACAGGTACACGTGTACCCGGATATCTCAAGTAGGTTGACACAACCATAGTCTCGTTATGGAAAACTCTTTGATTGCGCTCAAACCAAATTTCTGAAATCAAGGCTTTAACTACATTTGACAAAAGTAGTTGGTCTTTATTTGATAGTAATGGGCCTACCAAAACTTGAGAAATATTGTCAGGAGTTGAATGTCCAAGGACCCATTGTACATTAAAGTAAGAAAAGAGCTTCTACCAACATTTTGCTTGAGAATGAGCAATCAAATAATAGGGCTGTAAGTCTTCGCCATTTGCTAAATAGAGAGGGTAAATGGAGGAAGAAACAATGAGACCAAAGCTTGTGTTGCAAAGTACCCAAGCAATTAAGGGAGCCAAAAAACAAAATCCAAATCAGAATGTTAATTCGTTTGGGACTTTTAGATTTCCAAAGAGCTTGATAAATCTCTTTGTCAAGGGACTTTTAGGCTTCCTCCTAGTGTTCTCTTTCTAAATCTTTTGTTGATTTTACTTTATATGATATCATATTAACTAAACTAGAATGCTTTTATTTTTCCTTGTAATTCTTTTAAATTTTTCGTTCTCTTTTCCACTTTGTGGATGTATCTTCAGAGCATTAGTCTAATGAAAAAAAGTAATAAAAAGGATCCTAAATGTCTAACACAAGAATTAAGAAATTATAGTTGTAAGAAAATATTAGTACAATAATTAATGAATTAAAGATTAGCATGATAATGAAGACATTCACACATTTTAAAGATGAGGGAGAGTAAACCTTCATTCCTCCAGACTCCATTTCGAACAACCTTGACATGGATGGTGGAAAGAAATAAAAATAAAGCACTTACATAAACATCCTACATCCATCGTGTAGTCTTCTGCATCGATCTTCCAACTCATCAGTTGTTTGTGCTAGAGAAAATATCTATAAATAATGAGACAATAATATAAATGGTAAGGAAAGTTATTTGAGATAAAGTAAAATCTAACTATTAGAAGAAGAGCTTCCAAAGACTACCAAAGACAATTTATCATAAGTGTTTTGCGGAAAAGCTAATACTATAGAATTTCATATTGAATGTTAAGGGGCAAAAGATTGAGAATGTGCATTGTCAAGAGAAACTGGAGTACGCAAGCAAATCAAATGTTCCCATCCAGAGCCTAGGAAGTGCAAGTTATTGACACAGTAATACAAGTATTTTTTATTCTCTTGGTTTTCTTTTTCTTATCTTTCTTCAGGATTATGTACTTTGAGCATTAATAAACTTTTTTAACTTGTACCTCGAGCATTAGTCTCATTTCATTATTTCAATGAAGAGACTCGTTCCCTTTTAGAAAAATGAACTTTTTTAACTCCACAAGCTCCATAATTCTACTTTTTTCTTAAAAGGAAACAAGACTTTTCATAGAATAAAAGAAAAAGAGACTAACGCTCAAAATACAATGAAACAAAATAAAACAAATATAGCAATTACAACACCATTACGGCCAAATAAAACCAAAAGGAGAAGACAAAACTCTAATCGATCTCAAACTAAAAATCCAAATAGTAACAAATCTTGAAAGGCTCAAAGAATTCTTCCAAAATGAAGCTCCTCAATGTAAACAAACACAAAACAACAAAGGGAAAACTTCAGAAGAGCCCAACCACACTGGAAACTCCATAATTTTACTTAAAAGCTATTTAATAAACCTTTTTTTCTGGCGGGGGAGTCTTTTAAGAAAAAAAATGGAAACAAGCCTCTTTATTGAAATAACGAAATGAGACTAATGCTCAAAGTACAAAAATAGATACAATAGTACAAAGAGCTAAAGTATCAACGGGTGCACCTAGGCATCTCAACTAGGTTGACACCTCCTTAGCACCCTCATCATATCCAGATACAATAAACCAACTAACAACAATGGAGGACAGAGGAATACAAAAGAAATATTAAGTTCCAACAATACATAGCAAATACAACTTCAAAACTAAGAATCAACATAACAAAACAATCAAAAACATCTTCAAGGACGCCCACTTATGCTGAATGATCATTATTCTTGGGAAATAAAAGCCCTCCAATTTAGACAAAGATCTTGAATTGAGTAATCCTCAAAGGTTGTAGAAAGAGTGCACCAAGAGGAGGCATTGAGACGGGTAGCTTCAAAATGATTCAACCAAGCAAGGGATTTGTCATGAAAAAACCCTTTGGTTTCTTTCAAACCAAAGCTCAGCAAGCAATGCTTAACCGCGTTGTCCCAAATCAACATGGACTTCTTCTTTAAAGCTGGACCAACCAATAATTGAGTAACATTATCTCGGAATTCAACACCGAACACCCAATCTAAGTTGAACAAGGAAAAAAGGTTCCACCAGCATCACTTAGCATCGCCACAAACAAAAAGTAGGCGTTGTAGATCTTCCTTCTCGGCCATACAGAGAGGACAAACTGAGGGATACAAACAATGTGTGGGAAGCTTTCTTTGCCATATTGAAGAACAGTTCAAATGGCCAAAGATCATTATCCATATAAGTATATTGGTGCGCTGTGGGCTTCTAGACTTCCATAATGCCTTATATAGCAGCTGGTTTAAAGGTGAGGAAGGGACTTCACCGAAAAGGGCCCGGAGCTCCTATCGACCAAATATAGCTATCTACCATACCTGTTACCCTGACATCCGATAGAAGCAGCAAGAGATTTTGGAAATAACTAATTTCATCTTCCTTTAATAATCGATGGAAAAGAATAGCCCAGGAGGAAGATGTCGTGTCCCAAAGGTCAGCAACTGAACCCTATGGATGAAGTGCAATCTTGAAAAGCCTAGGAAAGCGCAATTTTAAGGGAAAAGAGTCAATCCAATAATCAGTCCAAAAACTGATTCTAGTACCATTCCCAAGTTTAAAGGTAGCCAATGCTTCAACTTTTGCCTAAGATCTGGAAATAATAATCTAGGGGCTTCTCAAACTAAGAATGGCCTTACCAACTATATTCCAATTAAAAGAATTTCTACCATGAATGCTACTAACCACTTGACACCAGAGAGAGCCTCCTTCTTTCATATATCTCCAGCCCCATTTTGCTAATAAGGCCAAATTTCTAGTTTATATGCTTCCAAAGCCGAGACCCCCATCCTCAAGTGATCTAGAGACCAGATTCCACTTCACCAAATGGTTGATTTTACTTCCTTTATAACCCTCCCAAAAGAAGTTCCTCATTATTCTTTCTAGGGTTAGAATCACCTTTTCCGGCATTAAAAAAGAAGACATATAATAAGTGAGAAGATTAGTGATGATAGATTTACTAAGAGTAGCTCTCCCTCCCCGAGATAAGTTGAATCTCTTCCATTTATCTAGCTTCTTCTGGATTTTCTCAACAATTGGCTACCAAAAAGAGACCTTTTTAGGATAACCCCTCAAAGGCAACCCAAGGTACATGAATGGCAGGTGATCGGCTTTACAGTTCAAGCGAGAAACAGTATACAACAACTTATCCTCCTCCACATTAAGCCCATACAATGCTGATTTCTCCCAGTTAACCTTCTTCTTGCTTGAGCACCATTCAAAAAGCTCAATGGTTTTTATTAAATTATTCAACATGCAATCATCATATTTACAGAAAATAGAGTGTCATCAACAAATTGGAAGATTGAGACATGAATCTTGTCTTTTCCAACAACAAATCCTTCAAATAGCCCATTCTCATCTATTCTAGCAGTTAAAGCACTCAACAACTCACTCACTAAGAGGAATAAAAAAGGTGAAAGGCGATCCCCTTGCCTAATGCCCCTTGATGCAAAAATTCTCCCCCTGGCGGGGAGACTTAAACCATCCGTTTAAGGATTTTTATTAAGTTATGAATCTTTGTTATTAATCTCCTTCCATGAGTTCTCTTTTTTTATACCTTGTATTCTTTTATTTTTTTCCCCCTCAAAAAGAGCACGGTTTCTTTTTTAAGAAAAAAAATGTTTTTAGCCTTTGCGTTGTTCTCTTTTAATTGTTTTCCCCTTCATTCTATAACTTTTTTTTTATAGAAACAACAATTTTTATTGAGAAACAGTGAAGGAAAACAAAAGCATACAAAAAACCAACCACACAAAAAGGGACCCCTTCTAACAGAAAGGGCCTCCAAATATGCAAAAAAATATCTACAAAATAATTACAAAAGGACTTTGAAATCGAAGCCCATAAAGAAACATGAAAGTAAACAAGGGACCGAACCTCACTAGGGTCCCTCTCCACTCTTCTAAACACTCTACTATTTCGTTCCCCCTATCCCGACAAGCCATAAAAAGCGACCCTTCTCCTGCAGATGAGGATTGAGTAGAAACTCCTCGATCATATCACTATTGTCCTCATGTGAAGCATGCAAGAAACCAAAGATTTGGGAGAAAAAGTCTCAAACGCGACTCACAAACTCACAATGCCAGAGTATATGGTCCAAATCTTCCTCCACCTTCCAACAAAGAATCAATAGAATGGTCCAACAAGCAAGGGCAACTTCCTCGCAATGCGATCCATCGTGTTAGCACAAACATATAAAACTTGCCAAGTAAAGAACCTCACTTTCATAAGGATTTTAATCCTTCAAAGCACCTAAAAGACTGAAGCTCCTAAGGGAGACGAGAATCCCTCCAAAGGATTGGGACTCTAAACCCTCACATCCCTTCTCCCACACCTAAAGGAGTGGCCCTCAAGCAAAAGAAAGAAGAGAGGCTACATTTGTCCCTTCCCTATTTGAAAGAGAGCAACGAAACCCAAGAAAAAAAAAAATAGAAGCTCCCAGACCACACTTACAAGTCAGAAACTAAATGATTCTTCAGGGAAGAAAAATGATAAAGACATGGAAACAAGGAGCAAAGTGGTCTCTCTCCCACCCAATGATCTTTCCAGAAGTAGGTATCTTTCCCCTTCCCCGTCACACGATGGACAAAGTGAGCAAAAGAAGGGAGCTCCTTAGAGATATCTTTCCACGAGTTCTGGTGAGTGCCTTTAAACCCCTTCGGCAACCACTCGAAAGGATGGGGTCATGTTTACCTACAATGATCCTACATCTAAGGGATTGGGCTCAGAAGAGAAATGTCACAACCAGTTGGCTTACAACCAGTTGGCTTACAAAGCTTTGTTATGAAGCCTTAAATTCCCAATTTCTAAACCCCTCCCCCCTCTCCCCATGGTGGCCAACCTCTTGATAATCTTCCATCTAATCAAATGTGACTCCTTCCCTTTCCCTTCATCCATCCCTTCTTAGAGGAAGTTGTGCATTATCGTCTCTAAGATCAGACCTCACATGGGGCTCTAAAAAGGGAGAAGAAATAAATAGGGATGCCACTCAAAACAAATCGAATCAATGTAAGTCTACCAGCTTTAGAGAAGAACTCTTTTTTCTAAAAGGCTAACCTTCTTCTCACTTTATCCACTAGAGGGTCCCACAAGGCAACGAACTTGGGATTACTTCCAAAAGGAAGGACCAAGGTTGAAGTCAAGACAACCAATTTCACGACCCACCAACTCAACCCAACTTCTAAATTTATCGTCTTCACAATTGAGTCTCGTAACACTAAATTTACTCCCGTTGATCCTCAACCCAGACATATCTTCAAGGAAGGGAAGAATATGATTCAAAATCAAGAACCAATCCTCATTGCCAAAGCAGAATAACATCGAGTCATCAACAAATTGAAGGTGGGAAGGGTCACTCTATCCTTACCCACCTCAAAAGACTCAATGATATTGCCTTCAACACATTTAAAAACAATTCTACTGAGAACATCCACAACTAAGAGAAACAGGAAGGGGGAGGGGAGGGATACCTACTTCTGTTTAATATCATTATCATTGTAAGCATTATATAGTATCATTGTATTAAAAGAAAGATTTGATATCACACTTGGCATCTTGTTCCACATCCTCAAGGATGTACGCCCATGGGTTGTAAATGGCTCTTTTGCCTTTAACTCAAACCTTATGGTCCTATTGAAAGGCATAAAGCTTGACCAATAGCGAAGGTTTTCAACCAAACGTATGGTCTATTTTGACACTTTCCATCCCGTAGTTAAGCTGCCTACTGTGAGAATTGTGCTCTCCATTGTTGTAACATTTGGATAGACTTTTATTTTAAAAAATCATAAAAGATAAAACATTTTGATGGACTATCAAACAGTTGGATGCTAACTAGGACTATTCAAAATCTGTGCATCACCCAGTCAGCTTGTGAAGGGGTGTTAAACAATCAGTTTAAGGATTTTAATTTAGTTATTAAGAGCTCTGTTATTACTTGTTAGCCTTTCTGTTATTCTCTGTAGCCCATAGGCAATTTAGTCACGTGTAGGGTTTTTTTCATAGCATGTTTGGGACTCTTCATTGTATTCTCTGCGCCGTTGTCTTTTAGTGAATACAATTTTTCAGATTTCCTCTCTTGGATTCTCTCCCTTTCCTCCTGCGGCTGGAGCCTGGAGGGAAGTGATTTGCTATAAAAAGAAAAACCGCTTCTAACTATCCTCCACAGTCATCAAGGAACTTCCAACCTAACCAGAATTCACCTTCAGGTTTCAATTTTAGCAGAATAGTAGCTGACCAGATTTTTAACATTACAACGCATTGGCAACTGAAAGGAGAAATCGGTGTATCACTGATCCTTATTCAATAAAAACAAGAAAAAGAAAATGCAATCCCCTTCTTATTGTTTAACACATTGAAAGGGACACGGACGCCAGATGAATACAAAAACAAGTTCAAATAGAAACAACCGGATTAAATCTTCTCAAAGTAGAAAGAAATGATTCCAACTGCACACATAACTACAAAGTTCACAACTGAAACAAACTCATTCCTAACAACAAATCCAGCAGCCAACAAAATTCGAGCAATTCGATCCATAAAAGGAAGCTACCTGTTTCAAGAACATAGGAGAATCCTCGAGTTTGATAAACGCCCCCATTCCGTCGTTCGGTTGCGTATGTGAGGGCGCAAAAAATTCCTGCGTATGTTTTTGCGTCTATGTTTCTCAGCTGAGAGTTTGAGATTCAGCCATGGCGATTGGGAAGAAATGAGGCTTCCATTATTGTGCACGTGGAGGGCTCCTTTGTCATTATGGCTTCAAAACAAAACCCCAGCTCACCCAACCAAATGTCCTCTCCTTCCCATTATTTGTCAATTATTTTCACTTTGATCAAAATACCCCTCTACCTGACCAATAAACAACCTCGTTTCTCTCAATTTTAAAAATTGCCTATGCCTAAAAAAAAAAAAATTAATAATAATTGCCTATATTAATAAGTTCAACTACCATAAACTTGTATTAAGTTTGAGTTTCAATTTCTCGTCTCTATATATAGTAAAAATAATCACCCTCACCTCATTTTTTTATTGTATTTTATTTGATGTACCACTCAAATTTATATTTGAAAAATGCAATGTATTGATCAATTAAGTTAACTTTAATTTGAATATCTATTCTAGTCTAAAATTTTGGGGAGATTTTTTATAAGTAAAATTCTAAGGAGTTATTTGAAATAAAAAGTGAAACTTCTTTCATTTGGAGTTATATGACTTGGATGGTTATTTAATTTGTATTTGGGATGCAAAGGTATTTAGTATGAGGCTATTAAGTTTTGTTTAGAGTGCAAGATTGCTTAACTTAAAATTGTGATCTGCGAGCTTTTTGCTAGGTGATTTTTTCCTGTCGTTTTGTTGTGCGATACAATTGTAGCTGAATTTCAATGAAGTTTTCAAATGTTAATTAAGATTTGTTCTATCAATTTCAAAATTGATATTTAGGCAAATGTCAATTATACCCCTAAACTTTGGGAGTTATGTCAATTAAAACTCTAAACTAATAATTATATTAATTTAAATTCTGAACTTGCATAACTTTATTAATATAAACCTCTTCTAGATTTCGTTCAACCAATATTGTGTGAAACTTATAATTTGGGTCAATTAAACTCCTAAATTTTAATAAGTCAATCAATTTAGAATTTGATTCAATTAAACTCATAAATTTTCATAAGTCAATCAATTTAGACCCTTCATTACAATTATCTTTGAAAATTATCCATGCATTAATTCTCAAAATGTGCGTGGCTTCAAATTTTAATTTTACAAAATAAATAATTATAGTAAATGCATGGACAATAATTTTCAAAGGAAATTTTGTCTAATAGCCTAAATTGGTTCATTTATGAAAGTATAGGGGTTCACTTGATACAATTATAAGTTTCACACATGATTTTTTTAAACGAGACGTAATGCATGGTGTAAATTGATGTACTTACAAAAGCTAAGGGTTTACATTGATACAATTAATAGTTCAGGGTTTTAAGTTGATACACCCCCTAAAATTTAGGGGTGTAAATTAATCGTTTCCTTAATGTTTTATTTTATGTATATTTTACAATTTTGTTTAATTATCAAAACAAAGAGAGTGATGATGCCAAAGAGAGGGATGGTGCTATCAGAAAAAAAAAAGAGATCGTTAAGATTCGAGAGCAAAACGAAGCATATTAGGCATATGCTAAAGAGATGGGTGATGCCATCAGAGAAAGTCCTCTCAAAGCTAATAATTAGCAAGGCTCCAACTATTTCTGAAATTTCAACCATACTCCTTATTGATGGCAAAATCTTGACAAGGAGACTCACCTGACCTTCACGTGCCACCAAAGGTGAATTTGCATTTTGGGAAAGAGGTCTTCTGCAAAATAATAAGAATAACATACCAATGTGGTGCTGCCACAGATACTCTAATGCTTAAGTTAATTTCTAGTACAAGGGTCAGAGCAAACAATTTAAGGAAGAAGATGAACTTACCTGATATAAAATTGACATGTTGTATACATAGTACGGATAAACCTAGGGCTTCCTTCATCCTTTTATGAAAAGGACTCAAAACTCCTTTATCTTTGTAGGAATAGGACTCTCGAGGGCTAGATCAAGCCACACAGGGCTTCAATATAGGGGCCTACCAAGAATAGACTTTAAAGAATGAGGCAGGTTGGCCTCTGAGACCAAGGTGGGCTAGTTGGGCCAAACGACCTAATTGCTTTGCCCTCTCTTCTTTGGCATGCATCCAAAGGAAAAGGGCAAGTTGACCTTGACTTCAGCCTCCAAGGCCAAGACATGCCAATTGGGAAGAGCAATCCTATTGTTGCCCTCTAGTCTTTGACATATATCAAAATGAGAGGAGTGAGTTAGCCTTGACGGTGAGCCAATTGGGTCATAGTTCAATTGTTTCATCTATTCTTCATTAGCATTACTCCTAGGCATGTAACCTGCTTGTCTTAGGCCCATTTGGGATGAGACAACTTTTTCGATTTTTACCCACAAATTTGACTTCCTCTCTTAGGCTTTCTCTCAGGTACAAAATTGCCCATAATAATAGTCTTCGCTCCCTTGTTGGGAGTTGGGGTTCAATATTGTAGTTTGGACACCAAAGTCGCAATTTGAGAGTATAATTTAAATGGTCAGTCAATTTGAAGGATATATGAACATGCAACGGAAGCGAATTAGAACGGATTACACTCTAACATGCTCAATTTCTAGAATAAATATGCATGTCAAAGAGGGAAAACTGAGAATTAGAAATTACAACCTTTGAAGTTCGAATTCTCCTTGGTTTCTCCACGAAATTGATCACCAATTACTTGTAGACCACCACTAGAGTCTTCTCTACTATTCTCTGACCTTAGATTGGATGGTGGGATCCAATTTTGTGGTGATTTTGTGAGGAAAAAAAAGATATAGAGAAGAGGATATTCTTGAGAGAATTTCACAAAATTAACACTTAATTTGTCAAATTCCCAACCCAATTCTTAGCCAAACTCTTCTTGTTTTACAGAAGAAAAACATGCAATCAAATTAAACATAAATTTGACAACAAATTGTGTTTAATTAGAGTGGATTTGGTGTCAAAATGAGAGTTTAACAACACTAAGAACAAGTGGGCTAGTGGAGAAATTCAACTTTCTCAAAAATGATTTTCTAAATTAATTTCAAATAAAACAAAACAAAACAATTAATTAATTTTATATAAAATAAAATAATTTAATATCTAATATTAAAATAATATTATTTTCACACTAACCCCGATTTTTCAAAAAATTAATTTTTCGAATATGAATCCCTATTCATAATTTTAATATTTAAATCATATTTAAATGTTATTGTCAACTCTCTTTGTCCGTTTAATTCATAATTAAATGTCGATACGTTTAGATATATCGCATATGTCCAACATTCATTTCAGAAGCTGAATTTGAATTCACCACACTATCTAAGGTTTTATCTGTTTATGAGCAAGTAGAGGGACCTAATGGACCTAAATTCATGAGCTCCAATGATCAAAATTAATAATTCGATCCTTCATAGATTGTCCGTAATCACAGCTAGGTCAAAATTATAATTAATTTTACCCCTGTGAATACATTTTGTTCCTTAAGTCCTACTGATCCTCTAATGAACAATTGGTTTGTGATCCTATCACAAAACTGAGTCATTCTCGAGCCAATGAAAGGGTGGGGCCCCTTGTTCAAGACTTGGAGTCAGCACTTATGGGAACAACTTATCTGCTAACTCGAAGTCGAGTAGGAGTGAATTCTGTCTCGCAAGACTACGTCCCCAGCTATCTACTCAGTTTTACCCCTAAAATGGGAGGCTTATTGAGTCGGCGTACTCGGGCCATTCTCACCCATGCAGATCTAAGGATAATCTCAAATAAGTAGGAGTTCATAGTTAGCTCAATATTGAGATCGAGTTACCTAGTGACTATTTCTTGGTCTGGTCTTATGCAAACTCATTGCATAAATCGCCCCCACTCACATGTCTCCACATGAACGATTCAGGATCATATCGTTTGTATCAAATACAAAGTGGGTCGCATTCAATAGTATCCCCAAGATGAGGTACCCAACCTTATCCCTATACTATAGACTGTTTTGGCTATTTACTCGAACTTGATCCACTTTTATGTCACCACATATATTTCAAGTATTCATACTATAATCATGGATTCTTTAGTTTATTGGATTTGGAGTTATATTAACAATAATTTATTTATTCAATAACAAGTTTATTGAATATCCTCGATAACAACTTTATTGATAAATATAAAAATGTTTAACGTTTACAAACTACGAGTTTTAAGACATAAAATCCAACACAATCAGTTGATGTTTTGTCAATTTTTAAACTCTGATGAACTACTTAGAAAAAAATGGAATGACCTAAAGCAAAAAAAAATATGAGAAATGGAGAAAATTAGGGAAAATGGAAAAATGGAGACGAGAACTGATGAAAGAAATGAGCAATAGGAAGAATAGATAGAGAAAGAAAAGAAAGAGATATTAAAGGACAAAATAAGATGTCCATGACGGAGCAACAATGTAGATAGTGGCAGCGCTTGGGTATCCGATGAAGACATTGTGAAAAAAAATAGAAGAGATGAGAAGAAGAGAAAAATGAGGAAGAAGATCTTAAAAGAGAAATGGAGAGAGAAGAGAGTAAAAAAATGCATTTTTTTTTTTTAAAATGTAATGATTACCTATAGGTAACAAGTAATAATTACCTAAACATAAATTACCTCAAAGACGGATGGGTTGGAATTTGTGCATGTATAAGGACTAAGGATTTTCCTTTCTTTTTTTAATATGTCGGTCCGTTAAGTCAGGTTTTGTCTTTTTAGACTTAGTTTTCTTATGTATAAAACCTCGACTGTCCAAGCCATAAATTGATCGGTCGAAGTCGGTCAATTTTGATCAATCGACTCTATTTTTCATTTTGTTTTGCTCACCTCTAGGGACCAAATGGAAACTATACCTAAAGGACTAAAAAGGTATTTTTTTTTTTTTCCTTATTTTTCTGAAAACAATTGTCCAAAATAACCCAAAACCCAAAAAAACTTCTATCAAACTGATCTTTTTTAAAAAAAAAAACGTATTTTTTTTACCCTTTTTAGATGTGAAGTACTGAGTTTTCCCTCAATATTAAATGCATCACTTATCCATCTCTTTGTCTTTTTTCTTCTTCCTCTTCAACAACATACTTCATTCGATGGAACTTCAGTATTCCAATTTATTATCTATCAACATTTATTCTTCCACCAACCTTGTAATATCAACACTCAATGTTATTAATACCAAGCCTAGGGGCAAGTAAATATCGATCACTTTCAGCTTCTCTACCACATCTTGGTCAATCACTCTTAGTTTATGTAAAAGTTTTGTGCTATCAACTCGTGTTCTGCCTGACATTTACTAAGGTATTGATAATGAAGATTTATGTTTTTTCCATTTAATGAAGTAATCAGTTACTAAAATAAATAGTTTCCACTTCAAATAGGGAAATTTTCATGGGTTTAGAGCTCGCCAAGAACATCTATTGGAAGAACACAATCATTCATCTTACCTAGAAATGAACAAAGGGTAAGTTTAGTCATTGTCTTAGTGATCGCATGACTTGAAATCAACAATCGTTGAATATAACATAGCGATCACTAAGCACATGTTAACGATCATGTACCTATGGTTACCTTCATGTTGGGATTTATGTCCTAAAACTCGTAGTTTTGTAAACATTAATGTACATTTTATTTATCAATAAAGTTGTTATCGAGGTTATTCAATAAACTTGTTATTGAATAAATGAATTGTTGTTAATATAACTCTAAATCAAATAAACTAAGAACCCATGGCTATAGTATGAATACTTGAACTATATATGTGACATAAAAGTGGATCAAGTTCGAGTAAATAGCCAAAACGGTCTATAGTATAAGGATAAGGTTGAGTACCTTATCTTGGAGACACTATTGAATGTGGCCCACTTTGTATTTGATACAAACGATGTGATCCTGAGTCGTTCATGTAAAGACATGTTAGTGGGGACGTTCTATGCAATGATTTTGCATAAGACTAGACCACGAAATAGTTACTATTACTTTATAACGTCGTTTACTGTTAAATACTAACATTTCAACTAGATGACCTAGGTAACTCGATCTTAATCCTTAGCTAACTATGAACTCCTGTTTATTTGGGATTATCCTAATCTGCATAGATGAGAGTGGCCCAAGTACGCCAACTCAATAAGCCTCCCATTTTAGGGATAAGACCGAGTAGATAGCTGGGGACATAGTCTTACAAGACGAAGTTCACACCTACCCAACTTAGAGTTAGTAGATAGGATGTTCCCTTAAGTACCGATTCCAAGTCTTGAACAAGGGGCCCCACCCTCTCATTGCTCCGCGAGGGAATCAGTTTAGTGATAGGATCACAAACCAATTATTCATTAGAGGATCAACGGGACTTAAGGAACAATATGTATTCACAGGGGTAAAACGATAATTTTGACCTAGCTGTGATTACGGACAACTTGTGAAGGATCGACTTACTAATTATGGTTATATCAAGTGGACATAAATATATCTACAGTGAGGAGAGTGCAACTACGGGCTTTAGTGGAGTGCCCCGTTAGTTAACAAATGCGAGTTAACTAGGTTAAAGAGTTTGACCGGTTAACCTTTGATCGTTGGAGCTCATATTCTGTAGGTCCATTAAATTCCTCTGCTAGCTTCAGACTAATCCTTAGGACAATATGATGAAATGATTGTGAATCGTTCAAAATCAATTTAGGGAATAAACGTTAATTATATATGATATATTTAACGTTTAATCATTTAATTATGAATTAAATAATAAGGAGAGTTAATAATATTTAAATGTGATTTAAATATTAAATATACACAAATAGGGTTTCATATTCGAAAAATAGGTTTTTGGAAAAAATCGGGATTGGTGTGTTTTTAATATTATTTTAATATTTGATATTTAAAAATTAATATTATTAATTAAAATTGTTGAATTAATATATAAAATTAGTTTTATTTAAAATTAATTATTATTAATTTTATTATTTAAAATTAAAATTCAAAATTAAATTGAATTTGTGAAATTCACTTTAAAATGGAATTTTAATGAAAGTAGGATAAATCCACTAATTCAATTTTAAATTGAATTTCACAGAGTTGGATTTTTCCACTATTGCAAGTTGAATGTTTGTTGGATGTTCTTGAACTTGCCACACAATCTCACTACATTCCTCACAAATTGATGTCAATCTTTGATGCAATTTGATTTGCATGTTAAACCTCTATATAATGAAGGGTTAATTGATGAAATTGGGTAATGCAAATTGTTGAATTTGTTGTTTTTTGCTCAAGAACACCCAATTCTCCAAAAACTGGAAATTTTCCAAAATTAACCACAAATTTGGATCCCACAATCCGTTTTAAGGCTGGAGATTAGTAGAGAAGACTCTAGCGGTGGTCTACGAACCGTTCGTGATAAAAATCGTCAAGTAATTTAGAAGAATTTGAGCTTCAAATGTTGTTTTTCTAAAACTCAAGTTTTTCCCTTTTAATTGCATATTTTATCCTCAAAATTGAGTCTCTTAGAGTGAAATTCGATCAAATTAATTTTCACTGCATGCTCGTATGTCCTTCACTTCAATGGTAGGCAGTCACACACCCTCACATGATAAGCGATCGTTGAGCACATGGTACATGATCGCTATGCACATGGTATTCATTTCTTTATATGCCATTTTATAATTAGTAGATTTTAGATACCACAATTCAGCAACATGTTTATGTTAATGTCATTCATGGACAAGTAAAGTACAAAAAATTATTCATTATATTTACCATATAAATTTGTTTGCCCACAGTTCAACAACATATTGCTTTCTAAATTTTGGCATGTTTGACTGTTACAAATTTACGTTATTATTTTTTGTTACAATAAATTCTAAATTTAGCACAAAAAAATCCACAATCAAAACTTTTGCCCGTCTAAATAGTCGTCTTTAATCGTGTTATCTCCCGTTGATCCTTAGGAAGATGACACCTCATCTTGAGAAATCCACATGCTATAAGCAACGACGAAATAGTTCTAGACAATGTTTCAAGATTATTATCTACAGTATTCTCGTTGATGTAGTTTGACATGTTAGACATATAAATGACGTCGATATCCAAGTCGATGCATGCAAGAGGCCAATGTTGATGATATTTATTGGCCCAAATATGAATCCCACCCCAGTCCATGCAAGCCTATATTCTGTATTTGGCAAAGAAAGTAGTCAATGAAGCATTGGCATCTGCTCACATAGACATTAATACCTCCTTGGATTCATCATCTTTGATAGCACCATAATCATCTTACTCCTAGCCTCTAATATGTAGGAATTAAATGATTCACTTAGGTTATTCAGCAACATGTCACACTTTGAATGTGACCTAAATGCATGTCTTGCCCAATATTTAGTAGGCACTGCATTAATCAAATCAAAAGTTGACTTATCCAACTCAACAAGCTTTTTTATTTCATTGTCAAATATTGACTTTGTTATTGTCTTTGCTACACTCCTTAATGCATCTTTGTATGCCTTACCTATTAGTGAAAATAACATTGACAAGTTGAAAACTAATCCTATAAGTATAATAGTAATTATAAGAGAATAAACCATCCATCTATAGCGTATTAAACAATTATTTTTCAATTAGTTGAATTAAGCTTATGAAAATAAAAGGGCTTCAAACATTCAGTCGGTGCTCACAAAATACTCGTGCAAATTAGGTGAAATTATGAGAGAACCTCGTGAGACCTGTGAGGAGGACGTCGAAGGGCTGCCGGAGCGAAACTCGACTAGGAAGTGGGTGAAAATTGAAGAAAACCTGAGATTGGTCTGAAATATGGGCAAATCTGAGCAAGTTGTGGAGTTTAAAGGATTTCGGGCTCTAGAAGACGAATTTGGAGCTGAAATTTTGAGGTTAGTAAGCTAAGGGACTTCTTAACATTTCTTTAGAAGGATGTTTGTACTAATTATGAGTAGAAGTTTGTGAAATTATAGGAAAACCGAGGTAGTTCAAATTTTTCTGGTGAAATGGAGCAGAGGTGAATTTGGGAATTGATCTCAAGCTATCCACGGAATTTTGAAGCTCCAAAAGCTCAGGTTAGTAATTTAAGAAGTTTATTTAGAGTTCTATGTAAAAATTTGAGGTGATTTGGTTGAGAAGTGAGGAAAAACGGGTTGAAAAATTAATTGGCAAAATCTGGAAAAATAAGGGAACTGCTGTCTAGCCAGTCCTGTCCACGCCTACTGCCCCTCACGCCTAATAAGTGAATTTTCGGTACTTTTCAACCTCAATTTGAATTATTTGGACATATTAAGTTGTTTTGGGGCCAAATGAATTTTTTTTTTTTGGGTATTCACACATAAAAATGCTTAAATTTGGGTTTGGAAGAAATTTTGAATGTTAAGTTAATTGGGGTAAAAAAATTGGAATTTTTAAGCTAAGATAGGACATGGAATCTAGTGGTAGCTTTAGGCTGGAGTTAGAGCATGAAAATTGTGAGGGGAAAGTGTATTAGGTGCATTGAGAATAAATTAAGGGAGTTTTAAGGGTTATATGAGTTTGTGGACAGTTTGATTAAACTTAGGGGAATGTTGGGACTATTTTGATTCAAAAGGCTTGGATGAGGGGTAACTCGGATTTTATCTGAATTATTACAGGCCAAATAACGTTGAGTGAAGCTTATAAGCCCGAGGGATCGAGACAGTAACTATGAGTGGTGTTATTTTAAATGTTTGATGATTTTACGAATGTTCATATAGAATTTTGAGTCCGTGTGAGTTTCTATGTTTTAAATTTATTGAAACCTAAGTTCGAAACCAAAATTTGTTTTAAATAATATATTTATTTTAATAAGAACTAAGAATTTGAAATATGTTATGCTCAAATATCGATTGAATATTTAATAAAGGTGGTTCCAAACATCTGATTTTATATCCGAGGGATTGTTTGTTATCCAAGCTACTTGAATGTGTTCCGTAGCGCCACCCAGGCGATCAGGGGATTACCAGACCTGAAAGAGGCTAGAGTAACTAGGAAGTTCAGAGGAACCTGCGCTTGTGGTGTGTGAATAGCTTTGAGGCAGCTTTACGTGCACGTATGACATTATTATGGTTTACACACGGGGGATAGGTGATGGTTGGTAGGTCGAGCACTGCCATATATCCTTGTCCAGAGTAACGCATTGTTGTAAACGAGGTTTGAGTACGGAGTTTGAAATGTTTACAAGTGCTTGATTTGGGTTTTAAACATATTACGATCATGTCATTTCTTCTTAAACATTGAATTGAGATGTTCTTGATGCACGTATTCTTTTACCCCGATCCATGAACAGTCTTAAATACTTTACTGGTATTTGTGTGAATTAAGGTTTGTGTCTTCTGAATTACCACTCATCGGGCTATCAGCTCACCAATTTCTTTTCTAAATGTTTTCCTTTTCCCCAGGTAGAGCAAGGGATCTTGGAGCCTAGCCTACCCACCACGGACCTGTCAACGACAACTACAAGTTTCTGCTAGAGTCATAATCTTTCTTATGTGAATATGTACATAAGATAGGTTGAGTTGGCGTATAATCATATGGCTATGATTTTGTGAGGACTGCAAGACTTGTGTGTGTATATATTAAGTAGTTGTGCCTTTGTGTATGAAATAGAAGATTTGAAGTTCAAGTTTGCTTGAGTTTTATGTGGAGTAGATATGTGATTACAAACATGTACGTATATTCATTGATGAATTGTTTATCAGGGTATTCCAAAAGAACATGTTTAGCATGGAGATAGGTGTATAGTAGGTGTCACAAAAGGGTGACATTTACTGTCTTCACATTCTTTCACGAGTTGGGATAGTAGGTAGGGATGTGACAAGTTGGTATCAGAGCAAGAGTTTTGGGGCATAGGAACATGAATTGTATATAGGAGCATGCATTTTCTATAATATATTAATATTGTGATATATTATAGGAACCATGCCTCGACATGGTAGGCTGGGAGACTCTGACGCTCACAATGCTGCCAAAGGGCAAAGGGTAGAGTCTAGTCATTCTCAAACGTAGGTGAATATGGAGGAGCAAATATTTACCAGGATAGCCCAAGAGTTGGCTGATAGGGTGGGATTCGTGCAGACTGATCCATAAAGGAAATATGGTATCGAGAGGTTGAAAGCCCTAGGGGGGCACAACCGATCCAGCGAATGTCGAGGTCTGACTGAACCATATCGAGAAATGTTTTAGGGTTATGCGGTGCTTAGAGGATAGAAAAGTGGAGTTAGTTGTATTCTGCTCCAGAAAGGAGTAAAGGACTGATGGAGGCTAATTGAGAATAGAAGAATTGGCCCAGGTGCCATTAACTAGGATGAGTTCAAGAAGGCCTTTAAAGAAAAATACTATCCAAGGTCATTCTGGGATGCTAAACGGAATTGAAGGATATATGAACATGCAACAGAAGCAATTTAGGATGGATTACACTCTAACATGCTCAATTTTAAAGATAAAACATGCATTCAAAAGAGGAAAACTTGAGAGTTAGAAATTACAACTTTTGAAGATCAAATTCTTCTTGATTTCTCCATGAATTGGAACACCAATTACTTGTAGACCACCACAAGAGTCTTCTCTACTATTCTTTGGCCTTAAATGGGATGGTGGGATCCAATTTTATAGTGAATTTGTGAAGGAAATGAAGTTAGAGAAGAAATGGAGTTCTTAAGAGATTTAGGCAAAATTAACCTTTTATTTGTAAAAACCCCAAATTCAGCCAAAATCATCCCTATTTATCAAGGATTAACATGCAATCCAATTGCATCTCAAATTGACAACAATTCTCTTCAATTTGTGTGGCTAATTGAGGGGTTTAAATTGATTTTTAAAATTCAATTTTAATTTTAATTTTAATTTAAAAAAACAATTAATTAAATATAAAAAGAATTATAATATTATTTTAATATCAAATAATAAAATAATATTATTTTTTTCCACAAATCTCATTTTTTTTTTCTAAAAAATAATATGAATCTCTATTTATATAATTTATATTTAAATCATATTTAAACATTATATTCAACTCTCTTTGTCTTTTTAATTCATAATTAAGCGTTAATACGTTAGAAATATCGCATATATCCAACGTTCATTCCCTAAGCCGAGTTTGAACAGTTCAAACTCATTCACCATACTATCTAAGGTTTTGTCCATTTGTGAGCTAGTAGGGGGACCTAATGAACCTACAGATCATGAGCTCTAATGATTCGATATTAACTGGTCAAACTCTTAAACCTAGTTAACCAACATTTGTTAACTAACAGGACACTCCACTAAAGCCCGTAGCTGCACTCTCCTCACTGTAGATATATTTTTGTCCACTTCATATAACCATAATTAATAAGTCGATCTTTCACAGGTTTTCCATAATCACAACCAGGTCAAAATTACTGTTTTACCCCTGTGAATACATATTGGTCCTTAAGTCCCATTGATCCTCTAATGAACAATTGGTTTGTGATCCTATCACTAAACCTAGTCCCTCTTGGTTCAATGAGAGGGTGTGGCCCCTTGTTCAAGACCTGGAGTCAGTACTTAAGGGAACAATCACTTAAGGGAACAACCTATCTACTAACCCTAAGTTGGGTAGGAGTGAATTTCGTCTTGCAAGACTATGTCCTCGATTATTTACTCGGTCTTACCCCTAAAATGGGAGGCTTATTGAGTCGGCATACTCGAGTCACTCTCACCCATGCAAATCTAAGGATAATCTTGAATAAACAAGAGTTCATAATTAGCTCAAGATTGAGATCAAGTTACCTAGGTTATCTAGCTGAAATAGTCAGTATTTAACAGTAGACGACGTTATAAAGTAATAGTGACTATTTAGTGGTCTGGTCTTATACAAACTCATTGCATAGAACACCTCTACTCACATGTCTCCACATGAACGACTCAGGATCACATCGTTTGTATCAAATACAAAGTGGCCCGCATTCAATAGTGTCCCCAAGATAAGGTACCCAACCTTATCCCTATACTATAGACCGTTTTGGCTATTTATTCGAACTTGATCTACTTTTATGTCACTACATATAGTTCAAGTATTCATGTTATAGCCCTGAGTTCTTAGTTTATTAGATTTAGAGTTATATTAACAACAATTCACTTATTCAATAACAAGTTTACTGAATGACCTCGATAACAACTTTATTGACAAATAGAATGAATGTTAGTGTTTATAAACTACGAGTTTTAGGACATAAAATCCAACAGAAATGAGTTTTTACAGCTTTTTTAAGACTAGATGACGGTGGCTGAATATGAGAAGAAGTTCATAGAATTATCAAAGTATGCTATCCCTCTTAATGCTGATGAGGTTGATCGGTGTAAGAGGTTTGAGAAGGGGCTACGTAAGGAGCACACCTGTGACTGCTAGTGTGGAGAGAACTGAGTTCTCCAAACTATTGGAGACAACCATGATGGTAGAGGTGAAGGATAAACGAGCATGCAGCGAAAATTAATTTGATCAATTTTCACTCTCAGATGCTCAATTTTGAGGATAAAACATGCAATTAAAAGAAGAAAAACGAAGATTCAAGAACACTTACCCTTGAAGTTTAAAATTCTCCCTCAATTCTTGATGAAAAACAACACCACTTGTTTGTAGACCACCACAAGAGTCTTCTCTACTATTCTCTGGCCTTAGATTGGATGGTGAGATCCAAATTTGTGGTGAATTTGAGAAGGATTGCAGTTTGGGAAGAAGATGAGCTATGGATAAATTTTGCAAATTTAACCATTAATTTCACAAAACTCTTAACCCAAATTAAGCCAAGATCATCCTTATTTATTAAGGATCAACATGCAATCTAATTGCATCAAAAATTGACAACACAAACTCTCAATTTGTTGGCTAATTATGAAGATAACAACTAAGCTACTTGCTTAGTTAGTGGGAAAATTCAAACTTCAAAAATCAATTTTTAATTTAATTTTCAATGAATTTCCAAAATTGAATTAAAATAAATTTTTAATTTTAATTTTAATTTCAAAAATTAATTTAAAATTAATTAATTAAATAAAAAATAATTTAATATTTAATTAATTAAATATAATATTATTTTAATATTAAATAATAAAATAATATTATTTTTTCGACTTATCCCGATTTTTCTAAAAAATCGATATGAATCCCTATTCATATAATTAATATTTAAATCATATTTAAATATTAAATTTATTTGTCCGTTTAATTCGTAATTAAATGTTGATATATCGTATATATCCGATTTTCATTCCTTAAGCTAAGATTGAACGGTTCAAACTTATTCACCACACTATCTAAGGTTTTTATCCATTTATGAGCTAGTAGAGGGACCTAATGGACCTACAGATCATGAGCTCCAACGATCCGAGATTAACCGGTCAAACTCTTTAACCTAGTTAACCAACATTCGTTAACTAACGGGACACTCCACTAAAGTCTGTAGCTGCACTCTCCTCACTATAGATATATTTCTATCCACTTGATATAACCATAATTAGTAAGTCGACCCTTTACAGGTTGTCCGTCATCACAGCTAGGTCAAAAATACCGTTTTACCCCTGTGATTACATCTTGTTCCTTAAGTCCCACTAATCATCTAATGAACAATTGGTTTGTGATCCTATCACTAAACCGAGCCCCTCTCGGACCAATGAGAGGGTGTGGCCCCTTGTTCAAGACTTGAAATCAATACTTAAGGGAACAACCTATCTACTAACTTTAAGTCGGGTAGGAGTGAATTCATTCTCGCAAAACTATGTCCCCAGCTATCTACTCGGTCTTACCCTTAAAATGGGAGACTTATTGAGTCGTGCACCCAGGCCACTCTCACCCATGCAGATTTAAGGATAATCTCGAATAAACAGGAGTTCATAGTTAGCTCAGGATTAAGATTGAGTTACCTAGGTCATCTAGTTGAAATAGTCAGTATGTAACAGTAAACAGCGTTATAAAGTAATAGTGACTATTTCGTGATCCGGTCTTATACAAACCCATTGCATAGAACACCCTCACTCACATGACTTCACATGAATGATTTAGGATCACACCATTTGTATCAAATACAAAGTGGGCCGCATTCAATAGTGTCTCCAAGATAAGGTACCCAGCCTTATCTTTATACTATAGATTGTTTTGGCTATATACTCGAACTTCATCCATTTTTATGTCATTACATAAAGTTCAAGTTTTCATACTAAAGCCATGGATTCTTAGTTTATTGGATTTAGAGTTATATTAACAACAATTCACTTTATTCAATAACAAGTTTACTGAATAACATCACATCGATAACAACTTTATTGATAAATAGAATACACGTTAATGTTTACAAACTACGAGTTTTAGGACATAAAACTCAACAAGAGGAAAGCTTGGCTGGGGAAAAGCAAGAGAAAGACTCGTCTAGGGGTGGACTAGCCACTCAGTCAATAGAAGGACCCCGAGATCGGTTTAAGAGAAGTGACAGTAGAAGATTTGTGCCAGGAGTGTTTGGCAAAGGGAGCTTTAAACCCCCTATTTCTAAGGGTAGTGTAGAAGGTAGTATGAAGAGTCAGGGGCAGAGGAGACCAAACTATCCTGTTGCTTCAACAGAGGGTTCTCGTGCAGCTGGGGAGTTTGTGGCCAACTCAACCAGGAGGCCAATATGTTCGAATTGTGGGAGTTCTCATTGGGGACAATGTTATGGAAGAGTCAGCGTCTGTTTTAACTATGGATAGATTGGTCATTACAAAAGAGAATGTCCTGATTCATTTTTCTTGTAAATCAACTCATATCCACCTCGCACTAAATATTCTCTTATTGAACCCTCATTTCAGTTAGTGTTCCAAATTTCATCCGAAGGTAAACTCTATCTTTTCCTTTAACATAAAAGGGTGAAACTCAACATAATATCGTCGTTTCTTAATATCATCATTAGATTGAATTGGTGAGTTTATATCACCAAAGGACCCACATTTAGAATTACATAATTCAACATCTTCTAAGTTCAAACTAGCATCACCATCCTGATCATATGCACCACTTTGCTCATAGTCATTGTTCTCATCATACTCTCTATCATTAATATTTAGTAATTCTTCAACTAATTCTAAACTCTTAGTTGCCTTTTCTATGGCTATAGATGTCTCCTCAATCACTTATGTGACAACCCAAAATTTTAGGTAATTTTAATTTAATTATCTTAAATTATTTGGGCAGTATTTTGAATTTTTAAGGCTTAATTGAATTATTTTGAGAAGATAATTAAATTTAAATTAAACAAGATAAAATATTTGGGTTTAAATTCAATTGGTGAAAATTGAATTTTAAATTGGGAGATTTGATTTGTTTAGTTGAATTGGTGGAGGAAAAATAATTTTTATATATATATATATATATATATATACCTAACTTATTAAGGAATTAGGGTTAAGATTGTATATATATATGTATATATATTATTAAGTGACCTAATGAGGTAGAGAGTGAGAAAAATACACCGAAAAACGGAGAAGAAAAAAGAGAGCAGTGACAGCTCCTAGAAAGTTGTCGATTGCTGAAGTTTCAACCGTTGGATCGTATTGAAATGTGGTCAGCCTATTCAGGACACGTAGAGTCTCGTTTTGAATGGTTGGGTCGTTGTTTTGAGCTCTGGTTTGTTCGTAATCGCTGCTGAACAGAATCTGTAAAACTGGGTGACATTTTTCGTTATTTTATCTCTCAGGCGTAGATCTCTTATGTATGAAAGTATTGGTGAGTTTTCTTGCAAATTCTTAGATTACCCATTAATTTTGTGACCCAAATTGGTTGATGTTGTTGTATTCTTGGTGCTAGGAGCGAGTTTTAGAGAAGGTTTGAAGGCGGCAGCGTGCTGTCTAGCGAAATAAAGTTCGGTTTGGCGAATTTGGATCAATTTTGGTGAGTGACAATGTCTTGGAAGTTATTTTGTAAGTTTTATTGGTGCTGGAAATTGGGATTTTAACCCATAATTTTAATTTTTGTCTAGGTTAGATTCATTGTTTAGAATTTGGAAGAGGATTGGAGCTTGGTTGAACTTCGGGTAAGTTGTTTGGAGACAATTGGAACAAGTTTATGTTTGTGCTTAGGCATTAAATGTAGATTTTAATTAAATTCATGTTGTAGGATTTATTCAAGATTTCTAAAGGTTGAAGGAGATTAGTTGCTTAGATAAAACTAATTAAGCTAGATATCGAGGTAAGTGGTTTACTACCGGCTTGCCTTCAAGTCAGCACGCTACTCAAGTTGTTATTGTTAAGTTGAATGTATTGGAATGGCTGGCCTATGTTTCGCCCATGAATTGATTGTTTTGGGTATGCCAGAAGTCTACGAGCTATGATAATATGACCACGACATGAAACTTTATGATGATAATTTACATGCTTTGATAATTGTGTCTATGATTAAGATTTAAGGCCTATTGGTTGACTGATGCATGTCATGTTAAATAGTGATAGTTAGTTATCCTATCGGGCTGTGTACACTTTATGCCATGTTTTGTGTTCCTTCGGGATCACTACGACTGTCATGATATGTGTTCCTTCGGGATCACTACGACTGTTATGATATATGCTCCTTTGGGATCACTACGACTGCTATGATGTGTTTTCCTTTGGGATTCACACCAGGACTGCCATGATATGTGTTCCTTTGAGATCACTACGACTACCATGTTTTGTGTCCCTTCGGGTTTACTACTTATGCCCATGTTATGATTTGTACACATGTCTCGTGTAGGAAAATCAACAAGTTTACTAGATAGATCGGGTAGTGGGTCACTTACTGAGTATTTTTATACTCACTCTTTCTTATGTTACAACTTTCAGGTAAAGGCAAGGACAGATAGGCAAATGACAGGAAGAATCCGTAACCGTACCATTGGAACCAGTCAATGCTTCCGCTAATCTCAGTCTTGATGTTTAAATTGAATATTTTGGTTTTGCATCGTTAGACGTTTTATGAAAAGTTTACGATTTTGGTTTTATAATTTTTTTTGGTACCCCGATCCAAGATTTTTAATTATATAAAGTTCAATGAAGTTATTTATTTTATAAATTTCTTTTGATTTAAAAAAAATAAAAAGTGTCGTTTTGAGATGTATGCATGCATGAAGTAGCGACCTAGAACAAGTCCTAGAAAGTCGAGTCGTTACAACTTCAATGTCCAAAATATTTTCTCCATTAGTTAAAACATTCTCAGAGTGTTCTGCATATATATGTAGCATTTTCAAAGAGGTAATGCAACCTAATATGTTTAAGATATCCTTATCAAACAACAAAAGTCTTAATCCCTTATTAAAATTCATGTCTGGAATTAGAAAGTATATCTTATTCCACTTTAATGCATTTATCTCCCTCAACATGTTCTAAATTTCAAGGATGGAAAGTATATCAGTGCTACAATTCTCAACTTCATGTACTACCCCTCCTATATATAATGTTTTGCCTTTATAAACAAATTAACCTCCATGATGTATACACATTGTAAATATACACTCCCCCATTTGCACACAGATTACATATTGTCAAATAAACAAACATAAAAAATGAGATTGTTAGTAGAGGAGAACTCATCCATCATCTATAAAAACTTATCCACGTTGAGAAGACAATGATAGTAAAAACACCCATCAATCTTTGTTAGGAAAAAAGATTGAAGAAGGAAAAGAAAGTCTGAAAAAGATGCGTAAAAACACACACCCGAAGAAGCAACCAAACATCTAAAGGAGATTAACGCCAGTTTGAGAACACGCTGAAAAGGAAACTTGTAAAGACACAATGGAAAGGAACCACCAGAGAGCACGCAAGAAAAAAAAATAAAAAAGGACACTAGTTTTGAGTTTTTTTTTTTTTTTTTGTTGGTGGATACAGATGGGAGATAGTTTTGGTTCTAAAAGAAACTTCCCCAACAGCCCTCTAATATTTTTTAAATTTTTTTTTCTTTTCTTTACATGTGTTTTAAAACCCAATAATCACATCACTGACAACCAATCTTTTTTTAAAAAAGTTAATTAATGTTGTTAGTTCATATTGATGAGAGTGTTAGGTTTAGTGCCCTAAATCTTGTGGGTCTCGTAGTTTGTATTTTTGTAAATGACTGATTATTTATTTAATAAAATAAGATGTATTTTATTCGACATTTAGATTGCATTAACTCAATCCAATAAACTAAGTTCATAGGTTATTTATTGTAACTTGACAGTATGTGGTAGAAATACAACTGGATCGTGTTCAAGTAATAACCTAAAAGGTCTGCAGTATATGGATAAGGTTGAGTGCCTTATCCTGGTAACACTGTGGATACGACCCACTTTATAAACCTTACAAGAGTTGTAATTGGATTAAATCGTTCATGTGGAGACATGTGAGTGAGGGTATCCTGTACAAAGAGTTTGTATAAGACCAAACCACAAAATAATTAATCTCTCTTTATAACACTGTTAATTGTAGAGACTAACATTTCATTAGGATGACCATAAATAACTTGATCTCAATCCTGAGTAAGTCATGGACTCCTGTCTATGAGGGCAATCATTTGTATGGGTGAGGCCTATGTCGTTGCTCAATGAGCCTACCATTTTAGGAATTTGTCCAAGTAGAGAGTTGGGAATATAGCTACACACGATGGAGTTCACTCCTTCCCGCTTTCAGAAAAAGTAGATAAATTGATCCCCTAAGTGCTCACTTCGGGTCTTGAACAACGAGCTCCTCCCTCTCATTGGCCTGAGAGGGATTTGTTTACGGTAGGACCATAAATAGGTTGTTCTTAAGGAGAAAGAAGTAATTAACGGGCTAAAACGGTAATTTTGACCCGTTATAATTACGAGCAATTTGTGAAGGATCGACTTATGATAACTTGTTATATCCGTGGACATAGAAATATATCTACAGTGTGAAGATTGCAACGTGGGTGAGTGACCCACAGTTAATGAATATTAATTTAATTAATTAAATAGTTTAATTAATTTAATCTTGAATCATTCGAGCTTCTAATTTGTAGGTCCATTAGATCCCCTACTATCTCACTAGGCGTAAAACAAAGATCAATTATTTTTGGAATTATTTGAATTATTCAAATTATTTAAAGGGAATTTTATGTTAATAAGGATTAATATAAAGGATAATGTACAATGATACATTATAGTATATAGTTAATTATAAATATGACTTATAATTAAAACTATATAATATAAGAGAAAATAATATTTGAATGAGATTCAAATATTAATTTAATATGAATTGAATACATATTAAAACTATAGAGTAAGATTTTTCTTAAAAAAAAAAAGACTATAGAGTAAGATTAATATGAATCCAATTCATATTAAAATTATATGTTATGAGAGAGATATCATATTAAAATGCATAAATATGTGATATTTGACATTAATTAATTATTGTTTATTTAATTATATTATATTATATATATATTAAATAAAGAAAAATTACTATAAATCGAAAAAAATATCAAAATCTACAAATATAGAAAAATTTCATTGTTTATAAGCGGCAGACTGCGATTGAAGTCTATCCCTAGACAGTAAAATTTTTATATATTTGTAAATAGTTTGGTTCATTTTTCTATATTTGAAAACCTTTAAATAAATTAAATTAATATAATAATAATAACAATAATAATAACAATAATAATAATAACAACTCCCCTTGAGTTTTGCAGGGGAGTGGAGACGGGGGTTGAGGGGAGTTATCTCTGCAACTACCACATGCAACCAACTCCAGCAACATCTAACCACCATTGTTGACGGCCAATTCCGGCAACTACATTCGATGACCAACTCTGACGACCTCTGACGACGGTCACTCCACCGACTCCAACGACCACTATTTTAAATTATGCCTACTACAAATTTGAGCTTTGTTGACACGCTCTCTTTTAAATTATGACTACTACTCAAAACCCTCTTTGCTACACTATTTACTCTTTTTCACTCATCCTCTCTTTTTTCCTTTGCTACAATGTTTACTATTTTGTATCCAAACAAAAAATAGTTTACACCCCAATCACAAACTATTATAACCTAGACTATAATAGTCTGCATCTCAAACATTAACTAGTATAACCAACTGACTATTATCAACTAAGTGTCCCGAACACCCCCTAAATGTTTATATTTAAGTTGACGCACAAAATTGTCAATAAAAACAACTTTGTTGACACAAAAATACGTAAGTTTGGTTAAAATATTGAATTCCCAATTTTTTGGTTGATTCATAGTATTTTATAGTAAATTTTTATAGTAATTGAACACTCAGAAAATCACTTTTATTATGAAATCAAACAATTTGTATGTAAAAATACTTTTGAGAAAAAATCATTAGACACATGATTAGTTTTTATTTTAAAACTTTTTTTATGAAAAGTATTAAAATAAAAATGATTTAACTAGAAACGTCACATGCACAAATTTGTAAAATAATTGCTTAAATTAAAAAAATTGAAATATATGATCCAAAAGTAAATCATAAACTCCATTTCTCAAAACTCCCAACAAATACTTGTGTACTTAAAAAATAATAAAATAAAGTATAATCTATAGTTTATTAAAAAATATATGTAAAATTATATTGAATAAATTTTTTTTAAAAAAATAGATTATTTATGTAAAAAAATTACACCACATATTTTTGATATATGAACTCAACACCCCAAATATCTGAAACACAATCCTATTAGTTCCACAAATCTATAAACTCCATAGAAATCAACATAATATCTCAAACTCACGTCCCATTTAGTTTTTAATTTTTTAAACACACGGCAGCCACCCCCAGCCCGTCACTCCCTTTGCCGCAGCCTTCATCTGCAGTTCGCGCCGCCGAACGCCGCCCCTCACGCGTCGTTCACAGGTGAGTCGCAGTCTCTCTCGCTGGTCCTTCGCGGTAAACGCTCTCACGCCGTCTCTCTCTCTCTCGTTTCTGGTTCCAGCACGTTACTCTCGCCGCCGTCCTCAGCCTCTCGCCGTCGCACGCGTTCTGCCGCCTGTTCCCAAACAGTGGGTTCGGATTTGGATGAGTTCTCTTCAGACTTTTCTTGGTTGATTCGTGAATGCCCTCTTTTTGTTTGGCCTAAATTTGTTTCACAGAACTTTGTCGTGCTTTCCAGCTAGGGTCAAGGACGTGTTGGGTAATTTTGGTAAGTCTTCAAAACACTTTTTGGATTCTTCGATTCACTTATGTTGCTGTAATGTGGGTTCCAACACTTAATTTATGATTTGATTAAAAGTCAGGTGAGTTGTTTAGTTTGTCTAGCGTTATTTATGGTTTTAAATAGTCGGGTTGTTCCTATTAAACTTATTTGAACACTAGGCAGCAAGGTCTAGTAGCTGTTTGGGCATCATTTAGTAGATAATGTCTCGCTTTAGTTTGATGAGAGCATGATTCAGTGATTGGATTTTGTATGTAATCTGGTTAAGGCTCCAAATTTGTAGACCTGTTGTAGTTCATTTATCCTTTAATACTTGTCCATAACTTAAATTCGGAAGTTTAGCGTAAGGATTGTGAACATGGTTTGAAGCTAAATTATTCTTAATGGCTTGTGAACAATATTTGAAAAGGCTACTGAGACTTGGCATTTGTTGAACCATAAGAAGCCTACGCGGTTGTGAAAACACACTGAGGCTTAAATTCTGTACGCCTCGTATAATGATTAGAAAGATATAGTGATTTGCTTAATTCTTCAAAAATATCAAAGTTTGAGTTGTGACAATTTGAACCAGGAATACTTTTACTGTTGTGACTTTAGAAACACTGGAGTAAAATATTTATAGTATAAATCAATCCTATTAATGATAATAGTTGTGATGATAAAGATATCATTTTAGAATTTTTGATTAAGTGAAAATTTTAGTAGTTAATTTTCTTTTTTCACAATTTTATATGACTATCATGTTTAGCAATACTTGGTCATAACAATTTAGGAATTTTAAAATGTTTTTTTTTTTTTTCTTTTTGAAAAAGATACAAAACTTTTCATTAAGGAGATAAAAAGAGACTCATGCTCAAAGATACAAGGAAACAAAAAAACAAAACAAAGACAAAACAAGACAAAAATAAAGGCTAACAAGAACAAGTAAAGAGAAACCAAAAAAAAAAAAGGATCAAAGAAAGCATTCCAACCACTTTATATAATCTGAATTGAGAACCCTATAAAATCCTTGGAAAGAGAACACCAGGAGAAGACTTGAGGCGAACCAAAACAAAACAAGCATTAGGAGTTAGTGCAACAATTTGGAAGATCGTTGATTTCTTTCCATCCAAAGCTTAGAGATAATTGCTTTTACAGCAATAATCCCAAATTAATAATGCTTTTGAATTCCATTGAACACCACCAAGAAGTCGAAAAAGATGTGGTTATGAGATTCCCCATTATTGAAACAAAAGCAGCGCACTGAAGGCATAATACAAAGCAACAGAAAGATTGTAGTAAAAACTGAACGAAATCCTCTTCAATCCCGCTATAAGCCAAAGAAAAAGACCCAACTGTAGCTTGCAACTCTGAAAATAAAGATCTCCTCTTTCTTGCTTGTGTCAAAGAATGATAATTTAAATCTTGCAGAGACGAGAAGCTCATCTGCTTTATGTTAGAAACCAAGGTAGTATGGGCTACCTTTGTCCCACATTGGTTAGAATGGGATGACCAATGTGGTACTTAAGTGGCTTGGCTCTCCCACTTCAATAGCTAGCTTTTGGGTGTGGTTCTCCAAGGTGCTTAAGTACCTAACAATGGTATCAGAGACGGTTGTTGACGTTCTGGAGTGGAACCGGCGGAGGGTTCTGACCGGGTATGGCCGAGTGAAGTATCGTCGGAGTAGCTGCCGGGACGTCGACTTTCTGAGGATGGGGTATTGTTAGAAACCAAGGTAGTATGGACTACCTTTGTCTTACATTGGTTAGAATGGGATGACCAATGTGGTACTTAAGTGGCTTGGCTCTCCCACTTCAATAGCTAGCTTTTGGGGTGTGGTTCTCCAAGGTGCTTAAGTACCTAACACTTTACTAACCAAAGAAACCGTTGCTGACAAAGGATTCTTTTCTGTTAATTTCTGATTAGCTTCATAAACAGTAAACCACTGTTTTAAAGCCATCTTCAAAATTGCCAAAGTGAGCTTAACTTAATGGTAATTGGCATGACCTTCTTCCCTATAGGTCGAAGGTTCGATCCCCTATCCCTGTATTTGTTGTACTAAAAGGCCATCTTCAAGATTTTGAGCTTGGAGTTGAGAACATAGAACTTTTGAGTTTATTTTCGTTCCAAAAAGTTAGAAGCCCTCCAGACCGACTCGAGGCTTTCACATTCACCAATAAAACCACAACCAAACAGTGATTTTGAAGGAACTTCTTTAAAGCTACACTTTTCAATTGAATCCCTAAACCACATGTGATCCCTGAAATGATCTTCATCACAAAACTTAACCTGTAACTTTAGAAGCAACTTCTTGAATATGAAGGCCACTTCTTGAATATGAAGGCCACACTATTCAATGTAAAATGTTTCTAGTTCACTATTTGAGGCTTACACCTCACACTGCCTTGAGGCTTACGACTCGACTCTTCAAGAGGAAAAGTTTGGAATCCTAACCCGTTGGAGGGCTTCTCTTGTAAGTTGTTCTTTAGGATTTTATTGGAGCCTTCTCTTGTTGTTGAGTCAGTCTTTGATGTTTTATGGAGGATTAAGATTCCAAAGAAAGTTGAGTTCTTTTCTTGGCAAGTTTTGCTTGGTTGTGTGAATACGACGGATAGGATTTTGAGAAAGATGCCTTTGCTAATGGGTCCTTTTTGTTGTATCCTTTGTCGAAAGGCGGAGGAAAACCTAGATCACCTTCTTTGGGAGTGTCAGTTTGCGAGCTCTGTTTGGAACGGTTTCTTGTAAGAGTATGATTGTTCGCTTGCTAGCCAGAGGGATGTTCGGTTGATGATCGGGATGTTCCTCCTCCAGATGCCTTTCAAAGAGAGACTGTTTTCTTTGGTTTGGAGGGTTGTGTGCTTTATTGTGGGATCTTTGAGGGGAGAGGAACAATAGAGTGTTTCGGGTTGTGGAGAGGGACCCTAGCGAGGTTTGGTCTTTTGTGAGATTTTATGTTTTTCTTTGGGCTTTGGTTTCAAAGGCTTTTTGTAATTACTCTGTAGGCCTACATTTGACCTAGTTGGAAACGCTTTCTTTAGTGGGTTTTTTTTCTGGCTTGTTTTTGTATGCTCTTGTATTCTTTCATTTTTTTTTCTTAATGAAGCAGTGGTTTCTATCATTAAAAAGAAAAAAAAAGCCTCAAGACCGCCAAAAACCTTTTAAAACAATGCTTGTTGAAAGTTGAATATTTTCTTTATCTTGGAGTTTGGTCTTGTATTTGTTATCTCAGGTGGTTTGTTTAATGTTTAAATCATGAAATTTTAGGTTGTTGAGGTTCTTTGAGCAAATATTAGAATCCTTGTTTTAAATAGGTTGATGTCTAACTAAAGGTTAATTAGGTAAGAAAGTTTGGTATTGTTCCCTCATTTAGTGTGAAATTTGGGGGTGTTCTTGAATTAATTTTGTTCTAGTTGGAGGATAAATTACCAAATGTCTAGCATTCCTTAATGCTCACTGCCAATGACCTGTCTTTTAATTTTTTTTAAATGATATTATTATTTGTTTACTTTTTTTTCTATGTTGTTGGAGATTGTAGATTTAGCCTTGTCAAATTATCATAGATTTGAATAGTAATGTATTGTGTGCTTTTGTTTGAATGGATATATTGTGAAAGTTTAGTATTCTTTAAGCTCTAACAATTTCTATTTTAATAGACTTTAACGGTGACATATGGAAAGAGCGATCCTACAACCCTGTTCGAGGAAAAGGAAGGTGAGAGATGATGGACATAGTATTGGTGAGGTTGAAGAGGAATCTACAGATGTTTTGGAAGCACATCCTGGTATTCCATTGGTTACTTCAAATCCAAACATGAAATCTAGAGTCATTTTTGTACTCGAGAAGGCATCTTTGACACTTGCCTTTGTTGGGAAGGTAACAGTTTCTTATGTTTGCATTTCATCTCTGTTGATACTTTCTAATATTTAATATTTAATTTTTAGTTTTTTTCTTTTGTATATTTTAGCTTTTTTTTGTTGTTCAATTCTCTTTCTTTTTTGAGCTTGACCTTAAATCTTAGTAATTTATAGATTTAAAATCAATTATTCTTCTACTTGTATATAATAGTGCTTGTTTATCTATTATTATTGTGTGTATGTGCCTTCAGAACTATCATATTTTGAATCAAGAAAAACATGCTGACTTTTTGCGGAGGAAGAGAATGGATCCATACAAGTATAGACCTGATATAGTTCATGAGGTGAGTATTTTATTTCTTTTTCGGTTTTCTTTTTCTTTTTTGAAATAAAAGCACATTTTGTTGTTATGTGAAAAGAAATATGTTAGGTTCTTAGCTCCTTGCACACAGAAAAACCCAACAAGGAACACACCAAAGGAACAACGATTGCTAGATAACCAAATACTTCAATATATAAAGGATTCAAGCCTAAGAAGAGTAATCCCAGTACAATATCCAGAATCCACAGTAGAAAGGAAATAACTCAAATGGAAATATGCAGAAAGAAATGGAAAGAAATGCTGAGATATCCGGCACATTCGAGAGAGCCGGTCGTCCTCTCCTTTACAAAAGCCTGCTGAGCTTTTACCAAAAATACCTCCTGCCCTATTGTCCTCCCCTTCCCTATTTCAGGAAGTTCTCTTGGTCCCCACCTCCCTGCTCCTCATTTCCTCCTTCTTTTGTAACTAATTTGTCAGCAGCACATGTCCTCTGTGTAATCCCTCTTTTGCCCCTTCGTTTATATGTATTTATTATTGGGGTCTAACAAAATATTGATCAAATTAAGGATTACAAAAATTCTAAATATTGAATTAATTTTAGAACAGTAAATCAGTAATGCTTAAAAACAGCAAAAAAGACGCGGTTCTTTATGAATTCTGAAATCCCATCGTTCCACTCAATCGAAAGCTTTTCCTTAAAGTTGCTACCAAGAAATTAAATTATGTTTTCCTTTGGCCTTTAATAAAAATCCTAAGCCAAGTTTAGTGTCTCGAAAAGAATTTCTTAGCACTTGGCCAATATAACAAAGATGAAAGCAAATAAGCTTGATTGTCTTTCCCCCATTATAAGACAAATGTCACAAGCTAATGAAAAGGCCAATGAGCTCGAATTTTTTTAAATAGAAAAACAACTTTCATTGAGAAAAAAATGAAAGCATACAAGGGCATAAAGAGCCAAGCCCATAAAAAGAGGATCCCACCAAAGAAAGTGACTCGAACTATGCAAAATAGTGCTTATCGATGAAGGGACCAAATATCGCTAGGATCCCTCTCTATCCTTCTAAACATGCTACCATTCCACTCCCCCAAATCGCCCACACTGAAGTGCACACCCCGACAAGCCATAAAAAGTGACCCTTCTTCTGAAATGGCGATTGGAGGAGGACCAAACTAGTTAGTTCAGCTTGGTTTCTTGGTTTTGGGTTGGTTTTTGCACACCCGTAGATGGTATGTATGTTAATAGTATTTGTGGTAGCCTCATACCTCTGTTTGCACTTTGCAAAGGGCATTGTTAGCTTTCTTCCTCTTTTAGTAATATCGAAGCTAAAGCTTTATTAGTTGCTATCATTTTTTATACTATTTTGATAAATGGAACTTGTTAAATGTTATGGCATGTTGTATAAGCATCCGAATGCAGATCTCTTGAATGATCTAGTCATCATTTTGCAATAAAATTTAGGAATTATTAATGCGTGGTAGGATGGAGTGATTGAAGTAACCCAATTACTACTTTTCTTCTCCACAGTTGAATGCTATTACAAAAGTCAGATTTCAAATGATTTGCTTATATATCTCGTGTAATTGAAGTTTTGTGAAGTTCTCTTTCGAACAAAATATAATCTTTGAAGTTTTGTGATGTTCTCTTTTGAACAAAATATAATCTTACATTTTCTTTACGCCAGGCTCTTGTTCATATCATGTATTCTCGAATTTGTATGGCTGGACTAGTTCAAGCTGTGTTCATAAGAACTGATGAAGGGATTCTCATCAAAGTTGACCCACGTACTCGAATACCAGAATCATTGGACGAATTCTGTGATATGATGTGTTAGTTTTTCTTGCTTAACAAAATGCTAGTAGTTATGTGTATGAAACTAATTCTTTTGATGTTTCTATTTAAATTTATAACATATGATTATTGCAGCTCAATTGTTGCAAAAGCTTAGCACTAAAGCCAAAGGCAAACGTGGAAAACTATTGCAAGTGGTCAAAAATCCTGTGACCCAATACCTACCTATCAACTGCTTGAAGATCGGTGAGCTAACATATTTGGAAAGATTGATGATATGATATTATAGAACATTTTGTAACCTAGAATAATGACAACAATCCAGGTCTTTCTTCAAGTTCCAAAAAGGTGGTTGAGCCACGAGATTACCTCAAAACGTTCAGCAACGACGTCAATCTAGTGTTTGTGGTAATTACTAATTAGATGCTGTAAAACTCTCCAATTTCTCATATCATGCTTCAACTATCACGTATTCTTTTCAATCTCATCATTTTGAGGGGAAACCCAAATGCTTATATTCAGATTGGCGCAATGGCTCATGGAAAAATCGATGATGAAAATGTAGATGAATTGGTATCAGGTTAGCCTTTTATAAGTTAGTTAGATCATGTTTCTCCCATCAAATTAGCTTATAATTTTGCTTGGTTTTGCATATAATTGGTTTCTTCGTCCCCAAAGAGTGAACTGTTTTATTGAACTTCTTTTTAATTTTCTCCTTCATAACAAAAATAGTTGAAATTTGCTGAAAATGATTTTGAAATACTCAGTTGTTTTCACTTGAGTGTATGTAGTTTCTGGATATCATCTAAGCGCTAGAGTTTGTCTACGCATGATATACGAGAGCTTGGCTAAGAAATATGGAATCTGGTAACTTATGTACAACCCACATCAAGTTTTGCAGCATCGTCAATATGCATTTTTGATCAAGGATGGATGGCTTTAACTTGTTTTGAGTTATGCTCAATTTGGCTTTGCTGGCTTCTATATCTTAAGTTTAGGTTTGGCATTGGTTTTTTGTTGGAAGTTCTTTTGTTGTAATCTAGGCTTCCTTTTAATGCTTCTATCTTTTTGGTTTGAGATTGGTTTCTAGTTGGGCTCCCTTACTTCAAAATTGCAGTCAGTCTTGTTTGACTAGTTAAACTATATATATAGTTTATTCTCTCATCCACACACGCTATATATGAGTTCAACAATATAGGTGGGTGGAGATTCGAATCTCTAACTTCTTGGTCGAAAATAAATGTTTAATGCCTTATGTACCAGTTGTATTATTATTTTAACTTGACATGGGTAAAAAATATAGTTAAACTTCTTTTCATCCATTTTTATCAAAGGGTGAAATAGAAAATTTACGTTTGATTCAATAAAAAAAACAAAATAAAAACACATCATAATCCATGAATTTGAAACGATACATAAATGTTTGCATTGAAATAAAAGACATAACAAGAAAAATAAACATTAAGTTGAGCAAGCACTACATATTCATACAAAAAAAAAAAAAAAGGAACATTTAGAAAATGTTTCACTTCTCCCGGCACTCAGTTGCAAATGGTTGAGACGTATGTGCTTGGAGGTACTTCAAGGTTCGTAACTACAAAATAATAAAGACGTATGTGCTTGGAGGTACTTCAAGGTTCGGAACTACAAAATAATAAAAATAATGAGTGTTTTTAAAAATAGAAAAATAAGTAAAATTATTTACATAAAATAGTAAAATTTTTAGATAGTTGTGATAGACGACTTCTATCTATCAGAATCTATCGGTAATAGAAATGATAGAAGTCTATCTATCAATGTATTTTTTTGTTATTTTCTGTAAATAGTTTGACATTTTTTCATAATTTCTCAAATAATAATAATAATAATAATAATAATAATAATAATAATAATAATAATAATAACAAAATCAATAGTAAAATATAAAAATAACAAAAAAAATGTAAGCAGGTTAACGAAGTTTTAAGTTTTCATACAAATGTAAGGAGGTTAACAAAGTTTTAAGTTTTACCTTGTAAGTATAATAACTAAATTTAGAATATGGAAAAAAAATATAATGATTAAAATAGGATAAGCATCAAAGTATATGACTCCAACAGTATTTTAACCTAAAACATTTGAATGTACAATGTTGTTAGTCTTTAAAATGGATACAGTGAAAATAATAATTATAAATTTCACGAAAGAACTTATTACCGTGTATGTAGTTATCAATTTTCTCCTCAATATCACTATAGTTGAGAAAGTTACCGATCTGTACCAAATATTAAATCAAAAAATATTTTTAGGGACCGTTTGAATTGACTAAAGAAAAAAATGTTTTTAAAAAAAGTCATTTTTATTTAATCTCTTTTGAGAAAAATGGTTTAAAATAAACTTTGAAAGTGTGTTTCAAAAGCTATTTTGAATAATAGTCACACACTTCAATTTTTTCCAAAATGACGTATTTTCAAAACACACCCTTAATTTTAGAAGAGAAAAGAAGTTTAATATCTCCATTCATAAATATTTTTGCTTCTCATTTCGGGCAATTAGCAATAATTTTTCTGTGGACTTCCGAAAATCTGCTTCATGTAGCTTGGCAAGGCAATTTTGAAGCATGGGTACATGATTTGCCATCTTTGGTAACAATTTCATTTTTTATTTTTAGTTTGTGAAATTTATACTTGTTTTTTCATAATTTTTTAATTATGATTTAATCTTTACCTTTGCAAAGAAACACTTGAATACTTAATCAAATTCTAAAAATGAAACTACTTTGTTTTAGTTTTCAGGACTTGAATTAATTTTTGAAAACATAAATAGAAAATTGATAATAAAACTTATAAACTTATTGGTGGAATAGTGTTCATCATAAGCTTATAATTTTCAAAAGCCAAGAACCAAACTTTGATTTTTGTTTATGTTTTATGAAAATCAAACCTTATAAATACTACTCTCAACTATAAATTTCTTTGGTTTATTATCCACCTTCAACTAAATATTTTAAAAAATTAAACTAAAATTTGGAAAATAATATATATATTTGAAATTCTACTAACAATTCAACCATGTTTCGGGTAAGAAAAATATGAAAACCATAACAAAGAAATTGGGAGAAAACAAGCATAATTTTCAAAAATAAAATGAGATCCGTTATCAACCAAGGCCAAAAGTTTTCATTTGGCCTAAGTCATATTGATAAATGTACTGTGTACATACCACAAATACTAAATTTTCTTCCCTATGAACTTGAGTTTGCATAAAATCATGGATGCGAATTTCCTGTCCAATATTTCTTCTCGCGGTGCCAAGCAAACAACCTGGTGATAAAAAAAAAGTTTCGTTTTTTAACGTTTAATTAATTACATGAATAGAAATAAAGTGTCAAACTTTATAAAAAATAACAAAAAAAACACTTATAGACATTGATAGACTTCTATTGGCATCTATCAGTGAGACTTCTATAATTTTTATTACTGATAGACCCTGATAGACTTTTATCCACGTCAATCACGACTATCTAAAAATTTTGCTATTTTTTGTAAATACTTTCCCTTATTTTTTTATTTTTAAAAAGTCTCCATAGAAATATGAGAAATTACTATAAACAGAAGAAATATCAAACTATTTATAAATATAGAAAAATTTTACTTTCTATCAGCGATAGGCCACGATTAAATTCTATCGAACAATAGAATTCTATCGCTGTCTATCGCTGAAGACAATAAATTTTTTTTTGTATTTGTAAATAGTTTGAGAAATATTATAATTAAAACTTAATTATTGATCAATATATACCTATTATTTTAGTACTTTCAGGAAAACCATCAAACAAAGACTGTAAATTTGATCCATGCCAAACAATTGTATCTTGTGCCCCTTGTTGAACTCTACCTTCATGATGTAGTTCACCTGCATTTTGTGACAAAATAAATCCACAAGATTAAACACAAATAAATTTTGCAAGAAAAATTACATCATACCCAAGAGAAAAAAAACCATAGGGACCAAGAACTATATATATATATAGCTCTTGTTTTGAATGATTTTGTAAGTGTAAAAAAATAGGCTTTTACGTTTAAAAGAAATTGTTTTTGGCCCTTGAAAAGTTATTTCAGAATGGATTTATAATTAATTTAAAATATTTATTTGGTTTTTAAATTATAGAACGAGGGGAAAGAAGTTGATATACTAAGCATATAAAATAGATTCAAATAACGTAATAATAAGCAAAACAATTCTTTTTAAGTTGCATTACATATTTTTGAAGTGTAGATATATATATAATATTTGAAAAATAAGTGTAAATAGAAATATTAGGAGTTGAAATAATTAACTTACTCAATAGAACTCTAAAGGAATCACTACTCCAAGAAACTTGAGCTCGAGGGTTAATTTGTAAATAACCTTGTCCTCTCAAATTAATATAGATGCCACCTAATTTTCCAGACAAGTTAAGGACACTTTCTAAAATTGTTTGTATTGGCTGCATAACAAACAAACACAAACACACACATATATATCAAGCTTTTAGACTTGAAAAAAAAATATAAAAGTAAACTCAACTTTAATTAGATATAGATTTAGGTCATTCACTCACATGTCCATATGTAGAAGCCAAAACATCTATTGGGTCCTCATTTCTTGGAGGAATATCCTAAAATTTAGAAAAGGAAGAGAAAAAGAAAAGTATATGGTTAATTAATTGAAAATAATTGAAGTTAAAAAAAGAAAAAGAGAAAGTTATTAGGACATATATATAGATAGACCAAATGATCAAATTCTTCACTGTCGTCAAATACAGGCAGAATGTTGTCGAAAATAAAAAACGCTCGAGAACGTTCATCCATGAGGCCACGCCCAAAGAAGAAAATTGGAAGAGAAACAAGTTTAATTATTTGGATGTTTTGAAGGTGGGTTCATTCAAGAGTTGTGGCTATTTATAAGGTTAAGCAATCACAAGGAAGTGGAAATTAAAAAATGATGGTTTTTCCATGCAAGGCCAAACGATAATGGCACCAACTACTACTTCATGGCCAATTAAGAAGGGGTCAGAAATTTGCTTATATGGGAAAGGAGTGTGAAGGGGGATTAAAGGATGGACAGGGATGCAATTTAGGGAAATAAGATATTGGAAATGAAAACCTTATTTAATTTCCTATAAAGATTGAAAACAATGGCTCTTATACTAAATTTATTTGAGTTTTTTTTAACCAAAAAAACAAAAAGAAAAATTTGCTTCAACAATTATTGAACTATAGGAGTTATAACCAATAACTTTTTCTACGCTACGAGGTATGAAAAATTTTGCATACTCTTTCTTAAGGGTGTTCGTGGGGTGGATTAGATCGAGTTGAAACATTTTTTTAGACCCAACCCAATTATTCGGGTTCAACCGATCAACCCTTATTAAATAATGAACCCAACCCACCCCAACCCAACCATGAAACATTTGGGTTAGGTTGGTTTGGGTTATTCGGATTATTATTTAAATTTTTGTTTAAAATAGAAGTAACATGTTAATATGTAAAAGAATGTGTTTAATTAATTATTTTCACATATACTAAAATAAGATTAGCAAATCAATTTTAATTTATATTATAAAAATTTTATTTCCATAGTGTAAAAGATTATTTTAAATAATTGTTGGATTAATATATAATAATATATAAAAATCATGAAATTAAGTTTAGTTAAAATAAATATATGTCTATATAATTGTATTGGAAGTAAAAAAAAGCATACTTTTTAATATCAATAAAAAGATCGTGTTAGTTCGAGTTATTTTAGGTCAACCCATGAATCAACCCAACCCATAAAATTTTCATTTATTTGAATCCAACCCAACTCAAATGAGTTAATAACCCAACCCAAACCATACGAGTTGATGATATGGAGGGCGATTTTAAGAGGGGGTCGGGGGCGCGTGCCCCCCCTCAATTGACTCAGTTTAAATAAATATATATGGTTTTTCAGTTAAATATAAAAAAAAATATTGTTAATTAGATATAGTATGTTTTCCTTTCTTTTTACCAAATTGAGGTTCATGCTTCAGTGTTTGCTAGGGGTCATGCATTTTTAGCTCAAGTTATAGGTTCAAGTCTAGTGTATGTATTTTTCTTTGAATTATTATTTTGTTTCTTAACATATATTTATAAATTACTTTAACTTTCAGTTCTTTACTTTTTGAAATATATATATATTATTATAAATGTAATATATAAATGTAGATATCCATAACCTATATAGATTACAAAATAGTGCTGACGAGACAAATAACAAATTTTGAGGTTTCATTTGAAAAAATAGCAAAAAAATTTTAAAATCATAAAAATAGCAAACAATTTTTAAATTAAAAAATTCTAATTAACAAATATCCAAATTACCCCCACACACTTAAAATTGATAAAGTCAAGCATCACATACTAAAACAAATTCAGAAAAGCGCAAATACACTACACTATTACGCACATACACTGTACTATTGCATTACATTTAAATTGAACATCCTCAAACACCCCTTGCTCGATAGTAGCTAAAATTTCTACCAAAATCCAAAATAATCCTTAATTTAATTGAAGCCAACCGTATCACAGAAAACAAAATTTTAACAAAAACCCATAAAACAACCTTGATACTCACCTAGATACTGTTGGCCAATTCTTATTATGGCCACATGACAACAATAGCGATGAAATCGGATAAATAGAGGCAAAAAAGATATTGAGAAAAAACGAGGAGAGAGTGAATGAGAGAGGAAGATCCATGACACTTATCGATGCTACCCTTCGCAATGGAGGCAGTCTCAACACAAACAACAGTGTGAGGCAGTCGATGGATGTGGCATTGTGAATGTAAAATATTTTAGTATTAGGAGATTTTATGCCTTTAGGAAAAATTCCCTTATTTATGCTATTTTCCTTGTTTGTATAATCAACATCTTGTATTTATTTATCTTTGTACTATACACTAATTAAGAAGAAAGATTCCAGAAATAATATTATTGTTCATGGTATCAGAGCTAGGACTTCTATAACCTAATCCCGCTGCTGCCGCCGTCATCTCAGAACGCCGCTGCAGTCACCACCGACGAAGTTGCTGTTTCAGAACGTAGATCCGTCGCTCGCGTCACTGTTGGAATCCTCGTCCGCGAACTGCTGGAATCCTCGTCCGTGAATTGTTGGAAGCCATTCGACTGCGTTTCAGCCCAGATTTGTTTTCAGATCCATCTCAGAAGCCTCGTCCGCGAACTGCTGGAAGTCGTTCGACTGCGTTTCAGCCCAGATCTGTTTTCAAATCCATCTCAGATCCGCGTTTTAGATCTGTCCGAGTAAGTTTCAGATCGCCGCCGCCGTCATACACCCAGATCTGTTCGAGTAAGTTTCAGATCGCCGCCGCCGTCACACACATATCCAGTTCGCCGCTGCCGTCATACACCCTCGTCCACGAACTGCTGGAAGCCAATCTGTCTTCGATTCAGGCCTCGATCGTCCGTATTTCTGCTATTCGCTACCAGATCTTCTGTTTAGATCTCAGATCTGAAAGCTCGGTGCCGCTACCAAATCTGCTGTCCGCCGCCCTGAGTAGTGCAGTTTCAATTAAGAAGTGGTATTATCTTTGGTAGTTATTTTGTCTTCTGCTATTCAATTATTTTTATTATCATGGAAAAGGAACATATTTTTCGTCTTATTAGTACTATTCTTGATGGTACTAATTATCTTACTTGGGCCCATCAAATGAAGAGCTTTTTAATTGGGAGGAAGTTGTGGCGAATTGTCACGAGTGATATCTCTACACCAATTAAATCAACCTCTGAAGATGATATTAAGTTCAATGAGCGACTTGAAGAATGGGACAGTAAGAATCACCAGATTATCACTTGGATTGGTAACACATCTATCCCTACCATTCATGTTCAGTTTGATGCCTTTGATGATGCTAAGAAATTGTAAGATTTTCTGGCTACTCGCTTTCAATCTATTGGACTAGCTCATTATTATCAATTGCATAGTACACTTGTCAGTCTTAACCAGGAGACTGGCCAATCAGTCAATGAATATCTTGCAGTTCTACAGCCTATATGGACCCAGCTGGAGCAAGCCAAAATTAGCTCAGACCATCTTCGCCTTATCAAAGTCCTTATGAGACTCCGCCCAGAATATGAATCTGTTCGTGCTGCATTACTTCACCGCAATCCTTTGCCATCACTGGATACAGCAATTCAAGAAATTCTGTTTGAAGAAAAACGACTTGGAATCATTCCCTCCAAGCAATCAGAAGTTGTTCTCGCCAGCACACATTCCCACAATCATCCTGGAGCTTCCTTTTGTAAAAACTGTAAGCTCACTGGCCATAAATTTATTGATTGTCCCAAAATAGAATGCAGGTATTGTCATAGGCGTGGTCATATTCTGGACAATTGTCCCACACGACCACCTAGACCACTCGGTCATCCACCAAGGTCAAAACCATTTACTAAGTCTGGCTCCTCATCTATTGCTGCTGCTGCCTCTCCTTCTGATGATCCATCTCCTCTCAACCCTCAGATAAGTGATCTTCAGGATTTACTAAAACAGTTAATTTCGTCTACCTCTACCTCTTCTGCTCTTGCTGTCTCACCAGGTAATCGATGGCTTCTTGACTCTGCTTGCTATAACCATATGACTTCTGATTTCTCTCTTATGACTAAATCCACACCTGCAAAATCTCTCCCTCCAATTTATGCTGCAGATAGCAATTGTATGACCATATCTTATGTTGGCACAATTGACACGCCTACTTTGACCCTTCCCAATACTTACCATGTTCCAAATCAGACCTTTAATCTTGCGTACGTAGGACAGTTATGTGATCTTGGCTTAACTGTTGGTTGTCAGGTTCAAGATCCACAGACGAAACAGACGATTGGTACGGGTCGCAAAGTGGGAAGATTGTTTGAGCTCACATCTCTTCAACTCCCTACCTCTCCCATTTCAGCTTCTGTCATTGATTCTGCCATATATCAATGGCACCTTCATCTTGGTCATGCTTCTTTCGAAAAACTTCGCCATTTAATTTCTGTTAGAAACTTACATAATGTTAGCAAGTTTGTCCCTTTTGATTGTTTAAATTGTAAACTTGCGAAACAACCTGCTTTATAACTCCATCTGATTCTCTATGTGAAAAACCATTTGATTTAATTCACTCTGATATTTGGGGTCCTGCTCCGACTACTACTGTCAATGGTTATCGCTATTTTGTCTTATTCATTGATGATTTTTCTCGTTTCACATGGATATATTTTCTCAAAAATCGTTCTGCCTTACCTCAAATTTACATTGATTTTGCTCATATGATTCAAACTCAATTCTCTCGCACCATTAAAGTGCTTAGAACTGATAATGCCATGGAGTATAAGGACTCCAATCTTCTTAATTTTCTCACCCAACAGGGCACTCTCATTCAGCGCTCTTGTCCCCATACAATCCCAGCAAAATGGGAGAGCAGAACGTAAACATCGCCACATTCTGGATTCTGTTCGTGCTCAACTCTTGTCTGCTTCTTGTCCTGAGAAATTTTGGGGTGAGGCTGCCCTCACTTCTGTCTATACCATCAACCGTCTCCCTTCCTCTGTTCTTCAGAACATCTCCCCTTTTGAGTGATTATATGATACTCCTCCTAACTACTCTAATCTCAAAGTCTTTGGTTGTGCATGTTTTGTTCTACTACCTCCACATGAACATACAAAATTAGAACCTCGTGCTCGCCTCTGTTGTTTTCTGGGCTATGGAACTGCACATAAAAGTTTTCGCTATTGGGATCCCCTCTCTAATAGGCTTCGCATCTCTCGCCATGTTACCTTTTGGGAACATACTATGTTCTCTAGTCTCTCGTCATTTCATACCTCTCTCTCCAGTTCTCACTCCTTCTTTACTGATGCTTCTATTGACCTCTTTCCTTCCTCTGTTCATGATACTGAGCTTAATCAATCTATACCAGTCTCTGCAGACCCAGATCAATCTTCTGTCTCCACTGAGGAACCTGCACCTGTGCCTGCTCCAGTTCCGATTGTTCAATGCTCCACTAGGGTAAGAGAAACTCCCACTCATCTCCAAGATTATCATTACTTTTCTACTATAATCTCCTTAGTTGAACCCACCTCGTATCAAGAGGCCAGCACTAACCCTTTATGGCAGCAAGCAATGAATGAGGAACTTCAGGCTTTAGAAAAGACCCACACATGAGACTATGTTGATCTACCACCTGGTAAACGACCCATTGGTTGCAAATGGATCTATAAAATAAAGACACACTCTGATGGGTCCATTGAACGATATAAAGCACGACTCGTGGCAAAAGGCTACTTCCAGGAATATGGCATAGATTATGAAGATACTTTTGCTCCTGTAGCCCGGATGACATCCATTTGAAGCCTCTTAGCAGTTGCAGCAGCCAAACAGTGGCCCTTACTTCAGATGGATGTCAAAAATGCATTTCTCAATGGAACTTTATCTGAGGAAGTATATATGAAACCGCCTCCAGGTACTTCTCCTCCACCACAAAAAGTATGTCTTCTTCATCGTGCTTTGTACGGTCTGAAACAAGCTCCCCGAGCTTGGTTTGCCACTTTCAGTTCTACCATCACTCAACTGGGGTTCAGTTCAAGCCCCCATGATACAACACTATTTAAGCGCCAGACACCTTGTGGTATTGTTCTTCTTCTCCTATATGTTGGTATGATTATTACGGGTGATGATCCTCAGGCCATATCAGATCTGCAGTGTTACCTTGGAGAACACTTTGAGATGAAAGACCTTGGATCACTAAATTACTTCCTTGGGCTTGAAGTATCAAAGCGATCTGATGGTTACTTGTTGTCTCAAGCCAAATATGCCTCTGATCTGTTGGCTCGCTCAGGAATCACGGATACTATCACTGCTTCCACACCACTTGATCCTAATGTTCGTTTGACCCCGTTTGACGGTGTTCCACTTGATGATGCCAGCCTGTATCGTCAACTTGTTGGCAGTCTTATCTATTTGACAGTAACACGTCCAGACATTCCATATGATGTTCACATTGTTAGTCAATTCATGGCTGCTCCAAGGACCATTCACTTCACTGCTGTTCTTCGTATTCTTCGCTATGTCAAAGGTACCTTGGGACATGGCCTTCAGTTCTCTTCCCAGTCGTCTCTTGTGTTATCTGGCTATTCCGATGCTGATTGGGCTGGTGATCCAACTGACCGGCGCTCTACCACAAGGTACTGCTTCTACTTGGGAGACTCTCTAATATCTTGGCGGAGTAAGAAACAAAGTGTTGTCTCTCGTTCTAGCACTGAATCTGAATATCGTGCTCTTGCTGATGCTACCTCAGAATTATTATGGCTCCGTTGGCTCCTTGCCGACATGGGTGCACCTCAACAATCTGCTTCTATACTTCATTGTGATAACCGCAGTGCTATCCAGATTGCCCATAATGATGTATTTCATGAGCGCACCAAGCATATTGAGAATGACTGTCATTTTGTCTGTCATCATCTTCTGAGTAACACCCTCATCTTACGATCCATTTCCACTTCAGAACAACCAGCAAACATCTTCACTAAAGCATTATCACCTGGTCGCTTCAATCAGTTGTTTACCAAACTCAAGCTGGTTGCCACACTATCAACATGAGTTTGAGGGAGGGTGTGAATGTAAAATATATTATTATTAGGAGATTTTATGTCTTTAGGAAAAATTCCCTTATTTATGCTATTTTCCTTGTTTGTATAATCAACATCTTGTATTTATTTATCTTTGTACTATACACTAATTAAGAAGAAAGATTCCAGAAATAATATTATTGTTCAGGCATAATGGCTTGTGGTAAATTGCACGCAAGCAGAATGACATAGACGATGACGTTGCTCTTCATGCAAAGGAGGAAGCTCGCGAAGGAAGGGAAAGGTGGCGGCTTTGTGCGACACTGTAGAAACTCAGGTTTCTTTATTTTTCTTTTTTTAATGTTATTTTAACTTACAAATACTTAATTAAATATAATTGAATATATATATATATATATAGAAGTGAAAATTTGGTTATAATTTGAATTGTAATTTGCAACTAACAATTCAAATTCAAAAGGAGAAAAATATGACACCTTTATCTCCTAGATCGGTTAGGTTGAAATGGTGTAAGCCATGATTCCAAATACACTGTATTTCTTATAAGAATTGATGCACGGTCTCATAATCGACGATGCCAGTTATACTGTATTTCTATTTCCAATTGATACACGGTTTTGCACATACACAGTAATTTGAAACTTGTAATCTAACCACATAAAGGACAATTAGGGAGTTTCAAAAATATCTGGCATGTGCGCGACATGCTTTTGCCAAAAATCTTATTAATTTTAAATTTTACCAAAAATCAAGATGACCCCTGAAATTTTTCATTCCGTCCAATTTCTCATACACTGTATTTCTTATAAGAATTGATGCACGGTCTCATAATCGATGATGCCAGTTACACTGTATTTCTATTTCCAATTGATACACGGTTTTGCACTTACACAGTAATTTTAAACTTTTAATCTAACCATATAAATGGCAATTAGGAGATTTCAAAAATATCTGGCATGTGCGCGGCATCCTTTTGCCAAAAATCTTATTAATTTCAAATTTTGCCAAAAATCAAGATGACCTCCTGAAATTTGCCATTCTGTCCAATTTCTCTACAAAATATCATAAAACTCCCATTGAATTTGATGTTGTAACATACCCCCATTGAATTTAATCTGGTAACATACACCATCTCATGTCCTATAAATAGTGGTATATGGTGCCTCTGTAATACACACCACAATTGAATCCAATTGCTATCTCTACTTTCTTATTTCTCTCTACTTTACTACTTTATTCTTCCTTTGTTCATTGTTTGTTCTTATTTTATAATACGTTATCAGCACGACTCTACCACTTTCATTTGCAAAAGGTAGGTTAATTTTGTTTTTGTTTTTGTTTTGTGTTATGAACGTTCTATGTATACAGTGTATATGTATCAAATACATCATATATACACTGTGTATGGTTTAAACGTTGACATGTTATTTTATGCAATATCGACATATTACTTTTACAAAGTTATTATTCGATTCATATAATATTATGATTAAATTTATCTTATTCTTTAGTTTATGTTTTATCTTATTATTCATGTATGAGAATAATATATTATGTATAATATGATTGTTCATTCCCTATAAGATCTTTCATCCTTTTATTTTTCCTAAACTTATACTTATTTGTGTCATTCATAGCATTGATCTAAATGATTATACCATTTTTATCTAAACATGTTGTTAATCATTTTATATATATATATTTGAGCATGTTGTAAAATTAATATATATATTGCAATTTGTTTATTTGAATTATCATTAATATGTGGATAAAATATGCATATCTAAATTCTCATTACTTGATAATTTAATTAAAAAGATTGATATATTGCTATGTATTATGATATGTATTATACCTTTAATTGATCATAGACATGTATATTTTAAATTACTATGCATTAATTTTGTTACATTTTATATTATGTACAATATGGTTTATTATTATTATTATTATTTTATATATAAACATCATATTTATTAATACATATATATGTTGAGCATGTAATTTATATTGGTTAAAAAAAAAACATAATACAACATGTAGTAATTATCTATATTGTTTAAAATGCATATTTGATATGTTTATTAAATTTCTAATATAAGTACATTTCTTTGCTATAGTTTTACCATGACAAGTCTTACCAAATTAGAGTTCTTAGCTCTTGATATCAATGGTAACAATTATTTATCATGGGTACTTGATGCTGAAATTCATTTGGATGCCATGAATCTTGGAGAAACAATTAAAGAAGGAAATACGACTTCTAGTCAAGAAAAGGCGAAAGCCATGATTTTCCTTCGACATCATCTTCATGAGGGGCTAAAGATTGAATATCTTATAGTAAAAGATCCCTATGTTCTATGGCAAAGTTTAAATGAAAGGTATGATCATAAAAAAATAGTAATTCTTCCTAAAGCTCGCTATGATTGGATGCACCTAAGGTTGCAAGATTTTAAATCAGTAAGTGATTATAATTCCACATTATTTAAAATTAGTTCAAAATTGTTGTTATGCGGAGAAAAAATTACTGATGAAGATATGTTAGAGAAGAAATTTTCTACATTTCATGTCTCGAATATGCTCCTACAGCAGCAATATCGAGAAAGAGGTTTTAAAAAGTATTCTGAACTTATATCATGTCTTCTTGTGGCTGAACAAAATAATGAGCTATTAATGAAAAACCATGAGTCTCGACCAACTGGAGCAACACCATTCCCTGAAGCGAATGCTATAATTTCAAATAATCATGGTCGAGGCCGAGGTCGTGGTCGTGGTCGAGGTCGTGACCGCGGTAAAGGAAGAAATAACTATTCTTTTCGTGGCAATAATCATTCAGATTTCAAGAAAACCACAAATACTGATGATCATAGAAGAAAAGCTCCACAAAATAAGAGCTCTAAAAGTGTTGAAAATCAATGCTTCCGATGTGGTATGAGGGGGCATTGGTCTCGTACCTGTCGTACGTCCAAACACTTAGTTAATCTCTATCAAGCCTCATTGAAGGAGAAAGGGAAAAATGTGGAAGCAAACTTTGATATCAAGATGATGTATTTGACCCTTCCAACATGACGCATTTGGATGTTGCTGACTTCTTTGAGTCTCCTGAAGAGAAAATTGATGCTATTGAAGAAATAGCAAATACTTGCTTTAATTATGATAATGTCCAAAAGTAATCTTGTTTTAGTTTCCTTATCTTCTACATTTGCAAGTTAATTTTGAATATTTGTATTAGTCTTGTCTTTAACTTTTAGACTTATTGTAATCGTTTTTTTTAATGAAGAATCATGGACATTTCTCATATTTTGGCTGACTTAAAGATGAATAATGAAGACTTATGTTTGGCAGATAGTGCAACTACGCATACAATACTTAAAAATAGAAAATATTTTTTTAAATTGACGATGCTTGAAGCAAATGTCAATACAATATTAGGTTCTTCAAACTTGATTAAAGGTTTTGGAAAAGCAAACATTATTTTACCTAGAGGAACAAAATTCACAATTAACAATGCTTTGTTCTCTAGTAAATCGAAAAGAAATCTGTTGAGTTTCAAAGATATACGTCAAAATGGTTATCATGTTGAAACTAACAATAAAAATAATATAGAATATCTCTATATTACATCTATTGTTTCACATGGAAAACGTATATTGGAAACACTGCCCGCTTTTTCTTCTAGATTATATTATACACATATACGAATAATTGAAACATATGCAACAATGAACCTGAAGTTCATGAATCCAGATATATTCATCGTTTGACATGATCGATTGGGTCATCCTGGATCAATAATGATGAGAAGAATTATTGAGAATTCTCATGGACATCCATTAAAGAACCAGAAGATTCTTCAATCTAATGAATTATCATGTGTTGCTTGCTCTCAAGGAAAATTAATAATTAGACCATCACCAGCTAAAGTGGGAATTGAGTCACCTACATTTTTAGAACGAATTCATGGTGACATATGTGGACCTATTAATCCACCAAGTGGACCATTTAGATATTTCATGGTTTTAATTGACGCATCCAGTAGATGGTCACATGTGTGTTTATTATCAAGTCGAAACCTTGCATTTGCAAGATTACTTGCTCAAATAATCAAATTAAGGGCACAGTTCCCTGATTATACAATCAAAAGCATTTGACTTGATAATGCTGGTGAGTTTACATCCCAAGCATTTAATAATTATTGTATGTCAATTGGGATAAGTATTGAACATCCTGTAACTCATGTTCATACACAAAATGAATTAGCAGAATCATTCATCAAACGTTTCCAATTAATTGCTAGACCATTACTTATGAGAGCAAAACTTCCAATATCTGTATGGGGTCATGCTATTTTGCATGCAGCGTCACTTATACGCATAAGACCGACATCTTATCATAAGTACTCCCCAGTGCAATTAGCTTATGGTCAAGAGCCAAATATTTCCCATTTGCAAATTTTTGGTTATGTAGTATATGTTCCAATTGCCCCACCACAACGTACTAAAATGGGACCTCAAAGGAGATTAGGAATATATGTCGGATTTGATTCTCCATCAATTATTAGATATCTTGAACCCTTGACGGGTGATGTATTTACTGCACGATTTACTAATTGTCATTTTAATGAGACAACTTTTCCAACATTAGGGGGAGGAATTAAGAAGTTGGAAAATGAAATTGCCTGGAACGCATCGTTATTGTCTCATTTAGACCCTCGTACAGATCAATGTGAACTGGAAGTTCGAAAAATAATTCATTTATAAAACATAGCAAACAAAATGCTAGATGCTTTTACAGATGCTAAGAAAGTGATCAAGTCATATATTCCAGCTGCAAATGCTCCATCTAGAATTGAAATTCCAACTCAGCAAGTTGTTACAACTAATGAGTCAACGGTATGCCAGAAGCATGGTAGACCAATAGGTTCAAAAGATAAAAATCCTTGAAAAAGAAAAGTAATCAATAGTCAAAATGACTCAATTGAAAATGAGAAGATTAAAAAAGAATCTCCAGACTTGACTATTGATAAAAATGTCGAAGAGACTCAAGTATATGAAGATAACAGTGAGATCTCGATAAATTATGTAATGACAGGAAAAAGATGGAATAGAACTGATGTAGTTATAGACAACATTTTCGCTGACACTGTTGCTCATGATATTATACATGAAAATGAGGATTCTGAACCTAAATCTGTTGAAGAATGTCGCCATAGAAAGGATTGGCTTAAGTGGAAAGAAGCTATCCAAGCAGAATTAAATTCACTCTCAAAACGTGAAGTTTTTGGACCTGTAGTCCATACACCTGAAGGTGTAAAACATGTGGGATACAAATGAGTATTTGTACGTAAAAGAAATGAAAATAATGAGGTCACGAGATACAAAGCACGATTGGTTGCACAAGGATTTTCTCAAAGACCAGGCATTGATTATGAGGAAACATATTCACCTGTGGTGGACGCTATTACATTAAGATATTTAATTAGTCTGACTGTATATGAAAAGTTTAACATGCATCTTATGGATGTAGTCACAGCATATCTATATGGATCTCTGGAAAATGAAATCTATATGAAAATCCCTGAAGGATTTAAGATGCCTGAATCATATAATTCAAAATCTAGAGAATTATATTCAATCAAATTACAGAGATCATTATATGGATTAAAACAATCAGGACGAATGTGGTACAATCGTCTAAGTGAATATTTATTGAAAGAAGGTTATCAAAATAATCCAATTTGTCCATGTGTGTTTATTAAGAAATCACAATCAGGATTTGCTATTATAGATGTATATGTTGATGATTTAAATATAATTGGAACTCCTGAAGAGCTTTCAAAGGCAATAAACTATCTCAAAAAAGAATTTGAGATGAAAGACCTTGGCAAAACAAAATTTTGCCGTGGCTTGCAAATTGAACATTTAGCTGATGAAATTTTTATTCATCAAACGACATATACAAAAAAGATTTTAAAAAGGTTTTACATGGACAAAGCACACCCATTGAACATTCCAATGGTAGTTCGATCACTAGACGTGAAAAAGGATATCTTTCGACCTCGAGAAGATAATGAAGAATTACTTGGTCCTGAAGTACTATATCTTAGTGCAATAAGTGCACTAATGTATCTTGCTAACAACAGAAGACCAGATATAACATTCTCAGTGAATTTATTAGCAAGATACAGTTCTTCTCCAACAAAAAGACATTGGAACGGAGTTAAGCATGTACTCCGTTATCTTCGAGGAACGGTTGATATGGGTTTGTTTTATTCAAATAAATCAAAATTTGATCTAGTTGGTTATGCAAATGCTGGATATTTTTATCTGATCCACACAAAGTTAGATCTCAAACAAGTTATCTGTTTACATGTGGAGGAACTGCTATATCTTGGCGGTCTGTAAAGCAGACCATTACAACCACTTCCTCAAATCATGCAGAAATTCTTGCAATTCATGAAGCTAATAGAGAATGTGTATGGTTGAGGTCAATGACTCATCACATTCGAGGAACATGTGGCTTGTCTTCTGGAAAATTTTTACCAACAATATTATACGAAGACAATACAGGATGTATAACCCAAATCAAAAGAGGGTATATAAAAGGAGATAGAACAAAACATATCTCACCAAAACTCTTCTACACGCATGACCTCGAAGAAAATGGCGACATCAGTGTTCAACAAATTTCCTCAAAAGACAACTTGGCAGACTTATTTACAAAGGCATTACCCACATCGACATTTGAAAAGTTGGTGCACAACATTGGAATGCGACGACTCAGAGAACTCAAGTAATATATTCATGAGGGGGAGTAGAATTACTGCACTCTTTTCCCTTGGCTATGCTTTTTCCCATAAGGATTTTTGTAGCAAGGTTTTTAATGAGGCAATCATGAAAGTATATAAAATAATGTACTCTTTTTCCTTCATTAGGATTTTTTCCCATTGGGTTTTTTTCCTAGTAAGGTTTTAACGAGACATTTATTTTATATAATATGGATATCTAAGGGGGAGTATTATAAATGTAATATATAAATGTAGATATCCATAACCTATATAGGTTACAAAATATTATAAAACTCCCATTGAATTTGATGTTGTAACATACCCCCATTGAATTCAATTTGGTAACATACACCATCCCATGTCCTATAAATAGTGGTATATGGTGCCTTTGTAATACACACCACAATTGAATCCAATTGCTATCTCTACTCTCTTATTTCTCTCTACTTTACTACTTTGTTCTTCCTTTGTTCATTGTTTGTTCTTATTTTATAATATATATATATATATATATATATATATATATATATATATATATATATTATCCTTTTTGAAGCATTTTTTCCAACATATAAATATTGAAATATACAACTATCTTTATATCTAGGTAAATTATTTTATGAAAATTGATTAAATGTAAAGCCTTAGTTCTATTTTTAAGAACTTTTTATATATATATATATATATATATATATATATATATATTTAGTTCAATAATTCTATAAAAGTCGATAGTTAATATTATTTAATCTAGATACCATATACATACATATAAAATTACATTTTTATATGACGGTTAAATTACAATTTAGTCCATAATTTTTTAAAATTGTGACTTATAAATTTTTAAACTTTCAACTTTGATGTTAACAAGTCACTTTAAAATATTTAATAGAATTGTAAAGTTTCAATTTTAAATCTAATAAATCTCAAAAGTATTTACGAATTAACCATTTTATTAGACAAAAGAGTTATTTTTGTTTTTAATTAAACCTTAAAATTTCAAATTTTTAGTTAACAGATATATTAATTTTTAAAAAATGTCTAATGATTTTATTATACACAAAGTTAAATTTAATGTTCAATAAAAAAAACTTTAGTTTTTAACATTTTCAATATGTAAAACACTTATTAGATGCAAAATTGATATTTTAGAAATATGTTATACACAAAAATCAAGAATTCAAGAACATATTATGAATTTTTTAAAGTTCAAGTACTATATTTAGACACAAATTTAAAATTTGATGCGCTATATCTCTATTCTTATATAAGTCGTGCTTCCTGTCAGTGGCGGAGCCAGAAATTTTGTATAGGGGGCCCACTATGTAATTAAAAAACTGTAAAAAAAATATTCATAGCTCGATAGATCGACTAATTTAATACATATTACAACTGTTCTATATGAGTTTTCATGTTTTGAAATCGATCCAAATTTCTTGAATTGAATAATATGATTATGAGGCTGATAAAAATATTGTTGTAAATATGCTCTATGAACTTGATCTTAAATATTATCATTATATTTAGAAATTTTAGTTCTTAGACCAAGATCTGTAGGTAATTCTCCTAAATTGATTTTTATATAAGATATATCAGAATCATATGTATGTTTTCTTTTTGAAAATGATGACTCAGTAGTTTCTATTCTTATTTTCTTTTAAAATATCTCTTCTTATTGATATAAAGTTAACCCTACAAAAGTATTATCAATAAAAGTATTATGATTTATTACATAGATTTAAAAGTGTGATAATTAGAAATATTGATAAAAATTTGAAACTTACTTGTAAATGATATAATGCATATATTCTAATGAGAAACGAGAAAATTATATTGTTGTTTTAACTCTAGGATTAATTAATATAAATATATACTAAGTAACACAAACTAAAAATTAGGTAAAAAAAGTTATCGAAATTCTGGTTGTTTTTTTAGAAAATCTAAACTTCTTTTTTATTATTATCTTTATATGTATATATATATACTAATTTCTTTTTTAAGTAGTACTAAGGCTATCAAAATTTGATTTTTAAATAAATTATAAATTAAAATTACGTAAGAATAGTGCAATAGGTATAAAGGCTATCAAAATTTAATTTTAAAATAAATTATAAATTAAAATTACGTAAGATGGATTCGAAACAACACAATAGTCTATCCATGTGTGCCCCACAACCATTGCGCTACACTATTTTAAGAAAAAGAAAGGCTTTTCAAATATGTATTGTTAAATATTACTAAAATTATATATTCAAAATACAAAATACGGTAAATCGAGGGGCACGTGTAACGTCCCAAAATTTCAAGGGTTAAAAAAAAATTTATTATGGGATATTTGGTGGATTCAAGAGTTAATTATGGAATCGTTCTTTTTCTTTTTATTATTATTGGAATTTATTTTGGAGAAGTTGAATTTGAATTTAGATTTTGGGAGAAAAAATAATAATAATGATATATATGTTAGTAGTATTTATTATTATTATTAATATTATAATATATATTTAATATAAATATATGTTTATTATAATAAATATATTATATAAATATATATTTATTATAATATATATATTTAGTTAGCCTCGGTTTGTGTGCAACTCGAAAAAAAAAAAAAGAACTCTTCTTCTTCCTCGCGCGCCCCGCTTCTGCTTCTTCCCCCCGTGCTTTCATCTGCAACCGATCGCACCTCACACTGCCGTCGCCACTCGCCGTTTGCCGTCGTGTCTGTCGTTCGCCACTTGGGTCCGTCGCCGTCCAGCCGCTCGGATCGCGTCTGCTCAGATCGCGTTTCGTGCCACTCGTGGATCGCCCCTGTCGCTCGCCGTTTTTGTCTGTCGCCGCTCGCCGTCCGCGTGTAGCGTTTCGGTCGCTTCGTCATCGTCGCTTGCCGCCGTTTAGCCATCCGCCACTCGATCCAGCCGAAAGTGTCGTCGCCTGCGCTGCTCCACCGCCACTACTCAGTCGCGGTCGTCGATCGCTGCCACCGCCAGACGCGTCGGCTGGTTCCAGTTCAGGTTCCAATACGACCAGCCACTGGTTCGTTGCTGCCGGTGGTGTTGCGTTACCGATTAGAACAAAGTTATATATTGAATTTCCAATTTCCAATTATTTAAGTTAAGAAGACATTATTTTTCTAAAAAAATTATTTAAGCTTGTATAATGGTTAGGTGTGTAGTTTTTATTTAATTTATAGGGGTGGGATACGTTAGTCAAAATTGTGTAAATCTTTTCTTGTTATAAAAAAAAAACTTATTATTATTATATTATTACAAATATCATATAAAATATGTGTAAATTAGATGTTCATGCTTAATGTCCATTGGTTATGTGTCATACCTTTAGTATCCCATGTATTATCCATGTGCCTCAAGATAACACACTATTAGTGTCCATGTAATCAACCTCCTACTTGACAAATTGCCTATAAATAATGGCATTTTGTGGGTTTTGTAAGATACATACACATTGGTGAGAAATCCAAAAAGATTGAAAATCTTAGTGGAGAAATTTGAGAGAAATTTTCATTTTAAGTTATTTTATATATTTTATATATATATATATATATATATATATATATTTTATTATTATATTATATTTTCTCAATTTTTATGCTCTCGTTTGTTGGGTTTTATGTCCTAAAACTCGTAGTTTGTAAATATTAACGTGCATTCTATTTATCAATAAAGTTGTTGTCGATGTTATTCAGTAAACTTGTTATTGAATAAAGTGAATTGTTGTTAATATAACTCTAAATCCAATAAACTAAGAATCCATGACTTTAGTATGAAAACTTGAACTATATGTAATGACATAAAAATGGATCAAGTTTGAGTAAATAGTTAAAATGGTCTATATTATAGGGATAAGGTTGGGTACCTTATCATGGGGACACTATTGAATGCGACTGTAACGTCTCGAATTTTCAAGTGTTAATAAATTAATTGTTTGGATTTGTTTGAATTTGGTTTAATATTTTGGACCTAAGATTTAATTATGGAATTTGAATTTGAATTGGATTTTATTTTGGAAGTTGAATTTGATGTATTTTTGCAAAGAAAAGAGTAACATAAATAATAATATATTATATAATAATATTTATTATTATTATTTATATATATTATTATAATATATATAGTTATATTATAATATATATTTGTTTAATAGTGGCCTCGGTATGCATGCGACTAAAAAAAAAGGAAACCCTCGCCTGCGTCTTCTTCTTCCTCGTATGCGCCGCAATCCCCTCGCGTTTTGCCGCTGCTCACCGTCGTCCTCATCGCTGCTCGCCACCGCTCGATCGTCGTTTGCTCGCCGCCGCTCGGAGCTGCTCGATTGCCGTTCGCTCGCTGCCACTTGGAGCTGCTCGGATTCGCCCGTTCGCCGCTCGCGCAGCCCCGTTCACTCACAAATATGAAAAAAAAAAAAGATTGATGAATGTTACTCTTCAATCCTTCAAGTGATTTAGCTACTTATGTTTGTTTGTGATGTGAACTTAAAGATGGAAGATAAGAAGTGATTCATGATGCAAGAAATAAATATATATATTAATGGAAGAGATGGTTTAGTTCATTCACAGTACAAGCAACCAAATACACTCAAAGATACAAAAGATGGAATGACAAGATAAAGAGATGAAACTGGCGGCAACAGTGTCCTATTCGCCAACAGAGATGGTGGCTCAGTTGTCTGCTTCCGTTGAGAAGGAGAAATGATGGAAGCTTCACTCTCTTTCGAGGTTGATGCTCAGCAAGTCTCCGATGATGATGGAGATGGTGCACTCGATTGTCGCCAAGAGGGAAAGGTGGGGCATGGCTGCGTGATTCCTGAACTCTTCTTTGGCACGAAGAATATCTCTAAATCTCTAATTATCTAATCTCTAATTTCTAACTAGCTAACCCCTTGATCTGATGATTCAACTGGCTTTTATAGCTTCGAAATTGTACTTTCTGTGATGTTAGCAAATAAGGTTCTGACGTAGAGGATCAAGCTGCATTTATCAATCGTCATCTCTGACCGAGTAGATTGTCACTGTTCAGCGGATCAGAGGACCGAAAATCCTCTTTGTCTCTAGCTGTCAAGATCAGGTTATCCGAGGTTCTAGGATTTGTCTTTTAGTGCCATGCGTCTGATGTATGCATTCTTCGTTTGTCTTCGATGCATGCATTGGGGATTTTCTGCAAAATAAGGCTTTCAAAAGAGTTAAATTACAGAATATTCTTTCTTCAGCCTATTTACAAGCTTGTACGCATACGAAGAATTTATCATAAATTTAAGCATTAGATGATGCATTTTACAACATTCTTTCGCAATTATTCTAAGAAAAAAGAAGCAATAACTTGTATTTCTACAAGTTATCAAACATAATAACAATGAAAAGCATAGAATTACATCAATCTATGAAAAGTTCTACAACATCAACACAACTTCATAAATAGTTCACCAATACCCTAAAACTAAAGAGTTTAGCCACTTATAGCTTTAGACAACATGTGTGTCAACATAAGGACGAGAAAAGTAAGAGAGAAATAAGAAAACTCTACTATCACAGAGCCCCTCGTTGTGGAAACCGGCACAACTCCTTTGATCAACGCCTCGGGAACTCAAACGACCGCCAAACTCTCTCAAACTTAATCTCCCTCTTTTTGGTAGTAAACTCACCCTTTTTGCCTCTGTGATTTCGTGATGAGGACTATTGAAGACCTCTCCAGTATATAGAAAAAGTTTTCCAAAAATTGCTCGAAAATAAAATAGGAAAGGCAGCATCGCGATGCTCCCTCGAAGTGTCGCGACGCTGACATAATTTCACTCTCGATTTTGCCAAATTTTGGTGCTCTCAGGTCTTGAGCGTTTTTTAGTTATCTTTGTCCGATTTTGACTCGGTTTGATTCCATTACTTTCGAAACTCAATTTTTGTCATTTTAACTTAGAATCCACTAGCAAACACATTAAATCACATAGAAACACTCCTAAATTAGGAGTAAATAAAGAACTTGTCAAGTGCTTTTCACCACCCCATACTTAGAATTCTGCTAGTCCCGAGCAAACAATAAAATTGAACCATGGGAAAATTTAAAACAAGTGTGCTAGTGACTCATGTCTCTAAAGGAATTGAATTCTCAGCGGAAGCGATTTATCGCATTGTGATTTCAATTACTCAATTATGAAACTTAAAAAAACTGAGAAAAAAGTATAAAACATGATAAACTAGCCTGCAATTTAAAGAAGAAAAAACTTAAAGGAAGAAGAAGTTGTTTACCCTTTATGAATCTTCTTCACAAAATCCTTCTACAAATGGATAAGGACACTACCACTAAAGAGCACTCACTATTCTCAAGGTTATCAAATCCATGGAGAGTGGTCTCCATTTGTTTAATTAAAGGGAGGAAGAAGAAGAAGTTATCTTCTTGTAACAACAGCTGGGTCAAATTACCGTTTTACCCCTGTGTTACCTCTAACTCCTTAAGTACCACGAATCCTCTAATGAACATGTAACGCCCCAACTCCTAACACTTCTATTAGGACATTATCACACCCCAAAGACTTAGGTTGAGGACACAAAGCAAAGGCTTAACAAAAGAAATTCGATCAACCATTAAATAAATAAATAGTTCAAAATCCTTTACAAAAAAAAATAAAATTAAACCTTGATCGGGGTATCCTTGACCAACAATTTAAATCAAAATAATTAACGAATAAAATAAGTAAAAAGAATAAATCCACCGGTTCTAAGACTGAACAACCCATCTAAGAAAACACATATAAATGGAACGCAGAAGCCTCAACATGTCCCTATTTGGCCCGGTCACGGGTTCTGCCTGTCGCCCCCCGGTCCGTTCCTGCCTTTACCTGAAATTCATAAAATGTAAATAAATGAGTATAAAACTCAGTAAGTAATCCCATTGCTGGGATTTCTGTAAATGAGCAACCTGCTGTCCATCACCATGTCTAGCGACCTGATGGCGCGTCGTCAACTGAAGGGTGAGCCTGATGACTCACAGTGTCGAACGTGGAGGTGAACCCGTCAGTTCACACACGTCTAGTGGCCTGATGGCCCACGGTCAACATGAGAGTGAACCTGCCGATTCACAGTATGCAACATGGGACGAAATGACACCAAATAGGGAATTCAACCATACATATATACGTGCATAACAATATAACTCCTCAATGACCAGTCATACTTTCAGAGAACCTAAGCATGCATGCTAGACTTTTCAAGAATAATAATGCTGCAATAATAACGCTAGGCTGAGGCCTGACCTGAAGGTCAGCCCCAACAATAGGATCACTTACCTCAACCAGTCAGTCAACAACTACATAGAACTCTTGATCCCAAACCGACCCTATCACCAAAACCAAACCACGTTCAGGAACTACACGTTCACCATTCTCCCAAAATTAGATCCTCTACAACACTATCACTTACCCCACTGGTAGTAACTCGATAGAGGCTTTCCACTCTTCGAACCTGCAACCCAAGGTTACCGCGCTGGGCGGCACCCTAAGCAAAACCCCAAAACCCAAGTCAGAACGCATTTGGACCAAAGATCTAAAATCCAAACCAACCTTTATCAAGAGAACTCACCAAAGACCCGACGAATGGAAAACCCACTGGCGGCGAGCGACAGCAACCCAACGCGAGTGCGAGGGCGCTGGCGGCACTTGCAGAGAAGCAGTGCGATTAGAAACGGTGCTGACGGAGTGATCCAGACGGCGAGCAGCGGCGCTGACGGAGTGATCCAGACGGCAATGAGCAGCGAACGGCGAGTGGCTAGACGCGCGGCGGTGAGACGAACCAGACGTGAAACAAATCCCACAAATTAATTTATTGACACTTAACACCAATTAATTTGAGGATGTTACATTCCTTCCCCCTAAAAAAAATTTCGTCCTCGAAAGTCTCAATCTTGGAAAAGCTCTGGGTACTGAGTTCTCATCTCATCTTCTCGCTCCCACGTTGCTTTCTTGAACTGATGATTCTGCCACAAAACCTTCACCAGTGCTATCTCCCTGTTGCGCAGGGCTTTCACCTGTTTTGCCAGAATTTGGATAGGCTTCTCTTCATAGCTTAAGTACTCTTTCAACTGCAATGGCTCAAGGCCTACCACATGAGACGAGTCCACCACATACTTCCTTAACATTGAAACATGAAAAACATTGTGAACTGCCGAAAGAGACGGTGGTAGCGCTAACCGATACGCCACAGGGCCTATTCGTTCCAACACCTCAAAAGGTCCAATGAAACGGGGACTTAACTTCCCCTTCCTCCCAAATCTCAGGACACTTTTCATAGGTGCCACTTTCAGGAATACATTCTCTCCTACCTCAAATTCCAAATCTTTACGCCTGACGTCCGCATAACTCTTCTGCCTACTCTAGGCTGTCTGCATTCTTGCCCTGATCTTCTGAACATCTTCGTTTCTAATCTGAATCAACTTGGGCCCTAGTAGCTTGCGTTCACCAACCTTGTCCCAATACACCGAGGATCTGGAATTTTTCTCATACAAAGCCTCAAATGGCGTCATGCCAATAGTAGCCTGGTAGCTATTATTATATGCAAACTCCATAAGGTGCAAATGAGAATCCCAACTCCCTGAAAACTCCAACGCGCAGGCGCGTAGTATATCCTCCAGAATCTGGTTCAAACGCTTTGTTTGACCATCAGACTGTGGGTGGAAAGTTGTGCTAAAATCTAACCGAGTACCCAACGCTGCTTGTAGACTCTTCGAAAAACTGGATGTGAAACGAGGGTCCCTGTCGGACACGATGGACACTGGCACCCCATGTAGCCTCACCACCTCCTCCATATACAACTGTGCCCACTTGTTCACTGAATACGTAGGCTTCCCTGGAATGAAATGAGCTAGCTTCGTGAGTCTATCCACAACTACCCATATCACCGAAAAGCCTTTGGCCGTTCTTGGCAAACCCAATACGAAATCCATCGACACGTTCTCCCACTTCCACTCAGATATGCTTAGGGGCTGCAACAGACCTGCCGACTTCTGTCTTGGGGCTTTCACTTGTTGACACACTAAGCACTTACTGACAAATTCTGCTATCTCTCTCTTCATATTGTGCCACCAGTAGTGTCGCTTCAAGTCTTGGTACATCTTGGCGTTACCTGGATGCATTGCAAACGGTGAGTTATGAGCTTCTGTCAACAATTCCTTCATAAGGTCATCATCTGTCGGTACACATAGGCGTCCTTGATACGACAGACCACCACCTGCGGATACCGAGAACTCACCTCCTTGCCCTGCCTCAACCAAGTGGAGCTTCTCAACAAGATACAGATCATTAACCTGAGCATCGATAAGCCTCTGCGTCAGGGTTGGTTGAACTGTCAGCTGTGCCAACTGGGAAGTGACTTCACCTACTGCTACCGCGATTCCTCCTCGCTCGAACTTGTGGCGCAATTGGACCTGCCTAGTAATTAAACCTGCTTAATGAACTGCCTTTCTACTTAGCGCATCTGCTACCACATTCGCCTTGCCTGGATGGTACATCATCTCGCAGTCATAGTCTTTCACCAACTCAAGCCATCTGCGTTGTCTCATATTCAATTCCCTCTGAGTAAAGAAATATTTCAAGCTCTTGTGGTCCGTAAAGATTTGTAACTTCTCACCGTACAAATAATGTCGCCAAATCTTCAAGGCAAAAACCACTGCCGCTAACTCCAGGTCATGAGTGGGATAGTTTCTTTCATGAATCTTCAACTGGTGGGAGGCATACGCAATTACCTTACCATGTTGCATCAACACACATCCTAGCCCTTTCTTTGAAGAATCACTATAGACTACGAAACTCCCTGATTCGTCTGGCACTGTGAGAATTGGCGCAGTAACCAATTTTTGCTTAAGGTTCTGGAAACTGTCATCACAAGCTTTACTCCAGTCAAACGAAACTCCCTTCCTAGTCAACTGAGTTAAGGGAGTGGCTATCCGAGAAAAATCCTTAACAAACCGGCAGTAATAGCCTGCTAAGCCTAGGAAGCTGCGCACCTCACTGACTGTTGAAGGACACGACCATCCTAGGCTGCCTCGATCTTAGCTGGATCCACCGATACTCCTTCCTTCGACACAACATGCCTCAAAAAGGACACTTGGCGCAACCAAAACTCGCACTTGGAGAACTTGGCATACAACTTTTTCAATCTTAGTGTCTCCAAAACTTTTCGCAAGTGCTCCTCGTGTTCTGCCTCCATTTTGGAATAGATCAGAATGTCGTCAATAAACACTATCACAAAGGTGTCCAGGAATTCCTTGAACACTCTGTTCATCAGGTCCATGAATGCTGCAGGGGCATTGGTCAGGCCAAATGACATTACAATGAACTCATAATGCCCATACCTGGAACGGAATGCTGTCTTCGCAATATCACTGTCCCTAATCCTCAAATGATGATACCCCGAGCGAAGATCAATTTTGGAGAATACAGTAGCTCCCTGTAACTGGTCAAATAGGTCATCAATCCGGGGAAGAGGGTACTTGTTCTTGACGGTTACCTTGTTTAACTCTCGGTAGTCAATGCATAAGCGCAATGACCCATCCTTCTTCCTTACAAACAACACTGGCGCACCCCAGGGTGACATGCTCGACCGTATAAAACCTTTGCCAAGAAAATCTTGCAACTGAACCTTAAGCTTTTTCAGCTCTGCAGGGGCCATTCTGTAAGGAGCCTTCGAGATGGGAGTCCTACCTTATTCCAATTCAATGGCGAAATCTATCTCCCGATACGGTGGTAAACCTGGAAGATCCTCTGGAAAGACGTCTGGATAATCCCTGACAACTGGCTCTGAGGTCAAAGCGACCTCAGTTTCTCTAGTATCCACCACACTAGCCAAGACACCCCAAGTGCCTTGGTTAAGTAGCCTTCGAGCCTTCAGGACTGAAATTACTTTGGGTAAGACCACGATCTCGACCCCTTTAAACTTGAAGCTGGTCCCACAGGAGGGTTGAAAACTACCTCCCCATGGGCACAGTCAATACTGGCATGGTTAGTAGCTAACCAATCCATCCCTAAGATAATATCGAAATCCCACATGTCCAACACTATCAATGTTACATCTAGCGGGTGCCTCGCTATCACTAGCTGACATGCCTTCACTTTCTCACTAGCTAACATAAGTCTTCTGACGGAGTCGAAACTGATAACACATAATGCAAAGGTTCTAGTTCTAACATGGCCCGCCTCACAAATAAAGACGAAATGAAAGAATGCGACGAGCCTGAATCAAATAGAGCTAAAGCATAATACCCCAAGATAAAGAGTGTACCTGTCACCACTGAATTAGACTTGTCTGCCTCTCGCCGAGTTGTAGTGAATACTCGGCCTTGCTACTGCTGCTATGGGGCGCTTGAACCCCTCTGACTATAACCGATAGATTGGCTTCTACTACTCGACTTGTTCCTGTTAGGGCATCTGTCAACTGAATGTCCCTCCTGTCTGCAGTGAAAACGAACTCTAGAGCCAGCCAGGCATCGTCCCCAATGTCGCCTTTCACAAGTACCACACACCGGTTGACTCCTCTCTACCCAGCCTGCCTCAGAAGCTTGTTGTCGATAGTGTCGTAAGGGTCTGTCCGAAGGTTGGTCCCTCTGTACTAGCTCAGGCACTTTCCTCTTCTGCCCCACAGAAACCCCAGCTTCCAGTTTTTTATATTCACCTCCGTCCCTGGCATCCGCGTCAATCCTCACGGCGGCACGAAGTGCTACGGTGAAAGTTTGGGGCTCTATCGCGTGCACCAACCCTCGTATTCCGCTTCTCAAGCCTTGAATAAACATTTCTATCATGTCTTTCTCGGTGGCCACAAGTTTTGGGTAAAAATGGGACAGCTTGTCAAATTTCTACTCGTACTCCTCTACTGTCATGGTTCCTTGCTGCTTGTTTACTATGCCGGGTGTGAGCCAAAAAGTACTTTTTGTAGAAACGCTCCTTGAATTGCTCCCATGATGCAAGCCCTCCGTTCGTGTCTATAGTCTTCTTTGCTGAGTGCCACCAGATTTATGCATTTTCTGTCAATATGAACACGGTGCACTGAAGTTTCTGGTCCTCTTGACACTTCATATAACGAAACATTTTCTCAATCGATGACAACCACATTTCCACCTTTGTAGGATCCTTCAGTGACCCATCGAAGGTGCGAGGGTTATACTTCCTGAAATCTCTCAGATGTTTAGTTACCACCTATAGGTCCTGCACATTCTGTTGTTGGGCCGGCCTCTACGGCACTTGAACTGTTTGGGTTGGTACCTGTTGAGACTGGGCGAACTGAGCCAAACGCTCATCCATCATCTATTTCATCTTTCCCAATAATACTTCCCCTATCGCTGCTGCCATAGCTGAAAATTCAGTTGGGGTGCCTGTAGGCACATTCGTTCCCTCCGCTTGGCTTCCAGTTCGTGTCTGTTGCCCCCCTGACCCAGAAGGGTCTCTAGGCGGCGGGGGATTCTCAGGCGCTGGGGGGTATGACTGGTCATTGAGGAGTATGGTTGAATTCCCTGTTTGGTGTCGTTTTGTCCCATGTTGCATACTGTGAATCGACAGGTTCACTCTCATGTTGACCGTGGGCCATCACTAGACGTGTGTGAACCGACGGGTTCACCTCCACGTTCGACACTGTGAGTCATCAGGCTCACCATTCAGTTGACGGCGCACCATCAGGCCGCTAGACATGGTGACGGACGACAGGTTGCTCATTTACAGAAATCCCAGCAATGAGATTACTTACTGAGTTTTATACTCATTCATTTATATTTTATGAATTTCAGGTAAAGGCAGGAACGGACCGAGGGGCAACAGGCAAAACCCGTGACCGGGCCAAATAGGGACACGTTGAGGCTTTCACATTCTATTTATATGTGTTTTTCTTAGATGGGTTGTTCAGTATTAGAACCGGTGGATTTATTCTTTTTACTTATTTTATTCGTTAATTATTTTGATTTAAATTGTTGGTTAGGGGTACCCCAATCAAGGTTTAGTTTTATTTTCTTTTGTAAAGGATTTTGAATTATTTATTTATTTAATGGTTGATCGAATTTCTTTTGTTAAGCCTTTGCTTTGTGTCCTCAACCTAAGTCTTTGGGGTGTGGTAATGTCCTAATAGAAGTGTTAGGAGTTGGGGCGTTACAAAAACATATCTATATTGTTATAAACATTCAAGGCCAAATCTTATCATCACATATGTGTGGGTGTTCAAGTCTCCTGTAATTCAAAACTCTAGAACTCAAAGTAGGATTTAAGAGAGCTTCTCTAGTCTTCCCCCTACTCTAGCTCATGCACCATTCTTTAAGAATTGACACAATTCAAGAAAGTAATATGTCCACTAAAGTGCCTTATTTATCAATTTCGACGGTCGTTTTAAACTTGCATTCTTTTACCACTAGCTTTCACACATTCACTATAGGGATTAGTACCTAGTCAATTCCCACACGTCCTAACTGATCACAGAAAATGCAGCTCTTTTTACACTCATCCTTGCATACTCGTTACGACAAGTGCACTTTTTCTTTTCTTTTTAAAGGCATAATCAAACTTTTCTTTCTCTTTAGTCTAACATTACAAACCATCATGCACTTCAACTCTCTAACCGGTAGGGCCTTTCAAGGTGACAACCAAATTTGTCCAACTTAATCTCTTTCTAAGTTAAAGTTTCTAAATCAAAGTGACTACGTGCTTAAGATATGAGAGTTTCAAAGAGGGACTTAAATAGATCATAACTTAAGATAATGCTATCCTATTTCCACAATAAGTATCCTTCATGCTTATTCAAGTTCATCATAGTCAATCAACATCACAAGCACACAACTAAAAAACGTTCCTATGTCTTTTCAAATCTCAAATTAACTTGTGTTTGGCTTCCTGTGGACAATTTAGGAAGACCATTAGTAAGAGAAGCCAATTGTGCTTTGAGAGAATTTACCTCATCCACCTCATATAATTCAGCGCCCTTGGTTGAAGATGTTCTTTCATTGGGCCAATTATATGAAGTGTTAGCCAAATCTTCTAAAATTGTGTAGGCTTCTTAGGCAGTCTTTGAGAAAACAGAACCTCCAACGGTTGCATCCAAGATAGACTTAGTTGTGCTTGTGAGCCCAATATAGAATAGTTGGATTTGCAACCAATCGAGGTATCCATGTTTACGACACCTTCTCAAGAGGTCCTTGTACTCTCCCAAGCTTCATAGAATTGCTCATCCTCTTGTTGGCTAAATGTGTCAATCTCCATTCGCAACCATTGAGACTTCGCCGGTGGGAAGTATTTGTTTAAGAAAGCTTGAGCTAGTATATCCCATGTAGTGATGCTCTCCGACGAAATTTATTCTAGCCAATCTTTGGCCCGATCCTGTAAAGAGAAAAGAAACATTCTTAGTCTAATTGCATCGTCAGTAACACTATTCATCTTTATCGTCCCACAAATTTCAATAAATTCTCAAAGATGCTTATGAGGATCTTCAGTGGCTCGTCGTCTAAAAGCAAGATCTCTAGCCATTTGTATCAACCACAGTTCTAACTCAAAGTTGTTGACATTTATTGGCAAGTTTGCAATTCCGAGTTGACTCGTCGAGAGCATTGGTTGAAAATAATTTTGGATAGCCTTAGGTACTTCTTCTGCCATCTCCACGTTAAGATTTTCTTGAACCCTTAGATTCCTTCTAAAAGTCCTGTCAATCTCGAGATCAAGAGGAAGGAGATTAGTGTCGTCACGAGGCATAAACCAAGAGTATACAACCAAGTTACTAAAGGAAAAAAAAATATAATATACCTCAAATTAAGATCTATCAAACCTATGAATATTAAGCAAAAATATTGTTCCTTGGATCCCTGACAACGGCGCCAAAAACTTGATGCGAAAACTGCAAGTGCACGGGCCAAGTAATAATGTAGAACGGTTAAGTCCAAGTATTGGAGTAAACGTTGGATAATAAATAGTAGAAGAGCGTTCTAGGTATTGAATCCGTATTTAATCCATTATGCAATATCACAAAGTTTCTTGAAATTGATTGCAAATCATATGCCAAAGTCTACAAACGTGATTCCAGATTATTTTCTATAAAAAACAAACCTTTCTCATGCAAAACTTAATTGATTACTAACATCTTGAAACCAAATCAAATTACATGGCATTAGGAATAATCTTTAGCAACTTTCATTATTAACCTAACTATTTCCATGATAGATTACCAACAATTCATTGTTATAAGTCCAATTAAATATGCAATCCATCAAATTACACATCTAATCTAATATGCATTGAAGGTCAATCAACACAAGTTAAGCATAATAACAATGAGAACCATAGAATTACATCAATCCATGAAAAGTTCTACAACATCAACACAACTTTATAAATAGTTCATCATTACCCTAAAACTAAAGAGTTTAGACACTCATAGCTTTAGAAAACATGTGTGCATTCAAATTCAACATAAGGACAAGAAAAGTAAGAAAGAAATAAGAAAACTCTACTATCGAAGAGCCCCTCGAAGTGGAAACTAGCACAACTCCTTTGATCAACGCCTCGGGAACTCGAATGACCGTCAAACTCTCTCAAACTTAATCACCCTCTTTTTGGTAGTAAACTAACCATTTTTGCATCTGTGATTTCGTGATTATGGCTGCTGAAGACCTCTCCAATATATAGAAAACGTTTTCCAAAAATTGCTCCAAAATAATAAAGGAAAGGCGGTGTCGCGACACTGGCCTAATTTCTATCACAGCGTAGCGCTGTGCTGCGGGTGAGCGTCGTTGCGTTGCTGCAGCGTCGCTACGCTCCTGAGCAACGTAGCTACACTCTCGATTTTGCCAAATTTTGGTGCTCTTTGTCTTAAGACTAAAGGGCAGCGTAGCCACGCTCTTTCTCTATGTTCCCTATTTTTCTAGGGTTTGATCCAATTGCTTCTGAAACTCAATTTTTGTCATTTTAACCTAGAATCCACTAGCAAACACATTAAATCACATAGAAACAATCCTAAATTAGGAGTAAATAAAGTACTCTTCAAGTGTTTTTCACTTCAAAACTCTCATTTCCCTTTTTATAAGCATGTTTAATCCTTTCAATAGAGCAAGTTAGAGTGCATTTTGATCTAATCTACTGTGTATGCTTGTTTTAACATCTTTCACTTGCATTACGCTGCCCTGTTTTTAGGGTTTTTTAGTTGTTTTTGTCCAGTTTTGGTTCGGTTTGGTTTTGTTGATTCCCGAAACTAGTTTTTCTCTATTTTAACTTGAAATCCTTTAGCAAATACATTAAATCTAATAAAAACACGCCTAAATTAGAAGCAAATAAAGTAGTTTTCAAGTGCTTTTCATCCTACCACATATATTTAGTGGCCTAAAGCCACACAATCGTACATGGTAGTGAACCCATAGGCTCACAGTATCATAGCGTGGTAGCAAACCCATTAGTCTATGGAACTGTAACATGGTAGTGAACTCGTCAATCCGTGGAACTGTAACATGGTAGTGAAAGGAGGGTAAATTATTGCTACTTATCTAACATGCGACATACATATCATCAGTGGTCCCACATCGTAAGTCATAATATATCACCTAGTTCAATCATGCTCAATATATCTATTTCTTTCATGAATCATAACAAACTATCAGGAGTTCATACCATAAATGTATCACCCTATCACATAGAACTAAGCATGCTCATAACAATCTTCTCAACCATAGAAACATAGCAAACTATCTCAAACATCCCATAACATGCTTCTAGAACTTATCCAACATAACATTATTATGTTAACTGGGCGCTGGCTCGAGGGCATTCCAATAATAGAGCCACTTACCTCAAGATTAAGCCCAACCAACTAGCAAACCAAGCTTCTCTTTATCTTGAGTAAAATTCTTGCCTAAACATAAATCTAAATTAGCTTAAATATTCAAGCTTAAACCAAACATCATACTAACACTGACGATCTCCAAAAGTTTACCCAAATTGAGGCTTGAACCAAGATTGAGCCCAAACTTTTCTCCACGATTCAAACCTAAACACAAATCAATATTAGAAAATTAACCTAACTTTCTAGTAATAATTAAATAACTCATGGAAACCAAAACCTCATAAACTTATCAAACTCCACCAAAAATAGACTCCACACCTACTGAACAGCAACTTTGCCACCCTCCAACCTTCAAATCCAACCCCAAAATTTGAAATTAAATCAATTATTATGCCGAAACTCTAATGGGTAATGAAGATATTGTATAAAATGCACAAAATTTACCAAAATAACGAAACCCTTACCTAAAACCAAGATGCCAGTGAAACCTACAAAACCGGTGGCGCTCGTCGACGGCAACGCATGGCAGTGCAATCTGTGCGTCGGAGGCTTGAATATACGTGGGAACTGAAAAACCAGACGATGGGGCGAACGGACGGCGTGCGCGTGAACAACAGATCTAGAGCGGCTGGACGTGCGTGGAACTCCTTAACTGACAGTGAGGCACTGGTGGCTCACAGAAGGGAGCGACTAAGGATCGTGAGTCTAAAGCTGGAGGCGTGAGGATAAGACGGTGGGTGTGGTCGTAGGTTAGAGGCTAAAGGAGATGGGGGGTCTGCGCGAGTGGTTGAACCGATTTTCCCTTTTTTTAAAAAAAAACTTGCATATATATAATAAAACAAGTGAAAACATAGCTTTGACTTCTTCACTTCTCCTTCTATAATTCCAAACATTCCACAAATTAAATTCAATATCACAAATCTTTTATCACATATAATTTAAATTAAATTATCTTACCTTAATAATTCAATTTTAGCTTAAAAAATCAAAATACAACCGAAATAATTCGAGATATTTAAATTAAAAATTACCTAAAGATTCAGGATGCCACAAACACTTTGTCTATAGAGACGCAATACCAACGACGAGATTATAAAAGCTTCATTTTCATTTAGGGTTGGAGGAGAGTTATGGACAGTTTTTGGGAGCTCTAAGCTCGGGTTTGGCCACTCTTAGTCAAAACCCATGAGATTTCTTTAGATTTTATTTTGTAATAAAAATTTTGGAGTCAGAATTTGAGATTCGATGATCAGTTAGGCCCAAAACGTCGATTTACAATTTATGGGTTTAATGAGATTTTGATGGAATGCGGGTTTTTCTAATTTCTTGTTTTCTATTCCTTGCTTGAATCCATGTACAATGTATGTTTGATTAATGTGACAAAATAGTCACCTGATAGCATAGGTTGTACATGTATGTTATGTATGCTTAGTTTTATAATAAAAACATGCTTAATTTGATAGTAAATGGGTTAAGTTGTAGTTATGGTTCGATTTCTAGCATTACCAAGGTCCTAAGTAACGAAAGATAACAAAACCTAAGGAATTGAAAAGTGTTAGGTTAGACTTGGTTGGCTTAATCAAATGTTCTAATCGATCCAAGAGATTAATGTGATTAACTAATAGTAGGTGTTGCGTGACAACTATATATTTAGTTAATTTAGAAATTGACGCTGCATCATGAGTTGATTTTCTATTAAGGAAGTCTGACCAACATTACTAGATTAGTCTATTGACTTGTTAACTAGGTAACTCAGTTCCTATGATAAGTTGATGAAGTACTCCATAGATAGCCCAACAGTCTCTTAATAAATGAAGGTAATCTCGTGCTATCTCTTTTTTCTCCAATCTATTTTATTTTTCGCACTTTAATTTTTTGCATTTAGCTTTTCCTCTCAAACCAAACCCCCTCCCCCCTCTTTTATTGTTTTCCATAGATAAAATTATCTTAGAGAGATTCTATCTTAGACTCTATATGGTCTGACCTGGTCTTGCTACTAAAACTACCTAGTAGTGAAAGTTCTTGATTGGTATATATAAATGTTATTTGATTGTAAGAACCCTCAACAAGTTCTCTTCGTCTGTGGCACCTGAGGTCTATAATAAGAATCAAACTAATCAATAGAAAAAGGCTCTCAAGAAGCAATAGCTAGAATCACCTGAGGAGCATCCAAGAACAAGAAAAAAAAAGAAGAGAAAAAAAGAGGAGGTCCTCTAAGGTTAAGAAGGAGGACCTGCCGTAAAAATTTCCCTTTATTTATTTTAACTATATATATAATATAATTAAATAATTAATTATAATAATTAATTAATTAACAATTAATTAATTAATTTCAAATATCACATACTTATGCATTTAAATCATATTAAAATACATATCTCTCTTATAACCTATACTTTTAATATGAATTGGATTCATATTAATCTTACTCTATAGTTTCAATATGAATCCAATTCATATTAAAGTAATATTTAAATTTCATTCAAATATTTTTCTCTCTTATATTATATAGTTTTAATTATAAATCATATTTATAATTAACTATATATTATAATGTATCACTATACATTATTCTTTATATTAATCCTTATTAATATAAAATTCTCTTTAAATAATTTAAACAATTCAAATAATTCGAAAAACAACTGATTCTTGTTTTTCCCTTAGTGAGCTAGTAAGGGGACCTAATGAACCTACAAATTAGAAGCTTCAGTAATTCGAGATTAAATTAATTAAATTTTTTAATTAATTAAATTAATATTCATTAACTGTTGGTCACTCTACTAAAGACCCACAACTGCACTCTTCGCACTGTAAATATTTTCTGTGTCCATGGATATAACCAGTCATTTGCATCGAATACCGAACAAGCATTTTGTCGATATATGATGTTGAGACAATGCTAGCGTTTTTTTGAAATTGTGCAGCCAACCATTTTTTAACGTCAGTCAGTAAGCCTATATCATTCCCAATGAGTATGATATCATCTACATACAAAACTAAGAAAGTTATTGAACTGTTGATGATTTTCTTGTAAACATAAGATTCATCAACATTTTGGTCAAAGCCATAAGACTTGATTGCAGTATCAAATCTTATGTTCCAAGATCGAGATGCTTGGTTAAATCCATAAATGGACCGATTGAGCTTGCAAATATTTTGCTCTTGACCTTAGGCAATGAATCCCTCCGGTTGCTTCATGTAGATAGTCACCTCAAGATTATCATTCAAGAAGGTAGTCTTGAAGTCCATTTGCCATATCTCATAGTCATAATATGCGGTTATAGACAAGAGAATACGGATAGACTTTAGCATGGCAATGGGTGAGAAAGTTTCATCATAGTCCACTCCCTCTACCTAGGTATAACCCTTTGTCACTAGTTTAGCCTTAAATGTTTGAGCAGTTTCAACTACACCTCTTTTTCTCTCGTAGATCCATTTGCAACCTATAGGCTTTACCCCATCAGGTTGATCTACAAGGTCCCAGACATAATTGAAGTACATAGACTCCATTTCCAGATTCATGGCTTTAACTCATTCATCTTTGTCCACATCAGCCGTTGCCTTATTATAGATCAATGGATCCTCAACGTCATCATATGGTATGACAACTTGAGTTTTTGTTAAACCCAAATAGCGAGCAGGTTGGGTTATAACCCTCCCACTACGTCGAGACACCCTCAACTCTTGAGGAGGTTGTGGTTGACTAGACGAAGTAACATCAACAACTCTTGTTGAAGTACTAGCCTCTCCAACAACTCTTGTTGAAGTTTCAGTAGTTTCATTAGTAAGTTCATTCTATACGATTGTACTGTGTGGTTTATACTCCCTAATGTGGTCTTCCTCCAAAAAGGTAACATTTGTCGATACAAATACTTTGTTCTCCTTGGAATCATAAAAGAGACCACCTCTCGTTTCTTTGGAGTAGCCTAGAAATAGACATAATTTTGAACGTGGTTCCAATTTTTTTGGGTTAGCCACTAGCACACGTGCTAGACATTCCAAAATTCTGAGATGTTGTAAGCTACTTTTACGACCTCTCCATAACTCAAAATGTGTTTCAAAAACACTTTTTTATGGAACTTGGTTCAAAAGATAAGATGCAGTCTCTATTGCATAACCTCAAAACGAGTTAGGTAAGGAAGCATAACTCATCATCGACTGAACCATATGTAATAGGGTTCTGTTTCTCCTTTCTAATACACCATTTTATTGAGGTGTACTAGGTGCTGAGAGTTGAGATGTGATTACATGTTCTATCAAATAGTTCTAGAATTTTAAATCTATATACTCTCCTCCTCGATCGAAGTGTTTTTATGGTTTTACCCAAAAAATTCTCAACTTCAGCCTTGTACACCTTGAACTTTTCAAGTGCATCAGACTTCTGTTACATTAGATAACATACTCGTACCTTGAATAATCATATGTAAAAGTAATGAAATGTGTAAAAGTAATGAAATGTTCAAACCCTCCTTTTGCTTGTACATTCATCAGACCATAGAGGTATAAATGAACAAGTTCTAAGAGCTTTTTGGCTCTATAACCTTTTCCAGTAAAAAGTCGTTTTGTTATCTTTCCTTCTAGACAAGATTCACAAACAAGTAAAGAATTTTTTTCTAACTCTTTGAGCAGTCCATTCTTGACCAACTCCTCAATTCTATTGAGATTTATGTGATCCAATCTTAGATGCCAAAGATAGGCATTTTCTTTTGGAGAAACTTTTTGTCTTTTATTTTCTGTTGTTGTAGTGTTGAACATTTCAACATTATGGAGCATTTTATATGCTAACGGTCTTAGCACATACAAGTTATTTTGGTTTATTGTTGAACAAATTTCAACACCATTTTTCAGAATAAACGCTTTTTTACAAATGAAATTAACAGTGTATTGATGTTCTAATAAACAAGAGACAGAAATTAAGTTCCTTTTGAAATTAGGAACTAAAAATACATTGTCTAATAAATAAATTTTGCATAAAAAATTAACTTCAAGGTCCCAACTACAACTACCGAGATTACCTGCCCTATCCCAACTCATAGATCCACATCTGCAGCCTTCATTTGTTGCCAGGAACTAGTTCTCTGTAAAGAAGAACAAACATGGTTAGTGGCTCCTGAATCAACTATCCAGGCTGTATCATTATTTTTCACTAAGCAGGTTTCCAAAACTAGTAAATCATATTTACTTTCTTTCGCCTTCTTCTTCTATCAACCAAATACTTCGAGCAATACTGTTTCCAGTGCCCATCCTAATTGCAATGAAAACAGGTTCACTTTACAACCTTGGCATTCTTGCTCTTCTAGGTAGCAATAGCAGGGGTAGTTTTATTCCCCTTTCCAACTTTCTTTTTCTTCAACTTCTTTGAACCAAAAGAGGAAGGTACTGACTTTACCCTAGATGTCGAACCTTTGTGGAAATTTTTGTTGGAGAAGGCAACATTTGCCTCCCCTTCCTTATCTTTGACTTTCATCAAAGATTCATAAGTCTGCAACTCGTTAAGAAGGGTGGTAAGGTTATACTCTATTTTGTTCATTATAGCATTGCTGTGGAACTGAAGGAAGTTCTCAGGTAGAGTTTCCAGAATAAAACTTACCTGGCTGGACTCATTTATGACAACCTCGTTCATTTCTGCCACATTGAAGTGGACCATCATGTTAAGGACATGCTCCCTAATAGATGTTTCCTCGTTCATTCTAGCATTAAAGAAAAACTTGAGGGCGTCATGCTTGATATGTGTGGACGGTTTCCCAAACATATCAGGCTGTGACTCCATGATCTCACGAGCATTGATCATGACCTCATGCTTTTTGGCCAGAACTTCAGTTAAGTCTGCCAAAATGGCCTTGTCATTGGCCTTGATCCATCTGTCATAGGCATCACGAACATTTCATGATCCGTTTGGTCTAGGGGCTGGAGGACATTCCTCAGTCAGGACAAATTTGAGGTCGTCAATGACCAATGCAGTATTAATCGTATTCTTCCTAGTAGTATAGTTATCATCGGTTAATTTTTCAGTGCCAAGTAAAGAAATAATTGCACTAGTCATAGTGATAAGAGCTGAAATAAGACAAATTAGTTATATTAGATAATTCGCAAAACTCATTTAATCCAATCATGTTTTAGCAAAATTTTAATGAACCCTAATATCACTTTATTTTGCAATGATACTTTGGTGATTTAGAATAAATGTCACCTCATGGTGTACAGTTATTCCTTCACTAAATTGAGACACTCTCAACTAAGTATTACACCAGAATAACTCTTATTCTTATAATATTTAATTATCATTGATCTGGTCAAGAAATCATTAACTTGCTTCATATTTTCTTGTAAGTGTACTTCATTTTCAACCTTATAATCCCGCTCCAATAAGCCTGCCTTAGGGAAGGACAATATTGGTGCAATTGATTATAGCGTTCTTATCCATTTTTGGAGTTTGCTCTATCCCTTTCCATGCAAACACCTTCCTAAAGGGAACGCTCTCAGGGCGTCACGAGGCTGAGCATGGAAAAACATTACCAACTAATGAAGGAGACCCTAGGATGTGTCGACACACATCCTTCTCCCACTTACTCTAAACACTTTCTCCATTTATCTTGATATTGACCCATGCAAATACCTTCCTAAGGGATCAGAGGATGCGCCCAAGGCATCACGAGGCTGAGCATGGATCTCACGGTGTGAACGTTTAGGGAGAGCGTGAATGGAAATTGACATATCAAGTAAGTGTTTTAAAACTTACTAAGTGTTTTAAAACTTAAGGTTATATGAACTTAGGTAAACTTGGCTAATTAATTTATCTTTGTCTATTGTTAAGTTGGCCCAATATAATGTTAACTATTTACTAAACTCTTTAATAAATTTTAGTTAGTTATTGCATACTATAAATGTTTGACTAATGCACCTTCCAGGTTGGTTCCCATGTAGGGGTGTTCCCTTTCGATCAACTTAAGTACTCCAATCCTATACAGAACCTTCCTTAGATAAAGGTCCCTTATAGGCAAACATTTATAAATTAATCTTTTATTCAATTTATTTTAATCCTATTAAAAGAAAATAAAAGATCAACCTATTTCTAATTATATTAGAAATATTTTAACATAATGTTTGCAAATTTTAAACAATTTAAAATTAATTAAAACCTTATGTTTACGTGCAACTCTGAATTATAGATTTTAATTACTAATTCATTGATCATATAACTCTTATAAATTAATGAATTATTAAAACCTATAATATGCATACTAATGACATTAACGTAATATAACAATATATTATCTAAGTAATATCATGTTGCATGAAATTTCATTTTTATTAACAAATATAATATAACAATTATATTAATCAGTTAATGAACTTATATAGAAAACATACATTAAACAATAATTATATAATATTTATATTAATATGCAAATTATATATCATACATTGCACTTTAAGAATAATCTAAGCTTTAAATATCATATTTATATTTAAATATAATGCATGATTATGTTTAACCTATGGTGAGGTTTTAAATCTATTTGGCATACAATATGCAACATAAAGAATATAATTTAAACATATATCACATGCACATTAAATTGTATTACACAACATTAACAAACCGATATTTGGCACCCTAAACAAACAATTAAATCAATATAATTAAATTATATTAATCTAATTATAAAACAAAGAAATTACAAGAAAATAAATAGAAAAATGGCAGGAGAGGCTCAAACCCACGATCAGCATGCGTGCGCTCACTGCCTTCAAGTTCAAGGCGCCGTGACGCAACAAAAAAATTATGTTCCGCTTCGCATCGGAGCGCCATGGTGCTAGGGCACAACGCCATTTCCAAAATTGGCAGAAAGCCTCAATTTCAGCAACTTTTTCTTTGTTTAATAGCGTTCTCCACAGCAAACTAAGCAACACGAACGACCCGAACAACAAATTACATACTCAATTGCAAAAATTAAATGCCTAAAAGAACAGAGCCCTTACAATTTGATCAAATCAAACTGGAAATTGCAATCTAAGTGTCAAATATTGAAACATCTACCATGCAAAAACCCAAATTAAAACAGCATTCATCATATGAATTACATAAATTTGTACCCACCAAAATCAATTTTGATTTTCCTTAAACTGAAATCAAAGACAAATTTATTAGGTGATTCATGCCATGAAATGCATGAAATTAGACATTTATTTTAGTATTTTTAATGTGAAAAATGAACTCTTGCATGACTTGAGCTTAATGAGGACTAATTATGTGTAACGGATGATTTTTGCAGATTTAGTATAGATCTGGTACGTTTTTGACAGGTTTCTGGCTAATTCTCATGTGATGCGCCCACAGCAGCAAGTGATGTACCAACGTTGATGAACCCTAATTTTTCAGATTCGATTGTGCGCAGATCAGTTGCGATTTTTTTGGCTAAAAATCTTCGATTCTGCCTGGTGAATCTTTAGAGAACGCAAATCTCGGCCCTCCTTAGCAGATTTGGGGTATATAAAAGCGAGAAAACCCTATGTCTTAGATAGAAATTTCCAGCACCTTGGGATTCTTTTCTAAGTTCAAGTCAGTAGTCTTAAGAACGAAAGTTCCTCTAAGGCGTAATGGCTCTAGGATTTCTCTTCCAGAGAAGTGTATGTTGAGACAAGATTCTTCCTTGAGAAAGGGGAATCGTCCTAGAGAAAGACTTGTTACTTGAGGATTTTCTCAAGTTTTCTTGAGTTGTATTAACTTTCTAGCATTTTTATTTTCTTGTTATTTTCCATTTTAATTTCTACCAATCAAACGTTATATTGTAGCTATGGTTTATGATTTAATAAAAGTGATTATTTTATCAAAAGTCATGAGTTAAATATTTTTAGGGGTTTGACAATGTGAAAGCCTTAGGGTTGTTATGGCTTAGGTTATGTAATGCTCACGCCACTTTATGTAATCACATTCTCTTTGTTGATTTTAAAAGATAAAATCGGTAAGTTAAACTGGCCATTTGATTTAACAATCTAGCGGAGCTCTAATGCTGAGAAGATTAGAGTGTAAGCGGATTTTACAAAGGGATATGGGACTAAGAGCATAGACATAGGATGGTCATGTTACCTTAGAAATAAGGGACGCCATAGGATAAAGGAGTTGAACTTGATTTAATCTAAGATCCAGCTAACCATGGAAACATTAGGCATTAGCTGCTTAGAACTCCTAAAGGAACTTGACACAAGACCTAATAAGTGTAGTTTCCTGTCCATGTGTAATTCATTGTTTGGTGTGATGCGGTCACATCACCTAAGGCATAACACCCGAATGGTCGTAGCATTGTTTGCCCCTTGTTTGATTCCTATTGTTAACTGTTTTTAAGTTTTCTTTCACCAAAAATTCTAAACTTTTTCTTTGGTTACCCTGGTTACATTGGTCCATAATCATAAGAATTTTAAACTCAATCTAGTCCTGTGGGATTCGACACTTGGAATACTCCAAGTTATTACTTCATCGATCGTGTATGCTTGCACATACACTTTACCTATTCTATATTTCCTATCATTTTTATCATTCATATACGCCCGGTCGATCATTAGACTCTGATACCAATTGAAGAGATTGAATCCCAATTGGGGAAGCGATTGGTCGCTTTTGTCTTTGAATTGGAAGGAAAAATTAGATTGATTTTACAGAAAAACTAGATTAATCATACAGATGGGAGAATTTTAAATAAATTATCTTTGGGTTGAAGAACACTTCTCCCCAGGCTGTAGATTTCCTCTGTGAAATTTCTAAGAACTTGAACACCAAGACACCACTAATTGGCTACCCAACTATTCTCAAGGAGGACCAATTCAGGATTATGGGATCCTAAATTCTTTTTGCACAGAATTGATTTGAGAGAGATAATTTCTCAGAGAGAGTAGAAAGTGTCAGAAAGGAAAAAAAAAAAACCAAGTTCTGTCTTCTCTAAAGAAGCAGAGTCTAAAAGTTCAGGGGTATTTTTTAAAAAAACTTTAACGGTTTCCATCAAAATCCTTATCTCTTTCTTTTTTCTTTATCCTATCTGTACTTTTGTTTTTACTTTTTGTCTTTTAGTCTTTCGTCCTTTAGTTACTTGTTTTTTAGTTAAATTATTAGTTTTACTATTTATTTTGTAATAATTAGATTTACTATTTACTTTTCCAAAAGACGAATCTGTCAAGGGTCCTGTCCTGCGATTCGATCTTATCTTTTAATTTTTTGCATTCAATTCCGCTGATAAGTCCGGAGTCTATAAAAGACTTTAGTTTGTAATCAATTGGGACACGAGCTACTTCAAGTTTAGAATACTAAATTTGTAAGTAGAGCAAATAAGTGCCCTTCGGTTGTAAAGATCCACCAATTCTCCTTTGGTATTGGAGCAAATGGTATCAGAGCAACTGATAGATGTGAAGTTGCGATATATTAAAATGATAAAGATTTGATGTTCTTGATCCAATGATAATACAAATAACTAAACACTGGCAGTGCACTTAATAATAAAGAGATTGAGAGAATAAGTTGTCGGCAAGAGTGTCCTGCGATTTGATGTTCAAAATTCTTTCAATTTCAAAGAAAACGTGTGTCAAGATTGTTGAAAGAAAAATTCCAGTTTTTGAGAATATTGATTCTATTCAATTATTTCCTAAAAATGATATTCTCAAACACCAAGAAGAATTTCAATTTTTACATATTGGAGCAGTCCAAGTTGCTCTTAAGCCATTATTTAGGACAAAATTGGATACACCAATTCTGGCCATCTTAAGGGATAAGAGGCATAAAGACTTCACCAATTCCCTTCTTGGTATTATCGAGTCAAATTTATTAGAAGGACCAGTTTATTTTAATTGCTATCCAAATTTTATAGTGGCTCTCAATGATCCACATATTCTCAAAACTTTAACTCTTGAGATTTCGGGTCAAGGGTTGAATCTAGAAGGAGTGAAAAAATTCTCCCTTATTTACAAAACTTTGACTACCACTATGAAGCCAAATGCCCTTTTAAGTTCCCCTAAAGGGAAAATTATGCTTATTGAGACAAATCTCAATAAGTCTTCTGCTAGCGTTCCAAAAATGTTGTCATGGGATGAGGTTACCTGGAATCCTAAATGGATTCTTGACAAGGCCTTCACTCCTCCCAAGAGAGAAAAAGAACTTTCCCATATAATAGAACTTCTAGATGGGAAAGTGGAAATCAAATTTGAAGAAGAACCTTCTTTTCTCCCTGTTTTCAAAGAAAATTTGGCAAGAACCAAGGAATTCATGAGTTCAAGACCGAGTACATCTTGTATTCGCAGTGAACCAAGTCCAAGCTTAGTCAGATCTAACTCACTTAGAGTAAAATCTGTCAGATTGGACCATGGTATTCCTAACATCCAATATGAACAAGAAGAAAGTTCATCCTCTCCAACTCAAACAGAGATGGAAGCAGGTTCCACATTTAGAAGCCAGTTAAATATGATAATTTCAGAGTTCAAATTGAATAAGGAAGCTTTACAAAGAGACTTTCTTTCAAAAGAAAATAAAACTGACAGAAAAGCATTTTTTAAAAATTTTTCTGAACAAGAGAGAAAAATTATCAAAGAAGAATATTTCAAAACTATTGAAATTTTAGAAGAACACATTTCTTTTTTTAGATGGTTTAATCAAAAAAGGGATTTTGATCATTTTTGCGTAATACGCGAAAAAGAAAAGTGGAATACTCTTCAAAGGGGAGAAATTGAAGGAAATTACCCCCCCCCCCCCCATGGAAGATGTTGAATTCAAAAGTTTTTACAATGAAAACATCATTGCAAAACCATTCCAGCTCTTAAAGGATTCGGAAGAAAATAAACCCCCTGGAAATGAATCTGTCGGAATTTAATTCTATTGTACAGCTTTCTCCCCCTTGAAGCTTTGTCTTCATTCTTGATGTCTATCTTGTTTATTCCAAGTATACTCTTGCTCATCCTAGGCTGATTACGGCTTACCAACGGTCTCACTGCGCCTCTGCGACTTACTGCCTGGAACACCAACTAGGTCCAAGAAAGAGGATGCTTGTCTGAACAGGATGAGATCTCGAAATCGTCAAAGCTTCTATCTTGATTGTTCTGCTGCTTTTTTCCTTTTTAGTTTTTTCCAACAGAAATGTATTTACAGTGTAAACTAGAGTAATTACAGAGTTTACACTTTAGATTACAACTAGAGATGTGAATATACATTTTTTTTTTTACAAATAAATATATGGGAGATTTCTCTGCGAAAAATCCCTTATGAACACCATTTTCTTCTTGTTGAAGCAGGTGAAATAATGGATTCGGAGCTCACATGGGCTGTGAGTCGAGAAAGGGATCGTCAAGATCGTAATCTGGTTTGTCTTCCTGTGTGGAAGCTGATAGTGTCTCACTTTTTGAAGAAGTAGAGGTTGCCATTGCAAGTACTCGTTGGAAGTCTGCATCAGATGTTGTCTGTGCGAGAGCTGCCAATAGTTTTGATTTTTTATTCAGGAACTCTGCATTTTTCTTTTGGTCGAGATCCTGTAGATAGCCATTTTGGCTAAACCATTCTTTGATTTTATTGATGGTGGCGTGCTGAAAATTGTATTTTTCCCACCATTTGATTTTGAGGATCTTTGTGATCATCTTGTATTGTGGATTTGAGCTCGTGGAAAAGTTCCAGCAAAAAATCCATGGAATTTGAAAATATAAACAGAAACGCATCGAATTGTGGAACGATGTTTTCTGTATGGTTTTTGCGAAATAATAATAAGATTCTTGCATTGGTGTAGGAAGAATATCGTCTGTCATGCCAAACGTATTCCACCATTGAATGAACCAAAGAGGGAAATGAATCTTATAAGCATTCAGGAAAAATTGAATAAACCACGAATGATTATAATTTCCATACCACATAACATTATACCAGGCCTTTATGTAATCCCGGTAGGAGTATATTTGAGGTACAAAGGGTTTTGACAAAGATTTTTCTGTATAAATACCCTGATTCCAATTGGTAGGATTCAAGACTTTGAAAATTTTGAATTTTGAATATGCGATCCTAGAGGGATCATTTTTGTCTGGAATATGAGTAATTTCAACAGACTTGGTGTCGACCAAAATAAACTCGTAAAAAGTTCTTGTTTTCTTCATATCCTCGGGAACGAAAAAGAAGTTCTCGGGAGACATTTTTAAAATAGTTTCTTCTATTTTGAGACCTTGATATTCTGGTTCGATAATTGGCTCATACAAAACCAGTTGTTTTTGGAAATATGTCTTTATCTCAGGACGAGGTACAAACCTCTTTTCTGGCATAACCGCCCGAGAATAAGTTGATGGAGAAGGGATGGAAGATCCTTGATTTGAAGAAGGTGAGGCAGTAGGCCTCATTTGAGTAACACTGCCTGATGTCGGTCTTACTAGAAAGGCAGAAGGCCTTGAAGGTGGAGTTGAAGACTCCATTGTGGATCCTAACCGTATTCCGGTGGATCTTGTCCTGGAGCGGGTTACAGTAGTAAACCCTACTTCCATTGCATATTGATCAGCACTCATAGGTGGAGGTGCTGGATTTGAAGAGGATGGGCTTTTGCCCTTTGAGGATGAGGAGGCTTTAGCCTTCCTATTTTTCTCACTCATTTTTTCTTTCTTGGCGAAGAGAGAGGAGAGAGAGAATAGGATTTTGGAGTTAGGAACTCCCTTGAGAGATAATCGGCTAAGGGGTTTTGTTCTCCTTTTATAGGCAAAACCTCAAAGTCGAAACAAGAAAGAATTGCTTGCCATCTTGCAAAAATTTGCTTTGAAACAAGGTTCTTGACATCTTTTTCCAGAACGAATTTTGAAGCTCTGGAATCGGTTTTGATGGTAAATTTTTTATTAATTAATTCACCTTGAAATTTTTGGACACAGAGTACAATAGCAAGTAACTCTTTTTTGACTGTTGAGTAATTTTTCTGAGTATCATTCCATATTCCTGAATGGAATCGGACTATTGATTCGGTCTTATCTTGACACTCTTTAGGATTCCTCCATATCCGATGTCAGAGGCGTCGGTCTCTACAATAAGAGAGGCTTTTGGATTGACAAGACTCAAACAAGGAATTGATTTGACCAAAGTTTTAATCTTTTGGATAGCTTGAGTATGCCTATCCGTCCAGGGTTTTGGATTCTTCCTAAGTCTTTCAAAAAGGGGTTTGCAAATGGGTCTGAGGTTCTAGATGAAGTCAGACACGTAATTTAGACAGCCCAAGAATCTTTGTAATTGAGTTTTGTCAAGAATTTTATCTGGAAAATTTGAGGCAAACTCAATGGACGTGTGAATTGGCTTAATAAGGCCCAAATGTATTTCAAAGCCTAAAAATCTTATTTGAGTTTGAAAAAGTTTTATTTTTGGAAGTGAAATGACAAAGTCGTTTCTTTTAATAACATCAACAAAAATATTAAGGTGTTTGAAATGTTGATCGATGCTAGAGGAGAAGACCAAAACATCGTCAATGTAGACAATTGTAAAATCTTGGAAATCATTGAAAATATCATTCATGATTTTTTGAAATTCTGAAGGGGCATTTTTTACCCCAAAAGGCATAACATTCCATTCATATTGTCCGAAAGGAACATTAAAAGCTGTTTTGTATTTATCTTTTTCTGAAATTTGAATTTGCCAAAATCCTGATTTCATATCAAAATTTGAAAATATTTTGGCATTTGAAATTCTTTTTATTAAATCTGATTTATTTTTAATTGGATATCTAATCCATTCCAAAACTTTATTGAGAGGCTTATAATTTATTACTAACCTTGGTACTCCTCGTTCTTGCTCAGCTTTATTGTTGACATAAAATGCTGCACAGGACCATGGGCTCTTTGAAGGTCTGATGAGTTTTTTGTTAATCAGATCCTGTATTTCTGCCTTGCAATGCTTCAGTAGTTCTGAATTCATTTGAATGGGTCTGGCTTTGGTTGGGATTCCTGTTTCTTTGAAATCTTGCATATATGGTAAATTAACAATATGCTTCTTCATAGTCCAGAAGGCGTTAGGAAGATTTGAGCAAACTTCTCTTTCAATTTTATTATGAAAAATTGAAATTCTGTTTTTGATAGAGGAGTCTTTGAGATTTTCTTCGATTCTCCTAAAACTGACTTATTCTTTTAGAAATCTGATTTGGTTTTGCTTTCTCTTAGTTTCTTCTTCTTTTAGAAAATTTATTCCTAAAATTTCATGAGAAATTACTGGAGAAATGAAGAATTTCTGCTCTCAATATGATGCGATTATCTGGAAGAGCCAAACCCTTCCAAAAAAAGTATCACCAAAAAAGAAATTATCAAAATAAATTTCAAAGAAGAGGAAGTTTTTCTCATAAATAAAGAAGTTCTTATGAAATAAAACCCTTTAGAAACACTCAATCTAATCAAAAGAATTATCAGAAAAATCCGAAAAGAAATTTTCAAAAGAAAGAAAAGGTTTCCTGCTACAAATGTAGGAAGGAAGGACACTATGCAAACAAATGTCCAAATACAAAAGTTTTCGAAATTCAAAATGAGAATCCTTATGACTACTCCTCCTCATCCAAAAATTATGATAGTTCTGATTCAGAACTTCATGAATTAATGGATGAAGAAAATTTCAATTTTTCAAGCGAAAATGAGATTCCTAAAGAAGGAGTTAGAACCTGTGGAGGACAATGTATAAATGTTCTCACAGATGAACAAGAAGTTTTATTTCAAACCATAGAATAAAGAGTTATTTTATTCGGCATTTAGACTTGTGTAACTCAATCCAATAAACTAAGATTCAAGATTATTCACTATAAACTTGAACAGTATGTGATTGACATACAAGTGGGTCATGTTCAAGTAATAATCTAAATAGTCTATAGTGTATGGATAAGGTTGGGTACCATATCTTCGTAACACTATGGATACAACTCGCTTTGTAATCTTTACAAACGATTTGATCAAAATCGTTCATGTAGAGACATGCGAGTGGAGGTATCCTATACAAAGAGTTTGAATAAGACTGGATTGTGAAATAGTTAATCACTCTTTGTAACACCGTTATCTGAAGAGATTAACAATTCATAAGATAACCATATGCAACTCGATCTCAATCCTAAGTGAGTTATGGACTTTTGGATGTGAGGGCTTATCCTTTGATCTTTATGGGTGAGAGTGGCTCGTGTCGCTGACTCAATAAGCCTACCAAAGAATTTGAATTGTTAAAATTAAACAAGGGAATGTGCGTTAATTGTATAAGATACAATTAATATAATGTATATAGATACATTATAATATAAAGTTAATTTTGAATGAGATTCAAAATTAAACTATATAATATGAGAGTATTAAAATTCAAATATAAAATAATATGAATTGGGTTCATATTGAAACTATAGGTTAAAATTTAATGTGAATACGATTTATATTAAAAGTATAAGTCATGAGAGAAGCATATGAATATGATTCAAATGCATTAATTAAATATTAGATATTTAATTATACTATTTAAATTAATTATTTATATAATTTAATTAATTATAATTAAATAAAATAAAATAAAATTAGACGGAGCTACACTCCCTCTCACCTCTCATTTCTCAGGCATATAATCTAGAGTGTATGCATTTAGAGAGGTTACTTTATTTTTTTTCCACATTTGAAAAAGCTCTCATACAAATCTCTCTCAATGCTCTCATCCATTCTTTACAGAAAAAGAAAAGGTTTCCTTCTATAAAATTTCAACTTCCAAAATGAGTTCCCACAAACTGTCCTTGCCTGAGATATAATGGGGAAGACCGTGTGGTTGTATCCGAATCAGTGTGTAAAGTTGATGCTCACGAGAAGTATATGCTAAGGAAAAGGATATTGAAAATTTGCTTTTAAAGGTAGTATTTTTTTCTCTCTCTGTTTTAAGTTTAAAAGCATGCTTAAATTGTAGTTTATTCTTCTATATAATTCTATGTTCTTAATTGAAATTAATGGCAAGGCAATTAATCGCTTTCGTTGGGATTCAGTCCTTTCAGATCTTACCTTCCCATGATGATGGAGAAGACAAAACCCAACATGTCTGATAAAGGGAACTACCTCAATCACGTTTGAGAACTCCCCCTTAAACAAGGTGAACCCCCACAACAGTAATAAGTGTTGGCTTTTTTGCCCTTAATCTCAAATTAATTAATTAATGTTTTGATGATAACAAACCTGATTTTATTTACTAATGATTTTATTATTTTGAATAGCCCATAGTGTAGAGCTCGAAACAACGATTCTGATGCTTCTTGAATCACCCAAATCGGAGTCAAGCGAAGAAGTTATGGCCCAAATAAAGTTAACGAAAAAATACCCAAGGTGGTGACGTAGCCAAATAAATCATCAAATTGGACTAATTAGGGAGTGCCACTTGGAGCCATAGAGGGAGTGACACATGGGGTTTAATTTTATAATTGGTGGATTTTTGTTTTATTTAAAAGAAAAGAAAACTAAAAAGATATTGATTTTGAAAACTAAAAAAAAATGATTTTAGAAAGAAAATAAATTTAATATTATATATATATATATGTTTGTGTTTGTTTTTAAAAGCAAATGAATTTAATATTATATATGTTTGTATCTAATGGCAATTTGACTTTAGAATTAAAAAGAAAGTTGTTTTTTTACTTTTAATCTCAACCACTCAATTTGCCTTTTACACAATCTAATGGCACAAATTTAAATCCAATTTTTTAGCCCACTTTCCTATCTTTTTAAACTTCATCTTCTCCAAAATTGTTTCAATTTTTTCACACTTTTCAATTCTCAATATTAGAAAAAGGCCACCATTGTTGTTCCCTCTCCAAGCTTCCAATTTTTATTCTTGAGAGAAATTTCTATTGTATTGTGAGAATTAAAGTGTGTGAGCTCAAATTTGTATACATACTCTTTTTAGAGAGTTTTATTGTGTGATTTAAAGCTTTCAACACCATTGTAACTGTTGAAGGAGAAATTTTGGACCAATCACAAATTGCCATGTCATTTACCAAATTAATGGCGAAATTATAAAATAATTAAATTTGGGACTAATTAAATGTTACATGTGTCCTGAATTGAAATTGAAGACGAAAATTGGCAAATTCGGATGGTGCCACATGGTTTTCGTCCTCATTGTTGGATCAAATGAATTATTTTTGGTTCAATTAATTATTAATGTTTGGGCTAAAATTTAATTAAGTCCAAAGATAGACTTAATTTGGCCCAAAGGGGCCAAAGGCCCAAATCCAATTAGTTGGGCCCAATTGGCTAGGTCAATGGACCAATCAAGCCCAAGCCCACGAAAGCCCACATGAGAACTCTATAAATAGAGAAGTTCTCTTTATTTACAAGGTTTATAAAATTTATATTCAGAGAGCCTAGAGAGAATTCTCCCTACAATCAGAAGACTCCCTAACTCCTGAAACTGAACCACACTTGAAGACTGAAGTTGCTTGGAGTATATACATTCCTCCAAGACTCCAACTTCACGTGCATCCACGCGCTCCGTTTCCATACATCAAGCGCACGCGTGTGTTCAGAAATTTTACATTCAGAGAGCCTAGAGAGAATTCTCCTTACAATCAGAAGACTCCCTAACTCTTGAAGCTGAACCATACTTGAAGACTGAAGTTGCTTGGAGCACATACATTCCTCCAAGACTCCAACTTCACGTGCATCCACGCGCTCCGCTTCCATACATCAAGCGCACGTGTGCAACTGAGCGTTCAGAAAATTCACGTTCAGAGAGCCTAGAGAGAATTTTCCCTACATTTAGAAGACTCCCTAACTCCTGAAGCTGAACCATATTTGAAGACTGAAGTTGCTTGGAACACATACATTCCTCCAAGACTCCAACTTCACCTGCGTCCATGCGCTCCGCTTCCATACATCAAGTGCATGTGTGCAACTGAGGTTCAGAAAATTTATATTCAGAGAGCCTAGAGAGAATTCTCCCTACAATCAAAAGACTTCCTAACTCCTGAAGCTGAACCACACTTGAAGACTGAACCACATTTGAAGACTGAAGTTGCTTGGAACACATACATTCCTCCAAGACTCCAACTTCATGTACATCCACGCGCTCCGCTTCCATACATCAAGCGCATGCACAAGGGTTTAGAAAATTTACATTCAAAGAGCCTAGAGAGAATTCTCCCTACAATAAGAAGACTCCCTAACTCCTGAAGCTGAACCATACTTGAAGACTGAAGTTGCTTGGAACACATACATTCCTCCAAGACTCCAACTTCACGAAAATCCATGCGCTCCGCTTTCCTACATCAAGCGCACGCGTACAGTTGAGAGAGAATCAGAGGATCAAGTACTAGAGATCAAACCACATCCGCATCAAACTTACATAAACATAAGTTCAACTCCACGAAACAAGTTTCTCCAAAAACCTCGTGCGAACAGTAACGGTTTGATCCTTACCCATGGAAAGGATCCTTACCCAAGGTAGCGGTTCGACTCTCATCCGTGGAAAGAGTCAAATAAGATTTTTAATTGAAATCCCAAGAGGCGCTTGAGAAAGCGGATGTAGGTCGAGTGTGATCGAACCACTATAAAAATTGCAGTGTCTTCTTCTCTACCTCTTTCCTAATTATTTTTGCATTTAATTTTAATTGCATGTTTTTGTTGATTGAGATTGATTAAGTTTATTATTACATACTTTTTATCAATCTTGTTATTTTGCATCAATTAGGGTTTTTATTAATTTATTTTAAAAATATTTAATTAGTTTAAATTGAGCATATTTTTCAAAAAGTTTAATTAAACCCTATTCACCCCCTCTAGGGTTGTCATACTGATCCAAGAATTGATATCAGAGCGAGGGTGCTCATCTTGAAATTTGATTTTCTTGATAAACTTTATTGTTAGAGCATTATGGCAAACCTAGTTGCAAATAGAATTGTGTTGAAGGTCAATCTACTTCTAGACCTCCTTTCTTTGATGGTTCAAATTATGCATATTGGAAAGCTAGAATGAAAATTTATTTGCAATCTATTGACTAAATTTGTGGTTAATTGTTGCTAAAGGTCCATATGTTCCCATGAAAAAGGTTGATAATGTTGATAAGTCTAAATTAGAAGAAGAGTATGATGAAAATGAAATGAAAAAGTGTTCTTTTAATGCTAAGGCTATAAATTGTTTGTATTGTGCTTTGAGCAAAGATGAATTTAATAGAATATCTATGTGTTCTTCCGCTCAAGAAATTTGGAATACTCTTGAAATTACTCATGAAGGAACAATTCAAGTTAAATAGTCCAAAATTAGCATCCTTGTTCATAGTTATGAATTATTTAAGATAGATGCTAATGAGTCTATAACCGATATGTTTACTAGATTTACTAATATTATCAATGCTTTGAAGGGACTTGGTAAAGTCTATACAACATCCGAAAATATTAGGAAAGTTCTTAGGTCTCTACCTAAAACTTGGGAAGCAAAGGTAACGGCAATCCAAGAAGCAAAGGATCTCATCAAACTTCCATTGGAGGAACTCATTGGTTTACTCATGACTCATGAGATCACTATGAAGGAGCACTTGGAGGATGAGTCCAAAAAGAAGAAGAGTATTGCATTAAAGACCATCTCCTTGGAAGTTGACTTTGAAGATGAGGATGCCCTTGATGAAGATGACATTGCCTATTTTTTACGAAAATACAAAAATTTCATTAAGAGGAAGAAGCAATTCAAGAAACATCTATCAACCCAACGAGAAACAAAAGGTGAGGAGAGTAAAAAGGATGAGGTGATTTGTTATGAATGCAAAAAGCCAGGTCATATAAGAACGAATTGTCCTCTTCTCAAATCATCTAAGAAATTCAAGAAGGCAATGAAGGCTACTTGGGATGATAGTAGTGAAAGTGAAAGTGAAAGTGATGTTGAAGAAGTAGCACACATTTGTCTCATGGCTCATAGTGACAAAGATAATGAACTTGATGATGAGGTAACTCTAGAACCCCCTTCTTATGATGAATTGTTTGAAGCTTTTGAAAGTATGCAAAATGACTTGAAAAACTTAGTTCAAAATATATTGTGCTTAAGAAGAAATACAAGTCTTGACTAGTGAAAATAAGTCTTTACTTGGTGAAATTGCTTGCTTTAAAGAGAATGAGCATGTTGTGCAAATTGATGGAATGAATGTCTCTTGTGATAAGCATGTTGGTGTTTGTGATGTGAAAAATGCATTGCTTGATAAAGTTAGATTTCTTGAGCATGATAGTTGTGAAAAGGATAATTTGATTAAATTGTTTAAGGAAAAAGAATTAAATGCTTTACAAGAACTTGATAAAGCTAAAGAGTCCATTAAAAAGTTGACAATAGGTGCTCAAAGGTTTGACAAAATAATTGAAGTAGGCAAGCCTTATGGTGATAAGAGAGGTTTAGGCTATATTGATGAATGCTTTACTCCAAGTTCTAAAACTATATTTGTTAAAGCATCTTCTATTGTGCCTAATATGCCTAATGTTGTGTCTAATAATGCTAAATCTAGTCTTGTGCTTATATGTCATATTTGTGGTGTTGAATGTCATATTAGAGCTAAGTGCTTTAAGTTGAAGTATGCTCACACTACTTCTTCAAGAAGAAATTTTTCTCAAAGAGCAAAGTTTTACAATGCTCCAAGAAAGATTTTTTCCAGAAAAAGTAAAGTGCATAAATTTGTTGTGAAAGTTAGATCATTGCATAATATTGTTTGTTTTTCTTGTGGCAAGTATGGACATAAAGCTTACTCTTATTACTTGTCTAGATCCAATGCTTTTAATGTCAATGCAAAAATGAAATGGATCCCTAAGTTTGTAAATGCTAACACTCTAGGACCCAAACAAGTATGGGTACCAAAGAACCAAACTTGAAATTCTTGCTTGTAGGTTTGTTTGAAAGCCTCCAAGAAAAATATATGGTATCTGGATAGTGGTTGCTCAAGGCATATGACTGGAGACCAATCAAAATTCATTTCTTTCTCTAAAAAAGATGGAGGCATGGTAACCGTTGGTGACAACAAGAAAGGTAAAATAATTGATAAGAGTAATATAGGTAATGAGCCTTCTATTTTGATTGAAAATGTGCTTTTAGTTGATGGTTTAAAGCATGATTTACTTAGTATTAGTCAATTGTGTGATAAAGGATTTAGAATAGTTTTTGATAAAAAGAATTGCATAATTGAAAATGCTAGTGATAGAAAAGTCTTGTTTGTTGAAAATATCTTTCGGCTTTACATGATGATTCTTGGTTATGAAATAGAAGGCTAGGACATGCTAGCATGCACGTAATTTCAAATATTTCCAAGAATTCTTTGGTTAGAGGTCTTCCCAACTTTAAATTTGAAAATGATAAAGTTTGTGATGCTTGTCAAATGGGTAAGCAAACTAAGTCCTTTTTCAAATCTAAAAATGTGATTTCTACTACTTGACCCCTACAACTATTACACATTGACTTGAAAAATAATTTTTTATTTCTAAAATTAGGAGTGATCATGGAGGAGAATTTGATAATGATGCTTTTAAAGATTTTTGTGAAGAAAATGACTTTTCTCATAATTTTTCCTCTCCAAGAACTCCTCAACAAATGGTGTAGTTGAAAGAAAAAATCTACTTTGCAAGAATTTGCTAGGTCAATGTTGCATGAGTATGGTTTACCTAAATATTTCTTGGTGGAAGCCGTTAACACCGCTTGCTATGTTTTAAATAGAGTTTTAATTAGACCATCTTTAGATAAAACTCCTTACGAGCTTTGGCATGGAAACATTCTAAATATTGGGGCATTTCAAAGTTTTTTGTTGTAAATGTTTTATTTTGAATAACAAAGAAAAACTTGAAAATTTTAATTATAAGACGGATGTTGGGATTTTCCTTGGATATTCCGCTTCTAGTAAAGTTTATAGAGTTTTCAATAAGAGAACTTTAGTTATTGAGGAATCTATGCATGTTGTGTTTGATGAAACTTGTAATATTGTTTCTAATGAGTCTATTTGTAGTGACGATTTAGAAAAAGATTTTGGAGATTTACTTGGTTAGTGACAAAGGTAAAGAAATTGTCTCAAGTATGCAAGAAGTGAGCATCAATGAAAAGAAGGAAGATGATTCTTCATCCATGCCTAAAGAGTGGAGATATGCTCCATCCCATCCCAAGGATTTGATTCTTGGTGATCCCGAATAAGGTGTGAAAACTCGTTCTTCCCTTAATTTATTTAGTAATCTTGCTTTTGTTTCTCAAGTTGAACCTAAAAGTTTTAAAGATGTTGAATGTGATGAGTTTTGGATTTTAGCTATGCAAGAAGAATTAAATCAATTTGAAAGGAACAAAGTTTGGGAATTAATCCCTAGGCCTTCTAATGCTTCTATAATTGGAACTAAATGGGTCTCTAGAAATAAGATGGATGAACATGGAAATATCATTAGAAATAATGCTAGACTTGTAGCTCAAGGTTATTGTCAAGAAGAAGGTATAGATTATGAAGAAACTTTTGCACCGGTTGCTAGATTAGAAGCTATTAGAATGTTGCTTGCAAGCCTTTCATAAGAATTTCATTTTATATCAAATGAATGTGAAAAGTGCATTTTTGAATGGTTATATTATGGAGGAAGTTTATGTAGAACAACCTCTGGGTTTTGAAAATTTTGATTTGCCTAATCATGTCTATAAGTTGAAAAAGGCTCTTTATGGCTTAAAACAAGCTCCAAGAGCTTGGTATGATAGGCTTAGTAATTTTCTACTTGAGAATAGTTTTAAAATGGAAAAAATTGATACTACTCTCTTTATTAAGGTTAAAGAAAATGATATGCTTATAGTGCAAATATATGTGGATGATATTATTTTTTGTTATACTAATCCATCTTTGTGTGAAGAATTTTTTAAGTGTATGCATAATGAATTTGAGATGAGTATGATGGGAGAACTTAGTTTCTTCCTTGGACTCCAAATCAAACAACTCAAGGATGACATCTTCATAAGTCAAGAAAAATACACAAGGGATTTACTTAATAGGTTCAAATTCAATGAAGGTAAAATTGCAAAACTCCTATGAGTACTACCACTAAACTTGACAAAGATGAAAAAGGTAAATGTGTGGACATAAAGACTTATCGAGGTATAATTGGATCTCTACTTTATTTGACCGCTAGTAGATCCGATATCATGTTTAGTGTATGTCTTTGTGCTAGATTTCAATATTGTCCTAAAGAATCACATTTGCATGCCATTAAAAGAATATTTAAATATTTGCTTGATACTATTGATGTAGGTTTGTGGTATCATAGAAATGTTGAATTTAATTTGGTAGGATATTCCGATGCAGATTTTGCCAGTAGTTTACTTACATACATATTTAATAACTTCTCAGTGGCCAGTTATACTTTCAGAGAACCTAATCATGCATGCTACATTAATTCTAGGGGTGATACAATGCTACAATATTAAAGCTGACATGAGGGGCTGAGGTCTGGCCTGATGGCCGACCCAACAACAGAATCACTTACCTTAAAATAGCCAACAAAAAATAGCACCCAAAAATCCAACCCTAGCACACAACCCAACTGACATTTAAATTCTAGTAATCCTCATACCTACCCACAAGAGTTCTGACCCAAAGTTGTTATGAGCTTCAATCAAACCCACAAACGGCTAGCGCCTTCCAAGTCTTAGACCTAAAATCAAACGAAACAATAATCATAAGTTGAAGCCAAGACTTGATGGGTATAATAAAAAATTTAGGGACCCAACATCCACAACCTTACCCCGAACCCAACCGATGGGTACTGCTGAAACCTTTGAGCAGCAATGGGTGCAACGTGCGACTAGAGCGGCAACGTGTGACTGGAGCGGCGGCGTGCGACTAGAGCTCGTGCGACTTCGGTGGTTGATCGGCAGCGACGGTGAGCCAACCCGAGCGATAATAGACAAAACGGCTGAACGGCCATGCGCAGACGGCGAGCGACGGTAGACGAAAATGGTGAGCGATGGCGGCGATGCAAGCGGCACGACACGCGAAGGCTACTGCAATCGGCGGCGTCGTTCACGCGAAGGAGAAAAAGATGAACCTTTTTCTTTTACACACTTACCGTGGCCCAACATAAATATATACTATAACATATATTATAATATATATAAATATTAATATACATATATTTAATAATGATATATGTAAATAATAATAATAAATGTTAAAATACATATATTATTATTATTTCTTGTACTTTTTTTTCCTTCTCCAAAACACACCCAACTCAACTTCCAAAATTTAGTCTTAGTTAAAAAATATATCAACCAATGTCAAAACCAATTAATTAAAATATTAACAAACTTGAAAATTTTGGGACGTTACAGTTCAAGTCCCAAAGACACCACTTAAGGGAACACTTATCTACTTACCCTAAAGTCGGGAAGGAGTGAAATCCATCTTGTACAATTATGTTCTCAGCTCCCCACTCAGTCTTGTCCCCAAAATGGTAGGCATATTAAGTCGGCAAATGGGCCACTCTCACCCATACAAATCAAAGGACAATCCCTCGTAAACAGGAGTTCATAATATACTCAGGATTAAGACTAAGTTGCCTAGGTCAATCTATTGAAATAGAAACCTAACCAGTCAACGGAATTACATCTAGTAGTTACTATTTCGTGGTCCAGTCTTATGTAAACTCATTGCATAAGACACCCCCACTCGCATGTCTCCTACACGAACGCGTTGGATCATTGTGTTTGTATCAAATATAAAGTCGGTCGTATCCATAGTGTTACCAGGATAAGGTACCCAACTCTATCCTTATACTATCGACCCTTTAGGCTGTAACTTGAACATTGATCCCCATATGTCTCTACATATTGTTCAAGACTCATAAAACAGCCTAGGATGTTAGTTTGTTGGATTTTAGAGTTATTAAAAAAAGATAAAATAATCAATAACATTTATTGAATAATAATTAATAACAATTTATTAATGACGGTCAAAATACAACATTTACTATCTACGAGTTTTAGGGCATAAAACCCAACACCAAGAACCTCCTCAAAGTTTCCACATTGGTTGGTGCTCAGCTTTGTGATAGTGTCTATCTTGGTCTAATCTAACTCTAGCCCAGCCTTAGAAATCTTGTGTCCCAATAATATATCTTCTGTCACCGTAAAGTGACACTTTTTCCAGTTAAGGACTAGGTTGATCTCTTCGCATCGTTTAAGCACATTCTTAAGGTTTGTCAAATAGGCAGAGTAAGAATTACCGAATACATAAAAATCATTCATGAAGACATCCATTGACTATTCCAGGAACTCAGAGAAATTAGTCATCATACACCTCTTAAACGTGCCAGGCACATTACAGAGCCCGAAGGGCATGCGTTTAAAGGCAAACGTGTCATAGGGGCAAGTGAATGTTGTTTTCTCTTGGACTTCAGGGGCTATCATTATTTAGTTATACTCAAAGTAGCCATCGAGAAAGCTTAAAAATTCATACCCAGCTAGACGGTCAAGCATTTGATCAATGAAGGGCAGGGGAAATGATCTTTCTTAATGGTCAGGTTCAGCTTTCTATAGTCCATACAAATCCTCCAGCCAATGACTTTTCTCGATGGGATCAGCTCATTCTTACTATTCGCAACAACTGTCATTCCGCCCTTCTTTGGCACGCACTGGACAGGGGTAACCTAACTACTGTCAGAGATCAGATATTCAATGCCTACGTCGAGCCATTTGATGATCTCTTTCTTGACGACTTCTTTCATCGTAGGGTTTAGCCATCGCTGTCACTCGATAGATCCTTCCTTACCTTCCGCTAATCGAAATTTGTGCATGCAGTAAGAGGGACTGATTCCTTGTATGTCTGCAAGAGTCCATTCAATTGCTTTGATGTACTTCTTCAAGACTTGCAATAATAAATTCTCATCAGTAGGCATTAGAGAAGAGGAATAACAAGCAGGGTGTTATTATCCCCTAAGTAAGCATATTTAAGATGCTCAAGAAGGTTTTTAAGCTCCAACATGGGAGGCTCTTCCAGTGATGGTTTGGTTTTTAAGGTTGTGCGGTTGCTCGGTCAAGTGATTCAAAATTTGTTGTAGGTGTTGTCAATGCAAGGACGCTTTCATATGTGTCCAGTTCTTCAATCTCGTCAAAGTCTAATTCTTCCAAATCAATTTTAAATATGTTCCAACTGTCAAACTCAAAGTCTTCAACATACTAGCATGATTCAAGCTTATTTGGATACTTTATTGCGCTGAACACGTTAAATTTTACTTGTTGATCATCAACGCGAATGGTTAATTCTCCTCCTTGGAAGTCAATCAAGGCTCGTCCAGTGGCTAGGAACACTCTTCTCAAAATAATGGGAACCTCCTTATCCGCTTCATAGTCAAGAATGATGAAGTCTGTGGGAAAAATGAACTTGTCCACCTTGACTAACACATCTTCTATTTTTCCTTCAGGATGCATTAAGGAACGGTCAGGCATTTGCAAGGTAACAATTGTGGGTCTTGCTTCACCGAAGCCCAACTTCTTAAAGATAGAAAGAGGCATCAGGTTGATGCTCTCTCCTAAGTTGTATAGGGCTCTTCCCACGTCCATTCCCCTAATAGAGTAGGGTAAGGTGAAACTTCCAGGGTCCTTCATCTTAGCAGGTATTTTATTCTTAATGAGTGCACTACATTTCTATGTGAGAGCGACTGTTTCAAACCCACCAAGTCACCGCTTCTTTGAAATGATATCCTTTAGAAATTTCACGTAACTGGGCATTTGTTCTAACGCTTCTATTAGTGGGATGTTGATATGTAGTTGTTTTAGCACATCCAGAAAACATTTAAACTGCTCGTCGTCATTCTTCTTCTTTAGTCTCTGCTAAAATGGTGGACGCACAGGCTGCTCCACTTCTCTTGTTCCTTGCTTTTCTTTGGACACACCGACTCTCTGCATCGAGTGACTCGACTCTTGGTGCATCGGAGGTGTTTTCTTTTGTGATTCATCTCTAGTTGCTGAGGTCAAAGAGTTGTTTTGGGTTCTCAAATTCTGGTCTTAAGTAACTGGTTGGTTATTCTTGATTCTAGGGTCTAGTTTGTCAGGAGTCAATATCTTTCCACTCTGCAATGTCACAGCTTGGCACTACTTCTTTTCATTGTTCCTTGGTGATTCAGTATTGCTCGATAGTGTGCCTTGGGGCCTGCTTCTCGATTTTTCGGGTATTTGGCCCATCTGCATTTCCAGGTTTCAAATTGATGTGGCTTGGCTCTGAATAAGAGCATCATTCTTCAGGATATAAGTTGTTAGTAGTTTCTCTAAGATACTACTCATTCCTGACTCTTGTTGAGATCTGCTAGGTGTTGGTTGCTGATGTTACATTCCAACATTACTGGAAAAGCCTAGTGGTGTGTTTCAATTACCTCTTGTTGGTTGGCCTCTTGTTTGTTCTACAGTCAACTGTTGATTACCATCTTAAAGGAAGTTTGGATGGTTTCTCCACCTAGGATTATAGGTTTTAGAATAGGGCTTATTCTTTATAAAACAAACAGACTGCGGGTTGTAGGGGCACATCTCAAAGTCATGCGGTTCACCGCATCCAACGCAGCTTACAACAGCTTGATTCACCATACTCATTTGCTTAGCATTTCCTTTCAAAGGGTTGTTGTTTAAAGCCATATTATGTAGCAGATTTGTTACTGCAGACATCTGCATTGATAACTGCGCCACCGAATCATTGTCAACCAAACTAGTACTTCTCTTCTTCTTTACCATCGCTTTATTTCCATAATCATCGTCATCTCATTCAATCGTGTTTCGCAATATTCTATCCAAGGTTGCCTTTGCTTCAGCATAAGTCTTATCCATCAATCCCCCTGCCATAGACGCATCAACGATAGCCTGGGACGCTCAGTCCAATCTATTACAGAACATCTTCATCTGAATGCAATCAGGGATGCCATTATAAGGACAGTTTCTTACAAGCTTCTTAAATCTAATCCATGCATCGCTAAGGGTTTCTGTATCCTTCTGTACGAAATTGGTGATTTCTCTTTGGCGTCTTTCTTTTATAGTGGGCGAGAAGTATCTCTGCACAAACCTTGCGACCATCTGCTCCCAGGTAGTGATTTCACTCGGCTCTAGGGAGTAGGCGGAGTGTTTAGCCTCATCTCGCAGTGAGAATGTATATAGTGTCAATCTAATTCCTTCAAGAGTAATATCTAGGAGGTCGAAAGTGTTGCATATTTTCATGAAGATAGTCTAAGTATAAACTAATAGTAAGATGTCTCGGTGAGGACTAAGGTCGAACACGAAGATTTTGTAGCTAACAATGATGTGTTAAATATTTAACTCGTGATGCTGTAACAAAGAGATTGAAGTTGTTGGTGTATGCAAGAAATAAACAATAAAGCAATAAAAGATGTGAAATATGAGTTAGGAATTAGTAAGGTGTTATGCAAGCTAACGAAGTGTAGGTTCTTCAAATGGAGAAAAGAGGGTTGAAGAAAACTTTTCATCAATCGCTCGAGTTCTTACTTAGTTTTGTGGTTCATGCTCTTAATCTCATCGGGTTCTTACCTTTCGACAGATGAGTCACATACATCATATGTCTATAATGCATGCTAGATTAGTTGAGCCTAGGAACGCTCTTATGTCTAGGAATGTTTCTTAGTTATATTGATGAGCTCCATAGTTACTTGCTCTCTTAAGTAGTTAATTATTTCTACTTAAATCAAGTTGTCAAGTGGAATTAAGCAATGAGATAAAAATAAATCAATATAAATGAACCGGAAACTAAGCTTGAATTCTTAAGATGGATGATTATTTTTCTCCAACCCTTCAAGTGATTTAGCTACTCATGCTTAATGGTGAAAATAAAATAAGGATGAAAAACAAGGAATGAGTCATGATGTAAGATATATTAATAATGATAGTGGTTGTGTTCATACAAGGATATGATAAATAACCAAATACACTTGAAAGTGTAAAAACGAAGAATGGAAAAGCAAAGAAGATGAAACTGTTGGTGATAGTGTCCTGTTCGCTGTCAGGGTGGTGACTTCTACTGGCTTGTTTGCGTTGGTGAAGGAGGAGAAGGAGGTGTGGTTCCAACTGCTCTCTCGAGGTTGAAGCTCACCAGCTCTCCAATGGTGATGGTTGGAAGAGCACTCAACTGTCGATGAGAGTGAAGAAATGGAGGATGACTAACTGGTTCTCGACGAATTCTCTAACTATCCAAAAATGTTCCAACTCTTTTTCTCATGGCTTCAACTAGTTTTTATAGCCTCAAGGATGTACTATCGTGATGTCATAAAGTCATGCTCTAATGCAGAGGATAAGGTCATGCGTTTGTCAATCGTCATCTCTGATTAGTAGTTGGTCGATTGCAGCACTCTTATGCTGATCAGAGGGTAGAAAATACTCTTTTGTCTCCAGCTGTTAATGTTAGGTTTTCCTAGGTTCACAATTTTGTCTTTGAGCGCCATGCGTCCGAGGTGTGCATTCTTGAGGAAATTCAGCGCATGCGTTGAATCTTGTATTTTCCTGCAAAATTAGGTGTTCAAACAGATTAAATCTCAGATTATTCTTTCCTAAGGCTATATTCATACTTGCACGCATATAAAATATTTATTATGAAATTCAGCAAAAGATGATGCATTTTTCATTAATCTTTCTCAATTATTCTAAGAAAATAGAAGCAATAACTTGTATTTCTACAAGTTATCAGTTATGTATAATAGATAATGTTTTGTTGCTTACTTTCTTGTGTTGAAAGACATTCATCTCCAGGTGATTCCAAGATGAAGCTTGAGCACAAGTCCACCTAAGAATGCATAGAACTACAATCTTGCTCACTTTAGTGGCTATGAACATACTAGAAGTCGATAATATCTCATAAGCCCATATTTGCATGAGCAAACGTGTAAACATTGTTAGAAAAAGCATTACGATTTAGGATACATGTACAGTGTATCACATACTTGGAATACACGCCCAAAGCCCTTAACATAATAAAAGGATCGTGTTTTTAGGGTTTGATTCTCTTCATTTCATCCAACTCCTTTTTCTCGCTCATCCATTTCGTCAAGCTTTTCAAAGTCCGTTTAAATATGAGAGAAGACCAATCGTAGTGCGTGAAGACTATAGTGTCGTCAACGAGCCCGAGGATATCTATATCGAATTAGATTTTCTTATCTTTTCTCATTAATCCCATTTCTATGTACACTGCCAATGCCACCTCTATGGCATCTTTGTCATTCTCAAACTGGAAGATATCAAATGCAACCTCCACCTCTTTGCAGATCTTCTTCTTTCCCTTCTACTTCTTGAGTCCAAACAAAAGGTGTCGTAACCTCTCCGAGTTGGTGTCCCTCATTATTCTTTCTTCACTTGGTCACAATCTAGTGATCAAGTTGAAATCTTTTTTAGTAAATTTTACCTTTTTCACCCAACACATTAAAGTTGATATCATATTCACTTTCGTCTTTACCCTCTTTGAACAGAAAATGATGGCCTAACTGCCCATTAATACGATGTCTACATCTAGCAATGGACCGAAACATGTTTTCCTAAACATGGCCATATTGTTGCTTCCCTAGTTTCTTCTTTGTGATACCATTGGGTTATGCTAATGTGAACCATGTTACTAGGTATAAAGTATGCCTTAGTTTATTGTATTTGAGTACACATTACTATATTGTAATTGTTATCTTTATTGTTTTGTACTACCCCAGTAGCTTTAGGACAAGTAAGAGATTGTTGGGATTTATGTCATAAATCTCATAGTTTGAAATGTATAAACAAATATTCATTTATTCAATAAAATAAAGAGTTATTTTATTCGAATTAGTCTTGTGTAACTCAATCTAATAAATTAAGATCCAAGGTTATTTAATGTAGCTTGAATAGTATGTGGTAGACCGATACGTCGCAAGTGCACGTGTCGAGTAATAATATAGTTAAAACGGCCTTGGCCGAGTATCGTCCTTAGGGAATCAAATTGATAATCTTTTAGCTATTCAGAGATCGTTCTAATTTTATTTAGAGGACTAAATGGTAATGACACTCAGAATAAACTAATCTAAGAAAGCAAATAAAAGTGATCGAGATATGGAAATTATCAACTAAGAGTCGCTTTAGGAAATTGGGAATAGATTACATCAAAGGTGTTATTAAACACAATTGTTTGATTCTTGGAGTAATTAATACAACGCCTAGATCTAAAAACCTTTTATTCATATTGAATGTACACTACTACAAAAACTGTATTACTTGACATTTTTTCCAAGTCAACTATCAATGTACTTGATATTTTAAAAAACGTCAAGTAAGCCCCTGTCAAGAATAAGACCAATATTTTTTACTTGGTAAACTCGTCAAGTTGATATTAACTTGATATGTAATAAATGTCAAGTACATGGAGTCTGTTGACTGATTTTAAATGTCAAGTGTCTGGATTCTTGACATTTATTATGGATCAAGGTGTTTAGAACTTGACATTTTTTACTTGTCAAATGTAACTTCTTTTTAACACTTATTATGGATTAAGGTTTTTAGGACTTGACAAGTTTTGCTTGTCAAATGTAACTTCTTCTTGACACCCAATTACTTGTCAAGATCGTTTGTATTTTTTTTTTTTTTAATTTGTACTATTAGAAATTACCATATAATTACTCCTATTGCTCCTATTTTGAGGACCAACAATAATGATATAGTTTAATTGAAAATGATCATTTTATAACCAATAAACAACTTATATTTGAACAATAACTTAAGTTTCAGTCAACCCAAAATTTCCACCAACCTAAAAAAGTGCATCAATTTATATCCTTGAAACATTTGTCATATACTTTAATTACAACCTGATCATATATGACAAAGTTCATAATAAAGTTCATATGAACAATGTGTAAGTCATAGAAAGACTATCAACCCCATATGAACAATTTCAAAAGAATGCAACCACCACAATATGAACTTAAATCCCAAAAGAATTGATCAGACCCATATCTAAACAATGCCAAAAGTTCGACAACTACATATATATCCAAGTACCCCATATGATCAACACACACATTTACAAAATTACAAACTAGGATACCACATCATATGAACATTCTACCCCTATATCCAATTTCTGCCTAGGTAACCCATATCTTCAAAAAAAAAATGCACCTATATCTCCAATGACATCTTCAAAAAATGATCAAACTTTTTTGTCAATATCCAAAAAATTCATATCGTCACCATCACATGTGGGAACCTAGAAATTCGGCTAGCTCAACTTGCACCTCATCCAACTCCATCTGTGAGTACGAGTACCTTGTATCAATCTATATAAAGCCCAAATATTGAAGTTAATACTTTGTTCTGTCATATGCTATATATTTGGAACTATTATAAATAATACGAAATAGTTATTAACATACCGAATCTGTGATTACTATGCTCCCTTTAGTGATAATACCTCTCATATATCTCATCACATAATATCCACATTCAACGGTTCCAACTTGTAGAGGACACTGCAATACATAAACCAAATACTTTATGTTGCACATACACATTAGGATCAATAACCTACCTATATAAAATTTTTAATTAATGAATAAATATGTTTATACTTATCTTTACTATTTTCCATAATGTTTATTTTTTACATTTTTGAATATTTTCTGAGATCGAAAGATCGCAATAGTCCTATTAACAAGAAACAACCACAAAACCTTAAAATAAAGTAAACTCTAAAATGAAAAGCATCGTAGGAAAGAAGTTAACTTACGTGTCTGTTACATATCTAATATCTACATGGAATGTTGTTCATAATGAGTCAAGATAATAGACGATATCATCATACGCGTTAATAGCTAGTAGTGCCCAATGACCACTAAATAGAATAAAATAAGTATATATGTTTACCGTTAAAATGCAAGAACTTTTAATGTTCTACTTGATTGGTAAAACTTTACTTACCCTGGATTAAAAGGGGCAAAAACTATTTGGTTTTGTTCTGAAGCTATTAGTCTACTACATAGGTTCTGAGCTCTAATTTCTTGAGTGTTGTTTCCAGAAGCTATAAGAGATGGGTCAGCAAATATGTACTGTGAAACTTCCTTCGAGTGCAAATACCTATAAATGATTTAAAGTCAATAAACGAGTACCTATAAAAGATTTAAAGTTATGATGACTTAAATAATGATGATAAAGCTTAATTAAACTTTGTCTCATTCGATTATTTGTACTTTTATGGTAGCTAATTCACACTCTTATAGTTCTTGGAATAGCTAGGGAGTTATTATATATAGTAGCAGTGTGTGTAATATGAAGTTAATAGAAAACACAACAATAACTTGTCAACCCAAGCAAGAAAGATTGTCAAAAGAAAAAGAAACAACTAATAGAACAAACTCAACAAAAACAATCTACTTGAGATTTTTTTTTCAATTGTGACTTGTTGTGATTCAACTATACTTTACAAAGAAGAAAAACACTGTTTAAAATTAGTCACATATTTTCTGTTGCTCAATCTAATCCAATACTTTAGAACAAACTAGATTTGTTTTATAGAAAAGAACAAACTAGAATTTTAAGATGAACGTCAACTAAAACAAATTCAATAGAAACCATACACAAATCAATGGAAAGCTACTTATCAATCCAAACAAGCCTACTAAACTAAAAAAGAAAAACTAATAACAACCATTTTCATTTGGCAAAATATATAAACATAAACCAAAAAACTTATAAACACATACAACTCAGTGGCACAAGAAGTATATTCTTCTATTGCAATCTAAGTTTCTCACCTTGAAGAAGGTATTGCAATCTAAGTTTCTCACCTTGAAGAAGGAACTACAACAACACAAGCATGGTAAGCCTCAAGTTGACTTCTTCCATGAGTATTGAGTCCACCTAACCCTTCTTGATTTCAATATATCAACCACTAAGGAAATAGGCAGAGCATAACCATCGAAATAAGTAAGGGGAGGGGGGAGGAAAGTAATTTCCTCATGGGCATTTTTTCAAGCACCTAACCTGCAACACAAATTCTCAAGCATTATGGTGATGGTGAAGCTTTCTTGAACTCAACCTAGGACCTATATAACTTCTTAAACGTGAGTTCATCATGCTTGCCAAACCTTTTCTACTTTGCCACCAAATTCATAAACAGACATCAATTTCATCTTGACACTATATGGTATGACATGAAGTGTGAAATAATATCTATATATACATAAAAGAAAAGATAGAGAGAGAGAAATCAAGCATTCTATATTTTTTTGTTTACATTAAAAAATTTCTCATTTGTGCATCATGTAATAAGACCAATAGTAAATAAAAAAATGCAACATTATTATAGTTCTATCAACATCAAGAATTAAACAAAAAGTAAAGAAAATGAATAGGTTTTATTTTGTGTTCATCCGCTAAAAAATGGGAAAGCAAGAAGAAGAACAAAATTTGATTTTGAGTATCAACTACAAATTTTGCGAGAGAATTTAATCAATTTGAAAGACAAATAAAAAAGTGAAAGTGGGAAAAAGTGAAAGTAAACATTTGAGCAACAGCCTCAAATGCTAGAGTTCACTCACTCTTGGTGACAATGTTCGCCATCCAAATCACGTTTCACACAACAAGATTTTGTGCTTGTATGGGTTTGCAGAAGCAAGTATTGCTGAATTGGATAATACTTGTGTCCATGCCATTATTCACAAGAAAGAGTTGAAGCTCTTGCTTGCTAGATAAGGAGAAACTTGTGGTCAGAAGAATATCATCTCTCCTGCAAATCTGGTGTCATCCAAAAAGGCTTATCGTCTATAGGAATCAAAAAAAAAAATAAAGGAGAAGAAGGAAAGGTAGAGAAAGCAATTTAGAATGATCTTTCGGAGGAAAATGATGTTTAGGGTTTGGATTCTATTTTTCCTCTCTTTTTTCCAATAGAAAATGAGAGGAAAAAATAGATTAAGGGAGGAAAACGAAAAATGAGAAGGGGAGGAGGAGGGAAACGAAAAATGAGATGGGGAGGAGGAGGGAAACAAAGACTAAGGTGGGTTTCGGAGGTTTGGGGGGCGCCTCCCCCAATTTTTCCTTTATATATATCAAACCCTAAAAAAAATAAACCACAAATTACTTGACGTTTATAAAGCATCAAGTAAATGAGGAAACGACTTGATGTTTTTAAATTGTCAAGTATATGACATCGTGAAAAAATCTGGAAATTTCTGCCAAACTCCGCTTTTATTTCATTATTCTTGACGTTTTTCATCAAATTTACATGGTACTTGATGTTTAAGTACTCAAAAGTTCCAAGCGTCAAGAAAGGTGATTTTTGTAGTAGTGGTAACATCCCAAATTTTCAAGTATTTGATCATTAATTGTTTGGTTTGATATTTTTTGGTCTAAGATTTAATTATGGAATTCAAATTTGAATTGGACTCTATTTTGGGAGAATTGGATGAATTTTGGGAGAAGAAAAAGGAATAATAATAATATGTATGTTCTTAATATTTATTATTATTATTAATATATATATTTAATATAAATATATATTTATTATAATATATATTTAACATAAATATATATTTATTAAATTAGCCTCGGTTTGCATGCAACTCGAGAAAATAGAAAAAAACCCTTTTTCTTCTTCCTCGCGTGCGCTGCAGCCCCCACCCTTCGTTCTTCGTCTGCCGAGAAGCCAGTCGTCGTCGTCCGCGCCAGCCGCTCCCCATCCGCCAGTGGTCGTCGTCCGCACCAGCCGTCGTCGTCCGCGCCGCTTGCCCGTGCGCTCGCCGATCGTCGCTTATTGTCAGCCATCTGCGTCGCTCGTCGCCGTCGCGCACCGCTGTCGATCAGATCTGGCCGTTCGTGCCACTGCCAGTGTTGGAGTCGCTTGGACAGTCACGCTGTTGGGTTCGGGGTAAGGTTGCGGTTTCTTTTGGATTTCTAAAGTTTTAGTTGTACCATCAAGTATGGGCTTCAACATGTTATTATTATTTTCGTTGGGTTTTAGGCGGTAACTGTTTGTGGGTATGATTGGAGCTAGGAGCGGTTTTTTTTTATCATAACGCTTGCTAGGGCTAGAGTTTTGGTGCACAAGGATTTTTGGGGCGTGATTGTTGACTGTATATTTCAAGGTAAGTGGTTCTATTGTTGGGCTAACCTTTAGGCCAGGCCTCAGCCTGTCGCAGTACTGTAATACCCTGACATAATTTAACATGCATGTTTAGGATCTCTCTAGCTACTGGGAATTTACCAATTATGTTAATTATGTATGTGCGTATGTATGGCCGAATCCTGTGCTTATTAATTATGTAGGCATGTATGATTAAATCTGATGTCAGACGCCCGTTTCGTCCCATGCTATATGATGTGAATCATCAGGTTCATCTTCAGTTTCGACGGTGTGCCATCAGGCCACTAGACATGCGTGGACCGATGGGTTCACGTCCATGTTCGATGGTGTGGGTCATCAGGCCCAACCTTCAGCATTGACGGCGTGCCTTCAAGCCGCTAGGCATGGTAACAAGGCAGTTTGCCTATGTACATAGAAATCCCAGCAATGGGATTACTTACTGAGTTTTATACTCATCCCTTTAGTTTTATAATTTCAGATAAAGGCAGAAACGGACTGGAGGGCGACAGGAAGAATCCGTGACCGGGCCAAACAGGGATTAGTTGAATCTTCCGCGTTCTAATTATTTATGTTTTTTTTTTGTTTTTGTCGTAGATGGGTCGTTCAGTTTTTTTTTTAATTTATTTCATTTAGTAAATTATTTTGATTTAATAATTCATTTGTTTGGTTAGGGGTACCCCGGTCAAGGATTTGATTTTAGTTTGTAAATGGATTTGGAATTATTTATTTAATTATTTATTCATCGAATGTCTTTAGTTCTATTTTCTTTTCCAATAAGTTGAGTCGGTGTGCTGGGTTGCTCAACCTAAGACTTTGGGGTGTGGTAATGTCTTGATAGGGGGTGTCAGGGTGTCGGGGCATTACATTGAATCTTTTGAAAACAACATTTTCTTTTACTTAAACCCTAATTACTAATTGCTTGAAACTAGATGATTAAGCAAAGCATTAAGACCCTTCGTTAACAATCTCCATCATTATCCAACTACTTTCTGTGATTTCAAACGATAGTCTAACATGCATGATCTGATCTAAAACTTACTTGTTCAAGCAAGATTCTAAATCATGAAATCATTCAAACATTGATCAAACATTAAAAATCATAAAAAGTGTATATGTAAATTAGCATTCAAGATGCAAGTGTTCAACAATTTAAACCTAAGAATTCATATACCTCTAAAACTATGAGAAATTTAGTCTAGCATGACTTCCATAGACAAAATCCACATTAGAATAATAAAATACAGCAATAAACCAAGAGTAAAGAAATGGAAGAGAAGTTATCTGGCTTTCAAGCTCTTCTCCGGGATGAATTTGGCCTTCCAACGATCCTCAAACCTTCCGGCATCATGGAATCTTTATACTTTGCTCTAAACTCTCTCTAGGTCTCCAATACTCCAAAATCTTATGATTAAGACTGTTGAGAACCCCCCAATTTATAGAAAAAGATTTCTAAAATTCTTCTCCTAAATGGAAAAGGAAAGGTAGCGTTGCTACGCTTTATCGTAGCGTCGCGACGCTGGCCTGATTTCATCGCAACGTAGCGCTGCACTGCGAGTGGCGTCGCGACGCTACCTCAGGGTCATGACGCACTTGAGGAGCATAACTACACTCTTGATTGTGCAAAAAATAGATCTTCTCGGGTCTTGAGCATAAAGGGGCAGCATAGCGACGCTCTGCTCTATGCTGCCCTATTTTTCTAGGATTTTTGAGCTATTCTTATTCGGTTTTGACTCGGTTTAATTTCATTGCTTTCGAAACTCAATTTTCTTTGTGATAGCCTGGAATCCACTAGGAAACACATTAGATCTACCAAAAATACTTCTAAATAAAGAGTAATTAACGCACAATTTAAATGAGTTTCATAGACATACAAATGGATTGTGTTCAAATAATAACCTAAAAGGGGTCTGCAGTATATGGATAAGGTTGGGTGTCTTATCCTGGTGACACTGCGGATACGACCCACTTTGTAAATGTTACAAGAGTTATAAGTGTTACAAATGATTTGATCCAAATCATTCACGTGGAGACATGTGAGTGGAGGTATCCTATACAAAGAGTTTGTATAAGACTAGACCGTGATTGATTAATCTCTCGTTATAACACCATTAACTGAAGAGATTAACATTTCATAGGATAACCGTGTAACTCGATCTCAATCCTGAGTGAGTTATGTACTCATGTATATAAGGAAAGTTCTTTGACTTGTATGGGTGAGAGTGACCTGTGTTTCCAACCCAATATGTCTACCATCTTGGGGACTTGTTCAAGTAGAGAGTTGGAAACATAGCTACACAAGATGGAGTTCACTTCTTCCCGTCTTTAGGGTAAGTAGATGAATTGCTCTTGTAAAGGTTGATTTCAGGTCTTGAACAATGAGACCTCACACTCTCACTGGCCCGGGAGGGATTTAGTTTATAGTTAGACTATAAACTAATTGTCATTAGAGGGATTAGTGATACTTAAGGAGTAAGAGATAATTACAGGGGTAAAACAATAATTTTGATCTAGCTGTAATTACGAGCAATTTATGAAGGGTCGACTTACTAATAACGATTATATTTATGAATATAGAAATATATCTACAGTGCAAAGAGTACAACTATGGGTCTTTAGTGGAGTGACCCACAGTTAATGGATGCTAATTAATTTAATTAAAAAAGTTTAATTAATTAATCTCACATCATTAGAGCTTCAAATTTGTAGGTCCATTAAGTCTTCTGCTAGCTCACTAAGGGTAAAACAAGGATTAATTACTTTTGGATAAAATTTAAATTGTTCAAGTTTAATAAGGGAAAGTGCATTAATTGTATTGGATGCAATTAATATAATGTATTTAGATACATCATAATAGAAGTTAATTTTTTAATTAGATAAAAAATTGGACTTTATAATATGAGAGTATTAATGTTTGAATAAGATTCAAATATTAAATTAATATGAATCAGATTCATATTATAAGAGAATTAAATAAATGTTAATTGTATATGATACAATTAATATAATGTATATAGATACATTATATTATACAGTTATTTTTTAATTAGATTCAAAATCACAAAATCAAACTTTATAATATGAGAGAATAATATATTTGAATAAGACTCAAATATTAAATAATATGAATGAGATTCATATTTAAACTATAGATTATGAGATTGAAATACATTTGAATATGGTTCAAATGTAACATTCATTAAAAATATGAGATTTATATTTAAACTATAGATTATGAGATTGAAATATATTTGAATATGGTTCAAATGTAACATTCATTAAATATATGATATTTAATTAATTAATATTAATTAATTAGATAAATTAATATTTGTTGATTTAATTTAGTTAAAAATTGATTTAATTTAACTAAAGCTAAACCTTAACTCCCCTACTGTTAAGGGAAGTTAATGATGAGTTAAAGGGGAGAAAATCCTCTCCACTCTCATCACAATTTAAAGAAGAGAAAATAATTTCTCTGGATTTCTCTTCTTCCTTGAGTTTCAAAAAAAAGGTTCCCACATAACTCAATCCTTGTCGGAGAATAGCGGAGAAGACCATTTGGTAGTGTTCTGTTCAAATCCGAAGTAAATTTGTTGAGATCGTGATCACAGTGTGGACTAGGAAAAGAATTGAAGAGTTTGTCTTCAAAGGTATTTTCTTTTCCCCCTAAATTCTTCTGTAAAAAGCATGCTATAAATTTATGTTTATTCTTGCTCTGTTTTTATGGTTTTCCAAGTCGAATTTCAATGGCACAAGGCGTTCACGTGCTTTCGCATTGGGATTCGGTCCCTTCAAGCCAAGTATATACAGTCGACGGGAAGTATTTGTCAGCATGGACAGTCCTAGCCGTTGGAATTTGTGCCATAAAGCCTCGTAGTTAATTAGTTATTTAATAATGATTTAATTTAGTTATTAAATATGCAATATTAAATTGTCTATTACAGTAAAAGTTCAAGGTTATTATATGTAATCTTGAACAATATGTGATTGATATACATGTAGATCATGTTTAAGTAATAACTTAAAGAATAAATAGTATATGGATAAGGTTAGGTGTCTCTATAATTACCCTAGTGCCACTATGGATACGACTCACTTTGTAATCGTATTTGAAATTGGAGGAGGAGGAAGTAGAGTATATATATGTGTGTATGTGTGTGAGAGGGAGAAAAAAAGAGAAAAAGATGATTTTTTTTAAAACCCAAGAAGTAGTCTGTAACGATCCAACTTCTCCTAGGACTTGTTTTAGGTCGATACTTCATACATGCATACATCTCAAAGTGACACTTTCCATATATTTGACTAAAATCAAAATAAATTTATAAAATAAATACTTCCATTAAATTTACATACTTAAAATTCTTGGATCGAGGTACCCCTAGAAGTTGTGAAAACAAAATTGTAAATTTTGCATAAAACATCTAATGGCGCAAAACCAATATTCTGAATTTAAACATTAAGACTAAGATTTAAAAAAACATGAAAACATAAAAACATGAGTGGAAGCATTGATTGGTCTCAATGGCACGATCACGAATTCTTCTCGTCATTCGCTTGTCCCCCCGGTCTTTACCTGAAAATGCAACATAGGAAAGAGTGAGTATAAAAATACGCAGTAAGTGACCCACTATCGGGTCTATCTATTAAACTTGTTAATTTTCCTACACGGGACATGTGTATAAATCATAACATGGGCATAAGTAATGAACCCGAAGGAACACAAATCATGGCAGTCGTGGTGATCCCGAAGGAACACATATCATAACAGTCATTATGATCCCGAAAGAACACATATCATGGTAGTCATGGTGATCTCGAAGGAACACATATCATGGCAGTCGTGGTGAACCCATAGGAACACATATCATGGCAGTCATAGTGATCCCAAAGGAACACATATCATGGCAGTCGTATTGATCCCAAAGAAACATATATTATAGCAATCATAGTGATCACAAAGGAACATAAAACATGGCATAAAGTGTACACAACCCGATAGGGTAACTAACTGTCACTATTTAACATGACATGTATCAATCAACCAATAGGCCTTAAATCTTAATCATAGACACAATTATCCAATCATGTAAATTATCATCATAAGGTTTCATGTCATGGTCATAGCTCGTAGACTTCCGGCATACCCAAAATAATCCATTCATGAGTGAAACATAGACAAGTCATTCCAATACATTCAACTTAACCAATAATAACTTGGGTAGCGTGCCGACTCGCCACGATATCAAGCTTAATTAGTTTTGTCCAAGCAACTAATCTTCTTCAACCTTTAGAAATCTTGAATAAATCCTACAACATGAATTTAATTAAAATTTACATTTAATGCCTAAACACAAACATAGACTTGTTCCAATTGTCTCCAAACAACTTACCCGAAGTGCAACCAAGTTCTAATCCTCTTCCAAACTCTAAACAATGAATCCAACCTAGACAAAAATTAATATTGCGGGTTAAAAACTCAATTTTCAACACCAATAAAACTTCCAAAATAACTTCCAAGACATTGTCACTCACCAAAATTGATCCAAAATCGCCAAACTGAACTTTATTTCGCTGGACAGCACGCTTCCGCCTTCGAAACTTCTCCAAAACTTGCTCCTAACGCCAAGAATACAATGACATCAACCAATTTGGGTAAAGAATTAATGGGTAATCAATAAATTGCAAAAAAAAACTCACAAATATTATCATACATAAGAGATCTACGCTTGAGAGATAAAAGAACGAAAAATATTACTCAGTTTTACAAGTTCTGTTCAACAGCGATTATGGATAAAACAAAGCTCAAAACAACGATCCAACCATTCATAATAAGATTCAATGTGTCCCGAACAGGCTGACCAAATTTCAACATGATCTTTTCGAGAGCTATTGCTGAAAAACCGAACTGCGTTACCCTCTTTTTCCTTCTCCATTTTTTGGTGTGTTTTTCTCACTCTCTACCTCATTAGGTCATTTCATAAGATATATATATACAATCCTAAACCCTAATTCTTTAATAAATTAGTTATACATATATATATGTATATGTATATACATATATATGTATATACATATACATACATATATATATATATATTTAAATTTCTTTTTTCCTCCACCAATTCAACTAAACAAATTAAATTTCCCAAATTAAAATTCAATTTTCACCAATTGAATTTAAACCCAAATCTTTTATCCTGTTTAATTTAAATTGAATTATCTTCTCAAAATAATTCTATTAAGCCTTAAAAATTCAAAATAACACCCAAATAATTTAAGATAATTAAATTAAAATTACTTACAATTTTGGGTTCTCACATAGTCTTTCTTCTTCATTCTCTCTCTCTCATACTCCCACAAATGCAGAAGGAAAGGGGCACCTGGTGTTCTTAATTCTTCCTGATGCTATATAAAAAAATGCTACGCCATATACTTGAACACAAATCACCACGAAATTCAATTCCTTATGCAACATAAATAGAAATTTCATGCTCAGTGAGAAACTCGAAACATCGCAACCATTAGATAAATGTGAACATACCTTCAGAGAAGCGTGAACGGTCGAACTGATTGGAGGAAGGCTCGAAATGCTCGGACGAACACTTGAGATAATTACAAATGCTGAGAGTTTGAGAGAGAAATCACAAATGGTGAGAGGAGTGAGTACAAATGACCTTTTACAAGACAAGTAGAAGCATTTTAAATTCCAGGACAAATTGAGTATAAAGATCTATCAGTGATAGAAATGATAGAAATATATCACTGATAGATGCTGATAGAAATCTATCAATGTCTATTAGTATTTTTTTTTTTTTTTGTTATTTTTTATAAATAGTTTGACATTTTTTTTTATAAAGTGAAAATTTGTGTGGACTTGAGTTATTTTGTTTTGGGTTATTTTGGGTAATTTTCCTATTTTCCCTTATTTTTATTATTATTACTTATTAAATTTAGCCCGACATATCTTATCGTATTTATAATTTTAAGATTTGAAATGAAGTTCTGGGCTTCTCACCATCACGAAGGGGCAAGTGGTTGCTTGTGAATCGGTGTTCGGGGCTATCCGTCACCATTTCTGAAGCAGATCTCCAAGATCGGCCGGCAAAGCTTGTCAAATCTCGCAGGTCGGTAACAATTCTCTTTTCCAATTCCTATAATAAGTTAGGTCTCCAATCCGATTGAACTCTCATGTTCCAGTTCGTGAAAATTGAATTGAAATTGTGACGGACGTAAAAGTTATTTCCTTTTTGCAATACCTGATCCTCGAGTTTTCACGAGAGGGATTATAGAATTGTATAATTCCTTCTATCTTGAGCCGAGTATAGATTGACTTGAGATGATTGGGATTATCTTCGTCCTCATCCATGCAATCTCTCAACCTCTTGAAGATTTTATGATGTTACGGTTGATATATTTTTCTGGTTTGGAGTGGTTTCATGCATACGTTTATGTTTAAAATTCATCCTCATTTATGTGTGTGCGTATATGTATATTGCATCAAACAGTCTGTATTCGTGGTCCAGGATAATATCAGGTAGACACAGATGGTGAGAGTTGCTACTGATGGAGGAACTGGGCGTCGTTTACCCCAGTGGATGCTGGGAGTTCGTGCTGATGACCAAATACAGAGATCTAATGATGTAGACAACAACAAGAAGTGTCTAGAGGAAGAACTTGACTCTCAAGCTTCCCTAGCCAAGGAAGCAAATTCGGTTAGGTGTCCTCGAAAATCAGTGTTGCACCTACAGAAGGAAATTTTGATGGATGATTCGTGCATCCTGGAATGTGAATCTAAGAAAAGAAAGGGAAGAAAACGAAAATCAAGTCAAATTGATGAGGCTAAGGATGCTGACGACCCTGAGGCTGTCCCATCTAAGAAATCAAATAGATTTAGAAGGAAGCCTCTGAGCTCTTCTTTGGAAAAAAGAAAAAGACCTAGGAACTCGGGCTCCATAAGCAATTTGGATATCCAAGTCCAGCCTCCTGGGGATGATGATATGGAACTGACGGTGGAAGATCTAATGGTCATTGCAAAAGAGGTTGTTTACCCGCTACTACATATGAAAAAATACAGTTTATTTTCTTACAATTCCAGGAAGTAGTAATCAATTTATGTTAGGCCTAACATTATTGGTATGTTTGGTGGGTTTACCTAGTATAACTATTTATGCTTTTAATTTATCTACTATTCAGTTTCAGGAATATAATAATTTTCATTTGCATGCAGTATCTTGAAGCTGACAAGGATAGGGATGATAAGCACAAAATATCTGGAGAACGTGAATCTAGTAGAATAAATCAAAGAACAAGCTACACGAGGAATCAATCTGAAGGGTCTTTTAATACTTCTAATGATAGCAAGCAGAGTTCACTAGATTATAAAACCTCAACTCCTCATGATTCAACTGCAAATTCAGGTGGTGAAAAGGTTGATGCAGGTGTCAGGACAATGGGAGATCCTGCGAAGGACATGCTGGATTTGTTTTTGGGTCCTTTGCTTAAGAAGTCTGTAGAGATTGAGCAATCCAAATTTCTTACAACAGATGTACAATTTTCTTGTGACTTAAAGAGTCAAAATCAAAGGCATAATGATAATGGTGGAGAACTAGTCTCAGTAATGAAGAAGAAGAGCAGCCTGAGAGATAAGGTAGCAATATTTCTTGGCTAAATAAAACAGATAAATCTGTCACACTGATGTTTCAAGAGAAATTAGATATGCCAAGGTGTTTCTTGATCCATAATAATTGAATGACAAGATGGTTGATACTTGGCTACTTGCACTCATTTTGTTTTAACTGATATCATCAAGATGATGGATCTGAGGTATGCATCTTTCACTCTTTTGCCTTTAGTTATTTTGGGCGTAACACTTTCAGGGTTATTTACTGCTTACTATAATTATGATATATATATACATATTTTCTTTTTTAGGATATGAAACCACTTTGGTTAAGAAGAACGAAAAGATTAACAAAGAAGAGCCAAACATAACTCTCGAGAAAAAAAGGAGCTACCAAAAAATTACAAGAAAGAGCTCCAGCGAACTTAAAAATATCACTGAAAGATTTAGACCCGATAGCCTTGAAGTGGCCAGACTCCCAAGAAAATTCCATGATCATTCTACATCCTTAAAATCATTCCCATCCCTTTAATCCATATATTCCACGAATTCTGTTGAAGCCCTCTTTCCACGAAACTCTCCTTTGTTTAGGGGAGGAGGTTGAAGAATAAGTTATTTCTGGTTTGATAATAATTGTTTGGAACAAGACCTCACAAAACCTTGAAATAGCTCCATCTCTATGAAATATTTTTTTGTATATCTAGGAAGTTTCAAGATGTTTAGGAAGGTATTGTGTTTAATACATTTGTGGTTATCCTCCAAGATGAAAGCAAAGAGGCTTTGGACTTGTGCTGTGAATTTCAGTTCTTTTGTGTCTTTGGTGGGAAAGGACTGCATAATTCGTATAGTTATAGCTGTACATGATGATGCAGTACTAATTTTCACTAAATAATGGAAGGTATGTTTCTTGTTTCTTTTAAACGAGCAAACTAACACCTACTACAGTTTTTAGGTTTTTCCATACTTGCATAAGCAGAGAGCACACTGTTGAGGCTCAAGCATGAAGTAAGACGACCTCTGGATGGAATCCACGGTGTCAACTGTTCAGCCTCCCCAACGGCCACCAACTAGAATTGGTTTTTCTATTTATCTGTGACTTTGAAGTTTGATCTTCCAAAGTTTGGAGAGGAAGGGAGGGTGAAGCTGGTTCTCAGAGGGAGACAAGGTAAACATAATAACACGTACTTGAATAGTTAAAACTCTACAAAGCATGAACATTTCAAGTTGAGCACTGTGTTTGTGTTTGACACAATTTGGACACTTATTGTGTTTGACACATTTCGGACACGTGTTGGGCACATATTAGCACAATAGGTACATGTCATAAACTACTTGTGCAAATTGAATATGAACCCGGCTTTTGTTAGGCATATGTCAAACACTTGTTAAAAATAATAAATAGACATAAAATAGTATAGTATAAGGCAAAATTAATAAATTTTAAAAGTGAAATGTATCAAACATATTTTTTTTAAGCACGCATAAGCCTATTGACTTTATATTTCTTGTTCGTACAAAATTTTTTTTGTAAGAAAATGTAGAGTTTATAAAACATGTTCTTGTAATGGTCATCCTCCAAACCGCCAAAGAAAAGAAAAAAAGAAAAGAAGCTAAGATGCCCAGAATTCTTTCTGGGAATTTTACGCTGTGGAATTAGATATATAGCCTGTATCGTTAACTATTTTAGTTAAGGTTAAATCAGAAACAGTCTTGCTCGAATGATATTTCTTCAAAGACTTGTAATATCATGTATGTATCTTGTTTTACAGAAACTGCTTTTGCTTTTATGTAAGGATTGTTGTCAATGCAACTGCAATTTCATTTTATATGTGCTTCAGTTGAATTGGTATTGCTATAGGTCTTCCATATAGTAGTTCTTATTGTTGTGATTTAAAGCCGAAATTTTGAAAGACCTATTTTGTAGCCAGTTTTTTCCACATCATCTCTGACTTGTTTCCTGTACTCTGCGAAAGTGAAGTGTCTATAAGGTGAAGGCTGTCTGCAACTCCCAATTTGAGAGTGATAAGAGGGGCAGAGGAAGTATGCTATCGAATATCTTTCCTGCATCGGATTAGCCACAACCCTGTGCTTTGCACTCTTGTACGTATCATTGCTCCAGGCCTGCAGCTTAACTTATTAGTCCATGATATTATATAATTTATAGTGAGTTTCTTCTACCTTCTCTACCATAGTAGTTCTCAACTTACATTTTAATCCATTGTACTTAAAATATTTGATAATCAAAACTAGTTTGAGAAATTCTAAAATCAAATAAGATGGAATATTTAATTAGTTTCTTCCAAAAGTGCTTAGGAAAAAAAAAACATTTCACTTAAAATGGTGAAATACTTTTTGAAAGGAATCACAAAACTCATCCTAAAATCAAAGGAAATTCCCTCTTTGAGTTTGAGGATGCTTTTCTTGTGGGATGAGTAATAAAGTGGGGTTGTGAAGGTTGTTTTAGTATGAAAATTTGTAGGATATGTGAATCAAGAGATTTTAGATGTTCTTCCATTGTGTTTTACGTGTAACTAGTTTTTTTTTTTGCCATTTTGAACATAACTCAATTGGTTTAGACATATATTTTCGACCTAAGAGTAAAAAATTCAGTTATTCCCACTCCATGTTTTATGGAACTCTTTTTTTTTTTTTTTTTGGGGGGGGGGGGGGGGTCTTTAGAAGGTGCTACTAGGTTGTTCATGTGCTATTCTACACTTATTACTAACATTTGAAGGTTCTATGAGTAAATAACTTTTACACCATTTTTAGACAGCACCCTAGGTATGTTTATATTGTTAATGTTTTCTTTAGTTATAATATAGATGCTGTGATGTAGTTATGTGAGACTAGAACATCTTATTGTTTGATTTCAAAATCTAGAATCACTCAGTTTTGAAGAAGCAATCTTGAAGCATCCCCAGATTTAGATTTTTCAACAAGAAATAAAATAAAGATGAAAACAATGAGAATTCCTAAAGTAAGTTTATGTTCCAATAGGGCTTAGATCAAGGTTCTGTTCCAGTGGATCCAACCCAGGTGGACAAACCAAGGGAATCTGTTGAAGGTTATAATGAGGAGATACCACACATGTTTGGATCAAGAAGTTCCATAGGAGGGAGGCAAAGATATGCAAAATGAAAGATAATAAAAAAAAACACAGAATAATTCTAAAACTGTAGGCATGACAACATACTTTTTTTCTGTTATTTGTAATGATATGTTGCATGTACTTTGAGAAATGTAGTTGATTGAGTTGTTGAGATAACATTTTCACCCAAATATTTTATGAAAAAACCACCTTATAAAGGGAATATTGAAAATGAGTGAAGTAAGCAGACCTATAGTCCAAAATTGAAAGGTGGTTTAACACTTTAATTATTTGTCTATTGATTACAATGACTTTAATATTAGGTATCAAATTATTGGACTAAATCATTATCAAAAGTAGAAGAACATGCATGTTAGGGTAATTGCTACCGATTAATAATTAAGTGTATAACAACATTGTTAAAGAGTTGCAAATATAACAAAATCTATATGTGATAGATTTTATTGCTAATAAACTTTTATTAGCGATATGGTCTATCACTAATAGACTATGAAAGCTGGATCTAAATTTTGCTATATTTGCAAATTCTTTTGCATTGTGTTATATTTACTAATACTTTTAGGCATGATTGCTATATTTGCAACTAGTTACTTAAAAATGTTAAAAGTCCAACTTTTTATTTATATTGAGTGAGAGAGAGAGAATGTTAAGGGAATGTTTTAAAACTAATATTGTTATTTGATTATAATTTCCCCTCTACCAATGTATTTTTATGATATAATTGTAGAAGTTGATGACCAACCTCCCTAAATCAACTCTTATTTAATTGGAAAATCCATTTGGTGACGTACTGTACCATTAGACTTAAAAAAAAATTAGTAGGTTTGACAACACTAGGGACAAAATAAAACTTTTGAAACATTAAAAATGAAATTGAAAATTGGTATATAATTTGAGGCATAATGATATGTCTTTTTCAAATAACAAACAAATTAAATAAAAAGAATAATAATGGGACTGAACTTCCACAAATTTGTGCCGACAGTTTAATTAGTTGAAGCATAAATTATTTTTCTAAAGATGTTTTCATTACTCTTGATTAGATGAACTACTTCAAATTTCGAAATTTTGATATGGTAAGTATAATTTTGTATTTTGATATTTAACGATAGATTCAAAGGTAAAGTAAAGTAAAGGTTGGAAATTTATAGCTTTATATTTTGAAATTAGTCTCTGTACTTTTAATTAATCTTAAATTTAGTCTCTCAAAACTAATTTCCATAACTAATTATAAGTTTCTCTTGGTCTGAAGCTTTTCACATTCCCCTCCTCTAAATTTTGTTCAACCAATAATGTGTGAAATTTATAATTTCAGTCTATTAAACTCCAAAATTTTCGTAAGCCAATTAGTTTAGACATTTCATTACGATTACTTTTGAAAATTATCCATGCATAAATTTTCAAACATATTTAAACTTCTTCAAATGTCTATTTTACAAAATGAACGATTAAAATAAATGCATAGACTATTCTCATATGAATTTCTAACTAAAAGTCTAAATTGATTCATTTATGAATGCTTAAAAGTTTAATTGATATAATTATAAGTTTTACACGAAGTTTTTTCAAACGAAATATATTAGAGGGTGTAAATTGATACACTAAGTTTAGTGTTTAAATTAATACAATTCATAGTTTATGGTTTAAATTAATACAACTTTTAAAATTTAGGGATATAAATTGATATTTGTAGTAATCTAAAGTACGAATTTCACCCCTATCAAAGACTATTTACGCATAGAGACTGTTTATGAAATTTGATGGATGGATAAAAACTAAAAATCTAAATTTTAAGATCTTAGGAAATTCTAACCTTACCACAAAGACCAAAATTATGTATTTTCCATTCCCACAGGCAAACTAAAGCAAAAGAATTTGGAGTGTGTACCTGAAGAAGATCTCCAATGTTGACAACAAGGGCTTCTGGGTTGGGTTTCACAGCTACCCATTGCGATCCTTTCATCAGCTGAAGCCCGCCGCCGCAATCTTGATGAAGTACGGTAAGAAAATCGCTGTCCGTGTGGGGCACCAGCCCGGAAACTTCCCCGGAAAATGGACAGATCGGGTAGTGATTCAACCGGAGGAAGCACGTGCTTTCGTCGCAAATATCGTCCAATAATTCCTTCCGGTGCCCCAAACTTTCTACTAAAACTCCTGCCAATGATTTTGCTAGCTTCGACATCGCGCTTGCCAGTTCCTCCATCACTTCCCTGCCGTTCGAAGATGTAAGGTCAGTTAGTTCACTAATGGGTTCTCCTTATTTTTCAAATTTAGTACAATTGTGGAAGAATGTGGCCATTTGATGCTAGTGAATTGCCATTACTTTTTGCAGTCTAACTGTTTGTGAAAATGTCTAGAAGAGCTAAACTCTTCAAGTTCGCGAGATGTTGATGAGAAGTGCATGAACAATTATATTATAGAAGATATCAGGTTAGATTATAAATAGAACTTTAAAGAAAATTCAATTATGTTCCTAAAATTTGATCTAAAATACGAATGTGACATGATTATTAGATAACTTCTGGCTGAGTTGGCATGGTATGGCAAAGGGTTGGATAAATTAACAAGCATGCCATATCAGCCTTCGTGATATTATTAACAAATAAAAGCATAATCTGGAATTAATCTAAAATTTTTTCAAGTCTAAAAGACCATATAGTCTGATATAGACACCATATTTTAAGTATTGGAACTACATGAAATAAAAACAATGCTTAAGAGAAGTATGTGGCCGGATGAAGGTTGATAAAATTGATACCTTAAGTAAATGAACTCGCCATAGCAAGCAGCTTCAGAGACCTTTGTGAGGGGAATGTGAAAAGCTTCAGACCAAGAGAACTGGTTTGGGTGGGTTGCAGTAGGTGTTCCCCATCTGTAAGAATTATCCAAAATCCCACTCGTAAATTTTTTCTCAAAGGGTACCCCAAACAACTTCATTTGATCTTTGTTTATTCTGTTCAGCAGCTCTGTGCGTATCCCATGGTTTATCACTTGGAAGAATCCCCATTCTTCCGATGCTTCAAAAATCTCTCTTCTGCAAGCCACCCTCTCCTTTTCATTGCTACTTCTCAAACCTTTAAGATCAATAAGTGGAAGCTGACATTCCTCCATGACAGAGTTAGTTGGTTGATTGCCATTGTTAAATGGTTGTAAATGAGCTGTAGATTGCAAAAGGAACTCATATTGATGGAAGAGTGGTGGATTAGAGTTCATCATAGTAGTATCTTCCTTAAACATGTGAGTTTCCTACAAAAGTTTTGAAACTGAGAAGTGTTCTTTATATACCCTGTTTGTGGTAAAGAAAAGTTGGGTTTAAATTGTGGGGAGGAGGAAAATCACAAGTGGAAGCAAACAAAGAGGACAGAAGAGGACATTGTAAAGGAGCTACCATGTAGTGACAATTGTCGCGAAGATATTGATTCTCTCTCTTTCCATTTTCTCACAAAAAATTGGGAAGACAAGGTCTGTTTCGATCCCTTTTAATATTAACGATGGAAGACTAAGCCTAAGAAAGTGGGAAAACGATGCAAAGGAAAGATCCAAACCTACCTTCAACCTTTTGACTTTTGGGGGACAAGAAAAGTTTATATTGGGACCCTTTTATTGTCATGTAGCAAGTTTGTTCCCAATTGGCAGTAGGCCCATATGAAATAGAATGTTCTATTTTTCAATGATTGTTTATTTAGTTTCTTAAATAATTGTTTATGCTCTGCAGGTTGTTTACTTTGTGCATAATTGGTGAGTAGTTGCTTTAAAACGTCATTCTTTTTTTTTTCCTTCTGCAGCGAACCTAACCAAACCTGCAATGTCTGGATTCTTCATTTGTTTTGTCAGTTTTGTTACTTCCCTCTGCTCTTGTTGGTAGATGGATGAAAGATGAGGTTCAATGATAATTTACAGGTGGTCTTGTCGAAATTCAATTCGTGGAGGATTTATGGCGATGACAAAAATCCTGATGTGGGGCACAAATTTCTTTTAAGTCATGGAAAGAGATAGTTTCGACTTAGATCATGTTTGGGAGTGATTCTGAAATAGGTAAAATTACTTTTGTCATTTTTAAAATTACTATGAAACATGCTCGCATTTAAAAGTGTAAAATGAAATTTTCAAATAGTTTGGAGTGATTAAAAGTGTATTTCAGAGTAATTAGGAATATGACAATAGTGATTTTAACAATTTTAGAACCACTCTCAAATATGCACTTAGTTATATTTTCTAATGATGGTGGATGTTGCTTGGACATCCTTTGTAGGAATGAAACCAAATTTAGGGATTTTGGATTGTTAAATGTCAACTGTTAAAACTATTACATTTTAAAAGTAGGTGTCCTAAATATCGTAGTCTTAGTATTTTGTAAACTTGTATTGTATAAACCAAATTATTTATTTAATAAAATAATTGTTATTTTATTTGACATTTAGTTGCATTAACCCAAAAACCAATAAACTAAGATCTTAGATTATTAGTAGTAATTTAAACATGTATGTAGAGACATACAAGTAGATCCTGTTTAAGTGATAACTTAAACGATTTGTAGTAGATGCATAAGACTGGATACCTTATTCTGGTAACACTACCCATTTTGTGATTATTACAAGTGTTGTAAAGTGTCACAAACGTTTGATCCTAAATGTTCATGTGGAGACATGTGAGTGGGGTATCCTATATATATATATGAGACATATATAAGACCAGACCACGAAATGAATAGTCTCTCGTATTAACACTGTTACCTAATAAGACTTGCATTTCACTAGGATGATCATAGGTGACTCGAGCTTAATCTGAGTCAGTTGTGAACTTCTACCTGTGAGGGCAATTCTTTAATTTGTATGGGTGAGAGTGGTCAAGTTCGCCGACTCAATAAGTCTACCACTTTGGGGATTTGTCCGAGCAAGCAGTTAGGAACTCAACTGTACAAGAAGGAATTCACGTCTTATGAATTGCTCCCGAGTCTTGAACAATGAGATGCCTCACTCTTTCACTGGTCAGAGAGGGGCTAGCTCATAGTTGGACTATGACTAAATTGGATTAGTGGTACTTAAGGAGTTAGAGGTAACATAGGGGTAAAATTGTAATTTGACCCAACGGTTGTTATGAGCAATTTGTGAAGGGTCAACTTGCTGTTGATTGATTATATTCGTGGACATAGAAATATATCTCCAATAAGAAGAGTGCAACTATTGATATTTAGTCGAATGACCGACAGTTAATGAATGTTGATTAATTTAATTAAAGAGTTTAATTAATTAATCTCGTACCATTAGAGCTTCAAATTGATAGGTCAATTAGGTCCACTTGCTAGCTCATATAGGTTAAGATGAAGGTCAGATGTCTTGATTTAATTTGAATTGTTCAAATTAAGTTAAGAGAATTAATTGTATGAGATACAATTAAATAATGTATATTGAGACATTATAATATAAAGTTGATTTTTAGATGAAATAGAAAATTTTAACTTTATAATATACGTGAGAGAAATATTTGAATAAGATTCAAATATTAAATATTATATGAATGAGATTCATATAAAACTATAGGTTAAGAATAATGTAAATATGATTCATATTAAACTATAGGTTATGTGAGAAGAAATTGGTTAAGTAGTAGCTAATTATTATTATATATTAAATGAGATTTAATATATATAATTTAATTTAATTTAATTTATATTATGAATTTATTTAAATTAAATTAAAGTTATTATCAATATGGTGTGAATGTTTTTTTTTTTCAAAAAAAAATTCCTCCCCACTAACTCTCTCCTTAATTCCTCTCTAATGAAAAATGTAATTTCTTCTTTCTCCCTTTAAGTAGACATATGAAGACCACTCTCCATGGATTTTGATAACCTTGAGAATAGTGAGTGTTCTTTAGTGGTGTTATCCTTTTTTGTTCCTTTTGGTGATTCGTTCGTGTTTTCAAAGGAAATTGCTAATTGAAGGAAGATTTTCATCAAGGGTAAGTTCTTTCTTGTTCCCTTTGTTTTTTCTTTTCCTGCTCAAAATGTTATTTATCTTGTTATATTTTTTTCCTCTTAATTGAAACTATAATGTGATAAATCGCTTCTGCTGGAAATTCAATTCCTTCATTAAGCACTTCACACACGATGAGATGATCAATCCTACTTGAAGGGTCTTGCCATGCAACTTAAGACATAAATTACAAAAATGAGCTAAGGGTAGAACTCAATTCATTGTTAAATTGGTTTCAAAACAACATTATTGATCATGATAAAATGACAAAAATACTCCTACTTAATATGTCTATCTCACCCACACTAACAATTATCTTTTCCAATTTTTTACCAAATAATTTATAGCAAACAACATTTTACTAGCAATTTATCCTATGAATATAAAATAGTTATCTAATAAGAAATTATTCATATATTATCAATATAAAAATAATTATGATGATATACCTATTTTCACCTTTATAACTAAATCACAACAACCTAGTAATAGTTTATCAAACACCTTAGAATGCTTTTTAGGTTTAAAATAAAATTTATTAAACACTAATTTACTTCATGTTAGCAGATTTAAAAAAATATATATATATGTGCCAAGAGTTAACTATAAAACTACAAAGTTTCAAACTAACCCTAAATTGATTGAAAAAAAGTGTACTAGAGTTAGAATTATATTAGATTAAATGTGTTTTAAGTTAAGCAATTTATAATTATTATTTTTCAACTTTTTTTTTAAAAAAAAAATAAACAAACCATGCATGAAGCAGATTTTAAAAAAAAACAGTATTAAAAAGTAGATATGTGAGCATATTTTTATTTTATTCTAAAAGGTAAAACTTGTTAAGAGTATATATTTTAGGTTTGCTTATAAAGAAAGCTTCTTGGAAATGGTATTGTCATCTTCTGGTTGCAAGTTTTTGAGAATTAAAAAAGCCTTTCAAAACTTCTAGAAAAGGTAACTCAAGCATGTTCACTCAAAAGTATTATTGCTTATTTATTATTTAAATGTAGGTTTTAAATATTTTTATGCTTAACATAAAAATTTCAAATTAGGTAGGGTATCTCTATAGGCTATCATGATTATAAAAAATTAAAAAAAATTAAAAAAAATTAAAAAAATTCTCAAATTGAATGAGGTTAACCACCGAAAGTAAATATTTTAGGCTTGAAATTGTTTTTAATTTTTTTTTTCACTAACTTCTAACTTTAATCGGAAGTGTATGTCTAGTAGCAGTAGAATTTTATTGAAATTAATAAAGTTAATTTTAGTTTGACACATTTTTTTTTAAATATTTATGTAATTTTTAAATACAGTTAGTATATTGATCTGGTAGGAATTAATGAAGGCTAAAATACAATCTACTTCCTTTACCTATTATAAAGTTAAAGAGAAAACAACCATTTATATCTGTCAACTTTAGAGTCGTATCAATTAAAATCTTAAATTAATAATAGCATCAATTTAAGCTCTAAATTTTCATAAATATATCAATTTACATCATTCTTCATAGTTTGTTTGATAAATATCGAGTGAAACTTATAATTTGTATAAACTAAACACCTAAATTTTTATAAGCAAATCAAATTAGATCCTTTATTAAGATTATATTTGAAAATCATTCATGCATCAATTCTCACATGTGTGTGTTGAATGAGAAATTTTGGACCAATCGCAACTTGCCAAGTCATTTATCAAATTAATGACTAAATTACAAATAATTGAATTTGGGACTAATAGAAATTTGACATGTGTCCCAAATTGAAATTGACGACATAAGTTGGCAAATCGCGATGATGCCACGTATTTTTGTCTTGACCGCTGGATCGGATAAAATAATTTGGTCTAATTCGCTATTAATTTTTGGGCTACATTTCAATGGAACCCAAAAATAGGCTTAATTTAGCCCAGAGACCATTTAAGCTCAAATCCAATTAGATAGGCTTAAGGGCCAGGTCCACGGATCAGCCAAGCTTGAGCCCACAAAACCCACACGAGAACTCTATAAATAAAGGAGTTCTCAGGGTTAGAAATTTTACATTCCAAATAACCTAAAGAGAATTCTTCCTACAATGACTCTTAACTCCTGAAGTTGAATCACATTTGAAGACTTTAAGTTTTTCAAGTACATTCACACTCCAACTTTCAAGTACATTCACACGCTCCGCTTCCATACATCAAGCGTACACATTCAACTGAGAGAGAATTAAAAGATCAATTACTAGAGATCGAACCACATTCGCATCAAAATTACATAAACTCAAGTTCAACTCCACGAAATATATTTCTCCGAAAACTTCGTGCGAACAGTGTGTTTCTTCAAATAATGTTGGTTTTACAAAAGAGATGATTAGAGTTGATGTATGGACAATTAAAAAAAAAAAAAAAATTCTAATTGAGAGTCTAAGTTGATTCACTTATGAAAATTTTGAGGTTCAATTAGTATAATTATAAGTCTTACATGATATTCTTCCAAACGAAACAAAATAGAGGGAGTAAATTAATACATTGACAAAACTTAATCTAGAGTTTAAATTCATTGTTAGTTCTAGGTTTTAATTGATACTTTTTTTTAGTACAATAGAGAGTGGAGAATTTGAACCACAAACTTCCTAATTGTCAACACATATTGTATGTCATGTTCACTTTAACAAGATTTTAATTAATACAACCCAACGTTTAAAAGTATAAATTGACATTTTTCACAGGTTTAAATTCTCTTCTATTTCAAAACTTTAAATTTGTACCTTTAGATTCTAAAATTCGAATACTTTAATTTTAATTACTAAATTTTGCCTAAAAACATTTTAAGTCATTGCCATTATTTTTCTTATATACATTTTTTGAAGAAAATTTTCTTATATATTTAATATTTAATTTAACTAAAGTTCAAATTTTTTAATCTTTCCGCCAATAGATTTTACATTGAAAAATTATTTTTATTTGTCACAAATTAAAGATGGTTGTGAAAACAAGAACAATATAAGAAAAACAAGAAGAAAAGAAGCAAAGTAGAGAACCAAATAGAAGAGAAATTAGAGAGAGCAAATGTTGAACTCAATTGTGGTGTGTACTAGAAAGACACAATACATCACTATCTATAGGACATGAGAGAGTGTATGTTACAAGATGGAATTCAATGAGAGGTTATAGAATTATATAACCTATATAGGTTATAGATATCTACACTAAATAGTACATGTATAATATGCCTCCTTAGATATTCATATTATATAAAATAAATGTGTCGCTAAAACCTTATTAAGAAAAAATTCAATGAAAAAAAAATTCTAGTGAAGGAGAAAGAGTACGTTATTTTTTATACTTTGACTGCCTCATTAAAAACTTTGCTATGAAAACCCCAGTGGGAACAATCATAGTCAAGAATTAGAATGTGACATTTCTACTACCCCTCATGAATATATCTTTTGAGTTCTTTGAGTCGTTACATTCCAATATTGTGCACCAAATTTTCTAATGTTGCTGTGGATAATGTCTTTGTAAGTAAGTCTGCCAAGTTTCAATAGGATGACCATAGGTAACCCGACCTTAATCCTGAGTGAGTTATGAATAGATTTAAAAGTTAAACTTTTTAATTTGAGAGTATTAATGTTTGAATAAGATTCAAATATTAAACTAATATGAATGAGATTCATATTATAAGAGAATTAAATGTTAATTGTATAAGATAAAATTAACATAATGTATATTGATACATTTTATTATAAGGTTAATTTTGAATAAGATTCAAAATTGAACTATATAATATGGAAATTTTCATAGATAGAGAAAATGTCAAACTATTTCCAGAAAATAGTTAAAAAAGCACGGATAGACATTGATAGACTTTTATCAGCATCTATCAGTGATAGACTTCTATCACTTTTATCATTGATAAACCCTAATAGACTTCTATCAGTGTCTATCACAAGTATCTAAAAATTTTGCTATTTTGTGTAAATAGTTTTCCTTATGTTTCTGTTTTTAAAAATTTTCCAGGGAAATTTTCATAGATAGAAAAAATGTCAAACTATTTACAAAAAATAGCAAAAAAAATAAAAAATAAAAAAATAAACATTGATAGACATTGATTAGACTTCTTTCAGAATCTATCAGAATCTATCCGTGATAGACTTCTATAATTTTTATCACTAATAGACCCTGATAGACTTCTATCAACGTATATCACAACTATATAAAATTTTTGCTATTTTGTGTAAATAGTTTCCCTTATTTTTTATTTTTAAAAATTTTTCATTTATTAATTAATTAAATTAAATTAAATAAGATTTAATTTAACCTTAATTGAATTTTAACTCCCCATGGTTAAGGGGAGTTAATGGTGAGTTAAGGGAAGTTATTTCATAACTTTCCCACTCTTTCTAAAAAATGAAAAACGTGAGATGATTGAACGCTGAACATAGAAGAGTTTAGTGTTTTGGACTCTCACAATCTTTGATCTAATTTCCCTTAACTCTCAACACAGAAGAAACAAAAAATTTCTTGTATTATTGTGCTTCCCTTAACTTTCTAAAAATGGTTCCCACATAACCTCGATCCTTGCCTGAGAATAGTGGGGAAGACTTAGAGGTGGTGTCCTCGTTCGAGGTTGTTTGTGAGGACCAACAAAGTTACTGAGATGTCCCTATAATGAAGAATTGGAGAAGATTGAAGAACGTCTTTAAAGGTAAACATTTCTCCCTGATTTCTTCTTGAAAAACATGCTTAATTAGGTATGTATATTTATCCTATTTTTAATGTTTCTCTGTTTTCACGATTTCCAAAATGAATTTCGAAAGCACACACATTCACGCGCTTCCTCTGAGGAATTCAATTCTTTTATAGGATATCCCATTCGCATGTCTCTACATGAACGATTCAGGATCACATCGTTTGTAACACTTAACAACTCTTGTTACATTTACAAAGTGGGTCGTATCCATAATGTCTCTAGGATAATGTATCCAACTCTATCCCTATACTATAGACCGTTTTAGCTATTTACTTGAACTTGATTTACTTTTATTTCTCCACATATAGTTCAGTATTCACACTATAGCCAGAGGTTCTTTGTTTATTGGATTTAGGGTTATGATATACGAAACTCACATATTCAATTTTACAGAATAAACTTCAATAACAATTTTATTGAAATAGAATATGTTTATTGTTACAAACTACGATTTTTAGGACATAAAACCCAACATATATATAGTTAATTATGAATATGATTTATAATTAAAACTATATAATAAGTGCGAATAATATTTGGATTAGATTCAAATGTTATTTTAATATGAAACTATAAATAAAATTAATATGAATTGGATTCATATTAAAACTATAGGTTATGAGAGAAATATGCATTTTAAAATAATTTAAATGCATAAATATATGATATTTGAAATCAATTAATTTGTTGTTATTATTATTATTGTTTATTTAATTATATATATATATATATAATTTAAATAATAATAATAATAAATAAATAATTCCCCTACAATTATAGAAGGGAGTGGAGAGTGGGAGTGAGGGGAAGTTATTTCCCCTCATGTATGTCTCTGTATATACATAAAAATGAAAAGAAAAATAAAAAAGGACTCTCTCTAGTTTTTACTCCCAAGATTCTGTTGGGTTTCATGCCCTAAAACTCGTAGATAGTAAATGTTGTATTTTGACCGTCATTAATAAATGATTATTCATTATTATTCAATAAATGTTATTGATTATTTTATCTTGTCTTAATAACCCTAAAATCCAATAAAATAACATCCTAGGTTGTTTTATGAGTCTTGAACAATATGTAGAGACATATAGAGATCAATGTTCAAGTTACAACCTAAAGGGTCTATAGTATAAAGATAGGGTTGGGTACCTTATCCTAGTAACACTATGGATACGACCCACTTTGTATTTGATACAAACGCAATGATCCAACGCGTTCGTGTAGGAGACATGCGAGTGGGGGTATCCTATGCAATGAGTTTGCATAAGACTGGACCACGAAATAGTAATCACTAGATGTAACTCCGTTGACTGGTTAGGTTTCTATTTCAATAGGTTGACCTAGGCAACTTAGTCTTAATCTTGAGTATATTGTGAACTCCTGTTCACGAAGGATTGTCCTTTGATTTGTATGGGTGAGAGTGGCCCGTTTGTCGACTCGATATGCCTACCATTTTGGGGACAAGACTGAGTGGGGAGCTGGGAACATAATTATACAAGATGAATTTCACTCCTTCTCGACTGTAGGGTAAGTAGATAAGTGTTCCCTTAAGTGGTGTCTCCGGGACTTGAACATAGGGCCCTACCCTCTCACTGGCCCGAGAGGGGTTTCTGTTTGATGGTTGGACCATAAACAGGTTGTTCATTAGAGGAGCACTGGTACTTAAGGATTTAGAAGTAACCCGGGGGTATAACGGTAATTTGACCCAGCTGGTGTTACGAACACTTGTGAAGGACTAACTTGCTGTCATTGGTCTATATCCGTGGACACAGAAATATATCTACAGTGAGAAGAGTGCAACTGTGGGTCTTTAGTGGAGTGTATCCACAGTTAACGAATATTGATTAATGTGGTTAATGAGTTTAGCCCGTTAATCTCATATCGTTGGAGCTTCTGATCTGTAGGTCCATTAGGTCCCCTTCCTAGCTCGTAAAGAATATTGAGGTTATTATTGGTTGAAATTTGAATAGTTCAAATTTTCTAAGGGAAAAGTATAATGTATAATGATACATTATAATATAAAGTTTATTTTACAAATTAAACTTTATAGTATAAATATAATTTTGGATATAATTCAAAGTTAATTTGTAAGAGAATTAAATATTTGAAATTGTTCAAATATTATTTTATTAAAACTATAGGTTAAAATTAATGCGCATTAGATGTACATTAAAACTATAGGTTATGAGAGAAATGTATTTGAATTTGATTCAAATGCAGGTTAAAATTAAATATTTGATATTTAATTTGGTAATTAATTAATTGGAGAATTAATTAGTTATTTAATTTAATCTAATTTAATTAAATTTGATTTAATTAAATTAATTGAATTAAAACTATAGGTTATGTGAGAGATGTTTATTTAAATATGATTTAAATGAATTGATTAATTAAATTAGATTTAATTAATTATTAATTAAATTAATTATTGATTATTAATTAATTATTAATTATTAATTAATTATTAATTTAATTAATTATTGATTTAGTTAATTAATTTAATTTTAATTAATTAAGTTTGTTGTAACTCCCACGTAGGGGAGTTACTTAAGACGTGGGATAACACACACGTTTCCCATTTTTCTCTGGCTTCTTTATATAGTGCAAAAACAGAATTTTGTTTGGTGTGAACCATTCTCTTAACAAAAAACAAAATTCTCAGCGTTCTCTAAAAAAAATATTCAGAAGAGTTCTGTATTTTTTTTTTCCTGTGCCAAAAAGGTTCCACAAACCTTCCCTCAAGATTCAGAGAATAGGAAGGTCTCCAAGTGGTGGTGACACAACACGTAAGAGTTTTTATTCTCTAATTTTTTGCTTAACCTAGATTAATTTAAGTCTTTTTTTTGCCAATGTAAAAGTATTTCAAAATTATTAAAATTAATTTTGAGATACGGTTCTGATACGTTTCTGCTGCGTTTTGGGTTTTAATCCCAGCAGATTCCTCTCTCAAAATACTCTCTTAGAGAAAATTCTCTGAGAAATTCTTCAATTGTCTACCAAGAAAGATCCCATAATCTTTAGTGATCCTTCCTAGAGAATAGTGGGATAATCTAATAGTGGTGTCAAAATGTTCGTGTTCTTAAAAGCTTGTACCGGAGAACTCTCAGAGAATTTAGAAGAAACGTTCTTAAAAAAGGTAACTTTCTAAAATCTCTTGTTTTGTAAGCCCGAAATAACACAGAACAACCGACATCCTCGAAAAGAGTTAATTTTAAAAGAACATAAAAAAGGAGTCAGCACCAATTCTTTTTATAGTGTGATTGGACATCGAAATAAAATAAACAATTTTTAATAAAAACAACAAAAATGGTCTACAAAAACGAGTTGAGTTCGGGAGTCATTTGTGTATGGAGAAGGTTTTAGCACCCCACAACACCTGTTAAGAAAATGCTGGGCAAATTTTAAATCTTGAATTGAATACATTCTTTAAAGAATATTTAAAATAAAGTCTTATTTTACCCCTCATTTCTCCAATCATTAGAGTCGTGATCCCATAAAATAAGTGGAGAAAAATCTTTTATTGAAAGACTATCTTATGACGGTTTAAGAAATTGTAATATTTTCTCAATTTCTTGAGGTGAATGATTTTTCTTAAATTATTATGTGACCCAATTGATAGGAATCCAAGATTTTCTAGATTTTTATCTTGGGTTCAAATCTTAGACTCCAAAAAAATTATGACCCCTCACCTCAAGAATCTAGAATATTAGACTCCCAGATATTTCTAGATTTCATCGTCGAAAATTTTAAGAAAAACATTATTGAAAACAAATTTTAATTTTTAAACTTTTTTTTACAAAACTCAAAAGGAATTAATTTTAGAATTTTGAAAATAACTTAAAAATTTTGAAAATATTAAAGGAATAATACTAAAAAGAGAAGCATCAAATTTAATACGTAAAGTTACATCGACATTAAATACAATTTATTATATAATTAAAGCAATAAGCAAACAAGTAGCAATATTTATAAGAATATTAAAAATTTAATAAAACATATTAGAATTGATTTTGGACTCCCAAAGAATCGACTTGATAAGGAGCTAGCCAACCAAGAGAAATATACGGCTCAACATGCTCAAACCAGCTTGAATGAAGAGGAAAATGAAGCTCAACAAGCTCAACTTAGCTCAAATGAACCTCATGTTGAAAATCGATGGGAGAACTTTCCAAGTCAACCCAATCATGAGGCAATCATTATGCCACAAGGACCAATAACAAGAGCTAGAGCTAAAAGACTTCAAGATGGATTAAATGCTTGCTTCCAAGCTAAGTTTACAACCCATGATGAAAAGTTGCAACCATTTAAGCTTCTAGATACACCTTTTCATCCAAGAGTCATAATGAATCTAAAAATCCAGATTCATTCACATATTTAATTTCCCATGTATGCAATTTAATTTCATGTTTTTATATTTATGAGGGTAGTTGAAAGGGTGTAGATGAATTTAGACAATTTGAAAGGTTATGTCCTTTCATGGTGCCTTTTCAATTAGTATAAATAGGGCTGTAATTTCACATTTTGGGAGGAAGACTTTGAATTTGAATGAATTTTTTATAGAGTAAATCTCTCAAGCTTTTATGCTTTCTTTGTATTCTTGTGTTTAGAATGCATGTTTAGAACTTTCAATCTAGTTTGATCAATTAGATTGTGGAGAGTTCGAAATCTTGAAGTTAGGAACAAGTTCTCCTTTCTTCTTGATCTTTGATCAATCTTCCAAGCCAAATCTGTTTAGCTTTCTTGGGGTTGTCTATCACATTTGTTTATTGGGGGTTATTCTTATTATTGTTGTGGGGGTTCACCTTGTTTAAAGGGGAGTTCTCAAACGTGATTGAGGTAGTTCCCTTTATCATTTGGTATCAGAGCTTTGGCTCTAAACAGATTATATCTTTTCTTGTTTTCCTTTCCATGCCATATTTCTTTCTTTAGATCCATTCATCTATTTTCCATCTTTCTTGTGACTCTTTATCTTCTCTTTTTTTTTCTTGCTTCATACATTATTGTGCTTGTTGAGAAAAAAAAAGAAAAAGAAAAAAAAGTGATAAAGAAAGAAGTATAAAAAAAAAAAGAACAATATTTATGGTCTTCTTGTGACTTTTCATATTATATGTCACTTGTTTTATGTGTTGAAAAAAAAAAGGGGTTTCATCAAGCAAGTTTGAAGCATTGTGATTATATATCTAAAAAGAGTCCATATTCATATCTATATCCTTTTTGTCATTCCCATCTTTTCATTTTTTTTTCTTGTCTTCCTAAAACCTATTTGCTTCTTAAAAGTTCTTTCCATTGCCTAGCCATACTTGTTTTTCTAAATTTGAGATTTTTGTGACTTTCCACCTTCTAGCTAAATTGACATTGTTCTTGCATGATTCTCATAAGAATACTATAAGACTTGCTGAAGTTTGAGATATTTTTAGTCTTAGGAGTAACTCTTTATATATATTGAGTGCAAACACGAGTGACGTTTCATTTCCTTGAGGGTAATCACGTGAGGGAGTGTTGGTGAGGTCCTTTTTTTTTCGTTTATTTTGTTTCTTTTTACAGGATGGCAAATCAAGATGACGTTGAAGTTAACGAAGTACATTTAAGAGAAGCACAACAAGGAGTTATGGCACGAATGATTAGTACTATGGAGGCACTAACAGCTCGTTTGGATAGGTTGGAGACTGGGCATCAGGCAAGGGAAAGAATACCACCTCCTCCACCACAACCTGCAGTAATTCACCATAATGAGGACCAATATGAGGGTGATGGTTCTGATGACTTAGAAGATGATCAAGTTACATTACTTGGGGTGCCGAGAGGAGGAGAAAGACGAGTTGGACATGGAGTAGTTAGAGGTAGAGGTCGAGGGAGAGGATATCAAAACTTCCAAAGGAGAGCTCAACGAGATGCAACTCTCGAAGAGCGTAATATGGGGGGCATCAAATTTAAAATTCCAAAGTTCTTTGGTAGAACCAATCCAGAAGAGTACCTTCAATGGGAGAAAGAGGTGGAGAACGTGTTTGCTTGCCATAATTTTAGCGACGAGCAAAAGGTTAGATTTTGTGTTGCCAAATTTAAGGATTACGCTCAAGTTTGGTGGGATAAGTTAATGTCAAGAAGGAGAAGAAATCTTGAAGCACCAATTGATTCATGGTATGAATTCAAAGAATCGATGAGGAAGCGATTTGTTCCAAATCATTTCCAGAGGGACATGGCACAAAGGCTTCAAGGATTGAGACAAGGCAACAAGTCTGTGGAAGACTACTACAAAGAGATGGACACTTTGATGGATCGACTTGATCTTGATGAGGAGATGGAGACTCTCATGGCAAGATTTTTGAATGGCCTAAACAAGGAGATTGCCGACAAGGTTGATTTGCAACCATACTTTGACATAGAGGAGATGTTGCACCTTGCCATCAAAGTGGAAAAGCAATTGAGTACCAAAAGAACAAGGTACACTTCTTCTAAACCTTCTTCTTCTTTCAATTCATCATGGAAAAAGGAGAATAGAAGTGATTTTAGAAGTAGAGATAAATTTGTGAAAGAAAATTCTAAAGAAAAAGTTGAGTCTTCGATGAAAGGAAAAGCTAAATTAGAAGAGTCGAAGGAGAGAAATAGAGATATTAAATGTTGGAAATGCCAAGGGTTAGGACATGTTAGTAGAGATTGTCCAAACAAAAGGACAATGATCATCCATAATGGAGAGGTAGTAACTGAGGGCGAGGGAAGTGAAAATGAGGAAGATAGGGAAGAAGTTGTTGAAGTAGAAGAGACTAGTGATGGAAGTTATGAAGAACCAATTGTTGGAGATGTGTTTGTAACTAGAAGAGCTTTAAGTGCTCAAGTTAAAGAAGATCTAGTTGAGGAGCAAAGAAAACATTGTTTCATACTCGATGTCATGTGAAGGGAAAGGCATGTTGTGTGATAATTGATGGTGGGAGTTGTACTAATGTTGTTAGTACATTACTTGTCAAAAGATTGGGATTGCCTACAACCCCACATCCTAGACCATACAAACTTCAGTGGTTAAACAATAGTGGGGAAGTGAGAGTCAATAGACAATGTCTTGTGTCTTTTTCTATTGGAAGGTACAATGATAATATCTTATGTGATGTTGCACCGATGCATGCTGGAGAGATTTTATTGGGAAGGCCATGACAATTTGATAGAAGAGCTATTCATGATGGTTACCTTAATCGCTACAAATTCACCAAAGATGGAAGAAAAACCATTCTTCTTCCTTTGTCAACTAGAGATGTGTATGATGAGCAATGTAAGTTAGAGAAAATGAGAGTGGAAGTTGAAAAAAATGTGAAAGAGGGAAAAAGTACTTTGAGTGAAAAAAATAAAGGAGAAAAGAATTTGAAAGAAAAAGAGAAAATTCTTGGTGAGAGTGAGAAAAACAATTGTGAAGAAAAAGAAAGGAGTGAAAAAAAAGAAAAACATCCTAGAGAGAGAAAAGAAAGAACAGAGAGTTTGATAGCTAGAAATAGTGAGGTGCGAAAAGCTCTGTTTTCAACAAAACCAATCTTTGTACTTTTGTGCAAAGGGCCATGTTTTCTAACTGAACACTCAAAAACTTCTTTGCCCAGTGTTTTTCTTAGTTTGTTGCAGGAATTTAAGGACATTTTTCCTGAAGAACTACCAAGTGGGTTGCCACCAGTTAGAGGAATTGAGCATCAAATTGACTATCTTCCGGGAGCCATCATTCCAAATAGGCCAGCGTATCGAGCTAATCCTACAGAGACAAAAGAAATTCAAAAGCAAGTTGATGAGTTGCTTGCCAAAGGATATGTGAGGGAAAGTCTAAGTCCTTGTTCTGTTCCCGTCATCTTGGTTCCAAAAAAAGATGGATCTTGGAGAATGTGTGTGGATTGTAGAGCCATCAACAAAATTACGGTAAAGTATCGTCATCCTATACCTAGACTTGATGATATGTTAGATGAACTCTATGGATCTACTTTGTTTACTAAAATTGATCTTAAGTCTGGATACCATCAAATTAGGATGAAGGTTGGAGATGAATGGAAAACTGCATTTAAGACCAAGCATGGATTGTATGAGTGGTTAGTCATGCCTTTTGGTCTTACCAATGCACCTAGCACATTTATGCGTCTCATGAATCATGTTTTGCGTGAATACTTAGGAAAATGTGTAGTAGTTTACTTTGATGATATTCTAATTTATTCCAAGTCTTTAGAAGAGCATGTCGAGCATGTTAGGGATGTTTTGATTGCATTAAGGAAAGCTCAATTGTTTGCCAATCTGAAAAAGTGTGCTTTTTGTCTAGATAAGATTAATTTTCTTGGATTTGTTATTTTTGCCAATGGTATTGAAGTTGATAGTGAGAAAGTTAAAGCAATCAAAGAATGGCCACAACCTAAAAATGCTAGTGAAGTTAGGTCTTTTCATGGCTTAGCTAGTTTTTATAGGAGGTTCATTAAGGATTTTAGTACCATTGCTGCACCACTAAATGAGATGGTTAAAAAGAATGTTGTTTTCAAATGGGGAGAATCTCAAGAAAGGGCATTTAATGATTTGAAAGAAAAATTAAGTTCTGCACCTTTGTTGACTTTACCTAATTTTGATAATACATTTGAAATTGAGTGTGATGCTAGTGGAATAGGGATTGGAGCAGTTTTAATGCAGGAACAAAAGCCCATTATGTATTTTAGTGAGAAATTGAATGGTGCTGCTTTGAACTATCCAACTTATGACAAAGAATTGTATGCTTTGGTAAGAGCATTACAAACTTGGCAACATTACTTATGGCCAAAGGAATTTGTCATCCATACTGATCATGAAAGTTTGAAGCACCTCAAAGGACAAGACAAGTTAAATCGTCGTCATGCTAAGTGGGTTGAATTCATTGAATCATTTCCCTATGTGATAAGGTATAAAAGTGGTAAGGAAAATATCGTTGCGGACGCATTATCTAGGAGATATAGCTTGTTATCATCTTTATCTTCTAAATTAATGGGGTTTGAATTTTTGAAAGAAATGTATGAAAATGATGATGATTTTGGTAATTTATTTTCCCAATGTGTGAATGGCATAGGAGTAAATAATTTTTATGTTTATGATGGGTTCTTGTTTAGGAAAGACAAACTTTGCATTCCTAAGGGTTCATATAGAAAATTGCTTGTTAAGGAAGCACATGGAGGTGGTTTGATGGGTCACTTTTCTGAATATAAGACATATGAGACACTCAAGAGTCATTTTTATTGGCCACGCATGCAACATGATGTTCACAAAGTTTGTAGTACATGCATTACATGTCGAGAAGCTAAATCTAAGTCTAGACCACATGGATTGTACACACCTTTGCCTGTTCCTAATGCACCTTGGACTGATTTGTCTATGGATTTTATTCTTGGTCTACCTCGGACTAAGAGAGGGCATGATAGCATTTTTGTTGTTGTTGATCGTTTTAGCAAAATGTCACATTTTATTGCTTGTCATAAAACTGATGATGCCAAGAACATTGCTGATTTATTCTTTAGGGAAGTTGTGAGATTACATGGCATTCCAAGTTCGATTGTTAGTGATAGAGATGTCAAGTTCTTAAGTCATTTTTGGAAAGTTTTGTGGGAAAAGTTGGGAACTAAGTTGTTGTTTTCTACCACATGTCATCCACAAACTGATGGTCAAACTGAAGTTGTCAACAGAACATTAATAACTTTGCTTAGGGCAATTCTTGAAAAGAATCTTCGTCTGTGGGAAGAAATTTTGCCTTTTGTTGAGTTTGCTTATAATAGGGTTGTTCATACACAACTAAATGTTCACCTTTTGAAATAGTTTATGGCTTTAACCCTAAGACACCTCTTGATTTATTGCCTTTGCCAACTAACCAGTTTGTTCATCTTGATGCCAAATCAAAAGCTGAATTTGTGAAGAAGCTTCATAAGCAAGTGAAAGAAAAAATTGAGAAGCATAATGAAAGAGTCGCCAAAAATGTGAATCGGGAAAGAAGACCGCTCATTTTAAAGCCAGGAGATTGGGTTTGGATACATTTTCGAAAGGAGCGTTTTCCAAACCAAAGGAAGTCTAAGTTAATCCAAGGGAGATGGACCATTCCAAGTTTTAGAAAAGATCAACGATAATGCATACAAAATTGATCTTCCAGGTAAGTATCATGTGAGTGCTACATTTAATGTTGCTGACTTATCCTTGTTTGATGTAGGTAATTTTGATTCGAGGACGAATCCTTTCGAAGAGGGGGAGAATGATAAGGAGCTAGCCAACCAAGAGAAATATACGGCTCAACATGCTCAAACCAGCTTGAATGAAGAGGAAAATGAAGCTCAACAAGCTCAGCTTAGCTCAAATGAACCTCATGTTGAAAATCGATGGGAGAACTTTCCAAGTCAACCCAATCATGAGGCAATCATTATGCCACAAGGACCAATAACAAGAGCTAGAGCTAAAAGACTTCAAGATGGATTAAATGCTTGCTTCCAAGCTAAGTTTACAACCCATGATGAAAAGTTGCAACCATTTAAGCTTCTAGATACACCTTTTCATCCAAGAGTCATAATGAATCTAAAAATCCAGATTCATTCACATATTTAATTTCCCATGTATGCAATTTAATTTCATGTTTTTATATTTATGAGGGTAGTTGAAAGGGTGTAGATGAATTTAGACAATTTGAAAGGTTATGTCCTTTCATGGTGCCTTTTCAATTAGTATAAATAGGGCTGTAATTTCACATTTTGGGAGGAAGACTTTGAATTTGAATGAATTTTTTATAGAGTAAATCTCTCAAGCTTTTATGCTTTCTTTGTATTCTTGTGTTTAGAATGCATGTTTAGAACTTTCAATCTAGTTTGATCAATTAGATTGTGGAGAGTTCGAAATCTTGAAGTTAGGAACAAGTTCTCCTTTCTTCTTAATCTTTGATCAATCTTCCAAGCCAAATCTGTTTAGCTTTCTTGGGGTTGTCTATCACATTTGTTTATTGGGGGTTATTCTTATTATTGTTGTGGGGGTTCACCTTGTTTAAAGGGGAGTTCTCAAACGTGATTGAGGTAGTTCCCTTTATCACGCATCATACAAATATGATTAATGTGGCGTTTCTGCCGACAGGTATGAACTAAAGGTGTTTGAAAGAACGATCGATATAATTAGCTAGATGTTCGATGTATTGATGAATAATAGTCCCCAACACTCTTCTTCTCTATCACTGTCACACTAAGATTGCATTGTTAACTCAACCATCCCGTTTAGTTATTTTTCAAGTATTTTTAAATTAGTTTTTAATCACAAATCCTCAAATTATTTTCGTTGTCCTCGAGATTTTCGTTATAAGCAAAGTTTTAGTCATATAAAAATCCCTGTGTTCGATCTTGGTTCTCACCAAGATAACCTGGTATCAATTTATACTTGGATTGATATCTAGGAAAACTTGAATTGCTAATAGTCTAGCAAATCACAAGCATAATCATCGAAGAAGTCTAAAAAGAAATATTTCATCGAAAATTAAGCAACAAGTTTTTGGCGCCGGGATTTTTACGGCTAATTTTGTTTAATTGTTTATCTCTTGCAGGACCTTTATAATTCAGGTGTATTGTAACTTCCGCCGGGAGGTCAGAAACAGTATATGAGTGAAGGTTCGGACCCTGAGCTTGATATTGACCCTGAGATTGAACGCACCTTCCGACGCAGGATCAGAAGGAACCAGCAAAGGAGACAAGAAGGAAACATGGCTGAACAATGCAACCCAGCAAACCAAGAAGCTAACGTCGTTCATCAGCCTAATCCAATCTTGCTAGCGCATCATCATGACAGGCCAATGCGTGAATATGCGTCTCCTAATTTATATGATTTTTCGCCTGGTATAACACGACCAGTTTTTGAAGGAACAAGGTTTGAAATGAAGCCTGTGATGCTTCAGATACTCCAAACTGCAGGTCAGTTTGGAGGAGCACCTGGCGAAGATCTGCACGCATATCTCACCAGTTTCATGGAGATTTGCAACACTTTTGAGATCCCTGGGATTACACCAGAAGGAATTCGACTGGCCTTATTCCCTTTTTCCTTACACGATGAAGCAAAACAATGGGCCTATTCCTTAGAGCCTAGTGAAATAACCACCTGGGAACAAATGGTCACTAGATTCATGCAGAAGTTTTTCCCTCCCACAGTGAACGCACGACGCTGACGCGAAATAGCGAACTTCATGCAAAAAGACACTGAAACCCTAAGTGATGCATGGACGCGATTTAAGAAGTTAGTAAGAAACTGCCCGCACAATGGAATTCCTGACTGCATTCAGATGGAAATGTTTTATAATGGGTTAGACCGTGCGTCACAAGCTATAGCAGATGCGTCAGCAGCTAGAGGGTTAATGGACAAAACATATGCAGAAGCCAAAGCCACCCTTGACAGAATATCGCGTAATACAACTGAGTGGGACGATGAAGGGTATGGGAATCGAACGCTAGAGCGAAGAAGGAATGTCCACTCGATTGAAAGTGATGCGGTGGCTCAACTATCAGCTCAAATGGCAGCAATGACTACTATTCTCTAGAATATGGCAGCTACTAGCAATTCTGCAAGTAGTCAGGCAAAACAAGTTAGCTTGGTAAATCAGGTTGTTCTCAGCTGTGTGGGATGCGGTGAACCCCATGTGTTTGATATGTGTCCTTATAACCCCCAATCAGTATGCTTTGTTAAAAACAACCCTTATTCGAAGACGTATAACCCCGGGTGGAGAAATCACCCCAATTTTCAATGGGGTGGGAACCAGCAAAACATTGGAGAACAATCTGAGAGTCCGCAACAAGTTCACAGGACTACACCTCCAGGCTTCAATAGCCATGCGTCTAGTTTCACAGGAAACTCAGGAACGCATAACCAGCAGCAAACTTACAACAAACCCGTGCCAGAGACAAGTTCAGGAACCAATTTGGAAAAGTTGCTAACATCGTACCTTATGAAGAATGATGCGTTGATTCAGAGCCAGGCTTCATCTATTCACAATCTGGAAGTTCAAATGGGACAGCTCGCTGAGGAACTCCGTAGTAGGACGCCTGGTGTCCTCCCAAGTAACACGGAAGCACCAAAAAGTAATGGCAAAGAACAATGTCAAGCGGTGACATTGCGCAGCGGCAAAACAACCCGAAATGATATTAACCTCACTAGGAACACCTCCAGCAAACCGGACACAATGTGCTCGAAGCCAGTATCACAGAATAATCAGTCACCCACGATAATGCCAGGGAAGCAGACGCTGACGCAGAGCATTGGCGAAACAGAGCAACCAATGCATCCACCCTTTCCTCAAAGGCTGCGAAAGAAAAATGATGAGAATCAATTCAGACGTTTTATGGATCACTTGAAACAATTGCACATCAATATCCCTTTAATCGAAGCATTGGAGCAGATGCCAAGTTATGTCAAATTCCTAAAAGACATACTCTCAAGAAAGCGACGGATAGATGATACAGAGATAATTGCGCTGACGCAAGAGTGTTGTGCATTAATAAAAAATGTCATTCCCCAGAAGATGAAAGATCCTGGGAGTTTTACACTGCCATGTTCTATAGGTGGGATGGATGTGGGACGAGCATTATGCGACTTGGGCGCAAGCATTAACTTGATGCCGCTTTCCATATTTAAAAAGCTTGGAATAGGTAAAGCTCGACCCACAAGTGTAACCTTACAAATGGCTGATCGCTCTATAACGCATCCAGAAGGAAAGATTGAAGACATCTTGGTCAGGGTTAATGAGTTCATCTTCCCAGCTGATTTTATCATTTTAGATTATGAGGCTGACAAGGAAGTGCCAATAATATTGGGAAGACCTTTCCTAGCAACTGGTCGCGCATTGATTGATGTCCAGAAGGAGGAGTTGATCATCCGTGTTGATGACCAGCAGATCAAATTCAACATGTTCAATGCAATGAAATACCCCAACGACACCGAATCATGCCAGCTCGTGGAAAACAAAGAGTTGAATTGTTGGGAAGCAATACAAACTTGCTCGGAGAAGTTGTTGAACACAGGGGAAGATGACATCCTGTTGCTAAATGCAGAGGAAGATATTTCAGCAATACACACAATCAATGCATTTGAAGCTATTGATCTAAGCAACAAAACACTTGCAAAAATAAAACCATCACTGAAAGAAGCACCATCGCTAGAGCTTAAATCTCTCCCGTCTCATTTAAAATATGCATATTTGGTCGATGATGACACTTTACCTGTTATCATTTCCTCAACGCTTACCCAAGCTAATGAACCCCTTTTATTGCAGGTTCTGAAGAAACATATCAAAGTCATAGGTTGGACTCTTGCAGACATTCGAGGAATTAGCCCCTCATACTGTATGCACAAAATTAGGCTCGAAGAAGGGACAACTGGGTCGATAGAGAGGCAAAGATGATTAAATCCTGCGATGAAATAAGTCGTCAAGAAGGAAATAATCAAATGGCTCGACGCAGGAGTGATCTATCCTATTTCAGATAGTAGTTGTGTGAGCCAAATGCAATGCGTTCCAAAGAAAGGAGGAATGATAGTTATCACTAACAGCAAAAATGAACTAATTCCTTCAAGAACAGTAACTGGGTGGCGAATCTACATGGATTATAGAAAATTGAACCTCGCTACCAAGAAAGACCATTTTCCGTTACCATTTATTGACCAAATGCTTGATCGTTTGGTCGGGAATGAGTTCTTTTGTTTCCTTGATGGATACTCCGGCTACAACCAGATCATGATCGCACCAGAAGATCAAGAGAAAACCACGTTTACCTGCCCATACGGGACATTCGCGTTCAGACGCATGCCTTTTAGGCTATGCAATGCGCCTGGAACATTTCAGCGGTGCATGATGGCCATATTCTCGAACTTTTTGGAAAATTCGGTGGAGGTATTCATGGATGATTTTTCAGTCTTTGGGAACTCCTATCCTGCATGTTTGAACAATTTGGAGGCAGTGTTAAAGAGATGTGAGGACACAAACCTGGTCTTGAATTGGAAAAAATGTCATTTTATGGTTACTGAAGACATTGTATTAGGACACAAAATCTCTCTAGCTGGCCTCGAGGTGTATCAGGCCAAAATTGACGCTATTGCCAAACTCCCACCTCCAACAAATGTGAAGACATTAAGAAGTTTCTTGGGGCATGTAGGTTTTTACAGGAGGTTTATCAAGAACTTTTCTCACATAGCCAGACCATTGAGTGCGCTTCTGGAAGTTGACCGCCTGTATAATTTCGACGCAGAGTGCAAGCAAGCGTTTGAGAGTTTACGACAAGCGCTAATCTCAGTGCCAATTCTTGTAGCACCAGATTGGACAATTCCTTTCGAACTAATGTGCGACGCAAGCAAGTATGCGGTGGGAGCAGTGCTGGGCCAAAGAAAAGAAAAGATATTGCATCCGATTTACTATGCGAGTAAGACCATGAACGATGCGCAAGAAAATTACACAACCACAGAGAAGGAAATGCTAGCAGTAGTGTTTGCGTTGGAAAAATTTCGTGCATACTTAATAGGATATCCCGTTGTCATTTATACTGATCATTCAACAATTAAATATTTAATGACAAAGAAAGACGCTAAACCCAGACTCATCCGATGGGTGCTCCTTATGCAAGAATTTGACCTCATAATAAAAGAAAAGAAAGGAACGGAAAATCAGGTTGCTGATCACTTGTCGAGGCTGGAAAACAAAGAGGTACAAGATAAGATGGAGAATATTGCAGAGAGTTTTCCAGATGAGCAACTGATGAAAGTGGTCGGTCAAGAACCACGGTATGCAGACATTGTGAATTATCTTGTCTGTGGACAATGGCCCCCCGAGTTCACCTCACAGCAACGAAAGAAGTTGTTGCATGACTGCAAATTCTACTGCTGGGATGAGCCATATTTGTACAGACTAGGACCAGATCACTTCATGCGTCGGTGTGTGCCCGAAACTGAAAGTCCACAAGTTTTGCCTCAATGTCATGAATCACCCTATGGAGGGCATTTTGGAGGTCAGCGCACAGCAGCCAAGGTATTGCAAAGTGGTTATTGGTGGCCTACACTTTTCAAGGACGCAAGGAACCATGTGGTGCAATGTGATAGATGCCAGAGGACAGGAAATATCTCAAATAAAAACGAGATGCCTCTTAATTCAATACTAGAGGTGGAACTGTTCGATGTTTGGGGTATTGACTTCATGGGACCATTCCCGCCTTCTTGTGGACACCTTTATATTTTGGTTGCTGTGGACTACGTGTCCAAATGGGTTGAAGCAATCTCATGCGCTAAGAACGATGCGGCCACAGTGTCGAAATTTCTGAAAAAGAGTATATTTTCACGTTTTGGAACGCCACGAGCATTAATCAGCGATGAAGGTTCGCATTTCATTAATCGCATTATTACTAACCTTCTCTTAAAATATAATGTTAAGCACAAGGTCGCAACTGCATATCACCCGCAATCAAATGGACAAGCCGAAGTGACCAATAGAGAAATCAAAACGATATTAGAGAAAGTGGTGAACGCATCGAGGAAGGATTGGTCGCAACACTTAGACGAGGTGCTATGGGCCTATCGCACTGCCTATAAAACACCCTTAGGGATGTCCCCTTATGCGTTAGTCTATGGAAAACCTTGTCACCTGCCGCTGAAACTTGAGCATAAAGCACAGATGGCGTTAAAGCGACTGAACCTTGATTTGGAGTTAGCGGGAGAGGCTCGAAAACGAAAGTTGAACGAATTAACGAAGTGGAGATTAGCTGCCTACGAGAACGCGAAGATCTATAAAGAGAAAACCAAGAAATGGCATGACAGCAAGCTTAGTAAGAAAGATCTATATGCCGGTCAGAAAGTGTTACTATTTAATTCGAGATTGCGTTTGTTTCCAGGTAAATTGAAGTCTAGGTGGTCGGGACCTTTCACTATAAACAAAGTATTCCCGCATGGAGCAGTGGAATTGATGAATGACGATGGCATGGGGCTATTCAAAGTTAACGGCCAGCATGTAAACCCATACTATGGAGGCGTGATTGACAGGGAAAAAGCCTCCATTGACCTCCGAACAAACATAAGAACGCATACAGAGACACCCTGCAGTTGAAGCCAGACAAATATACCTTCAAGGACGTTCTCTATCCTTTCTTTTTACTGTTTTAGTGGTAGTAGTCGCTTTTCTTTCTCTTTCTTTTTAGTTTCTGTTCTAGTTTTCTTCCAGTTAGGAGTAGAACTTTAGTTGTTACGATGATGGTGAGATTGATATTATTTTTGAGATACAATGAAAGCATGCGATGCGTTGATCAGTTCCAGTTCATCTTGCGCCTAAACTCACATGGGATGCGGTGAGAGTAGACATGCGAAACGGTGCAGTCTGCGCGGCTCAAGGAAACGCTTCGACGCATGCATAATCTCAGCGCATCTTCTTTAGCCGTTCATACTTCCAACCAATTCAACTCCTGCGCCTGCCCGCAGGACCAATGATACTGAACGGTCGAAATAAAATTTAGGGGTGTTGCGTTCCTTTTCTTTCACCTTATTATTTTTGAATTTTCTCGTCTTCTCAACGCTTAGCATCATGTATTAGCATACATTAATGGAAAAATTCGTTGCATGCCTTCTTTTCCGAAATTTTTTCTTGACTGATATCTTTATCTTTCCTTCTGAAATTCATATCTATTTTTTCTGCGTTGAATATTTGGCCCTGTGATGATATTTATACACTACACTGGCACGTCAGCTCTTTCTCAACATTACTTGAAGCTGTCAATCATGTCTTAATAAAATACATCCCAAGTCATTGTTGATCAGCTTTAGCTCAAACTTTTCTTCCAACAGTTTTATACAATTCTTCTCTAGTTCTTTTCTTTACCGCAATGAGGACCTTGCGACCATTTAAATTTAGGGGTGGTGAAAAGTTTGCCTAAAATAGCCCACCTACCAAGTGATATCGGTGTAACTCCAATTTCTCTAATCAAAGATAAGAGTTAAGTTGTGAAGGGCACTAGCTCGTAGTTGAATGTTGCGCATGACACCCGTGCTAACAAGCCAAAACGAAGGTTAGTAACCTGAATCAACGCATCACAACACGCGAATGCAGATTCCTATGTCTTGTGATCAAAGTCAAGATATGAGTCTAAACGTTGTGCAAGGAATGTGCTCGTAGTTGGATGCTGCGCATGAAACCCGTGCTGGCAAGCCAAAATGAAGGCATGTGGCCTGAATTGACGCATGATCATTAAAAAAAAAACTATTATACGGGTATGACAAGGGCAGCGGGAATTAAGTAAAGACAAGAAAAAAGGTGTATAAATGAGGAAGTAATTTTTTGACAATAAGCTTGCCGCATTTGAACTTAGGAATTATTTCAAGGCAAGTAACAAAGTTAAGAGTTGATGTTGAGAAATTGAGCTAGTGCAAGGGAAAGCGTATTCTGAGAGGCCGATCAAAGCAAGCAAAGGAGATTGGGCGTTGAATGTCTGTTGTAAAGACACGCTTGAGGACAAGCTTTATACTAAATTTAGGGGTGTGATAACTTGTAGAAATACAAGTTATTTCACTTCTTTGTATTAGAATAAATGAATGATTAGTGAAAAGAAAGGCATTTCAACGCATGATTCCTTAATATATTCTCATACTACGCGTAAGTGCATGAAAACGACAATATGCGATATTATTGATAAGAATTGACACTTGAATGTTTTATGTGCAGGGCAGCTTCAGCGCAACCATGCAGCGAGAACATTATCAACGCATGGCCAGCCAATCATGACAGCTGGAGAGATCCTTTATACTAGAAACCGTTAGACAGAGGGGGAAAGCGCGATCAGAAGAGTCAAAGCAGAACGCGTTGTGGTCCCACCTACACCAAAGATGGAAAGCGCCATAATAGCACCTATAAAAGCAAAACAGACGACGACAATTAGGGTAATCGGGAAATCTCACTTTTCTGTGGAGCGCCTCTGCACACCTGCTTACCTTCTACACAGCGACGGCTGTAGAACATCCTAAGGCGCTGCGACTGGCGACGGATTCCGGCTCGAGAGAGACGAAATCTCCATTGCTATCAGCATGCACTACTCGCAATCTCAGTATCATTGTAGCTTTGTTGGCTAGCTAGACATTTCTTGCTAACAATTTCTACTTTCATTGTTTGCTCATCAATATAGAGTTTTATGTTTGCAAAATTTCTTCAATGTTGAACTTTCTATTCTCATACATTTTTACAGCTAAAATGAGTAACTAAACCTTCACGAGGGTTGGGGGTTGTAACAATTAATATTGTTGAAATCGAGTAAAGTTTATTGATCATTTACAAGATTGTTTTCTTTTATTGACTGCTTGACAAAGTAAGTCTTTAACGATTGCATTACTGTAGATCATAGGATAGTCTTAGAAATAAGCTTTGCCTTAGATCCATTCAAACTGGCACGCATCACAAAAATATGATTAATGTGGCGTTTTTGCCGACAGGTATGAACCAAAGGTGTTTGAAAGAACGATCGATATAATTAGCTAGATGTTCGATGTATTGATGAATAACAGTCCCCAACACTATGTATTGATGAATAACAGTCCCCAACACTCTTCTTCTCTATCACCGTCACACTAAGATTGCATTGTTAAGCCAACCATCCCGTTTAGTTGTTTTTCAAGTATTTTTAAATTAGTTTTTAATCACGAATCCTCAAATTATTTTCGTTGTCCTCGAGATTTTCGTTATAAGCAAAGTTTTAGTCATATAAAAATCCTTGTGTTCGACCTTGGTTCTCACCAAGATAACCTGGTATCAATTTATACTTGGATTGATATCTAGGAAAACTTGAATTGCTAATAGTCTAGCAAATCACAAGCATAACCATCAAAGAAGTCTAAAAAGAAATATTTCATCGAAAATTAAGCAACACATAGGCAATGGGGTGCAAAACTTTGTTCTTGCGTTGAACTAATGCGGCTCCCATCGCATAGTCGCTTGCATCACACATTAATTCAAAATGTTGTGTCCAATCAGGTGCGACTAATATAGGAGCCAAGATCAGCGCTTGCTTCAAAGTGTCGAAGGCTATTAAACAGTCGTTGTCAAATTTGAATTCTCGGTTCAGCTCCAACAACGCACACAAAGGTCGTGTGATTTTGGAGAAATCTTTGATAAACTGCCTATAGAAACCTGCATGTCCCAAAAAGCTACGCAGGGTTTTCACATTTTGGCGGTAGGAGTTTCTCTATGGCTTCAATTTTTGTTTTGTCCACTTCTAAGCCATTTTTGGATACCTTATGGCCTAAGACGATTCCTTCTTGTACCATGAAATGACACTTCTCCCAGTTTAGAACCAGGTTGGTATCCTCACATCTTTTCAATATCGATTCGATGTTGACCAGACAGCCGTCGAAAAAGTCTCCAAAAACAGAAAAGTCATCCATGAAAATCTCAACGGACTGTTGTAGAAAATCGGAGAAAACTGCATCATGCATCGTTGAAACGTTCCTGGTGCGTTACATAAATCGAATGGCATGCATCGAAATGCAAATGTGCCATAGGGGCATGAATGTTCTTTTCTCCTGGTCTTTGGGTGCGGTCATAATTTGATTATAACTCGAATAGCCATCCACGAAGCAGAAAAATTCATTTCCCGCTAGCCTATCAAGCATTTGATTAATGAAAGGCAATGGGAAATGATCCTTCTTCGTTGCGGCATTGAGCTTACGATAGTCCATACATATACGCCATCCCGTCACAGTGCACGTTAGGATGAGTTCGTTGTTTTTGTTTGGAACTACCGTTATTCCTCCCTCCTTGGGGACGCATTGTACTGGGCTCACCCACCTACTATCTGAAATGGGGTAGATGACGCCTGCGTCCAACCATTTAATAATCTCCTTCTTAACTACCTCTTTCATTGCAGGATTCAATCTGCGTTGATGCTCAATAGATCATTTTTTTCCTTCTTCCAGACGGATTTTATGCATACAATAAGAGGGACTTATTCCTCTTATGTCTGCGAGCGTCCACCCTATTGCTTTGATATATTTCTTCAGTACTTCCAATAAGGCGACTTCATGTTTTGGCATTAGTGAGGCAGATATGATAACTGGCAGTGTGTTATCATCGCCAAGGTAGGCATATTTCAGATGCGCTGGAAGCTCTTTCAATTCCAGCACTGGAGGCTTTTCCAAGGAATGCCTATTTTTACAGTATCGGCCTTCTATCCCCAGTGATTCAAACTCCCTTTTTATCAACGCACAACATTGTTCAGTAGGTTGCGCGCTCAACTCCTTGCTCTCATTCTCATCGCATTCACCATCATCTTCTTCAGATTCAAGATTCCAACCGTCGAGCAGATCAATAGCCTCACATTCCTCAGATTCATCAGGGTATTCTAATGCTTTCGAAATACTGAACCAGATCTCTTGCTCGTTGACCTTCATGGTAATCTCTCATTTCTGCACATCAATAGAAGTTTGCCCTGTGGCTAGAAAAGGTCTACCCAATATGATGGACACCTCCTTGTCGGCTTCGTAATCAAGAATTATGAAATCAACAGGCAAGATGAACTTATCAACTTTGACAAGCACGTCTTCTATTTTTGCTTCTGGCCGCACGGTGGATCGATCTGTCAACTACAAGGTTACAGTTGTAGGTTGAGCTTCCATTCCCAGCTTCTTGAAGATTGATAGAGGCATTAGATATATGCTAGCGCCCAAGTCACAAAGGGCTTGGCCTATCTTGACACCTCCTATTGAGCACGGTAATGTGAAACTCCCTGGATCTTTTCTTTTGATAGGCAAACGTTCTTGAAATAAGGCGCTACACTCTTGTATCAATGCCACCATTTCTGGCCCGCCTGTGCTACGTCTTTTAGCTAACACATCCTTGACGAATTTCATGTAAGATGGCATTTGCTCCAACGCTTCCAACAAAGGAATGTTGATGTGCAGTTATTGCAACACATCGAGGAAGCGTTGAAATTGGCGCTCATCTTTTCTTCTTTTCAAGCGTTGGGGGTATGGAGGTTGGATTTCTGGTGTCTGTGAACTCGATGCCTCTTTTGAAGAGTTCCTGTATTGATCGCAACTTTCAATTGTTGGGTCGGGTTTGTCACAGATAGAAGTTGTTTGACTGGTTTCTTTTTGGGGTTGAATTGGGTCAAGTAAACTTTTGGTCATGTTCTGTTGTGGTGGTCTTTCTGTCAATGGTTTTCCACTCCTCAGTATCACTGCTTGACACTGTTCTTTTCCTGTGTTTCTAGCATGTCGAGGGGCTTCTATATTACTGGGCAACGCACCTGGTGGTCTGTTTCTTAGCTCTCCAGCCAACTGTCCCAACTGAAGTTTCAGAATTTTAATAGATGACGCTTGTCCTTGCAGCAAGGCATCATTCTTCTGCATGTATTGCTTGAACATCTATTCAAGCGATGAATTAGAGCTTGAAGAGTGTTGGGACTGTGATTGTTGTTGGTTCCTTTGCTGATAAAACCCAGCTGGCCCTCTTTGATTATGTTGCTGACTGCTTGATTGTTCCCCACTTTGTTGGTTCCCTCCCCAAGAAAAGTTTGGATGGTTTTTCCATCCAGGATTGTAAGTGTTTGAGTAGGGGTTGTTTCGAACAAAACATATGCTTTGTGGGTTATGCGGGCACAACTCATACGAGTGTGGTTCACCGCATTCTTGAAAACTTGAATGGTTAACAGCATTGACTTGATTATTTCCTCTGTTGTTCACCTGATTCAACGCCATTAATTGTAGCAAAGTTGTCATAGCAGCCATTTGAACTTGTAGAGCTGCGATATGCCTTTGATCGAATAACTGCACAGAAATCACACAAGATTTAGAAAACACAAATTGCTAATAAAAAGTCTCCGACAACGGCGCCAAAAACTTGTTGCGTTCATAAAGCACAATGCATAACTATGATATACATGCGTACTTCTCCACTAATTGGCTGATATGTGTAATGTTATGCGGTGAACACAAGCTTTATCTAACTTAAGTCCAAGTGTAAATTCAAGTCAGAAACTTGGTGAGTCCAGGGTTGAACTCAGGGACTTTTATGCTTTTGTGATTTTAACCTTGCGGTGATAACTATGCAATGAATGTCTATACAAAGGTGGAAGATGTGATAACTAATCTAAAATTTGTAATTACAATACAAGAGAGTTAAGCGACGAGCAAAGGGGCATATGATGTCTTTCAATGAAGTATTTTTCTATTCAAGTAGCATGCGACGACGTTTGAAAATTACTCTTAATAACAGTCAAGAATTTCTTCAGCATGCGTCTATGCACAATTCGCGGTGTCAATCATAAATTTATTAGCAACCTCTTGGTTTATGATCCACACTTTTCCTTATCTATAAGGTGCATGCGATGATTGACTTGTTAAATGTCTCACCTTATCTCTAAGATGTTAATTCTCACTACTTAATGCTTTTTATACTTTCTCTACCCTCTCAGGCAAGAACTCAAGCTTAAACGTATCTCTCAATAGTTTAAAGCAAGGATTAATGATGCATTAACTAGTGAAACCGCTAAACATGCATAAGTTCACACTTTAATTAGATCTTCCAACATATCAAAAAGAATAATATGCAAACAAGCAAGTAGATGAATCAAATATATGGACTTGTATTGATAATTGAATAAGAAATCTCTCAAAATCAATTCAAAATACAGATACAAGTAAGAGAAAGAACTAGAATGAAGATGTCGGCCCGTTGAGTCAATCTCTTGATCTAGTTGGCTTCGGAATGGCTACTTGATGAAGATACTTCAAGGTTGAATATGGCTCTTGCTTTTCTAAGAAGAATTCTAGACGTTCATATTCAGAATTCTGTAGAGAAAAGCTTGAGGAGTTGATAATGGCGATGCTCTTCACTCTCTTGGGGAAGCTGATCTCTCGATTCAACCAACCCCTTCTTCAGATTTTGAGCTGACTATTTATAAGCGTCAATATAACTTCTCTCTAATGATTTCCTGATGCATGCATTAAATTTCATACCCTGCTGCACCGCTTGCTTTGTCATAAGTGCATTGGCTCTGCCATGAATCCGTCTAATCAGCTACCAACTTGTTCTATGGATTTGATAGTCGCCGCCTGAGCGTGTCAGACCTTTAGCGTTCATCGCGTAGTTCATGTTGGTCACTCTTCTATGGTTATGCGATCATGGTTGCAATAGTTCTTCAGCTTTTGTACTTTTTCTCTTTATTCCTGCGTTGAAACAAGGAAATTTTTTGTGAATTCTCATTTTATGGCATTTGTAAATATCTGATCGCAAAGCATGCTTATTTGCTACGATTTATATCATATTTCTATAATTTCCTTGTGAATTTTTCTAATTGTTTTAAAGAAAAGAATAGAATAACTTGTATTTCTACAAGTTATCAGCATTAAACTTCAAAATAATCTATCTTTAACCTATTTACAAGCTTGTACGCATACTAAGGATATATCAAAGATTAAAGAATTAGATGATGCGTTTTTCAACATTCTTTTACCATTATTCTAAGAAAAGAAGGACAATAACTTGTATTTCTACAAGTTATCAACAACCATTAGGGATAGTGGAAGATATCTTGATCCAAGTAGGCAACTTGATTTTTCCTACGGACTTCTATATTTTTCAAATGAATGAGCCATCTGATTCATCGACAGTTTTGTTTGGGAGACCTTTATTAAAAACTTCTAAGACTAAGATTGATGTAGATAAAGGATCGCTTAGTGTTAAATTTGATGGTGAAAATAGTGAATTTCAATATTTGTGATGCTATGAAGTTCCCTAAGAAAAATATCTCGCATTGTTGTGTGGAAGCTTTTGAAGTATGTGATGATGTGTTGTTCAGTGTTGATAATGGCTTTGAAGGTTTTGATAAGATGTTGATTCTCTCTTCTGACTCTCAATTTGATAATTCTTCTATTGATAGTTCTTTCTTTGTCCCACAGGTTCAAAGGATTGAGCGTAAGGCTCTCCCTTCTCAAATAAAAAACAAGAAATTCGGTGACAAATACCCTTACGTGATTCGATCAAAAAGAAAAAGGATTCTACAAAACGCTTAATCAATGCTTTAGGAAGCTTGGTACTGCCTCAAAAGCATCCCATAGACTTGACCATGATAAGGTGTGCCCCTTTCCCGTTGAGATTAAACAAAAACCACTGAGGAAGTTGTCTAAGCTCACATGAGCTAGAGGTCACCAATAGTCAAGCAATCAATCCTAAAAATTTGTGCTCTCCAGGAGGCAACCAGACGTCAAATTTGAATAAGCTTTCTTTAAATTCTTGTCTTTAGTTGATTTTATGGTTTTTTGTTTTAGTTTTGTCCTTCCCAATAATTCTTTTCAAATAATTGAGAGAAAATTTGAATGATTCTCTTTTCTTTACAGGAAATAAGTGATGCTTCAAGCTAAGGAAAACAAAGCTAAAAAAAAAAAAGATCGATTCCCGAAAGAAAAATCCTGCTCATCTAAAAAAAAAACAAAAAACAAGGAGAGTTTTTTTTGTTCCCCTCTTCTTTTTGCCTATGTGCTTTATTTTCTTGAATAAATAGCATGTTTTCAAAGATTGAAGATAATGTTAGTTTTGAAAGTTAGGAGTGGGTTTTCATGATTTTTGCATATGATTGGTTAATCTTGCTTGCATAATTGATTAGCACTTGCATGCTTATACCCATTATATGCTTATGCCCATTATTATTTTACAATAAATTTCTAGCTATATTTGGGGTCCTTGAGCGATGACCTCGGACAATGCTTGCTTGCTTGAAATGCTCGCTTTGTTCTTTTTAGTTTGGTTTGATATAATGACATGACGATGACACGGTCTCATTATGATAAGTTCTGTGAAAAATTTTATTTGAAGAATGTTATTCATGATTTTTAGCCCTTTTTTTTTAAAAAAAATCTTTCTTATCTTTTATGCATTTTCAAAGTTCTCTTTCTTATGAACTTAAGCCATGCATGCTTAGAATTCTTTTATGCGGCCTAGATTTCTGTTGTCACCTGGAAAGGCCCACCTTTAGCTTAGTAACCTCTCTTGTTTCAAAGTGTAATACTAGACAAAGTGGATAACAAGCCTTTTCTAGTATTGAGTAAAAAAAAAAAAGTAAAAAAGCTCAAAAAAGAAATGGGTTAAAAAAAGGGATATCCTTGCTATATATCTCTAAATAAAGTGTGTGTGTGTATAGATAGAGGTGAAAAGAGCTACCCCATTGTGATAAGTTAGGACCCCGCGAGAAAAAGAGTGGATTGAGTCCCTACTTTGGGTGTGTGAAAGCTAGCCCTCTAGGTCAAACAAATGCCCTTTATATTTTGTATGCGTGAGTAAGGCACCCTTGTCTTTAGTATTGCCCCATTTTTTTTTGTAAGTTTGGTATGTCTAGAGCTAATAACTGGGCCAGCGTAGGGAGAAATGGATTAAAAACCCTATAAAACCATTCCAAGTCATGTAAGCTTAACCAATAAGAGCTTGAACTTCTTCATGCATGAATAGAACTAGAATCGTTTTTCTAAAAAATATGTGAGCTTAATTGATTGATCATCATTTGGATTTCATCTTTGATTGCATCTCTTATCTCTTGAGATTGTTGAGAGTCGAGTATCATTCCTTTCCAATTTGAACATAGCTTGAGCGTTTCTTAACATGAGAATGCCTAACCAAGACTTTCTAATTCTGACTTTCTAACCTTTACACATTCTAACTAGCATTCTCATAAGCATATATATAGTAAGCATGACCACATTTCAATAAGCATGTACATATCATCTATGCATGATTGATTGATTGATTGTATATTCTCTTATTCTTTTTCCTTGCTCGGGATGATCAAGCTTTAAGTTGGGAGTGTTTTGTTAGCGCCCTAAAAACGTTAGTATTCTTAGCTTAAATCTACCTTAATAGTCAATTTGGCTCATTAATTCTCTATCTTTGTAGGTTTTCGTCACCCTAAGGTTAAAATGGTCATTTGGAGCAAAAACGAGCCTAAAACAAGCTTGGGAACGTTAAAGGTAAAAAAGGAGTCAAAATTCCAAAAATGTCTTGAAGAACAACGTCGCATAGCTCCCTTTACGCTCCTATTATGCTGTCCACTCAAGAGCTTCAAGTTTTACAAATAGCCCACAGCGTCGCGTCACCCAGCCCAGCGCAGTGCTACGCTACAACTCAGAGGACCAGCATCGCTACACTCCTGCACAGCAACGCGATGCTTTCGATTGTAATTAAATACTTTGTTTCATTTTTTGTCCGAGGGAAAGATCCAATTTTGTAGAAATTTCAGAGAGTTCTACATTTTCTCTTAGCTTTCTCTCTACTTTTTGTATCCTTTCCTCAATCCATTGAAGAACTCTTGAAGGGCTAAGGTAACAATTTTCGGAATTTGATAGTTGTAGTTCAATCTTCTTGAGAATTATCTTGTTAATCGTTGGTTGAAAAGCATGAATCTTAATTAATCCTTGTGCTGAATTCTGGAATTTGTATTGATTGAAGTGATAACTCATGTTTAGATTCAAATTCTTGATTGCAAATTCATAATGCACTAAGCACCAAAATTGTGAATAAGTTGCAGGATTAGGGATGCATGCCTTCATTTCAAGCATTTTCTTTTAAATCATAGCATGGTGAATTAATTAGGATTAATCAATAAATTGGATTAACAAAGAGGTTATCCGATCTTTATCGTCGCAGCTATGAAACTTAGTTCTTAATTTCATTTGGTATTGAAAATCGCTAAGGGACATACATGCTTAAATGAAGTTTAGAGTGAATCTTGAAGCAATTCTTGATTAACAACTTAGGAAATTAGAAATTGAACATTAATTTTACTAATTTTATGAGTTAGATCAATTAGGGTTTCAATCTCTTCTTGGTTGTGGATTCTTTGCATAAATCATGTCTTTTTTATTCAATGATCAAAATTGAACTCAACTCATTCAAATTCCCATCCTATTCAATTTTGTCTCTCCAAAATTCATATATAAAAAACATTCTAAATTCTCACATCATTTTCATTTTCTTTTATTCACAAACCCTCTCAATATAGATAGAATTCAATTGATTGTAATGAATAGTTCATATATCTCTGTGGAACGATCTCAAACTTACCACTTACACTATATTGTTCATTGTGTATAAGTTTGGAGTAATAAAATCTTTGATCCTTTAAATGTGTTTAACGATGACACTTTTTAGCTCGATCACTAATGCTTTTGATAGGATATCTCCACTATGGATACGTTACCACCTTTGACATTTTGAGTGACCAACATGTCATTCTATTAAAGTGAAAAAGATAACAAATTAGCATTAACCAAGGAAATATAAATACTCAACAAATACTTACTATACTATCCACCACTTATTGTGTTCTTTTGTTAGAAATATTTCCCTCTTGATCGCAAACCATGTGAGCCCTTTTCCATAAAATGCATCGCTCGGTTAGATCTTTGTGTGGTGGCAACTCTTTCTGCACCCATTTTAGATCATCTTACCTAGACTTGGATTCTAATGTAATATATAGAATGTATAAAATAAAAATAATAGAAAAGTAATATCTTACTAACTCTTTAGAAAGTTTAGTGTACCCCATCGTGGCATTCGATGATTATACACATATTTTTTTCTCTTTTCTTTATTCTTATTGTTGATAGTCTTAATAAAATAACATAAGAAGTGTCAAAATTACATTATTCTTCAATATAAATAAATAAAAATATTGAATGTTTTAAACAACGGTACTTATTTGAAACTCTTTTTTAAGCTGAAAACTAACGAATGGATACCATGTTCTTGTTCAATATGGAAATATTCAATTGGGGGATATTTTAGTTTTTCCATATTGTCTTTAAATGGTATTATATATTTTGTCAACGGTACTTGAATTGACAGAAACATACACTAGCATTTTGCATGAGGTTCTTCTTCGGTATAGGATCAACAACCAATCGACTGTTGTCAAGAAACTTTGTGCTATAACAACATTCATTAATCTTATAACCCTCAAATGTCGTCAATCCTGAGTGGGGGTCATGTACCATCCAACGTACAGTTTTGGAAACAGATTTTCCTTCATGTATTTCACTCATCCCTTCTTACACAGAGATGGTTCATTTAGATTTAGACTAAATTAAGTTAATATAGTAAAAAAATGTGAATGAAAATTAAATACCTAATCACGTATCCAAGTAGTAAATAATTGATTGTGCTCATCTTGTAGCCATTTTTCATTAATTGCTTTTCTTGGATTTTGAACCTTCAAATATTCCATATGTTGTCTACAAAAAGGTACTAGATTTTTAAATGGTTCCATTTAACAAGTAGGTGATTTAAGAATTTTAGTACGCTTACATTTTATATGGTTGTACTTCCTTGGTGTTCTCTAGTATATAAAGATCTGCTTTGATCCAGTTCTTGCACATTAGGTCTGACATGACATCATGCTGATAAAAACCTTTGAATTCATGTTTCTTCTCATGATTTGAATGAACAAAGTCCAACTGAATCTAGCCCGAATAGAAATTCAGAACAAAATTCAACAGTCTCTTCACATATGTGTGCCTCCATAATGCAACCTTCAGGGTGAGTTTTATTTCTTACATAACTTTTTAACACCTTCATACACCATTCAAATGGATACATCCACTATAGATGGGCCCATAAAACTTCACTTCTCGTACAAGGTGAACAGTGAAATGAATCATTATTGTGAAGAATAAAGGTGGAAAATACTTCTCAAGTAAACATAACATAACAACTATATTGTCCTGCAACTTAACCAACTATAATACCCACAAACTCTTGAAGCATAGTGCATTGAAGAAGAAACATAATCTACTAATAGCACATCTTTCACATTCCTAGATAGAACTGAACGTAATGCAATTAGAAGGAATTGTTGCATTAGGACATAATAGTCATGAGATTTTAAACCAATAAGTTTCAAGTCCTTTAACAATACCGGACTTCTAATATTAGAAGAATAACTTTCAGAAACCTTTATTATAGATGAAGTCTTACAAAAATGATACTTCTCTTCTCTCGATAATGTATAACATGCTGCAGGTATGTACATTTCACTTCCCCTACATATAGGAGCTAATTTAGGTCAACGGTTTATTTCAACTAAGTAAAGTCTAATATTCATCCCATCTTAATTTTTTCCTGGAATATCAAGTAAGGTTCCTATGATATTCATGCACAAATTCCTTTCGATGTGCATTACATGAAGACAGTATATAACATGCAACTCTATCCAATAGAGAAGTTAAAAAAAATAGGTATTCTCTTCCAATAGTTATTTGCAGTTTTGTCATTCAGTTTATTGTAAATTGACGCATCTAACATTGGATTTGGAAGATTTCCATTCTCTTTCTTACCATCAAAAGTTTTTTTTTTTTTTTTTTTTGTCTTCTATATGGATGATGTCTTGGCAAAAATTTTCAATGCCCCATGTATACATTTTTTTCCCATTTAGTAGCCTGATTGAGTAAGTCTCCTCCCCACATATTGGACAAGCCTTATACCCTTTCACAGTTCAACCACATAGATTTCCATAAGTAGGAAAATCATTAATAGTCCACAGTAAGGCAGCTCGCAAAGTGAAAGATTTTCTTCCCTGTGTGCATCAAAACATTCATCTCCAACTTCCCATAAAAGTTTCAAGTTCTCAATCAATGGAGCTACATAAATATTAGTATCATATCCTAGTTATTTTAGTATTGATATCAATATTGACAACATTAAAAACTTCCTCCTCATGAACAACCATGGTGAGAGGTTGTACACTATAGTAATCACTGGCCAACAACTGTATTTAGTACGTAGATCTCCATATGGGTTTACTTTATCAGTGGATAAACCCAAATGAAGATGTCTTGGTTTTGAACCAAAAGTTGGAAATAAGTGATCTATTAACCTCCAAGATGGAGATTGGCTAGGGTGTCTCATAATACCATCTACTTTCCTATCAATTGCATGCCAACACAGATTTTTTGCATGTTCAGTGCTCTTAAACATCCTTATAAACCATAGAACTATTGGAAAGTACCACAATTGCTTAGCATGCACTCATTTTTTCTTTTCTATCGAGTTCTTGAGCACCTTCTGTTGAGTTCCTTGGATATTTTTTCATTAAGCTTGTTTCAGCTATATCTTCTTTGTTTGAGCTTCGATTTGAGTGATTCAAATTGCGTTGGAATTATTGTTTCGAGCTTTATGAAATAGGCACTTTAAAAACAAATTATTAGGAAATTAATTCAAATTTTTTATCATCAAAATATTAATTAATTAATTAATTTGATAGTAAGGGCCAACAAACCAACAGTGTCACTGTTGGGATTTTTAAAGTAAATAACACTAATCTCTTGAAGTGTGCAGTAGAATCAAATAGAAAGCTTGAGTAAGAAGAGCAATCAACAAAGAATTATCACTAGGGTAATTCCTCCTTTTTTCATAACCTAAATTATTCCAAGATGTACAAAAATTGAAGAGAATGAGAATCTTGTTTTTGGGAGATGATAACTTGTAGACAAGTTATTGTCCTTATTTTCTTAGAATAATGGCGAAATAATGTTGAAAAACGCATCATCTAATGCTTTAATCTTTGATATATCCTTAGTATGCGTACAAGCTTGTAAATAGACTGAAGAAATAGTATTTTGAAGCCTAACGCCTTTGAACGCCTTACCTTGCAGGAAATCAAGGCTCAACGCACGCGTCAAAGACGAACAGAAATGCATATATCAAACACATGGCACTAAAAGACAAATTCCGTTACCTCGGGGAGCCTGACCTTGACAGCTGGTGACAGAGAATTTTTGGCACCTTGACCCGTTTGACAGAGACAGGCTACCTGGTCAGAAAGGACGACGCTGAACGCATCGTGGCCCCCTCCCTCCCGCATCAGAATGGAAGGTACAATCTAGGGCTATAAAAGCCAGCTTAATCTGCGACAATTGGTATCGAAAACTTTTAGAGATTTCTCTTAGAGTCTGGGAATCATGCCGCCACCCTCCACCTCTCCCCTCTCGGCGACAGTTGAGTGTTTCATCTTCACCACCATTGGAGTCTTGCTGAACCTCAATCTCGAAAGAGAGTGAAGCTTCATCAGTCCTTCTCTTCAACGCGAGCAAACACTGAAAAACCATCTCTGTCGGCGAATAGGACACTGTTGCCGACAGCTTCATCTCTTCATCTTATCATTCTATATTTTTGTACCTTTAAGAAAATTTGGCTATTTGTACTGTGAAAGAACAGAAATCATTTCGTCCCTTCATATATATTTATTTCTTACATCATGAGTCATCTCTTGTCTTCCATATTTAAGCTCATTTCACAAACAAGTATGAGTAGCTAAATTGCTTGAGGGGTTGGAGAGTAACATTCATCAATCTTAAGAGTTTAAGCTTAGTTTCTAGTTCGTTTACATCGATGCATCTTTACCTTTAATTGCCTAAATCCACTTGACAACTTGATTTGGGTAAAAATAGTTAACCACTTGAGAGAGCAAGTAACTGTGGATCTCATCTTTGTAACTAAGAATTAATCCTAGACATAGGAATCATCTTAAACTTAACTAAACGAGCATGCATCATAGACATATGATTTATGTGATTCATCTGTCAAAAGGCATGACCCATACGAGTTTAGGAGCACGAACTATGAAACTAAGTAAGAACGCAACTGGTTGATGAAGGGTTTTCTCCAACCCTCTTTTCTCCACTTGAATGAAAACCAAAATTTCATTGTTTGCATAAACTACACGCTGGTTTCCTACTCCTTTGCTGCACATTATTAGTTGTTTTATTTTCTTACATATTCATCACCAAGCCTCACTTTATTCACACACTTCCGCAAGATTTACATTTCATTAATTTGTTTAGTCTAAAATTCTCATGTTCGACCTCGGTCCTCACCGAGAAATCTGAATATTAGTTTATACTTGAGCTAGTATTGAGAAATATTTGAGCATATCTGAACATACATTAGCATAATCATAAAAACCAACAACAGGTAAGAAAATCATAAAACTAAACAAATTAACCTATATCTCTTCTGCAAAGATTATTTTCTTCTATTCACATCTCTTTCCTTAACCCACGTCAAGTAGTTTACAAGATCATGAGCTGGCAGTTACAAAAACTGCCTTATCTATAATTATTAATTAATTTAATAATATCAAAATATAAATTAATTTAATAATTACTAAATTAATCGATCTTTCATCTACCACTCACATAATATACCTTCATTATGGGCGGACAAAACATAACATCTTATTTTGATTGGGTTTCTCTCATATCCAAAAATAATAATTATGAGGGACACATTTCCTTTTATTTCCATCAAATTTCATACAAGAAAATAGGTCGTGTGGCTGTCATACTTTTATCTCGAGAGCTTGTCACATTACAACGATTAAGTATGTAAAGCAACCAATAAAAAAAATAGGACTTTCTACCTACATAGCCTTAATATTGGATGTATTTTACACAGTTGTCCAAATATCATTTTTTTTTCTTTCACAAATAGGCTAATGAGCTAGTTATTTTCAGAAATGTTGTAGTGCATTTTCTTTTCAATCCTGATAGTTTTACACACACACAAAAAAAAAAAAAAAAAAAATCATATAAGGAAACTTCATAATTCCCTTCTTGCGTGCATTATTAATAAAACAAAATTCTATTTTGAAAAGAAAACTAAAAAGGGAAATTGGGAAAAAGAAAAACCTTACCTTTGCAATGTTTTTTTGTTTTATTTGCTCAACCATCTCTGCCTAGCAAACATCAATCAATTCTATATATGCTGGAAAAATTATGATTTGTGGTGAATGTTGGGTTTTATGTCCTAAAACTTGTAGTTTGTAAACATTAACATGTATTTTATTTATCCATATAGTTGTTATCGAGGTTCATTCAGTAAACATGTTATTGAATAAAGTGAATTGTTGTTAATATAACTCTAAATCATATAAACTAAGAACCCATGGATTTAGTACGTAAACATGAACTATATGTAATGACATAAAAGTAGATCAAGTTCGAGTAAATAGCCAAAACGATCTATAATATAGGAATAAGGCTGGATATCTCATCTTGAGGACACTATTGAATGCGGCTCACATTGTATTCGATACAAATTATGTGATCCTAAATCATTCATGTGGAGACATGTGGGTGGAGGCGTTCTGTGCAATGAGTTTGCATAAGACCAGACCACAAAATAGTTACTATTACTTTATAACGTCGTTTACTGTTAAATACTGACTATTTCAACTAGATGACCTAGGTAACTCGATCCCAATCCTGTGCTAACTATGTACTTCTGTTTATTCAGAATTATCCTTAAATCTGCATGAGTGATAGTGGCCCGAATGCACCAACTCAATAAGCCTCCCATTTTAGGGGTAAGACCAAGTAGATAGCTGGGGACATAGTCTTGCAAAATAGAATTTACTCCTACCCGACTTAGGGTTAGTAGATAAGTTGTTCTGTTAAGTACTGATTGTGGGTCTTGAACAAGGAGCCTCACCCTCTCATTGGCCCAAGAGGGACTCGATTTAGTGATAGGATCACAAATCAGTTGTTCATTAGAGGATCAGTGGGACTTAAGGAACAAGATGTAATCACAGGGGTAAAAGAGTAATTTTGACCTAGCTATGATTACGGACAACCTGTGAATGATCGACTTACTAATTATAGTAATATCAAGTGGACAGAAATATATCTACAATGAGGAGAGTGTAGCTACGGGCTTTAGTGGAGTGTCCCGTTAGTTAATTAATGTTGGTTAACTAGGTTAAAAAGTTTGGTTGGTTAATCTCGGATCGTTGGAGCTCATGATCTGTAGGTCGATTAGGTTTCTTTACTAGTTCACAAAAGAACAAAAACCTTAGATTATATGGTGAATGAATTTCAAATGTTCAAATTCGGCTTAAGGAATGAATGCCGAGTATATGTGATATGTCTGACATATTAACATTTAATTATGAATTAAAATGGACAAAGATAATTAAATATAATATTTAAATTTAATTTAAATATTAATTATATGAATAGAGATTCATATCGACTTTTTAGAAAAAGCAGGATAAGTGGAAAAAATAATATTATTTTATTATTTAATATTTAAATAATATTATATTTAATTAATTAAATATTAAATTATTTTTATTTAATTATTTATTATTTTTAGAATTTAAAAATCAATTTCAAATTCAATTTTAAATAAAATTTTAAAATACGAAATTTTTACAGATAGAAAAAATGTCAAACTATTTACAAAAAATAGCAAAAAAAAAATATGGTAGACATTGATAGGCTTCTATCAGCATCTATCAGTGATAGACTTTTATCATTTCTATCACTGATAGACCTTGATAGACTTTTATCAGCGTCTATCACAACTATTTAAAAATTTTGCTATTTTGTGTAAATAGTTTCCCTTATTTTTTTTTATTTTTAAAAATTCCCCTTTTTAAAATTGAATTAAAACCAACTTTAATCTACATGGAAATCCAACATCAATATGATACTAGTAATAGAAGATCTCCGATTTGTTTTAACGGAGGATTGTCCTCAAGTTCTGATAAAGGGAACTACCTCAATCACGTTTGAGAACTCCCCTTTAAACAAGGTGAACCCCCACAACAATAATAAGAATAACCCCCAATAAACAAATTTGATAGACAACCCCAAGAAAGCTAAACAAATTTGGCTTGGAAGATTGATCAAAGATCAAGAAGAAAGGAGAACTTGTTCCTAACTTCAGGATTTCGAACTCTCCACAATCTAATTGATCAAACTAGATTGAAAGTTCTAAACATGCATTCTAAACACATACAAAGAAAGCATAAAAGCTTGAGAGATTTACTCTATAAAAAATTCATTCAAATTCAAAGTCTTCTTTCCAAAATGTGGAATTACAGCCCTATTTATACTAATTGAAAAGGCACCATGAAAGGACATAACCTTTCAAATTTTATAAATTCATCTACACCCTTTCAACTACCCTCATAAATATAAAAACATGAAATTAAATTGCATACATAGAACATTAAATATGTGGATCAATCTGAATTTTAAGATTCGTTGTGATTCTTGGATGAAAAGGTGCCTCTTTGAGCTTTAAAAGTTGCGTCTCTTCAACTCTAATTGGAAGCTTAGCATGGAAATAACCCATTTAATGTTTCAGCTAATTATTACCAATTATTTTCTTATCAAGTTCCCGGCTCAACGGCTAACTGAAATGTTTAGGAAGGCTATGATAGGTAGACTAGGGAAAACGAGAAAGCCCGAGCGTACATATTGGCCAGTATATCCAATATATTATCTAAAAAGCATGAGAACATGGTTATCGCCAGGGAAATCATGGACTCATTGCGTGATATGTTTGGACAACCATCCTCATCTATCATGCATGACGCATTAAAGTATGTTTACAACTGTCGTATCAAAGAAGGGTCGTCTGTGAGAGAACATGTTTTGAACATGATGGTCCATTTTAATATAGCAGAAGTAAATGACGTTGTCATTAATGAAAAGAGTCAAGTCACATTCATCATGGAATCTCTTTTGAAGAGTTTCTTATAGTTTAAAACTAATGCAATGTCGTAAGATAGAATATTCTTTGACTTCTCTTCTCAATGAGCTTCAGGTCTATCAGTCCTTATTAAAGAATAAAGGTACTGAAGTAGAAGCAAATGTTGCTACTACTACAAAGAAATTCCTTAGACGATCGTCCTCAAGAACCAAACCTGGCCCTTCAAAATCATAGATGAAGAAAAAGGGAAAGGAAAAGCTCATGCTAAGAGAAAATGCAAGGGAAAGGTTCAAGTTGCAGACAAAGGAAAGTGTTTCCACTGCAACCAAGACAAAAATTGGAAAATGAATTGTCCTCAGTACCTAGCCAAAAAGAAAGCTGAGAAAGAGAGACAAGGTAAATATGATTGACTGGTTATCAAAACATGTTTAATGGAAAGTGACAACTTAATCTGGATACTGGATTCAGGAGCCACTAACCACGTTTGTTCTTATTTTCATGAAACTAATTTTTGGAGACAACTTCAAGATGGCAAGATCACTTTCAGGGTTGGATTAGGGGAGCTCATCTTGGCCAAGGCAGTGGGAGACATGAAGTTATTTTTCAGGGATAGATTTGTTTTGTTAGAAAATATATTTTATGTTCCTAATTGTAGTAGGAACTTAATATTTATCTCCTATTTACTAGAACATATGTACAAAGTTACTTTTGATATTAATGGAGCGTACATTAGTAAAAGAGGTATTCATATATGTTCTGCAAAATTATAGAACAACTTACATAAGTTAAAACCGACCAAAGTTAAAGTTGTTTATAATACTGAAATGTTTAAAACAGTCGAAACTCAAAATAAAAGGCAACGAGTTTCTCAAAGTACCTATCTTTGGCACTTAAGATTTGGTCATATAAATCTCAATAGGATTGGGAGATTGATTAAGAGTGAACTCTTAAGTCAATTAGAAGATAACTCTTTACCGCCATGTGAATCATGTCTTAAGGTAAGATGACAAAAAGATCTTTTTTTAAAAAGGTCTTAGAGCCAAAAAAAAAAAAAACCCTTAGAACTCATGCACTCGGATCTCTATGGTCCAATAAATGTCAAGGCACGTGGAGGGTATGAATATTTCATCAATTTTATTGATGATTATTCAAGGTATGGTTACATTTACCTAATGCATCACAAGTCTGAAGCTCTTGAAAAGTTCAAAGAGTATAAGACTGAGGTTGAGAACCTCTTAGGTAAAACCATTAAGACACTTTGATCAAATTGAGGTGGAGAGTATATGGATCTACAATTCCAGGACTATATGATAGAATATGGAATTCAATCATAACCCTCTGCATCTGGTACACATCAGCAGAACGGTGTATCTAAAAGGAGAAAATAGAACCCTATTAGATATGGTTCGGTCAATGATGAGCTACGCTCATTTTTCGAGTTCGTTTTGGGGATATGCAGTAAAAACTGTGATATACATTTTGAACAATGTTTCCTCTAAAAGTGTTTCAGAAACACCTTATGAGTTATGGAGAGGGCGTAAAGGTAGTTTATGTCACTTCAGAATATGGGGATGCCCGACACACGTGTTGGTGCAGAACCCTAAAAAACTGAAATGTCATTCAAAATTGTGCCTATTTGTAGGATATCCCCAAGAAACGAAAAGTGGTTTATTTTATGATCCTCAACATGAAAAAGTGGTTGTATCGACAAACACTACTTTTGTAGAGGAAGACCACATAAAAGAGATCATCAACCACGCAGCAAACTAGTATTAAAAGAGATTTATGAAGAAACTGCAGATAGATCAACAAGAGTTATTGATCAAGCTGGTCCTTCAACAAGAGTTGTTTATAGAATTAACACATATTGTGAGTTTCATCCTTCTCAAGATTAGAGGAACTTATCTTTTGTAGCCTTGTCTCTGCTGATTGTAATATTGAAATGAATGAGTCTTCAAGGTCTTTGAAGTGGATGTAGGTAACATATCGAACCACTATAATTGCCTTGTGTAATTCTTCTTCCTTTTCTCCTTTTAGAATTGAAGCTTGTATGCATATGCCTTAACTTTTTTTTACATTTGATTGAGAGAGAAAGGAAATGAGAGCTACTGCAAATCTATTCTTTTCTTCTTCAATTGCATGACCTGAGAGGAAGAAGATGGATTAATTTTGGTAAAACATCTAAACTGTAGGAATGAATAACATGTGACTTTTCTTTTGAATTTCCACGTCTTTTACATGCATCGGCAGTAAGTGATTTTAAGAGAAACCCATTTAATCACTCTTTAGTTGTTGTAATTTGAGTTAATGACCCATACTTTTGTTCGTTTCACTTAGATTCAAGTTGTTAATGGAGGAACTAAGGTGCTTTGGACAAAGGAACTTGTGGAGGAACTAAAGCTCTTTTCTCCTTTTCCTGAATTGGTAAGTTTTTCCCTTCCCCATCTTTTTTTATACTGATTCTAGTGTGGCTACTGATGTTGGGGCTGTAACTTTCAATAGCAATGATATGAAAATGGATTTGTGGAATGATTGGACCTATAAATAAGGATGTCTACACTGTAGGTTAGATTATTGGAGTTTCTCTTTTGATTTTTGTTTATGCAAATTTGAGGTTTGTGTTCTCCCTATTGACTATTGTTCTTTATTAGTTTTGAGGAATTATATATTATTAAGCAACTCATAGCATGCTACCAATGTTGAATGATTTTGCTTTGCTAAAATCCTAAGCTTTACATGTTTTCTTAAACCTTTGGATGACAACCCCTTTGTTATGTTTTCTTCTCCAACGAAGCGAGTTTAGTCGCATTCATCACTTGAAACCAAACTTTAGTGTGTTATCCAAACTTTAGTTGGCCTCAAAGTAGTTTATCGATAATGTTCGGGGTTCAGATTTGCAATTTCAGACATTTTCAAACATCCACCAGCATGATTCAAAGCTTTTTTGGTAATTTTCAGTAAGGATTGTTGGTTTTATTTTCCCTTTTTACTTGGATTGAAGTTTTTGAATGTTTTTATGATCTATTGGAAGTCATCTGTTGTTATGTTTTGGCCAGTTTCTAAGTGTTCGACTAAGATTCGTTCAGTATTAGCGCACTTCATCAAACTATTTAAAACTATCTTTTCTTATATGCATTGTCTCACGCACACTAGGTAATTGTTGTTATGCTTGAGAGTCTGATGGAGATATAATAACATGTCATTGTCACTTGGTTATTTCATTCAAATTTATTTGTGATGCTCTTATGTGAAACATATAAACGTTTTTGGAATAAGCTCTAATTAGGACTATGTTTCTGGAGTGCTTCTAGCATAAGCACTTTGGCTCAAATGCTTCCATAAAAAACATTTTTGACAGTATTGAATATCAAATTAATTTTTCTATTGAGGTGCTTGGTACTTTGAGAAAAAATAGTTTTTCCAAAAACACACTCTTAAGTCCTTATTTTCTTTACCAACTTTACTACTTTACTAAACACCATCAAGAAAGTTATATGATTTTTTTCATATTGTTCTTGATCTGATAGTGTGTTCTTACTCTTCAAATATGTTTGTGCAAGATTCGAATAAGAATGCCTTAATCTGTAGCAAAGGAGTTCTAAAAGCCCAGTTGGTGACCAAATCTCAAGTTCCCTAATTATCAAGTGGTAAAAGGTATTTGAATTTCACGCTTTTTTTTCCTCTCTGAACTATCTATTATTTTGATTCACTTTTAAGGCGTAAGAGTATCACTTTTGAGTATTATCTTAGATTCATTATGATTTTTCAACCGAGTTTGAGCTTTTTATGTTAGACTAATTTGTTGCCAAGTATAAGACCAAATGTTTGGTCTTACAACCTCCAGATCAAAGCATTTTTCTACTACTTATTGATTTCCACTTTTTTGTTTGGTAAATTTTGTTTAGCTTATTCGTAGGACTTTTTGTTCATTCAATGCAATTCTAGAGGTTAAACCCTGGGTTTTAATACTCTTCTCTTTTCGTCTGTAGATTTCAAAGAGTAGAAGATAATATTTGAAGAGGCTTTGATCAGTTTGGAGGTACATAAGAGGATTGTGCTTAGAGGAGGGTGCGATATCTCTTTCTTAATAGTATACTTTAAAACAATGTGTCTGGTGGGAGATAGATTTATAGTTTTGTGATTTGGAATAGCACATATGAAATTGGTAATCTATTATTCTTGTAATTTTAGAATTATCATATATTAGGCTAGGGTTGATATAGGTGTGTTCTGTAAATTTTGGAATTGTTCATAATATATGAAAGCTAATAGAAGAATGAAATTCTTAGATGGATATATTTGGATGTGTAATTGTTTATTTAGTTGATGAAAATTTTGTCTTATTTGGAACAAGTGTACATAATTATTTTATAATGTAGGAAAAATGAAATTATGGAAAATTGGTAAATTGGTAAATTGGTAAATTAGCCATTAAAAAAAAGCATACACTACAATACATGATACGTAATCAATGTCAAGATTAAATAAACTTGTCAATTATTTCGTGTCAAGATAATAGTATATATTTGACAATTAAAAAACGTCAACGACACATGACGTTTTTACTTGACATTGCAGCCACGTCAAGTAACTCAATTTTTGTAGTAGTGAGAATTGAGAGAGCCTTGACGTAGTAGGAGGGTTGTTCATCAGCCTTACCATTACATGGGTTTAACTAAAACCAAACTCGCCATACTGATGATGAGATAGAGGATCCATTGACCTATAAGCAAGCAATGGTTGATGTAGACAGGGATTAGTGGATTAAAGTCATGGACCTCGAAATGGAGTCGATGTACTACAATTCGGTCTAGGGAACTTGTAGATCAACCAAGTGAGGTAAGATCTATTGGTTGTAAATGGATCTACAAAAGAAAAAGAGATCATGCCGGTAAAGTACAGACTTTTAAAGTTCGACTCGTGGCAAAGGGTTATATCCAGGTCGAGGGGGTGGACTATGAAGAAACCTTCTCTCCTGTTGCTATGATAAAGTCGTTAGAATACTTTTATCCATTGCCACGTTTTATGATTATGAAATTTGACAAATGGATATCAAGACAGTTTTCTAAATGGCTATCTTGAGGAAAGTATCTATATAACTCAACTAGAGGGTTTTATAGAACAGAGTCAAAACGATCATTTGATGGGTTGAAACAAGCATCAAGGTCCTGAAATATAAGGTTTGATGTTATGGTCAAATCTTATAGTTTTGAATAGAATGTTGATGAACCTTGTGTATACAAGTAAGTAATCAACTCTACTGTAGCTTTCTTAGTATTATATGTAGATGATATTCTTCTCATTGGGAATAAGGTAGGATTCCTATCTAACATAAAACAATGGTTATCGACCCCATTCCAAATGAAAGATTTGGGAGAGGCTCAGTTTGTTCTTGAAATCCAAATAGTTCGGAATCACAAAAATAGAACGTTAGCCATGTCTCAAGAACCATATATTGACAAAATGTTGTCTAGATATAAAATGCAAAATTTCAAAAGAGGTCTGTTACCATTCAGACATGGAATTCATTTTTCTAAGGAACGGTGTCCTGAGATGTCTCAAGAGGTCAAGTGATAAAGGGAACTACCTCAATCACGTTTGAGAACTCCCCTTTAAACAAGGTGAACCCCCACAACAATAATAAGAATAACCCCCAATAAACAAATTTGATAGACAACCCCAAGAAAGCTAAACAGATTTGGCTTGGAAGATTGATCAAAGATCAAGAAGAAAGGAGAACTTGTTCCTAACTTCAAGATTTCGAACTCTCCACAATCTAATTGATCAAACTAGATTGAAAGTTCTAAACATGCATTCTAAACACAAGAATACAAAGAAAGCATAAAAGCTTGAGAGATTTACTCTATAAAAAATTCATTCAAATTCAAAGTCTTCTTTTCAAAATGTGGAATTACAGCCCTATTTATACTAATTGAAAAGGCACCATGAAAGGACATAACCTTTCAAATTGTCTAAATTCATCTACACCCTTTCAACTACCCTCATAAATATAAAAACATGAAATTAAATTGCATACATGGGAAATTAAATATGAGAATGAATCTGGATTTTTAGATTCATTATGACTCTTGGATGAAAAGGTGTATCTAGAAGCTTAAATGGTTGCAACTTTTCATCATGGGTTGTAAACTTAGCTTGGAAGCAAGCATTTAATCCATCTTGAAGTCTTTTAGCTCTAGCTCTTGTTATTGGTCCTTGTGGCATAATGATTGCCTCATGATTGGGTTGACTTGGAAAGTTCTCCCATCGATTTTCAACATGAGGTTCATTTGAGCTAAGCTGAGCTTGTTGAGCTTCATTTTCCTCTTCATTCAAGCTGGTTTGAGCATGTTGAGCTGTATATTTCTCTTGGTTGGCTAGCTCCTTATCATCAAGGATATGAGACGCATTCCTTATGCTTCAGCTATTGGAAGTTTAATGTATGCTATGTTGTGTACAAGACCTGACATATGCTATGCAGTAGGAATTGTCAGTAGGTTCTAGTGCAATCCTAGATATGATCATTAGACTATTGTTAAAAATATCCTCAAGTATCTCAGGAGAACAAGAGACTATGTGCTCGTGTATGGCAATAAAGATCTGATCCTTATAAGATACACGGACTCTGATTTTCAGACTGATATAGATTCTAAAAAATCTACATCAGGATCAGTGTTTACTCTGAATGGAGGAGCCATAGTTTGGAGGAGTATCAAGCAATGTTGTATTGCTGACTCCACCATGGAAGCTGAAGATATAGTTGCATTTGTAGTATGACTTAGATAGTTCTTAACCGATTTGAAAGTGACTCCAAACATGCATCTACCTATCACTCTGTATTGTGATAACAGTGGCACAGTTGCAAATTCAAGAGAACCTAGAAGCCATAAGCGCGACAAACACATTGAGCGCAATTACCATCTCATCAGGGAGATACTACAAAGAGGAGACGTTATTGTCAAGCAGATACTGTCACAAGATAATATTGCTGATACATTTACAAAGGCCCTCACGGCTAAAGTGTTTGAGAGTCACTTAGTAAATCTAGGACTTCGAGTTGTATAATCTAGGGCAAGTGGGAGAAAGACGTGGGTATTTGATGCCCTAGTTTATTCTTTTTAGTTTCTCTCTGTAAACTCAACATTATGTATATACCCCACTAGGAGTTTTAGTCCAAGTGGGAGTTTGTTGGGTTTTATGTCCTAAAACTCGTAGTTTTAACATTAAACCTGCTATTCTCTTTATCAATAAAGTTGTTTTATCGAGGTTATTCAGTAAACATGTTATTGAATAAAGTGAATTGTTGTTAATATAACTCTAAATCCAATAAACTAAGAACTCATGGCTTTAGTATGAAAACTTGAACTATATGTAATGACATAAAAGTGGATCAAGTTCGAGTAAATAGACAAGACGGTCTATAGTATAGGGATAAGGTTGGGTATCTTATCTTGAACACACTATTGATTGCGGCCCACTTTGTATTTGATACAAATGATGTGATCCTGAATCATTCATGTGGAGACATGTAGGTGGAGGCATTCTTGTAATGAGTTTGCATAAGACCGGACCATGAAATAGTCACTATTACTTTATAATGTCGTTTACTGTTAAATACTGACTATTTCAACTAGATGATCTAGGTAACTCGATCTCAATCCTGAGCTAATTAAATATTAGATTTTTTAATTTAATTAATTAATTGTTTATTTATTTATTTATTATTTTTAGAATTTAAAAATCAAATTAAAAATTGGTTTTAATTCAATTTTAAAAATTCATTTAAAATTGAATTTAAGATCGATTTTGAAATGTTCGATTTTCCCACTAAAAAACTAGCTTAGTTGTAAACTCCATAATTTACCACAAAATTTGCTCAATTTGTTATCAAAATTTTAGGCATTTGAGTTGCATGATTATCCTCTATAAATAAGGGTGTTTTAGCCTAAGAATTGAGTTAAGAATTTTTGGAATTTAAAAGTTATTTTGTCAAAATTCATTCATTGCTCTTCTACTTCACCAAGCTTCATTCCTTCACAAATTTACCACAAAATTATATCCCACCATCAATCTAAGGCCAGAGGATAGTAGAGAAGATTCTTGTGGTTGTCTACATTCAAGTGGTGATCAATTTCGTTGAGAAACCAAGAAGAATTTGATCTACAAAGGTTGTAATTTCTAACTATTTGTTTTTCTCCTTTTGTGTATGTAAGTTTATCCTTAAAATTAAGTATGTTAGAGTGTAATGTATCCAAATTTGCTTCCGTTGCATGTTCATATATCTATCAGTGAAGAAAATTGTGGGAAGAAACTCTACGGTCATTGATTTTTATTGTGAAGACACTCTGTTATTATGAAAGAAAAAAAATCTATTAAGTCAGACACTTTTTCTTCATAATCTTCTTCTCCTTCCACCAATTCCTATTGTGTATATGTTAGGTTTTATTCATAGATTCTAAATATTTGGCATATATCAGGGATTAAAATACATCTACTATATTCTCCTTTTAAATTTTATAAGGTTTTCTCTGTTTTTAAATTTCTTTACTTCCACTTTAATTTACCTTTTTCACTGATTTCTATTGGGTACATTTTCTTCTATATTTTCTAACTTTCTACTGCTATATATTGAGAAGGGAAACGCATATGCAGCAGTTGTTGTTGCACTATTTTTTAGATATAGATTTCTTTGCTTTGTTTTATAAGTATTGGTGTATATTAAACAAATGTCATCTTCTACCACTAATAAACATTTGGGTTCTGAATATATACTAGTTAGTCTATGATATTAGACTATATATTATATGTTCAAATGGTTTCTCCCTACGATATGTCAAATATACAATCGTATATTTGTACATATATTGTAGGGAGAAAGAAAATGACTAATACATTTCAGAGCACTGTCTTAAGAATTTGAACTCTACAAATTTAGATGTATATATATGACAAAGACTTAAATTAAAATGTATAACTCAATATAAAAAAGACTAAAATTAAAATATAGAATATATAATATATAACAACCTTAAATATGTATTTCTCCTAGGCTTATAAGGGAGAATGTGGGTGTGTACCCACATCACCAAAATTCTACGACATTTGTTTGGGATATGATGCAAGACTTTATCATTGTTAGTGCTTGAACTAAGGAGGGATGTATAGTATAATATTCACATAATTCAATTTCACATATATTGTGTTATATTTTAAGTGCATGAGAGTGTGATATATATAAGATCAATTGTGGTACATAACTTATATGCATTTACAAATATGCTATATATACATAGGAATATATTCCTGTAATTAAATCTCACATATATATACACTATGTTATATATAATTACACATGAAATTACTATATATATACATAAGATAAACTATGGTGCATACTACCTTACATGCATTAACAAATACGCTCTATGTACTTAGAAATATATTCATATAATTCAATCTCATATATACTATGTTAGACGTATATTCATATACTTCAATCTCATATATTCTACCTTATATATTAATTGCATATGAGAATGTGATATTTACCTAAGATAAACTTTGGTACATACTAACTTTTATACATCTATGAATATGCTATATATCTAATAATATATTCATAAAACTTAATATCCCATATATTGTGTTAAATATTACTTACACTTGGAATATGAATACATGGTCCGTAAATATCGATTTGAATTTGTAAAAAAAAAATAATGGATGTTAACGTTGGTGAAACTGAAAATGAATATTTTTTGCACATATGAGGTAAAATTTGTTAGAAATAAAAGAAAAAGCAACCCTAAATCAGAAGTGAAATCAGATATCCAGAGCTTAAGGATGTAAAAATTACCAAAATGTCCCTAGAGGCCATCGTAGCTGCATTTTACCAAGCGCATTTTACCAAGCGCAGTGCTATGCTCAAAGGCATAATGCACATTTTGGCGAGAGCATAGCTATGCTCAGGATTTTGATGGAATGTCAAGACGTGCGCTCGAGCATAGCGTGCAGCGTTGCAATGCTCGAGGCCTGTGCTACGACTTCTCTTGCCCAAGGGCTTGAGTGTCGCGACGCTCCCTCGATTTATATGTATATTCTCTTTATTTTTTTAGGGTAGGAGGATGGAGGAACTCATGGAGGTCGAAGTTATTCTGAAATTTCTTCTTCTTCATCATCTTTTCTTCTATCTTTAGGTTAGATTTTACTTTCCTTTTGGGTTGTAGCTCATGGATGGAATCTTTCCTCTTTGCTTTGTCTATGAATCAATGAGGTAACTTTTTTATTTAGTTTTAGGAGCAAGATTTATGTATTTGTCTTGAGACTTTTGTGGATTGGGTTGAATGTATACCTTTTTATGCTCTCTTTGAATCTATTTCAATTTCTAGATGCATGTTTGTGTGTTGGCTATCTCTCATAAGCATGTGATGTAGTTGCTAATCGATTCGTAGTTTCGTCACGTTCGCACTCAAATGTCTAGCTCAATCACCTAAGTAGCAATTAGTTAATTGTGTGTTTAATGGCTATCCTAGAATACATGTATTAACTAGGTTCAAAGATAAAATTGATTAATTGATTAGGCTATTCAATTAATTAATCAACACAATAGAATCTTTAAGCTTAATGCACTTGTTCTTATTTCTTTTTGGACTCTATCGAACCCAATAGACTTAGGGGCATGTAGTAGGCTTGGCTTTCCAGCTTTAATTACTATTTAGGATACTTGCTTAGTTTAATTGAGCTTTTCAGTTGCCTGTAACGTCGTTGAGTTAAGGTTAGGCTAAGTAGGTTGTTATGCACACATAAATCGAGTACATGTTTAATTAGCAGAAATCGATGATTGAAATTGCATAGGATCCCTCTTGCTCTTGAAACTAGATAACCCCAATTTTAAGTTACATTTACCTGTTTACCACTATAATTAGTAGGGGTGTAATTGGGCTGGGTCAGGTCGGGCCTCCTTAAAAACTGACCCGACCCGATTTTGTAGACAGGAACCCGACCCGAAGTCTGACTCAGGTCGGGTCATTTTTTTAGTGCACAATTATTCAGCAATCAATAATTTTAATAGACAGTGGATCCAATCTTTGGACCTTGTTGTTTTGTTGGATAAATAAAATATTAGACAGTGAATCAATTTTCACATTCATACTTCAATTAAAAGAACCTAATTGATATTCAAGAAGAGAATCAAAACATTTCCATTCCACCAACTTCGTTCTTCAAAAACCTAATTGATATGATTTTCAAAATAGTAACAAAATGCTATGTAAACTCGCTCTAAAAGTTCAACTGTTTTAACAAGTTTAGATCACAATGAGAAGTAAGAAATCTAATAGAAAAAATCAAAAGGAGAGGGAGGTGGTGGGAGAATTAGTTCACATTTCTTTGTTATCCTGTAGAATAAAACAATTAATAAATCATGTCATATTCTCATTAGTGAATGATTTGAATTTACAAAGATCTCAGAAAGGAAAACAAAAATCATTACTTGTTCTTGTTTCATGTTTGACTCCGTCGGGTTCCCAATACAATTCTGATTCCATTATTGTACTTCAAGACTCTATAAAAAAAAACAAGATTCAATACTTAACAAGTTAACCTTTAGTATGTGTGTGTGTGTATATATATATATATATATATATATATATATATAAAGATTCTATACTTAACCGTAGAATCCGTATTCACACTCTCAAAGGCAACTTTCATCTCCTTTCGTATGTTAGTGAATTCTAGATCAGAATGAAAAATAATTATTTCATTAAATGCAAATAATGAAATAAGTAAAATTTATAATCATTACAATGACATTATTTGTTACCTTCATCAATTTCTTCGCTCATATCATCCAAAGGTTAAAATTGAAGTCAATTCTGAGCACAAATAAGTGCCTCTGCAGTTTGAGGAGTTAGTGAACTTCGAAAAGAATCTAACACCCGTCCACCAGTGCTAAAAGTTGATTCAGATGGCACTTTATATATAGGAATACTGTATTGTCCCTTGCCACTTGGTTAATAATCTTAAATCGAGAAAAATTCAATTTTCACCAATTTAGAAGATTTAAATTTTCATCTTCTCTACGAGCCTCACCTAAATAACGAGCAACCTCTGTTTTTCCATCATATGAATCCTTTTTATTACTTTGTTTAAATATATCATGAACAGCAACACGTACCCTATAGGATCCAGTTCTACTCAATGCATTAGATGTGATAGGTGGAAGTTCACTCTCACTTTGACAACTAGATTCTTCGATAGGTGTATATGATTGCGTTTGTGAATATTCTTCTTTTGGCATTAACATTCTTATATAATAATCATCACACAAACGGCGAAATGCCTCTTCAACCTTATTTGTTCATTTTTTTGCACTTTCTTCCTAAAAAAACTCATTAAAACAATAACTCACATAAGTCAACTTATATCTAGGGTCAAGAACTACAGCAACATATAACAATAAATTTGTCTTCTCACTCGTAGTTATACTCCAATATTTGTTGAACTTTGTTTGCATGCTTGATGCCATTTTACTCAATAGTGCATTCTCGTACAATGAATATTCACAAATTATTTCTTGGACCAAACACATTTCATGAGAATTTTAAACCCTAAACACTTTAGCGTTACAAACACTATAGTAGGAATCGTCTTTTGGCAAATATCTTGGGTTATGCTACTCCAATCTTTCAAATGTCTTTTGGCACTTAATTGCTCCATCCAACATAGTGAAAGTAGAATTCCGTCGTGTTGGAACATCCATCATAAGACACCTTTTTGTTGACATCCTATTTTCTTTAGCAAAATCTTTAAATATTTGCAATTGCAAGAGACGACCTAACATATTTCACAATATTTCTAATTCGAATGATAGACACGTGCAAATCTTTTTAAAGCATCACTACACATTAAATTAAGGATATGTGCACAACATCTAACATGCATAAATTCACCATCCAACACTAATCCATTTCTGCCTATAAGCTTTTTAACCAAATATGCAATGGCTCCATCATTTGAACTCACATTATCAACAGTAACGGTGAAAAGCATATCAATACCCCAACTTTCTAAGCATTTTTCAATTGCTCTACCTATTGTATCTCGTTTATGATTAGCTATTTGACAAAAGTTTAGAATTTTTTTGTACAAGTTCCAATCACCATCAATGAAATGAGTTGTTATGGCCACATAATTAATATTCTGCACGGAAGTCCATGTATCAATTGTTAAACAAACTCTTTGCCTACTTCGAGTTAATGCACTTTTCAACCTCTTTTTCTCTCTCATGTATATTTGAAAACAATCCTTTGCAACCGTCACTCTTGATGGAATTACAAACTTCGGATTTAATGCTTGACAAAAATTTTGAAATCCTTCACTTTCTACAAACTTAAAGGGCAATTCATCTAATGTGATCATACAAGCAAGCATCATTGTACAATTTTCTTGAGAGAAGGAATTAGCCATCAAACTACCTTCAAAGTCTCCCTTACCTTCAACTGACTTGTTTATATATTTCTTACATTTCTCTAAGTGTCTTTTTAGATTTTTTGTACCATTTCTCTTGGAATCACATGCATATGTAGCCCCACAGTACTTCAAGCAGCCCTAGGATGTTCAGGATCACATCCTTCTACCTTAATAAAATGTTCCCAAGCCAATATGCTGCTTTAGTAGGTTTTCTTTTTCCTAACAATCTTATTGGACTAGTGACACAAGGATTAGGATTATCACTTGCAACTGATGAAGAGTTTGACTAGAAAACATTGACGTCATCCTATGAAAAATGAAATTAAATAGAGTAACAAACCCAAATCAACGCAAAAACAAGACAAGAATAGAATAGCAAAAACAAGACAAAGATATATACTCAAATCAAATAGTCAAAGAAGCAACGCAATGAATTTCCAGCCATAAGATAGTTCAACTTTCAACATTAAACATCAACAAAATAGTAAAAATCTTAAACACTAATGCAACCCCAATCAAACCCAAGTTATTCAAATTTCAAAGTATTTTTCAATAATTCATTCATTTTCAAATTTTGATATAAACTATACAAACTCACATTTTCCAGGGGCAACATAATCATTTTAGAACAATCCAAATCATTAAATTAGGATTGTTTTGGGATTTATTGCAATAGCCAAACGGTGAATGAAAAGTATTTGGTTATTTAAGTTCATGTACTTTCAAATGACTAACTTTAGTGTTTATAAATTCAATAAATCTTAAAATAAATAATATTTTCTATCCAAAAATAGATAGTGGGAATATCCTCTATGACTAAAGAATTTTGTTTAAAAACAAATGTTAACCAGTTGTCTCTTCATCACCGTAACTCTCCGCGGCTAAGTACTGCACACGATTTCTTCCCTTCAATCGATGACGATGGACGACGTTTATGGGGGCTGGCGATGTTTGACGACGGCTTACGGTGGCTTACGACGTTCTCTGACTTACAAACTTCAACTCACGTTTTCTTCCCTTCAATTTCAATTAACGCCTTACAACATTCGACGGCTTGGGGTTCGATCGTTTCCGGCATTCCACAGCTTTTGGCGTTCGATGATGAGTTGGTTTGGTATAAGACGCCCACCACATCAACAATTAAAGCAAAAATTCTATACGTAACTTCAAAATATGGGCTGAGGAGAGTGCTTGAAGGTATTTATTAGTCATTACGAAGTTGAAGCAACAGATCTAACTGAGATGGGGGTTGGATAAACACTTAGAAAAAAGAATGAAAAAAACTAATCAATCTTTAGGCATCCTTTACTTTGTTTTTTTTTTTTAAAAAAAAATAATGAATGGCACTCCAACCATATATGTTATCTGCTTTTCCTTCTCTGTTTGTTTAGTTTTTTTTTTTCTTCTTCTTCTCAGTTGCTTTTTTGGGTTTTTAGACTTTGGACACTAATGCAAGTAAAGGAAGAAAAAAAGAAGAATATGTTGTTCTAATGTTGAGGACAATTAAAGCCTCTTGTTCTCTTGTATTGGCTTTAATCTAGAAAATGCGAGTTGTTCATTAATTTATAGTGCGTACTTTAATCTTATAATTGTAATTCAAATATATATTATTATCCTCTTGTCTTTTCATTTCCTAACCCACTGCACATTCGATTTTAGACATAATAGAAATGTGGACAGTATGTTAGACCAAGAATGTAATTACTAATATAGCTTAGGGATGCCAATTTTATTTATGAATTCAAACTTCTTTAAAGAGTTTTTTGTGATCTCTGTGATTGAAATTTGATTAATAGGTATAATGGAATAAATTTCTGCTCCAATATTTAAATTTTGTTTGTTCTTTTTAGGGATTTTCTCACACATAATCTTGCTGGCCGTTTTTGGGCTCTTGATAAAATTGACCCTAGTACTAATTCAATTATTAGTTGTTGTTACATATGTTGGCTTTGTGTTGAGATCTGTTTCTGTTAAGGATATGTGTTATTAACTGAAATTACTCTCATTGTTAAGTTTTGTCTTATGTGGGGTCAAATATATCCCATGCTCCTAAGACTAACTTTGATTATAAATTTGTTCATTGTGCCTCAGTCTTTCATTCTTTTAAATTATAAAATTCATCATAATTGAAGACTTTAGTTATTATTTGCTTCACTTCATCGGGAAGAGATGCAAGGTATCAGAGTTTACAAATCCATTTTTAATTATCTCCAAACAAGCTGAAGTTTTCTTAAAATTTTTGCAGCCATTTTTTTTAAGAATTCTAAATTTGTTGTTTGTATGCAGATTAATATAGCTATATTTTCTATTCTTTAAGTTTGTTAAAAGGTTTGCATTTGTGTTTGGATGTTCTTGTCTTTTATTTAGAGCAATGAAATTGTATATGGCTTAAAGTACTTTTCAAATACAAAAACATTCCAGTACTACATGGCTCCCCATATAGGTAAATAAAGTAGAGTTATAATCAATTAGCTATTATTACATGTACAAAACAAATTTTAATTATTGTATTTTTCTTCTAGTTTCAGTGTCCTCGCCAAAAAGATAGCGTGGAATGTTAGATATTATGCGATGAAGTTTATGATAGAGGTTTTACATCATTCAGATACTCCCTATCAATTCCCTTGTATGTCACTATTATAACTTTTTACATATTGCAAACTTAGTAATAATGAATTTATTGTAATATTTGTCATTGATTTGTTTACATGTGCAGTTTAATACTAAGAACCCTTTTACCCAAGAAGAACTCGATGAAGTCCGAGTTGAGTGGGCGGAGCTTGTGTCAAACTATACTTGATTGGATTGCATGGTGCCACAATATATATTTATTAGCTTTCTCTTTGAACTCTTGGTTTCCCTTAGGCATTTTGTGTAACTTTGTTTCGTTGTAAAGTTGTTGAAGAGCATTCTCTTAAATTTTGGTAGATCATAGGCATTGTATAGTTTTGAAACATATTGTGTAACATTGTTTGCTTGTCAAGCTGTTGGAGATGTTTTTTGAAATTTTGGTAGATCTTAGGGATTTTGTGTAGGTTTGAAACTTGTTTGTGTAGCCCTATATTGAAATTCAACAGTGAATTATCACCAATATTGAAATGATATGGCAAATTGTGTTCTTTAGAAGTTCATCTTTGTTTTGATGAATATTTCTGTGGAGAAATTAATCGAAATAGAGGATGAGAATTATTAGTATTATAAAAATCGTTTATGCAGGATTTGGGTTCCATATTTTGCTAATAATTTGTTGCAGGTATATATTATGTTTCTACAAATGACATCCATGACTCATATTATGGCGGTTATAAACTGACATCATACCAAACCGTCACGGGATTATGTCTGATAGTATGAGTAGGATGTCAGTTCCTAACTGCCATTATACAAAATTGCCATCAAATATCTATGATAAGATGACAGTTGTGAACTGTCATCCTAAACAACCGCCATCGTATATATAAGATGGCAGTTTAGAACCGCCATTAAAGGTAAACCGCCATCGTATCCTAAGATGACACTGGATACAAGGGCGGTTTGTAATCTGCCATCATATGTATACGATGGCAGTGCAAAACTGACATCTAACACTAAAATTGTTGTAGTGAAGAGGAGAACTTCTATGGTATGGGATCACTTTACTAAATTGTCTGATTGTAGTGAGGATAGACCTCAAATCAAATGTAATTATTGTGGTATTATATATACATGTCATACAAAGATAAACGGGACAAAGACAATAAGGATGCATATTGAGAGTTATTGCAAAAAAAGCCCTTTAGCAAAGATAAATGATGCATCTCAACAGAAATTAGTATTTAAAAATAATGATGGTATAGGAGTTAATACAACAAATACCTCACTTAGGTGTGCAACTTTTAGCGTGGAGAATGCTAGAAGACTTCTTGCTTAAATGATCATAACTGATGAGTTATCCTTTAGATTCGTGAAAAATGAATGATTTAGGAACTTTGTGGAGGGAACCATCACTTTATGGGAACCTAAGTTTGTTCTCCCTTCTTGGACTACAATAACTAAAGATATTTTTGCTATATATGCCACTAAAAAACAAGTTTTGAAAGAACTCTTTGTTGATCAAGGATATAGATCAATTTTGCTCATGTTGTGCTACAATTTACGTATGATGTGCTCTAATGATCATACACAAATATCTTTTAGGTATGCATATTACGGGGATTTGTAGCTAAAAAGATGAATGAAATATTTAACTTGCGGAAGTGTTAAAATAGAATGACATGTTGGTGATAAATGTTAAAGAATGAAGTAAAGCAAGACGTGCAACGAATAAGCTGGGAATCAGTGAAATGGTTTTGCAAACAAAGAGGTTTTGGTTTATCAAATGGAGAAAAGAGGGTTGGAGAAAACCCTTCATCCACCGGTTGAGTTCTTGCTTAGTTTCATGGTTTAGTTCTCCTAAACTCGTGCAGTTCTTACCTCTAGATAGATGAGTCACATAAATCATATGTCTATGATGCATGCTTATTTAGTTGAGCTGAAAATGTTTCCTATGTCTAGGATTAGTTCTTAGTTATAAAGATGAGATCCATAGTTACTTGCTCTCTCAAGTAGTTAACTATTTCTACTTAAATCAAGTTGTCAAGTGGATTTAAGCAATGAAGAGTAAAATACATCAATATAAACAAACTAGAAACTAAGCTTAAGCTCTTAAAGTTGATGAATGCTTTTCTCCAACCCTTCAAGTGATTTAGCTACTTATGCTTGTTTGTGAAATGAACATAAAGATGGAAGGCAAGAAATAGTTCATGATGTAAGAAATATATATTAATAGAAATGATGATTTAGTTCATACACGGTACAAAGCAACCAATTACACTCAAAAGGTACAAAAGATAGAATGGAAAGATAAAGAGATGAAGTTGGCGGCGACAGTGTCCTGCTCATCGATAGAGAGGGTGGACCTCTTTATCTGCCTCATAATCAAGAATAATGAAGTCTGCGGGGAAGATGAATTCGTCAACCTTGACCAACACACTTCGATTTTTCCTTCTAGATGCGTTATTGATCGGTCGGCCATCTGTAAGGTGACATCGTGGGTCTTGCTTCTTTGAATCCTAATTTCTTGAATATAGAGAGTGCCATCAGATTAATGCTCGCTCCTAAATCTCATAGGGCTTGGCCCACATCCATCCTCCCTATTGAACAAGGCAATGTGAAATTTCCAAGATCCTTTATCTTGGTAGGGATTGTATTTCGTATGAACGCATTGTACTCCTACGTCAGGGCGACTGTCTCAGAATCTTTTAGCCGCCGTTTCTTAGAGAGGATATCCTTCTGGAATTTCACATAACTGGGCATCTATTCTAACGCTTCAATCATAGGGATGTTAATATGCAACTATTTAAGGACATCCATGAAGTGTTTAAAATGCCCTTCATCATTCTTCTTTTTCAACCTTCGCGGAAATTGTAGACGCACAGGTTGCTCCACCTCATTTGTTCCTTGTTTTTGTTTTGGCGCACCATTTCTTTGCGTCGAAGCTCTAGACTCATGGTGCGTTGGAGGAGTTGTTTTTATTAAATTGTCAGTATTTTCTAAAATCAAAGAGTCATATGGGGTATTTACATTCTGGTCTTGCGGGGTGTGTTCATCCATAATCTTGGGATCTAGTTTCTCAGGGTTCAATGTCCTACCACTTCACAATGTCACAACTTGACGTTGCTGTTTTTCGTTGTTCTTCGGTTTCTCAGTATTGCTCGGGAGAGTGCCTTACGGTCTACTTCGCAGTTCTTCAGCTATCTGCCCATCTGTACTTCCAGATTGCAGATCGATGTGGCTTGGCTTTGAATGAGGGCATCATTTTTCATTATATAGGCCGTCAGCAGCTTCTCTAAGTTGCTGTCCGATCCAGACTCTTGTTGGTGTCTGCTATGCATCGGATGTTGATTATGCATTCCAGAGCTTCCTACAAAGCTTGTTGCATTACCTGCAAAACCTGGTGGTGTATTCTGATTGCTCTGCATTGGGTGACCTCCTACTTGCTCTACAACAGTCTGTTGGTTTCCACCCCACTGAAAGTTAGGATGGTTTCTCCATCCTGGATTATATGTTTTGTAGTAGGGGGTGTTTTTGATAAAACATACAGACGGTGGGTTGTAGGGACACATTTTAAAACCATGTGGTTCCTTGCATCCCACGCAGCTTATCACTGCTTGATTTACCATGCCGACTTGCTTAGCATTCCCATTTAAAGAGTTGTTGTTGTTCAAAGCCATGTTCTGGAGTATAGTGGTCATCGCAGACATCTCGCCGATAAATGTGTGACTGCATCGTTCTCCACCGAGCTGGTGCTTCTTTTCTTGTCTGGCGCTTGGTTACCATAACTGTCGTCATCCCATTCAATTGTATTCCTTGATATTCTATCAAGAGTTGCCTTTGTCTCAGCGTACGTCTTGTCCATCAGTCCTCCTGCTACAGACGCATCTGCAATGGCTTGGGACGCTCGGTCCTACTCATTGTAGAACATCTCCATCTGTATGCAATCTGGGATGTCGTTGTGTGGACAATTTCTCACAAGCTTTTTGAACCTTGTCCACACATCGCTAAGAAGTTATGTTTCCTTTTGCAAGAAGTTGGCAATTTCTCTTCGGCGTCTTGCGTTCAATGTTGGTGGGAAGTATCTCTGTATGAATAGGGCAACCATCTACTCCCAAGTAGTGATTTCACTCAGTTCAAGGGAGTAAGTCCATTGCTTCGCTTCGTCGCACAGAGAAAAGGGAAATAGCGTTAACTTGATTCCCTCAGGCGTGATACCTGGGAGATCAAAGGTGTTGCATATTTCCATGAAACTCGTGAGATGTGCGTGAGGATCTTCACCCATTGCTCCCCCAAACTAGCCTGCGACCTAGAGCATATGGACCATCAATGGTTTCATTTTGAACTTCGTCCCTTCAAACACTGGACACGTAATACCTGGAGAAAAATCATACAAATTTGGGGACGTATACTCTCTCATAGGACGGTCATGATCGTGCGCCATCAAGATCGAAATGGGTTGCACGTTAGCCTGATGATTTGCTCGGTTTGGTGCGTTTATGTTCTCATTCTCGCGTTGATCAGCCATCGTTCTTGATCGTTGTCTTCGATGCTGGTTTCTTCTTACCCTTCTACGAAAGGTTCCCTCAATCTCAGGGCCAATATTGAGTTCTGGTGCTGCCTCTTCGCTTATATACTATTTGTGACCTCGCGGCAGAAGTTGCAATACGCCTAAAAATAAACGGTCCTGTGAAAGTTAAACAAATCAAATAAAATTAGCCGTAAATACCCGGCAACATGCCAAAAAGTTGTTCTGTTACATATGGTTATTGTTGACTATTTCCTATTCTGTTAATATTCACTGTATTTACTTTATTATATTTGCCATATTTATATTTTCCTTATTTGTAATTGGGTATTTCTTCTATTTAAGAAACCCCTCTTTGCTTTGTGAATAATAAGAGAAAAAATATATTTTAGCATGGCATCAGAGCGGTACTAAAAGCACAGAAAAAAGGGGAAAACCATAAATTTCTAACCCTAGCCGTCGCAACCGGAGCAACCCTCGTTGCCGTCGCCGTCGGTCGAATCCAAATCTGTCATCGCAAGTCGCTGCCACAACTACCCTCGCCGCCGCCACCATCGGTCGAATCCAGATCTGCCATCGGTCGAAAGCTGCTCTCTGGCGAATCCAGATCTACTCGATCGCGTTTCCTCTCTCCAGCGAATCCAGATCTACTCCATCGATCGAAAGCTACTCTCCGGCGATTTCTGATCTTGATCCTCTGTCTTCGTGGTTCACCGTCGATCGCGTAGGTCTCGTTTCCTCTATCGGTAACGTCTTCTCCGATCGCATCCTTGGGTTTTCACCATTGGTAACGTCTTCTTCGGTGGTGTCTTCTTCAGCAGTTGCCGGCCAAACTTCAATAGTCACCAGTTGGTCTCTTCAGCCGCCGCCGGTTTGCTTTCACTGCTTTTTATTTTGCCCATTTTTTTTACTAAAGTAGTTTGAGGGTATTCCTTATTTTGTAGCAATAGTGGCAGAAGAAAAGTTATCTATTGCTAAAAGTTCAGAAAATCGAATCCACTCCAACACTCCAACTGTCCAACATTAATTCCCATTGACTTAATGGGGACAACTTTCTCCGTTGGTCCCAAAGTGTTCGAATGTACATTCGTGGGCAAGGGAAGATTGGCTATATTATAGATGAAAAACACACCCCTACACCAGATGATCCCTCCTTTGCAGCGTGGGATGCTGAAAATTCTATGGTCATGACTTGGCTCGTCAATTCCATGGTTGAGGATATCAGCTGCAACTATATGTGCTACTCAACGGCAAAGGAATTATGGGATAGCGTGACACAGATGTATTCTGATTTAGGAAACCAGTCACAAGTATTTGAGTTGAACCTCAAATTAGGAGATATCCGTCAAGGAAATCACTCAGTCACTCAATATTTTCACTCCCTAAAAAGAATCTGGCAAGATCTGGATCTCTTCGATTCGTATGAGTGGAAATCTACAGATGACCAAAAATATTACAGAAAAACTATGGAGGATAGTCGCATCTACAAATTTCTTGTAAGCCTCAATGTTGAATTTGATGAGGTTCGAGGTAGAATTCTTGGAAAAACTACTCTCCCAACTATTAATGATGTTTTTTCTGAAGTTCGTAGGGAAGAAAGTGCAGAAAGTGTGATGGAAAAAAAACCCATTGAGTTAGTCGAGAGTTCGGCATTGATAATCGAACATACTGCCATGAAGTCCTCTGATAATTCTAACAGGACACATAAAAAACCTCGGATTTGGTGTGATAATTGCAATAAACCTTGACATACTCGTGAAACCTGTTGGAAGCTTCATGGAAAACCTGCTAATTGGAAGAGTTCTAAACAAAGTGGAAGAGTTGACTCTCATACCTCTAGTGCAAATGTGACTGAATCTAATCTGTTTAGCAAGGAGCAGATTGACCAAATCCTGAAACTGCTAAAAACTAGTTCTTCATCTGGTAATCCTAGTGTTTCCTTGGCACAAGCAGGTAATTGTCCTCAAGTTTTTTCTTGCATAAATTCTTCTCCATGGATTATAGATTCTGGAGCCACTGATCATATGACTAGTTCCTCCTCTCTGTTTACATCATACTCTCCAATATATTGTACTACCAAAATTCGCATTGCAGATGGTAGTTTTGCCCCTATTGCAGGCAAAGGACATATTCATTTGACTCAAAAATTTACTTTACATTCTATCCTTCATGTTCCAAAGTTAGCCTGTAATCTATTATCTGTTAGTCAAATCTCTAAGGATGCTAACTGTCGTGTTATTTTTTGTGGAACTCATTGTACCTTTCAGGATCAGGACTCGGGGGAGACGATGGCAGTGCTAGAATGATTGATGGTCTCTATTACTTTGATGATCAAGTTTCTTCTAGTTATAAAACAGCTCAGGGCTTCAGTAGTGTCAGTTCTTCCTCTGTTCCAGAAACTATCATGCTTTGGCATCGTAGATAAGGACACCCAAGTTCTTTATTAAAATATTTATTTCCAGATTTATTTAAAGGAATTGATTGCTCTGTTTTTCATTGTGAAAGTTGCATTTTTGCCAAACATCATCGATCCACTTATTCACCTAACCCTTACAAGGCTTCCTCACCTTTCTCTTTAATTCATACTGATGTGTGGGGTCCGTCTAAAGTCTTGACACATAGTGGTAAGCGTTGGTTTGTTACCTTTATTGATGATCACACTCGTCTGACTTGGCTTTATTTATTAACCAAAAAGTCAGCAGTAAAAGACGTGTTTGTTCGTTTTTACAATATGATTGAACTCAATTTCAAAATAAAATCCGCATTCTTCACTCTGATAATGGTATTGAATATTTCAATGAACACTTGAAAATATTTCTGCAAGATAAGGGTATTATTCATCAAGCTACATGGTGTGATACTCCTCAGCAAAATGGCATGGTTGAACAAAAAAACAGACATCTCCTTGAAGTTGCCCGTGCCCTTATGTTTTCTATGAATGTTCCAAAATATTTGTGGGGTGATGCTATCCTTACTGCTACCTACTTGATCAATCGAATGCCGACTAAGGTTTTGAATTTTAAAACGCCCATCAATCACTTTAAAGATTTTTTTCCTACTGTTAGACTTTTTTCTGAATTACCAATAAAACTATTTGGGTGTCTTGCTTATGTTCATACTCCTCTTGCTCGAACTAAACTTGATCCTCGAGCCATTAAATGCATCTTTGTAGGTTATGCTCCCCATAAGAAAGCTTATAAATGTTTTGACCCCTCAACCAACAAGTATGTTGAGAGTCTGGACGTAGTATTCCTAGAAAATCAACCTTATTTTAGCCCAAATTCTTTTCAGGGGGAGAAATTTAACCTTGAAGATCATTTTTGGGAAACCTCACCTAACCCACACATCATTGACCCTGAAATTATGAGCACTAGTCCTGTGATACCAAGTGTAGAAAGTTCCTCTTCAGAGGGAGCAACATTAACACTTGAACTGCAGGTTTATACTAGAAGAAACTTGACTCAAAGGGATCGAGAACAAACAGTTGATCTAGCACAGGATCAATCTAATACTCTGATGAATGATCCTGAAGATCCAGGTAACATACACTCTTCTTCTTCTCATAATTCCCTACCTGATGGTCCTAATCTTGATTTTCCAATGCCCTAGGAAAGGTACTCGTAAATGTGTCAAATACCCATTGCAAATTATCTTTCTTATCATAGATTGTTTGACAGTCATAAAGCCTTCACATCCAAAATAACCGACCTGTTAGTTTCAAGGAATATTCAGGAGGCCCTAAATGATCTGAATTGGAATTTAGCTGTGATGGAAGAAATGAATGCACTAAACAAAATTGCACATGGGACATAGTTGATCTACCAAATGACAAAAAAAAAATAGTGGGATGCAAGTGGGTATTCACTGTAAAATGTAATGCAGATGGTAGTATTGAAAGATACAAGGCTAGATTGGTTGCTAAGAGGTTCACTCAGACTTATGGAGTTAACTATCAGGAAACATTTGCGCCAGTTGCTAAAATTAACTCTATCAGAATTTTGTGTTGTTGTAGTTAATTTTGATTGGCCTCTTTATCAACTTGACGTTAAAAATGCTTTTCTTAATGGAAATCTTGAAGAAGAGGTTTTTATGGACTTGCCACCTGGCTTCGAGATGGATCTCGGGGTTAACAAAGTGTGCAAGTTAAAAAAATCATTATACGGCCTTAAACAATCTCCTAGAGCCTGGTTTGAACGTTTTGAAAAGGCAGTCACCAGCTATGGATTCAGTCAAAGTCAAGCTGATCATGCTATGTTCTACAAACATACAAAAAATAACAAAGTTATTGTCTTGATAGTGTATGTTGATGATATTATTCTTACTGGCAATGATGAAATAGGACTGACTTGTGTGAAGGAACAACTAACTACTGATTTCCAAATCAAAGATCTAGGAACCTTAAAGTACTCCCTAAGCATGGAGTTTGCTAGGTCTAAGAGTGGCATTATTGTCAACCAAAGGAAGTATGTTCTTGACCTCTTGAAAGAAACAGGTTTACTTGGTTGCAAGGTAGTAGACACACCCATTGAGCAGAACTTGAAATTAGAAGCTGCAACTGAAAAAGAAATAAAAGACAGAGAAAAGTATCAAAGACTTGTGGGGAGACTCATATATCTCTCACACACACGTCCTGACATTGCCTTTGCTGTCAGTATGGTGAGTCAGTTCATGCATGCTCCTGGACCAGCTCATTTTGATGCCGTTTATAGAATCTTGAGATATTTGAAAGGTACTCCTGGAAAAGGCATATTGTTTAGAAAGCATGATCATCTAAATGTTGAAGTTTACACTGATGTAGATTGGGCAGGTAGTACTACTGATAGAAGATCCACTTCGGGTCATTGCTCCTTTGTTGGAGGAAATCTTGTTACTTGGGGAAGTAAAAAACAAAGTGTTGTGGCAAGGAGTAGTGCTGAAGCTGAATTTAGGGCATTAGCCCATGGTATTTGTGAGGGCATATGGATAAGAAGACTACTAGAAGAACTGAAATTCTATCAAACGACTCCCATGAGAATTTATTGTGATAATAAAGCAGCAATTTTTATTGCCCACAACCCTATCCTTCATGATAGGACCAAACATATTGAAGTTGATAAACATTTCATAAAGGAGAAGATTGATACTGGAATAATATGCATACCCTATCTTCCAACAACTGAACAAATTGCAGACATGCTAACTAAAGGCCTTCCAAAGTGGCAATTCAACAACTTGATTGACAAGTTGGCCATGAATGATATCTTTCAACCAGCTTGAGGGGGAGTGTTGATTATTTCCTATTCTGTTAATATTCACTGTATTTACTTTATTATATTTGTCATATTTATATTTTCCTTATTTGTAATTGAGTATTTCTTCTATTTAAGAAACCTCTCTTTACTTTGTGAATAATAAGAGAAAAATTATATTTTAGCAGTTATGCTAAATGTATGCTCAGATGTGCTCTAATGATCATACACAAATATCAAGTTTTTCTCAATATTATCCCAAGTATAAACTAATACTAAGATTTCTCGGTAAGGACCGAGGTCGAACACAAGGATTTTTAGCTAAAAAGATGAATGAAATATTTAACTTGCAGAAGTGTTAAAATAGAATGAAATGTTGGTGATAAATGTTAAAGAATGACGTAAAGCAAGATGTGCAACGAATAAGCTGGGAATCAGTGAGATGGTTTTGCAAACAAAGAGGTTTTGTTTTATCAAATGGAGAAAAGAGTGTTGGAGAAAACCCATCAACCGGTTGAATTCTTGCTTAGTTTCATGGTTCGTGCTCCTAAACTCGTGGAGTGGATTTAAGCAATGAAGAGTAAAATACATCAATGTAAACGAACTAGAAACTAGTTCCTTTCAGTAGCTTGAGGGGAGGGTGAGATGACACTTAAGGTTGGAACGGGAGACGTCATTTCAGCTCGTGCAGTGGGAGCTGCAAAGTTATTTTTTAGAAATAGATATTTATTTTTGAAAAATTTGTACATAGTTCCAAAAATTAAGAGAAATCTTGTATCTATTTCTTCTTTAATTGAACAATCTTATTGTATTACTTTTTTAACAAATGAAGCGTTCATTTCAAAAAATGGTGTACATATTGTTCTGCTAAATTAGAAAACAACTTATATGTGTTAAGACCAACTGAAACAAAAGCACTTTTAAATCATGAGATGTTTGAAATTGCTAATACTCAATCTAAAAGGCAAATAATTTCTCCAAGTAACAATACCTATCTTTAGCATTTGAGATTAAGTCACATAAATCTCGATAGGATTGGGAGATTGGTAAAGAATGGACTTCTAAGTGAGTTAGAAGATGATTCATTACCTCCTTGTGAATCTTGTCTCGAAGGAAAAATGAGTAAAAGACCTTCTACTGGACAAGGTTATAGAGCCAAAGAACCTTTAGAGATGATACATTCGGATATTTGTGGTCCAATGAATGTAAAAGCTCGAGGAGGGTACGAATACTTCATCTCTTTTATAGATGATTATTCGAGATATGGTTACTTATACCTAATGACACATAAGTCTGAAGCCCTTGAAAAGTTCAAGGAGTATAAGGCTGAGGTTGAAAACCTGTTAGGTAAAACAATTAAAACACTTCGATCTGATCGGGGTGGAGAGTATATAGATTTAATATTCCAAGACTATATGATAGAACATGGAATCCAATCCCAATTCTCAGCACCTGGTACACCTCAACAGAATGGTGTATCAGAAAGGAGAAACAGAACCTTGTTAGACATGGTTCGTTCAATGATGAGCTATGCTCAATTGCCTAGCTCGTTTTGGGGTATGCAGTAGAGACTGCAGTTCATATCTTAAACAACGTTCCCTCGAAGAGTATTTCTTAAACACCTTTCGAGTTATGGAGGGGGCGTAAACCTAGTTTGTGCTACTTCAGAATTTGGAGTTGTCCTGCACATGTGCTAGTGACAAATCCTAAGAAATTGGAACCTCGATCAAAATTATGTCAATTTGTTGGTTACCCTAAGGAAACAAGAGGTGGTCTCTTCTTCGATCTACAAGATAACAAAGTGTTTGTATCGACAAACGCTACATTCTTGGAAGAAGACCACATGAGAGATCATAAACCACGGAGCAAATTAGTATTAAATGAAGCTACTGAAGAGTCAACAAGAGTTGTTGATGAATCTGGTTCTTCAACAAGAGTTGATGAATGATCTAACACTTCAGGTTCGTCTCATCTTCTCAAGAGTTGAGAATGCCTCGACGCAGTGGGAGGGTTGTATCACGACCTTCTCGTTACTTGGGTTTAACAGAAACTCAGGTTGTCGTACCTGACAACGGTGTTGAGGATCCATTGTCTTTTAAACAGGCAATGAATGATGTTGATAAGGACGAATGAGTCAAAGCCATGGACCTTGAAATGGAGTCTATGTATTTCAATTTAGTATGGGAACTTGTAGATCCACCTGAAGGGGTTAAACCCATAGGGTGTAAATGGATCTATAAGAGAAAGAGGGACGTAACTGGTAAGGTACAAACCTTTAAAGCTCGACTTGTAGCAAAGGGTTATACCCAAAGGGAAGGGGTTGACTATGAGGAAACTTTTTCCCCTGTTGCTATGCTTAAGTCCATAAGAATTCTCTTATCCATAGCCACATATTATGACTATGAAATTTGGCAAATGGATGTCAAGACGGCCTTTCTGAATGGCAATCTTGAAGAGAATATCTTTATGTCTCAGCCTGAAGAGTTCGTAGCCCAAGGTCAGGAGCAAAAAGTTTGTAAACTGAATCGATCCATTTATGGGTTGAAACAGGCATCTAGATCTTGGAACACTAGTGATATGAACTGCCAAAGGCATCAAATTATTATTTAATAATTTTGATGTAATTTAATTATTTTCCAAATTTATCCTTGTTAATGACATTTTAAGTAGGGTTATTTTAGACATTTTACTATGAATTATGATAAGCCATTAGGGTTTTATTGGGAGGCTATTTAAAGCCTTGCCTTTAGGTTGTTGGGGAACAGTTTTGATGTTTTTAGAACTTTAGGGTTTTCTTGAATAAGAATTCTCTGGTAGATGACAAAGTTTCATTCCATCACTTTTGCAATTCTTGAATCAGGGTTGCATGCCAAGAACATTCAGGTAAGTCTGATCATCTTTCTTGTGGAGTGTTCGAACTTGGAGTAAAGAACTAGTTCTCCTTATCTCTTGGTCTTCAATCAAAAGGTAATCAAATTCTAGTTTTTTTCCTTTGGATTGGCATCAATTGATTTGGGGGTTTTGGGATTTGTTGTTAGGGGTTCAACAATTGGGTTCCTAAATTTTTAAATTGCTAGGGTTTTCATATCATTTGGTATCAACCTACGTCTCTTCTGCAGAGATCCTTTTCTTCTATTCACAGCTCTCTCCTTAACCCACGTCAAAAAGCAATTAACAAGATCATGAAATAGCAGCTACAAAAACTGCCTCTTTTGTATTTAATAACTAATGAATTAATCCATCTTTCAATCTCAATTAATACTGTGTAGATGATAGTTCAGATACACCCGATATCTAACTTGAGTCAATCCAAAAGGAAGGATAAGAAGTCCATTCTACCCCTAACTAAAAAATACATTAAAAAAAACCTAAAATCTCAAATAAGATATATATGGGTCTAAAAATGAAAATTTCAAAATAAAGTAGGTCTACTAATAAAATAACACTAATGAACTTTAACAAAGCTCAATCAATTTCATCTTGTAGCATTAAATAAAACTAACTATAGAGCTTTTGATCAATTTTTGTTGCTTGAAACCCCTCAATTAAGTTCTCATCTCTATTTGTATGCAAGAATTTCATGCTAATTGTAGCTTATTGGCTCTTGAACGTGTGTAATTGGTCTTGGAGGTAACACGAGGACATCTTGGCTCATATTAGAAACATATAGTTAATTTAATTTGTTCCAAATTTTATAAGATGTTTCTTCTTTGATTACTTGCCTCAAAACACTATCACTGAGATTCAAGATTAATGTTTTCATAGACTATGTTGTGGTTTATGAATAATTAGTGTTTATTCAATATTTAGAATAATCAGAATACAATGAATATATAGACTCCAATAAACTAATAAAGAAAAATATATAAAAGAAAAAAATACTACAAAAGAAATTAATAATTGGGAATAAATCTAAGTTCCTTTAACATACTGCATACCCATATTCTCTTTCTCTTCCTCTATTATAGTGTTTGGTAGTTTAGACGGGTCTTGGATTGCTTTGGAAGTCTTTTCCTATCCCAAGATTGCCTTAATCTTAACCTTGCATAAACCAAAATCTGACTTGCCAACAAACTTGTCTATTTTGTCCCGAGCCATCGCCATTCTTGAAAATAAGAATTAGTTTCTTGATTTGGGATAGCTCCAATACTGCTGTTACAATTTAGATGTGTGTTAACCAGAAAATGAACACTTGTAAGGCTGAAAATACAATACTACTTCTAGTTCGTATATTGATCCCAACGATTGAAATTCCCAAAGAAAAACAGACGATTGAGAGGAAACAATTTGAGAGAGAAAATTTGAAAAAGAAATGTGGAGAAGAATCAGAATTCAAAGGCAAGAAGAGCACGCTCAAGGAAGGACTTTACCAGAAGGAAATTATCAAACATGTTGGTGAAAAATAATGAAAAAATGAGTTTTTTAAAACAAAAGAAAAATTAATTTTGGAAATGTGCTTAGTTAATCATTGGGACCTCACCTTATTTACTCTGTCTTTTAGTATTGGGCTTGAGCCCCAAGGGGTATCCATGTTTTAGAAGGGGTGAAGAGATAGACAATAGTGGGTTTGGTGGCTTCTCCACACGCGCCATCGCTGCCGCCCGGTCGGGCGTGGCAATAAAGATAATTCTTATTTTTATTTTTTTAAATAAAAAATTAATTAAAGTTTTACCATTTTGCCCTCGCTCATTCACCGCGTGGTCAACCGATCTTCGGGCCTGCGCCCTTTTCTTGACACACGTGCAGTGGACGAGCGCTCACCTCGTGGCGTACGTTATGTGGTCGAGCGCGCATCCAGCATGCGGTGGTTGGACCTCGCAGTGTATATAAAACCCGTCATCTCCATTTGACAAATACAGAACGAAAACTTATTTTCACAAAAAATTCTTGTATTCCGAGGATTGTTGAAGGGTGTGAGCATTATGTTCAATTCTTATGCAAGATTCGATCGAGACAGACTTTCTGAGTTGTTTTATCCTGGGACGACGTGGCAACGATTCTGAACTGCATGCACGTTGGGCAAAGTCGCAAAACGTCTTAAAAGAGAGCGAGTTTTTGTTTTGTAGGCATCGACCTCCAAGTGTTCAGTATGAGGGTTCATCGCATAGCTTGGCGTTCAACTCCAGAGGCATCCAGCAGCTTGCGTTGACCATCAGACGTCCAGATCCTTACATTGACCACCAGGCGTTGACTGTCAGGACGTTCAAGATTCTCAACGCTTAGTACAAGTTCTAACAAAACATAAGTCATCTTCCCAACTCCCCTCTCCATTTTTAACTTTGATATCTCTCATTTACAATAAGTAACTCAAGTAAGATTGATCACCATGTAAGTTATTGAAGAGAGGTAAGGATCAATTTGACTTCAATCATAAACGGTAAGTAATTTACAAATAGTTTTGCAACGCTCGTTTCCCCAAACATAGCCTTTGGGGAGCTTTTGTCCATTTGCGCTATGTTAGTGTTGAAGTACATAATTTTTTCTTCATGAGAAACCAAATGCATATAACAATATGAAATCTGAACTGATTTTCTTCTTCTTGATGTTTCCTTTTCCTTTTTTCTTTTTTTCATTTTTTTTTTTTGAAAAAAAGTAATGGAAAAGTAATAAAACATGCGAAAGTTTAATTTGCACTAACAAGCACAATCTTAAGACTATTTGGTAACCATTTAACCTTTTATTCAAGATTTTTACAAGGAAAATCTTCTGTATGTCATATATTTCATAAATGTTCTAAATTTTGAATTATTTCATTAAAAGCTTTTAGCTTTAATTTTTTACCAATTTAACTTTTTCGCCATAATTTCAAGAGTTTTATTTAATGCAGAAAATTTCAAATTAATGTTTCATTCAATTTAGGAGATTTCATTTATTTTCTTCTATATTCCCAACTAAAAATCGATCCCCTCTCCATTGAGATCTGAAGTATATGTCGAATATGATGGTAATATATTGAAAAATGTAAATATACATCGCATATAAATTTATTTATTTTTCTAGTTTCTTTATAAATATCTTAAAAAAATGTAAATATACATTGCACATTATTCAGTATATAAGATATGTAGTATCAATTGTTCATGCACTTATCAAATTTACCCTGATTTATTTCTAGAAAAATCAAATATATATCGCATATATTGTGTTGTATATATCATATATACGTTGATTTCTCCTTCAAACCTTTTTGTCAAGTCTTGTTTTCGCTTATGAGGGAGGGAACAATTTTTTTTATTTTTTGATAAACGTTCCTTGTGTAGGTTTTCAAAAGAAGATCATTTGGGAAAGTTAATAACCGCGAGAAACTTTCCTTGCATGCATTTTCTGGTATTAATATTATTATATATATCTTCAAAAGCTGAATGATAAGGAGGGTTGAAAAAGTAAATTGGATCAGACTTTTGTGTAAAATAATAGTTCATTAGATGATTGTGTAATTGACCTATTTATTTAGGCTATATGTGTAGAAATCCCTTTTTATTTTTTAAAAGAAAAATAGATGGATGTATTCTATATTGCATCTATCTTTGTGCAATCCACCCAATTGCTCAATCACAAGCTGCCAAGTGACAAATTTTTTCTATTTTAGAAAATATATATTTTTTCTCATCTTTGTTGAAGGAAATGCACAAAGATGGGTGCAGCCTGGCCATGTATTACTCTTTTCAAAATTGTTTTTTTTCACTATTTTTTCAACATCTTTTCATCTTTCTTAGAACTCTTACTTAAATTCTAGAAACAAAAATAAAATTTTAAAAACTCAAGTTCCATTTGGTAACAAGTAGTTTTTAGTTTTATGTTCTTCAAATTTATGTTTATTTCTCCTAAATTCCATAAATAAACACTTGAGTTCTTATTCAATCTTTCAAAACAAAAACGAGTTTTTAAACATTTTTTTTTTTTAGTTTTCAAATTTTGACTTGATTTTTTAAAACATTGACAAAAGTGGATAACAAGATGAAAAAAATTATATATAAAGGAGTGTTTATTTTTAAAAATCAAAACCAAAAACCAGTTACTAAACAAGGCATACATTTTTTATTTTCAAAACTCCTTTCTAAAACACTCTTCAAAAGTAGACGATAAAACAAAATCAATAAATGAAATTAGTTTTTAAAAAGCTTAATTTTTGGATACCATAGTAATGGTTAGGTTTAAATACTACTTTGGTCCCTATACTTTCATAAATAGTTCATTTTGGTCCATGTACTTTAAAAAGATTTTAGTCCATGTACTTTTAAGAAAGGTTTAATTTGGTCATTGGTGTTAGTGTGCTGTTAAAAAATTAACAGAGTTGTGAGGTGTCATTATTGATGTGATGATTAGGCGCCATGTGGTTATTATAAGTTCCAAATAAATTGCACCAGACAAGTCGAGTAAATTAAATCCCAAATTTTGCGATTAGGGTTTTTCATTCGTGCCTCTCTTCTTCTTCTTCGTGGTATTCAATCATATTTTTTAGTTTTTTTTTTAATTTTCCAATCTCAATCTTCTGCGCGTGGGCTTCGTCTTCAACACCAACACCAACACCAACATTTGTTCTTTATTTTTCAATCTCAATCTTCTGCATGGTGGGTTTCATCTTCTACACCAATTCAAGTATTTGTTTTTTATTTTTCAATCTCAATCTTCTGTGTGGTGGGTTTCTTCTTCTACACCTATTTGGGACTTTTTCCACAAAGCTTGGAACTTTTTATTCAAAATCTACTTCTTCTTTATCTCTTTTTCGAAGAGATATATAAACATACTGCATCTCTTTTGTGTTTTGTTAAAGTTGTGATTTTTTATTTTGGTTTTTTCCTATTATAAAATATTATTTTCAATTAAGTAGTCCCTACTATTATACATCCTAATTTATTGATTATATAGTTGGTCTTTAGTGTGTTTTCTGTCAAAAGGTAATACATGATCCCTGCTATTTTGTCCTTTTTGCAATTTTTAATTTTTAATTTTTCGTTTAAGTAATATCATTCAATTATTTTATAGAAATGTTAAGATTTTGACATAGAGGAACTCGACATAGAAGTTCATCACGGTGGAAAGTTCATATGAAAGCAACCCTAAACCCTAAATATACTTAAGAACTTCAAGTTAGACAAATTAACAACCTGAACACAAACCCTAAACTCAGACTAAAATAATTCACACTCCAAATACAAGCTTTATAAACCCACAAACTTTTTGATCTCAAACACAGACTATATGAATCCAATTAAAATAGTTTGTAACCCAAACATAGACTATTTGACTCCACATACCATTATAAAAAAGCTGTAGGTCCTTACGCTGCAAGGACCAGATGACTGAAATCAAAGAGTTGAGATAATGGCAGGTCAAAGGCAAATGCACAGTGGGAAGAAAACGATGATTTTCTTACATTATGAAGTGAAAGATAAAATGAACTTTCGGGGAGGGAGGAAACAAAAAAGACAACAAGAGAGTGCAGTAAAACAATGTGGGATCATTCTTAACTACAATCGGAGGATAGTTCTAAGAGTATCACAAAGATTTTGAATGGTTTGTTGTTCTTGAGTTGCCTGCAACTCCTGAAGCGGCATATCTTCGAAACACCTGCAACAAATTCAATTTGCCTCTAAAATTAGAAGAAAAAGCAGATGGATAATGCTGCCATGGACGAAAAGAAGCAGACCAGTGAGTTGAAACCGTAAGAAAAGGTCAGATACATGCAAGGCCTGGTATAATACCAAAAATATTAAACATAAATGACGTTTCTTTTTTTTTTTTAACTTCAACCATGCATTATATAAAGAGAAATGTTGCAACCATGGGATCAACGAATGCAAATCCGTGTAGCAATGGATCAGGACCAAGGTGAAATAACTAAAGGGCACATAAACGGCAAAGAAGAGAGGCAGCAGGTGGATATTTCTGAGTGCTCCAATTATTAGGAGACCAGACCACCTGACTAATATTGGCTATGCTTCAAGTTTAGGCTTGTAAAACAAAAGAACAAAAGAAAGAAAATAATAAGATTGCATACATTCTGTGGTAAGCTAAAGCCTGGGCAAGGTTCAATAGTGTTGGACTTGAAGTAAGTCTTTGATAAACACTGGGTGGAAGGGGCATCTGCAGTGCGAAAAATGAAAAGTACAAATGTTTTAGCGGTTCAGGAGAGAAATGAATACAGAATAAGAGAAGTGGTAGAAGGAGAGATGTAGGAAGAGAGAACCTCATTTTGACCCCTACGACCCTTTTTTGATTGTCCATCACCAGTGAAAAGTTCCTGAAGTGTTTCCACCGCTACGGTGCCCCTATTGTCGTGCTGCACGCCTCCAAGGACATTGTCAGATAACAAAGCAATAGGGGATATGTCAGTAGCCCTCAAGAACGGAATGGGTACAGTATTACCCGCTGCATAAATGGACCAAAGCTGCAAAGGCAAAATGTCCACTTATTTATTTATTTATTTATAAGAAATGAAATTGTATAGCCAAAGAAGCAAAACAGCTTAGGGCTAGGGGAAAAGGCTCATGTGAATAACATGCAAAACATTAAACAGCTAAAGTAAATCAAGAGATTATATGATAAATCAAGGCTCATGATATGTTTCCCAAGAACTGTTGTTCAAAAAGTACCGTGGGTGGTAGTGGTCCGGTACATACAATGCCAACCCCAAGAAGACAAAGGATTAGTACTCAAATAAATAAATAAATAAAAAGCCAAAGGATTACAAAAGGTTTCTCCAACTCGCATAGACCACACGAGAACTATAATTGGCAAGGTGTATATATATATATATATATATATATATACAACTCGTAGATACAGTTGTACAACCTACAAAATAGATCTTGTTTACAGTCAGGAAAAATATTATATATAGGTTATAGGATGGGGCTTTAGGGGAAACCATGGAATGAAAAATCTCCCACTTCCTTGCTTTCTCTAGAGTGATCACCATGAAACTTGAGAAACAATCATGTAGAGAAAATGCACTTGTACTTAAAGTTACCTTGTCCTGCAGAGCAAATGATTTCCGGCTGACAGTTTCACTCTTCAATGTGCTATGCTCATGAATACCCAAAAATGAAGGTGAAGATGCATGCATGGTGGGATCCAACTTTCCATCAAGAATATTATTTACAATACCGCCTGTACGATCCAGCACACTACAGAAGGTTCACAAAGATTAGATTTCAAATGATACAGGGGGTAGTATAATTATGAGATAAAATGATAATACATTGTTTCTCATAACCGCTTGCATAATCAATGAGAGTGAAGTCAATTAATCTACAAAGGAAGAAATGAAATACAACACATCCGCAAGATCAGAAAGAGAGTACCTAGAGTCGAATCTAGTTACACTAATGGATAGGCTCTCATTGCGTAAGGAACCAGTTGGTGGTTCAGCAATGCCAATATCCAGTTGAGAGGCCACCTTATCATTCTCATCTCCATCATGGACTATTACAGTGCCAAAAGTACCTACGAATACAGATATGCATATATTAGATGCGTGAATTTTAAAATACCTATTGGAAAAGCTAACTTATTACTAAACTCAAATGTTTAAGGCCCTGGTTAATAATCATTCAGTTTTTTAAAATTAAACTTATAAACACTACTTACGCCCTTGGCTTTTTTGTTTTTGATATCTACTTTTTATGAGTGTTTGCAAAATCCTAGCCACATTTTAAAAACAATAAAAAGTATTTTTTAAAAAGCTTGTGTTTGTTTTTAGAATTTGGCTAAGACTTCAAAAGCTACTTAGGAAATATGAAAGCCATGATATAGAAATGGTAAGAAAACAAGCAGAATTTCAAAATACAAAAACACAAAAAATGAAATGATCATCAAACGGGCCTTAAGGCGTTGAGATAATTTTAATCCTTCAAAAATATATTTATACACCTTTCTCACGCGTAGGCACAGACCAAACTTGGCCAGATTAATCCACGATTTATCTTGAAATTAAGTAACAAAGTAAAGATTAATTCTCAAAATCTCTTCTTTGGTTTTTTTTTTTTTAAAGGAAACGAGCATCATTCATTGACAGAATCTCTTCTTTTATATCATTTTATATCATGTGAAATAATCTTTAAGAAAAAGATGTGAAATAATCTTACCTTTAAGAAAAGGTGTAAACATTGAATAGCAAGGAAGCAAACAACATGAACCAATTGTTGTATAATATTTTTAAATATAATTAAAAATAATAATAAAAGACCTCACCCATTGTTAGTATTAGTGCAGCTGAAATTACAACCATATTCACCTAATATCTAGAAACACCGCTTAAAGAAGCTTCAGGTGCAATACGTAAACTTATATTGCAAAATTTCAGATGCACCGATTTAACAATGATTATGAACATCCACAGCAATTAACACGTGAATTAAAAACCTATATTCAGAAATGAGAAAGATTCCAAAAGGATGTTACAAAAAACAATTAATGAAGAGCCTATGTAAGTCCAATGAGCCTTTAAACTCGTAAAATTATAATACCGCAAGTTTCACACAACTCAAATTTCAACTATTGGAAAAATAATAGCAGTCGCATTGACTTTATTAAGCATAATGAAATGCGTACCTTCTGCTACAAATTCAGCGCCTGGTTGCTCTTGCTTCCTCCAAGTGACACCAGCTGCCATTTCATTTGCTACCTGAAGTCCAATATTCTGAGGCTTTGAAGGAACAGTATCCCCATAATCTTGATTCAAATTTGCAGCTACTATTGTCTGTTTCAAATAAAAACATTACTTAATGAGGAAATTCTAAGCCATGCAATATGCATGCACATTGAGCAAGCAAGAGCCGAAGAGAGAGTGGAGATAGAATAGATATAGCGGAGTGTAAGCCCTTACACCATCTCCTGATGCATCTGGAGCAATACTATGTGCTTGCTGAGCCATTAAAGTTCTGATTTTCCTAGCTTTTTCAATCTTGGGCAACATTGCCGATGCCCCACATCTGCATTTCTCGATGAATTTGTGCTGTGCATGCAAAACAGTAACTAGTTTTCAAAGTGAAATTGAATACAAGAAAATTTAACTAGATATTTCAACTATACACACAAATCCCATTGGGAGTGAGAAAAATAACCCAAACAATGTAGACAATAACAATTCTAATCCAAATTTTTAAAAGCAAGAATGTACAATAATTTGTAGATTGAAATCCTGGAATTTGGACGTGAGTGACCATTTTTTTTTTTTTGGAAAATAATACCACAATTTTCATTAAGAAAATGAAAAGAGACTAATGCTCCAAAATACAAGATACAATGAGAAAGAAAAAAACAAAAAAAACCTAAAAACCATAAAGGTAACAACAACAATAAACACAAAGTAAACAAATGCCAAGCGAGAAACTATTAGAAAGGAACCAAAATTTATTTCTTCATGACTGGTCAATGAAGGGAGACTAATGAACGAAACAACGTCTCTGTCAAGCTCCGAGGAAATCGATGACCAATTAATAGTATATTATTTAATAACTTGATGGTTCAAATACCTCTCCAAGTGTTTGTTCAGCCGCCTTGATAAGACTAGAAGACACCAAGAGGTATAATCATTAGCCAAGTTCTGAAACCCAATAGACCCCAAGAAGGTAAAGTTTTCTGTTGGACCCTTGCCTTCATCACATTAACACAGCTGATACTATAAAAGGAGACACCCATATAACAGCTCACCCTTTTCGTTGGTGTATCCCACATGAAAACAGCCTTGGCACGGCACCACCTCTAAAGTCATAGGTTAAGGCCATCTCTACCTCCTCCAAGAGGCCTAAGAAGCGCAGATACGGATATGAAACACGGGTACGACACGACACGGACACGGTGCTACGTCATATTTTAAAAAACTAGAACATAACACGGCAAGGACACGGTTATTAAAATATACATTTTAAAAAATATATATCATTTTTATACATAAAGAAAATTCAAAGTAAATGAGTTAATGCATTTATATGCTTAAAAAACTTAGTTTGATGTATTTCACACACAAGATTTATTATTATCGTAATATATGTCTTTTTAGTCTACTCAACAAGTGTTTTATGCATGTCTAACACATTTGTTGTACTACAAGTGTTCAGTGTCCAATTGTCCGACACAGACACACTAGTCAAACTAAAGTGTCCGTGCTTCTTAGCAAGAGGCATGGGGGGTTCAAATTTCTATCCCATCTCAAAACAGCCTAAGCAGACAGCAAGCACCTCCATTTTTATCACCCATTGTGATGTGAACAAATCCTTAACACTTCACTATTATGAGGTTCATTCCGTATGCTACAATATCTCATAAGCTAACTAGCAACATTTATGTGGGCATCAGCTGACGCGAAAAGCCAAAACTTTGGCAGTTTTGTCTGTTCTTTGGAAGTTTAGGTTTGAAAGAAAAGGAAAATGCCTGAGAACTCCTCAACTCTTTGGAACTTTGGGACTTAGATGAAAACTTTAGGTCTTCTCTTGGTACACTCTTCCTATGTCCGTAATTATGATTCTCTTAATTGAAAACTAGAGTAGTTTTCTATTATCTCCCTCAGGGGGTGTTTTGCCCACTGACTTCATAAATCGGTGTTAAATAACTCGATTCTACCAACTTCAATAGTGTTCGCTATTGAAGTTTCCACATTTATCGAGGAACTCCATCTTCCTCTCTTTCTTTTGCACATTTATTGAATAACTCCATCTTCACAACTCTACACCCCAAGCACAGACTTCTTAATTAACTCCAGACTTCAGAACTCAACTCAATGCCCCAAACACTCCCAAGGGGATAAAAACAACTTTCATTGAGAAGAAAGGAAAGAATACAAGGACATACAAAAAAAAAAAAAAAAAAAAAAAAAAAAAAAAAAAAAAAAAAACCACAAAAAAATATGAAAGCAAACGGCGGACCAAGTCTCACTAGGGTCATTTTCCCCTCTCCTAAACAACCTTCTATTCCACTCACCCAACAAAACCCATAAGATAGCACACACCCCAACAAGCCATAAAGAGTGGCCCTTCTCCCCAAAAGGCGGGACTGAGAAAGAACTCCTCAATCATAGCCCTAGTGTCTATGTGACGAGCATACAAGAAGCCAAACGTCTAGAGGAAATAGTCCCACACACGACTTGCAAACTCACACCGCTAGAGAACATGGTCCAAGTCTTCCTCTGCCTATAACAGATAATACAACAAAAAGGTCCAACAAGCAAGGGCATCTTCCTCACGAGTCAATTCATAGTGTTAGCACAACCATGTAAAACTTGTCAAATAAAAAACCTCACTTTCCTCGAGATCTTAATCCTCCCAAGCACCGAAAAGACCGACACTCCTAAGGGAGAAGGATCAACCAAACAACAAAAGAAAGACTTACAGAGAACTCCTTCAAAGGATTGAGGCTCCAAACCCTGACGTCCCTTCTCTCATGCCCAAAGGGATGATCCTCGAGTAAAGAAGGAAAAGTGACCACTTCCGTCACTTCCCCATTGGAAAGACAACGAATAACCCGAAAAAATAAATAAATAAATAAAAGCACAAGAACTCCCAGACCACACAAGAAAGTAAATAACAAAATGATTTTTTAGGGAAGACAAATGATAAAGAAGATGAAACAAAGTACAAAAAGGTCTCTCCCCCACCCAATGATCTTCCCAAAAGTACATGTTCCTCCCCTCCCCTACCACACAACAGACCAAGTGAACAAAAGAAGGGAGATCTTTCAAAATATTCTTCCACAAATTCTAATGAGTACCTTTAACCCTCTTATACAACCACTCGAAAGGATGGGAGTCATGCTTACTAGCAATGATCCTACGTCACAAGGAATTGGGCTCAGAGGAGAAACACCACAACCATTTGGCTAACAAAGCTTTGTTGTGCCTCCTTAGACTCCCAATTTCTAAACCCGCAAGGAAACTGACCCTCTTGATAACCTCCCATCTAATCAAGAGTGACCCCTTCCCTTTCCCTTCTTCAATCCCTTCCCAGAGAAAATCACACATCAACTTCTCCAGGCTCTTACACACCTCCTACATGGCTCTGAAAAGGGAAATAAACAAGAATGCCACTCAAAATAGATCTGATTAAAGTTAGTCTTCCAAGTTTAGAAAACCTTTTTCCAAAGAGGCTAACCTACTTTGAACTTTATCCACCACAGGGTCCCACAGAGCAAAAGACTTGTGATTACTTCCAAGAGGAAGACCAAGGTACGAAGAGGGAAGCCATGCCCAATCGAAAAGGAAGTTATCCAAACGCATTTCAAGTAATTGTAGTAAAACTTGACCCAGACTACCAATTTCACACCCCACTAGTTATGCCCATCTTCTAAGTTTCTCATCAACACAATTGAGCCCCATAACACTACGCTTACCCCTATTTATCCTCAAACCTGACATCTCTTCAAAGAAGGCAAGAACATGATTCAAGATCAAGAACGAATCCTCCTTACCAGAGCAAAAAAAGAGCATATCATCAGCAAATTGAAGATAGAAAGGGCGACCTATCCTCCCCCACCTTGAAAGGCTCAAGGACTTTTCCATCAACACATTTACAAACAATTCTACTAAGAACGTCCACTATAAGGAGGAACAAAAAAGGGGAAAGAGGATCTTCCTATCTAAGGCCTCTCGTCACCACCACTTTGCCTCTAGGGTCTTATTAATAAGGAAAGAGTACATTAATTAATATTGATTTTTTTAAATATGCAATAATAATGATTATTTTCTATATATCATGTATGTATTAATTTAATACATACATGATCTATTAATTAACAAAAAATATTAACAAGGAAAGAGACTCACGTTCCTCTGGTAAGCCCACATCCACATCCTTCATTTGTAACCAAAGCCCTTCTCCTCGAAGACCTTATCCAAGAAATTTCAATCCACATGATCATAAGCTTCTTTAAAATCAATCTTAAAAAGCACTCCTTCCTTCTTCCTAGATCTATAATCCTCAATCCCTTCTTTAGCAATGAGGATCTATCCCCCTACCAGAAAAGCCCCTTGCATATCAGAGATAGTCGATGGAAGCACCCACTTTAACCAATTAGCCAACACTTTTGCAAGAACTTTATACACGCTTGCAATTAAACTAATCGGTCTAAAGTCCTTCACCCTGATCACATTCTCCTTCTTAGGAATCAGATAGACAAACGTTTCAGACATGGAACTATTTAGAATTCTCCTTTCAAAAAATTCTTGAAAAACTTTGACTAAATTCTCTTTAATCAAAACCCAGTTATCTTGATAAAATACCATAGAGAAACCATTAGGAGCTGGAGACTTAGATCTGCAACTCGCAAAAACAGCATGTTTAATCTCCCCCAAAGTAAGAGGCTTAGTCAAACCATCTCTTTCCCTTTTAGAAATGGGACTCCAATCGACCCTGTGGACAAAAGGTTTGGGGAACACCATTTGTCCACAAAAACAGCATGTTTAATCTCCTCCAGCCTAGGGGTGCAAGTGAAAACTGAAAACCAAGAAAACCTCTCAAACCGACCAAAACCAAGGTCGGTTCGGGTTGAAGACGATTCGGTTTCACGTTCTCGAGTTTTAAATGAAGAATATTTTGGTTCGTTTTGGATTTTTGAAGTGTAAATCGGAAAAAAACCGATCCGGCCGATTGTATTTATATTAAAAATGAGATAGTTCACATCAGGACACAGTTGGTGAAGTGGCGTTGGTGTCCTCGTGTATCAAACAAGGCGCGTGTTCGAATCCCAAAGGAGGCATATATTTAATTACTATTTATCACGTTGCGTCCCAGATGAATTTTCGGCCCAAATCTGTTGGCCCACGACCCATTTCCGCCCTCGGCCCGCAAGTTAGTAGTAATCGGCAAATCGGTTAGACCGATCGACTAAACCATTGGTTACTGATTCGGTTATATTATCTTAACCGATTCGGCTCGGTTTCCAATAACTATGGATATAATTAAACGATTCGGCTCGGTTTGAGAGTCAAACCAAGCCGAACCGAACCGTTTACAGCCGTACTCCAGCCCATAAAGGTTCGAGAAAAAAGAAATGGCCTCTTTCTCAACCTCCTTATTGTCCCTGAACACCTCCCCCGACACATTGACAAAAGGACCAATCCTATTCCTACTATTCTAACCATTTGCCATTTTGTGAAAAAAGGAAGTATTGCAATCTCCTTCCTTAACCCAAGCCAACTTCACTTTTTGCCTCCAACTACAAGTTTCCTTCCTGATCACCTCCACCAAGTGAAGCTTAAGGGAATTTGTTGGAACGCCTTGAATTTGTTATCTGGCGCTTGGAACGACCTAGAACGAGGGCCTCGCTGATCGGTCAGCGAGCCAGGGTCCAGGGGCGGCCCGCCTTGGTGGGGGTTCGAGGGCAATGCCTTCGAAACCTAAGTTAATTTTGTTTTTGGCATTTTTTAATTATTTATGGTTATTTACTATTATGACCTTAGGATTTAAAGAAAAGCACTATATAAACTCTCTAAACCTAGAGCCGTCAATCGATTCTGTAATTTGTAACATTGTCTCTAATAAAATTGTTCTCCCTCTGTCTCGTGGACATAGCTAATACACGATTAGTGAACCACGTAAATTTGTGTGTCGATTTTCTAATCTTTTACGTTTTCTGCATTCCTTAATTGTCGATTTCGTAACAGAACACCTTTCAACCTTCAAAGAATCGTCCAAAAGGCCTTCAAGGTCAAACTTATCAATCCCCTTAATCTTAGCCAAAAGCTCCTTCTTCTGTAATCTAATGTCTTCGAAGACTTCTCTATTCCAAATCTAAAGCTTCCCCTGCAAAGCCCTCAACTTACTCATAAACCAATAACCTTCTTATCTTCCCTGAACCATTTCATTTCACCCGCTAGGAAGTTGGGATTTAAAAAAGGAATGTTGTCTACTAAAGCCACATATTTTCAAGACAAAAGGGGCAAGGTCCCCAATTCTGACACCCTGAGGTTAGGATAATAGGCCAATGGTCTAAAGTAACTCTCGAGCCCACACCTGCTGAATCTCCCCAAACAACTCAAACCAATCCAAAGAGAGCAAAAGTCTATGAATCCTACTTCTCGCTCTACTATTAGCCTAAGTAAACTTACCATTCAAAAGGGGAGGATCAATCAACTTCCCTCCATTGATAAAATCATTATACCTCTTCATAGATCTAGTACCTCTTCACAACGGAGCCCTTTCAACAAGAGAACAAGTGATATTAAAATCACCCACTATACACCAATTCCCCCCACAAAGGCCACCCAACTCATTCAAAAACTCAACTTTTCCTCTAGTTCTAGGAGGGCCATAAACTCCCGTCAGGCCGTCAACCACACACCCTCGCCATCCTTCAATCTGAAAGAAATTGAAAGTGAGAAGACACCCTTGATCACTCCAATAGATGTAAGGGTACAACCATTCCACAAAGACAGGATGCCCCCAAATTTCCCCACAGAATCTAGATTTTTCCAATCCACCCTTCTCAACCTCCAAACACTACCTACCTACAAACTGTATCTCAAAATCACTCTGCTTCGTCTCCAACAAAATCACAACATCTGGATTCTCTTGAGAAGAACTTCCTTTATTAACATTTTTTATCATCTTTACTGTTTAAATAACAAAAGATCCACATCGTCGGATCTGCAGTTCATCTTTCTTCTTGTGACCATAGTTCATTAACATACTGGTTTTCTAATTCCCCCCCCCCCCCCCCCCCCCCCCACTCTCCAAAAATAAAAAATCCCAATGATTGAATACGTATGAATGATGTTAGCTCATGGAAGATGTCCTCATTTATTTGGCACACAATATTAGCATGCATTACCTTCAACATTTCAGAAGCAGCAGGACGTGAACGGGGATCTTTTGTCAGACACTTTGCAACAAAATCGTGGAACAGCAAGGACCTGAAAGAAAGATGCACCACATCGTATAAAACACTCATAGTAACATATCTCAAAGAAAATTAAAATGAGAAAACCAACAAACTTTGCTTATAATACTAGAGATCGATTCAGCAACAATAACGTATGAACACTCCAAAATTCAGCAACACATTCATCAGATGAACAGTAAACATAGTTCAACTCCTTAACAGACAATCAAGTTTACACGAACAAAATAACTTGGCACCCGTACCAACTTAAGCACCATGACAGAATAAGTGATGCACATCAAGCTGTGAACTCCTTTGGTACAAGTTACAGATATTAGGTAAATCATTTTTTTTATTCATGAAGAGAAACAACTTTAATTGAGCAAATGGAAGTAAATTCATAACCAAAAATATATTGATCCACAGTCTTGGGATCTTTCAATAAATTTGGCTAGTGTTCGTCTCGTACACGTGTCGAACACTTGTAGCATAATAAATATGTGTAAAACACTAGTTGTACAAAGTCAATAAAGTTTCAATGTTTGTTAGACACGTACTAACTAAACACATAATAATATCTGACAGAAAAATAAAATTTGCAAGTGAAATACATCAAACTCATATTTTTAGTATATAAATAGATAAACTGATTGACTTTAAATTTCTTCTTATATGAAAATGATATATAATTATAAAAATATATATTTCAATAAACATGTTATTGTCGAGTTTATTTCCTAAAATTTCAAAAAAAAAATTGATGAAATCTCATTTTGTGAATTCTTTTGGTATGTGCTTGTATATTCTTCATTTTGTTTTAAATAAAAGCTCAACTTCTTACCCAAACACATTGAGTCGTGTCATATTTGTGTCTGATATCCATATTCATGCTTCCTAGTAGGATACAAACGTGATAAGAAGAGATAAGAAACCATGCCAGTGGAATTGGGTGGCCTAGAGATTGGAAGCTTGAGATTACTTAACGAGGCATTGGTGATGAAATGATTGAGGCAGTTCTTCATGAAGTATGATACTGTGAGTTGGTGGTGAAATGACTACTTTGTGGCATAAAGTTTTTGTGAGTCAGTGTGGCTCATGCCTTTTCAAGTGGGTTGTAGAGGGTGGTGCCAAAGGGTATAAAAAGCTCTGGAAAGCAATTGCCTTTGGCTTCCGGTCTTTGTCCTCGTTTGTTAAATGTTATGTCAAGGAGGGCCCAAAACGTTAATTTATGGTAAGACTAGTAGGTGGGTGTTTGACCTCTTCAGTTTTTCTCGCATTTATATCATCTTTTGAGCAAGAAGTCGCATTTTTGTCTTTCCTTCCACCTTTTTGTCGTTAGGTTTCATGACAGAGAGGTGTTAAATATTACAAGTCTCCTTTCAAGGAGTTCTCTTGCAAATCTTTCGTTTGTATGTTATTGGTCTCTTCGGCATGCCAAACTGCCTCTACTTTCTCCTCTATCTAGAAGGTTAAAACCCCTAGGAAGGTAAAACATCTTGTGGCAGATTTTACGTGGAAAAGTCAACACTATGAACCTTGTTCAGAGACCGTTTTCCTTTGTGTTGCACCCGTAGTTGTATATTCTCAGTAGGCGTCAGCTAGACGACTTACATCGCTTGTTGTGGGGTTGTCAATTTGTTCAGCCTCTCTAACTACATTGGATGGAGATCTTTCGTTCATCTATGGCTTGGAATTGCGACAATTTACTTTTAGTGAGGTGCTCTCGAGTCTAGGGCAATGTCTCCTAAACCCTTCTAGGCACCATTAAATATGCCTTTTTGTAACTATGATCTTAGCTTGATTTTGTTGGATTAGAGTCCCTTTTATTACTCTCTTCCTTTTTTTTTTGTTGGATTTTCTTTTTGGTATGCCCTCATACATTCTTTCATTTCTCTTTAGTGTCCTGACCCTTCGAGTTGTTTTTCTTGTAAATCTTTGTTTTGGTGCTTATTGGACCCTTCTCCCATTAGTGACATTGTTTTTTCTACTCTTTGGAAGATAAAGATTCCAATGAGAGTTAAGCTCTTTACTTGGCAGGTTCTACACAATTCAAACAAGAAAGTTGCCCTTGTTAGTTGGCTTGTTCCGTTGCATTCTCTGCTAGAAGACAAAGGAAGACGTAGATCATATATTGTGGAGATGTGATGTGAGTTTTCGAGATTTGTACGGAGTTGCTTCTTCCAAAATTTCAGTTTATGCTCACCCGTCATAGGGATACGAGTGATATAATCAGGGAGTTCCTCCTCCATCAGCCTTCTCACGAAAAGGGTTGATTTTTATTGCTTGTCTGTGTGTGTGCTATTTATAGGATCTTTGGAGGGAGGAATAATAGTGTTTAGAGGCTTAGAAAGGGATCTTTAAGATGTTTGGTCCCTCATTAGATTTCATATTTTTCTTTGAGCTTCAACTTCAAAGAGCTTTTGTAATTATTCTATAGGTTCCTATTTTGCATAGTTGGAGTCTTTCCTTTAGGAGGGCTTCCTTTCGAGGGCAATTTTTGTTCCCCATATTCTTTCATTAATTCTCAATGAAAGTTGTTAGTTTTAAATATATAATTATATTAAGATACCAAAATGTATATGCAATGTGATTGAGAATAAGTAAATGATTCCAATAGATGATAACAATCAAGTTTCAGTTCAAAAGAGTATGCTGAAGAACAGATGGTGTAAAAATATAAATTAAACCATTTTTCTTTGTCTTCAAGCATTGGAGCTGGCTCAATCGATATCATGAATAAAACCTGTTACACATGAGAAAATCCTCATAAAATATCAATCTGGAAAAAATATTAAATAAAGTGAAAGAAACGGAACCGATTCCAAAATTTAAAGCAATTGATAAAGATTTAATTTTTAGTCTTCTATTTTTTAAAAATTATTCTAGGTTCCTCCCAATTTCTTGACCTACTTTTCATCTTGGTTAAAAATTGGCAAATAACAAGTTTAGTCCCTCAACTTTGTATATTGTGTCTATTTCGTCTATGAACTTTCAAAAGTATCTGATAGGTCCCAAACTTTCACTTATATGCCTAATAGGTACCAAAGCTTTCAATTTTGTGTCTAATAGTTCCATGAAGAACTCAAATCTTTTAAAAATCAATTGATCTAATAGATATAAATTTAAATTTTGTCTAGTGGAACACTGAACTTTCAATTTTGTGTCTAGTAGTTTGTGAATTCTAAAAATTAATTAATCTATTAGATATAAAAGAAATTAAAAATTCAATGACTAAATTGTGTAATTTTTAAAGTTTAGGGACTAAATAGACATAAACTTCAATGTTTAAAGACTAGTTTGTAAATTTAACTGTGAAATACTTTTGATTAATCAGTCGAACTTAAAAGAGAAAATACAAACTCATGAAATTACTGTTTTTTCAAAAACTTTGGCTAATTTGAAACTAATTACTAATAGTAGCAAAACACAAAAAGTGTTAATAAAAAATATTTTAAAAATCATCACCAACTACTGGGCACAAAGAATTCTAAATACATGCAGACATGCAGTTCATTACAAACCGAAAACACAGTTACCCAAAGATGAAAACAGCACCACTACTCAATATGACCAGAACTAGAAAGATGGAAATTCTCATGCAAACGAAAGAAACAATTTCATTTATGGAGTTTCTAATGCTTCAAAATTTTAAACTAACCCTCATTGGATGCACTGCTGATCTTGGAGGAAGCCCCTGAAATCAGACACAAAATCATTGCAGGATGTCAAGAATTATCACCAAGATACTTTAAAATCCAAAATAAACTGGAACGGTATCAGTCGTACGGCATTTTTTTGAGTAAGATTAAGAAAATTGTAGAGCTGGTTTCTTGAGGTGTTTTTACCTCAGCCATTTCAATAGCAGAAACACCAAGAGCCCACACATCCACCTAAAAGTAAAACAAAATTGTTGCAAAAAGAATTACTGTCGCTGCAACCTAGAAACTGCAAATATCACATTAAAAAAAACAAAAAACAAAACAAAACAAAACAGAAAAAAAAAAAACAAAACAAAAAACAAAACAATACAAAACCATATCTAATACAATGACAGAATATTGCCTAGTCACTTGATCATTAACTTAACTGCGACAAAATTTTAGATGCTGCTCTTTAAACAGAAAATTTTCGATTCTTGCAAAAAATAGAAATCTTGACTGCTTTATAGTAGGAAAGGTCAGTAAGGTTAAGCACAACACCACTGACATTTCAATGCCATATTTTTCTTTTAAATTAGTCTGTTTCTCAAAAGTAAACTGTAATCCGCTACAGAAGATTACAGAATGGCCACTTAACGTTCTCATTAAGTATTATCAATGCTATAATATGCATATATCAGGAATTTCTGAGACAAAGACTTCCTTCGTATATCACATTATTAGACTTCCAATAAAAGCTTCTGCTATTCTCGATCTCTTTGCTCAACCTGGTTTAGACTTCATAAAGATTGATGCAGGTTCCAATTTAAGTTTCCAAACATGTTATGACACCTATATCCTGATTAATAGGCGTGCTATTCCTACCTGAAACTTTGTTTAAAGAACAGAAAAAGTATAGCATCCTGAATCAATGACAAAAATGCATACATAATATTATAATAGAAAACTGGAACTTCAATAGCATAACAATTATCAAATCCAATCCAATCCCCCAATAAAATTTTAGTCCGAAACTCACAACATTTAATCCACCTTTTTTTTGGTTTTTTGCAACATCAATTCCAGAAGGCAGAAACACCAAACAAGTAAAAAGTTAAATAGCAAAATATAAATGCAAGTTCAAAACCACTTTCCTAAATAATTCATAATTTAGATTTCAGAGGAAGGAAATACCAATAACATAACAATATTATTCTGTATTTGAGTACCTTCCCATCGTATCGACTTTCCTGAATAACTTCTGGAGCCATCCAATGTGGAGTGCCAATGAACTGAAGAATGTATAAAATATCACAAGAAATGACGACCAAATATAAAGATCTACTATTTCTAAAATCTCCAAATATAAAATCAAAGCCATGACACTGGCGCTGAGCAGCATGTGGCTTAGTGCGTGTCACAATGACACCTCACTTAAACTAGTTACTCAGTGGTCTCGCTTTTTAAAACATTGGCTGAAACACTAATGACATTGTAAGCATACAAAAAATAAGAATAAAATGCATATCAAGGAAAGCCAAGCCATCCAGTTACAGCCTTGAAGATTGTCCTATTAGCAAGTTTAGAATATCAAGAATTCTTTTTACCACATGTTATTTTTACTCATTATCTATGCAGTTAACATACTGTATTGCGCTTTGACATGGTCCTAGTCAGCTGGGCTGCAACTCCAAAATCGCCTGCAAACATTTTTTTTTAACACAATTGTTGCACGTTTGATCAGTTTGTTATTACAGAAATAAATGGAATCAAAGAAAGAAAATGAACTGCAACAATAAAGGTTTAGTTTAATCCCTTATACCATAAAAGGAATGTAAATTAATCTCCTTTACAAACCAGAAGGGTAGTGTACTCACCCAACTTGACATCTCCTTGCTCAGTTAACAAAATATTACCACCCTTGATATCTCTGTGAACTTTGAATATTGAATGAAGATAAGTGAGGCCCTGCAAAATTAGCCCATAAGAAAAAAAAGAGAGAGAGAGAGAGAGAAAAGAGAAAAGAGAAAATGTATGACTGACAAGAAATTTAGTTTCATTTTTATTGCATTTGAATGATTTTCTCCAAGGGAGCTTGATTTGAGAAAGCCAAGCAAAATTTTTCCTTATGCAAACACAAACAAAGAGATACCAGTACTAGAGTCCATATTAATAGTGAATAAACATGTTTGTGCAAACACAATCTCTGAAGGCAGCCAACTGGTTGAAAATCTCACCTTCAATGCCTCCCTACAGATATATGCAATCTGATATTCCTCTAGAGCTTCCTCGGTAACATTCATCAAGTCAGCGACACTGCCACCCCCACAGTACTCCATTACTATCTGCCAAGAAATAAAGACTTGTAAATCTGAAAGGATAACAGAAAGATACAATGAAGTATATTCACTTGATAAATTAATGAATTCTAATTCATGGAAATGGTTTCATAAGTTTTTAAGGACAACTAATTTGTTCTACCCATAGATACTCTTCTCCTTGATAGCTCCCAAGATAGCGGACAACATTTGGATGACTGCATTGCTGCAACATCTCAATTTCACCACGAATTTCTTCATATCCTTCCTCCTACAAAGTAACTCAAAGTAAATTTCCACTAAAAAGAATTCAGAGATCAATGACTAAACAAAAGAGAGGGAATCAGAAAGCCATACCCCTTCACACAAAGAAATGACCTTGATGGCAACCAGCTCAGAGGTCTTAATATCTCTTGCTTTATATACAGCCCCATAGGATCCCTTTCCTGCAAAACAATTAATATGAGCCAGATATCTCCAACATCACTAGAAAGAAAAACTTCATAAGAACCACCACCATTCACATTATAAGAATGCATCTAACTGACAACAAATTTCATATTTAACATGTAAGCAAGAGCTTACCAAGTTCGTTGAGCAATTCATACTTAGAATGTGGATCTTCCCTGGTGATGCTTTCCGGAATAGAACTCGAGGATACCTTACTGCGTATCCGACCACCGCCTTCCTCGCTCCTCGGTGATCCATTCCCCTTCCTCTGCTTCCCAAACCCTAACTCTCCCATACCTTGCATACTCGCGACCGCTCTGCCCATCGTGGACCCCTCAAGTCCTCCGCCTCTATCTCTGGAACCACTGCGACTACCAGCGGTCCTTCGAACAACAGTCCCACTAATAGATTCTCTGTTCCGCGACCTCGCCGTGGACCTCACCACAAACGTAGAATACCCATCACCATCATCTTCCTCGCTGTCGTCGCCTTCTTCACTGGCAGCTCTCTTCCCGGGGCTCCCCGGCTGAAAGTCCATAAATGGCAGCGGCGAAGTTCGAGGCTTGGTCGAAACTGAAGAAGACACAGAGCGATTTCGAGGACGATTCCTATCGGTCTTGATGATCATGGTACCGAAGTCTTCAGTATCGTGATCGAAATCAAAAGCATGGTCGTCCTCGTAGTCAATTGGGGCTCCGCCACCGAAATCCTTGGGAAGGCGTTTGAGGAGAGGAGGGAGAGAGGAATCGTCGTCGTCGTCGTCGTCGCGGGGCTTATCAACGTCCTTATAGAGCATTGTGGCGTAAAGGTCTTGTCCTTCGCTGGGTGGCCTTCGTCGACGGTGAAGATTCCGATCGTCAGGATTGTTGTCGGAATCAGAATTGGAATGGATGACAACTGTGGAGTAGAGCTCAGATTTGTTGGTGGTTCTGCGACTACGGTAGGAGGTTGGGGGATCCATTGGGAAGTGATTGACAGAGTGGAAGCTACAAGGCCATAACTGCAACACAAACTCTGACCCCCTCCTGATTTTCGTACAACCATGTTCAAAATTTCACACTAATTTTTATCTTTTAGCCTAAAGTATTCCAAATACATTTTATATTGGCTAAATTATGAAAAAATGTTTAAAATATTTCTGAATTTTCAAAAATTTCAAAAATATCATTAAATTAACTTTTAGTTTGAATGAAAAACATTTAAGTTTTGTTTCAAAAAATACGAATGAATTTTTAAAAGTTTAAAAAATGTTAGATTTTATATCCTAAACTCGTAGTTTATAAACGTAAACTTTTTTTCTATTTTTCAATAAAATTGTTATTGATCTTATTTAGTAAACTTGTTATTGAATAAGTGATTTATTGTTAATATAACTTTAAATCTAATAAACTAAGAACTCATGGCTATAACATGTTAGATTTTATGTCCTAAAACTTGTAGTTTGTAACATTAACGTACATTCTATTTATTAATAAAGTTGTTATCGATGTTATTCAGTAAACTTGTTATTTAATAAAGTGAATTGTTGGTAATGTAACTCTAAATCCAATTAGAACTCATGGCTTTAATATGAAAACTTGAACTATATGTAATGACACAAAAATGGATAAAGTTCGAGTAAATAGCCAAAACGGTATATAGTATAGGGATAAGGTTGGGTATCTAATATACTATTGAATGCGGCACACTTTGTATTTGATACAAATGATGTGATCCTAAATCATTCATGTAGAGACATGTGAGTGAGGGCGTTCCATGCAATGAGTTTGCATAAGACCAGACCACGAAATAGTCACTATTACTTTATAACGTCGTTTACTATTAAATACAGACATTTCAACTAGATGACCTAGGTAACTCGATCTTAATCCTAAGCTAACTATGAACTCTTGTTTATTCGAGATTATCCTTAAATTTGCATGGGTGAGAGTGGCCCAGGTGCGCCTGACTCAATAAGCCTCCCATTTAGGGGTAAGAACGAGTAGATAGCTGGGGACATAGTCTTGCAAGAAGGAATTCACTCTCTACTCGACTTGGGGATAGTAGATAGATTGTTCCCTTAAGTATTGATTTCGGGTCTTGAACAAGGGGTCCCATGCTCTCATTGACCCGAGAGGGACTCGGTTTAGTGATAGGATCACAAACCAATTGTTCATTAGAGGATCGGTGGGACTTAAGGAACAAGAAGTAATCACAGGGGTAAAACGGTAAATTTGATCTAGTTATGATTACGGACAACCTGTGAAGGATCGACTTACTTATTATGGTTATATCAGGTGGACAGAAATATATCTACACTGAGGAGAGTGCACCTACGGGCTTTAGTGGAGTGTCTCGTTAGTTAACAAATGTTGGTTAACTAGGTTAAAGAGTTTGGTCGGTTAATTTCGGATCGTTGGAGCTCATGATCTGTAGGTCCATTAGGTCCCTCTACTAGCTCATAAATGGACAAAAACCTTAGATAGTGTTGTGAGTAAGTTTGAACCGTTCAATCTTGACTTAAGGAATGAAAGTCGGATATATACGATATATATCAACGTTTAATTACGAATTAAACAGATAAATAGAGTTAATTATAATATTTAAATATAATTTAAATATTAATTATATGAAAAATGATTCATATCAATTTTTTTAGAAAAAATCGGGATAAGTGAGAAAAATAATATTATTTTACTATTTAATATTAAAATAATATTATATTTAAGGGAAATTTTTACAGGTAGAAAAAAATATCAAACTATTTACAAAAAATAGCAAAAGAGATACTAATAAACATTAGACTTCTATCAACATCTATCAGTGCTATCACTGATAGACCCTGATAGATTTCTATCAACGTCTATCACAACTATCTCAAAATTTTGCTACTGTGTGTAAATAGTTTCTGTTATTTTTCTATTTTTAAAAATCCCCTATTTTTAATTAATTAACTATTAAATTGTTTTTTATTTAATTAATTAATTAATTTTTGAAATTAAAAGTCAAATTAAAAATTGATTTTAAATTCAATTTTGGACATTCATTGAATTTAAAATTAATTTTTTTGAGATTCTGGATTTTCCCACTATAGCTTAGTTATCTTTACGATTATCCAACAAATTGAAGATTTGTGTTGTCAATTTGTGATGCAATTAGATTGCATGTTAATCTTTAATAAATAAGGATAATTTTGGCTTAAAATTGGTTAAGAATTTTGTGAATTAATAGTTAATTTTGCAAAAATTTATCCATAGCTAATCTTCTTCCCCAACCTTCATTCCTTCTCAAATTCACCACAAATTTGGATCCCACCATCCAATCTAAACCTAGAGAATAGTAGAGAAGACTCTTGTGGTGGTCTAAAATCAAGTGGTGTTAATTTTCATCAAGTATTGAGGGAGAATTTGGAACTTCAAGGGTAAGTGTTCTTGAAACTTTGTTTTTTTCCCTTTTAATTGCATGGTTTATCCTCAAAATTGAGCATCTTAGAGTGAAAATTGATCTAATTAATTTCTGCTACATGCTCATTTATCCTTCATAACGTGTATACTTGAACTATATGTAGAGACATAAAAGTGGATCGAGTTTGAGTAAATAGCCAAAATGGTCTATAATATAAGGATTAGGTTGGGTACCTTATCCTGGGGACACTATTGAATGCGGCCCACTTTGTATTTGATACAAACGATATGATCCTGAATCGTTCATGTGGAGACATGTGAGTGAGAGCATTCTATGCAATTAGTTTGCATAAGACCGGACCATGAAAGAGTCACTATTACTTTATAACGTTGTTTACTGTTAACACTAACGATTTCAACTAGATGACCTAAGTAACTCAATCTCAATCCTGAGCTAACTATGAATTCCTATTTATTCAGGATTATCCTTAGATCTACATGGGTGAGAGTGGCCCGAGTTCACCGACTCAATATGCCTCCCATTTTAGGGGTAAGACCGAGTAGATAGTTGGAGGCGTAGTTCTACAAGACGGAATTCACTCCTACCTGACTTAGGGTTAGTAATTATGTTGTTCCCTTATGTACTGACTTTGGGTCTTGAACAAGGGGTCTCACCCTCTCATTGGCCCAAGAGGGGCTCGATTTAGTGATAGGATCACAAACTAGTTGTTCATTAGAGGATCAGTGGGACTTAAGGAATAAGATGTATTCACAGGGGTAAAACAGTAATTTTGACCTAGCTGTGATTATGGACATGTGAATGATCGACTTACTAATTATGGTTATATCAAGTGGACAAAAATATATCTACAGTGAGGAAAGTGCAACTATGGGCTTTAGTGGAGTGTCACGTTAGTTAACGAATGTCCGTTTTACCATGATAGAGAATGTGATGTTAGCGGTTCCACAAGTTTGCACAGAGCATTGACTTAACGGTTATGCAAGGTGTGTGGCAGAAGTTGTGTCGATGGCTGAAGAACTTCTAGGTGAACCAAGTAGGTGGAAGTTGCACCATAAATATTAGTAAAGTTTATCGACATGTGACGAAAATGAAAAATCTTGGAATGTGGTATTCTAAGTGGTCTACTTTTTATGGTGAAGCAGTTTATAATTCTATGAGATGAGAACTATGATTGTCGGTGAAGACAATGAATGTTGCAAAAGCTATTGATTCTTCAAATATCTTGCCAAGGTGGAATTTGTTGGGTTTATTGGCAAACTATTAGAAGTGCAGTTGCCCACATAAAAAATATTTAGAAAAGTCATGGGCTTGTCTTACATTGAAAAGGTTTAGGAAAGTCATGGATTTGTCCTACATTAAAAAGGTTTTGGAAAGTCATAGGCTCTAAGCACTATAAAAGAAGTCTATGTCTTTGATTTTTAATTGTCCGAGTTAGAAACAATTTAAGCTTGGTGTGCTAACTCTAGTTAAATCCCCTTTATGTATTCTCTAATTTGAGAGTGGGAAAGGGTGTGAGTAGTATAAAAGTTTTGATAGAGTGCTCTTGTAATTGGGATCAGGAAAGAGAATTGTTCTATGTGATTGTCACAATTTTTCACATAATGGATTTCTTTCTGGTGGGTCATGGTTTTTTCTCCAAGTTAGGAGTTTTCCACGTAAATTTTTGTGTTTCCAGTTTTATTGCTTTCTTTTAATTTCTTTGTTATTTTTCTGCTTAGTCCTACAATAGAAGTGGGAGGTTTTTCGCATCAGATGGAACACTGGTGTTAGATCACTTCAATACAATCCATGGTATCATTAATCAACTATCTAGAATGAATATCAAGTTAAACGATGAAATACATGGATTGTGACTTCTGGTACATTGTCAGACTCATGGGAGACATTTAGAACTTCTTTATCGAACTCAACCCCAAATGGAGTACTAAGTATGGACATAATAAAAAGCAATGTATTGAACAAGAAGATGAGAAGAAAGTCACAGGGTTAAAGATGAAATTTCAGACCTTCTTTTTAAAGTAACACTTTAATGCTATTTTTTTCTAGAATAACAACACAAACAAAAATAAAATAAAATCTAAAGATGAAATTTCTAATACTCTACGAAACAGATTATATTTGTCGAGAAGTGCAAAATCGTATGGATATGATCCTCATTGTGCATTTTGATCAATTGGATCATTTCTTTGTAGATTCCGATACGAAGCTTTTGTAGATGTGTTTCTGGGTATTCCTTTAGCATTTCGTCCAAGAGAAAGAGTTCCTTTAATTCCATAACTTTTTTTATTATACTCTTTTCTTGAATATCATTAAAAAAAATTTTAGATTGACCAGTATTCCACCAATTAGTAACCCAAGATTCTAGGCTTTTATTAAATGAAAGAGAGATCCACCAACGCAAAAATACTATAGATGCAAGATATAGAAGGGGAATGAATGCTTTCTTTTTTGCCATTTTTTCATCTTTGATTTTTTAATGAACTCACTTCATTCGTTAACTCTCTACACTATTAATGTTTATATCAAATATAAGTTCTATTACAAGTCATATGGATACTATTATGAATCAATTCCCTGTTTTTTAGTTTTTTAGCGATTCAAAGCACTTAAGCTTTGGTATCAAATGATATGAAAACCCTAGGCATTTTAAAATTAGGAGCACTTTAATTATTCAAACCCATAATAACAAATTCTAAAACCCGCATATCAATTAACGTTAATCCAAAGGAAATGATTAGAGTTGGATTACTGTTGTTGTTCTAAAAGTATGATGAATTAATTCTATGAAATGGATGTTTAAATATGATTAGCTAAAAAGTTCTCCTTTACTTAGCCCAAGTATAAGCTCAATAAATGGTTTTCTTAGTGAGTACCAGGGTCGAACATGAAGAATTTGACTAATGGTGATTAATGTGTGAGGGATGATGACTTTCAGCTACCTCAACTGTTAAAGGCGTGTGATTTAGGAATATGAAATGACATAAAAACAATCAAAGTGGATGAATAGTGTGGCGCATAGTAGGTTAGCAAACGGAGAAAAATATGAATGGAGAAATAGGATTGTGGGAAACTATCATCAATCCTTTGAACTTGCTCTTAGATTTTAATTTATGTTCTTAACCACATTAGAATCTCAACCTCTCGGTGGATAAGTCACATAAATCATATTTCTATGATGCATGTTTGAAGGTTACTGAACCTACGGTTGTTTGTATCTCTAAAAAATACTTCTTACTCTGCCTAGTGAGTTCTAGAGTTACTTATTCTCTCAAGCAGTTAACTATAGCTACTTGTTTCGATTAGCTAAATGAAAATACACAATAGATTTAGCATACACTAAGTAAAATGGACTAAGATCAAAGTTAGATTCGCTGAAATGATGATTTGTTTACCCCAACCTCTTTGAGATTTAGCTATTCATGGATGTAAAAAGAAAAGTGGAAGGAATAAAATAGAGGAAGTGCATGATGAGGATGATTTATTAAAGATAGAAGGTGTTAAATACAAGTTGTTTTAATGTCTTAAGTAAAAATGTAAACAACAAGAAAGGGATGAGAATAAAGCAAAAATAGGAATGGTATCAAGCCGACAGTGACAATCTCTTGCTTTCAACGACTGGTGGACGCGTGCTAAACTATGTGCTGAAGGTGGCTAGTTAGACGGCGAGATAACCAGAATCCTCTCTTGAGTTTTCTATCTTCGCCGTTCTTCTTAGGTGGAGGATGGGTAGAAGTGACTATATCTTTTCGACCGGCTAAATTTCTAATATTCTTTCTATCAACATGGTTGAGTATTTATAGCACAGCGTTGTACTTCTTCCACGTCATGTGTCATTGTTGGCGCTCTAGAGGCTATGCGTCCGTCTATCATCATCTCTGATCGGTAGTTGGTTGATTGCAGTGTTGCTATTGTGGTTAGTTCTGAATCAAGGTAGATAATCTTATCTCAACTCATCCTGCAGCTGTCGGAAATCCCAAGGAATGTGTTTCAGCTTAAGCATGCTGCATTTGTGTGATTCTTTCGCTGCTCGACGCATGTGTTCAATTCTTACAATTTTCGTGCAAATATAGGCGTTTAAAGCGGATTAAGACATAATATCATTCTTCTTAAGTTGTTATACATGTTAGACGAAAAGAAGATATTTATCATGAATTTCTACTAAGATTGATGCATACATTAAACTTTCTCCAGTATTCTAAGAAAAGAGCTAAAGCAACTTGTATTTCTACAAGTTATCAAATTACCTTTTGATCAAGAACCAAGAGATATGGAGAACTACTTTTCTATACTCAAGGTTTAAACACTCCACAAGCAAGTTGATAATCTTATCTGAATGCTCAAGCATGCAACTCAGATCAAGAATTGCAAAAGGATGGTGATGAATCTTTGTCATCAACACAAAACAAAAATATCATTCCCAAATTTAAAATCTAAAACTGTTTTGTACAACCTAATGGCTAAGCATTAAATAACCTCCCAAAACCCTAATGTGAGCAACATTATAGGTCCCAGTAAAATGACAAAAATACCATTATTTAATATATTTTAGAAAGGATAAAATTAGAAAATAAGAAAATTACATCGAAATTCTTAAATAAAATATAATTAAAACTATAAGTTATGAGAGAGATGTGCATTTGAATATGATTCAAATATTTAATTAAATAATAGATATTTGATTATATTATTTCAATTAATTTAATTAATTATAATTTAATTTAATTTAATTTAATTAAAGGGTTATTTTCAAATATAGAAAAATGAGCCAAAGTATTTACAAATATAGAAAAGTTTCACTATCTATCAGTGATAGACTTCTATCACTAGGTGATAGTGATAGACTTAGCGCCCAGTGATAGAAGTCTATTGCGGTCATCACTGATAGACAATGAAAATTTTCTATATTTGTAAACAGTTTGATATTTTTTTCATTTATAATAATTTTTTCTAATTAAATTTATTTTTAATTTAATTATTAATTAAATTATAACTCCCCTACATTGCAAGGGAGTGGATTGCATGGGAGAAGGGGGAGTTACTTATGAACCTTGGAATACCTGACATTCACAACTGGAGACAAAAGAGGATTTTCTATCCTCTGACCCTCATAGCATTTCTGCAATCGACCAATTACTAGTCAGAGATGATGATTGACAATCGCATGACTTTATCCTCTGTGTCAGAGCCTGACTTTATGACATCATGATAGTACATCTTTGAGGCTATAAAAACCAGCTGGAGCCATGAGAAAAAGAGTTCGGATAGTTGGGAATTTGTTAGACACATCTTCATACTTTCACTTCCAGCGACAACTGAGTGCTTCCTTCCATCGCCATTGGAGATCTGGTGAATTTCAACCTCGAAAGAGCAGTTAGATCTTCACCTCCATCTCCTCTACCACCACAAGCAAGCCAGCCGAAGTCACCACCCTGACAACGAACATGGCACTATCGCTGATAGTTTCATCTTTTTTACTTTTCCACTCTTTATTTTATACTTTCAAGTTGTATTTGGCTATTCATCCTATCTTTGTATGAACTCAACTACTTCTATTATTAATTTATCTTACATCATGGTTCATTTCTTGTCTTCTATCTTTAATTTATTTCCACCATCAACCATGAGTATCTAAACCACTTGAAGGGTTGGAGAAAAACAATCATCAGTTTTAAGAGTTCAAGCTTAGTTTCCAGTTCATTGATGTATTTTTATCTCATTGCTTAAATCTACTTGGCAACCTGATTTAAGTAGAAATAGTTAACTACTTGAGAGAGCAAGTAACTGTGGAACTCATCAATATAACCAAGAAGCATTCCTAGACATAGGAGTATTCTTAGGCTCAACTAATCTAGCATGCATCATAGACTTATGATTTATGTGGCTCATCTACCGAGAGGTAAGAACCAGTGGAGATTAGGAGCATGAACCAAGAAACTAAGCAAGAACTCGACTGATTGATGAAAAGTTTTCTTTAGCCTTTTTTTCCCCACTTGAATACACATTACTTCCCTAGCTTGCATATCACTTCGTTCATTCTCAACTACCATCTCACATCTTTTACTGCTTTATTGTTTACATCTTGCATAACAACAACAACTTCAATCTCTTTGTTACACCATCACGAGTTAGACATATTTTGCACAACCGTCGTTAGCTAACAAAATCCCCGTGTTTGACCTTGGTTCTCACCGAGATATCTTACGACTAGTTTATACTTGGACTAAGAGTAGGAAAAACTTGACTCACATAGCGCATGATCAACATGATAGCTTTAGCAATACAACAACAGCATGCTTAAGTTTATGTTTTTCTTTCTCTATGTTTTTTAATTTCCTAATCAAAATTAATGGTATGGCGATCAATCACTTCCGCAAGGATTGCCCTTCATATTGATGGACGTTGGAACAAACTGTCCCTAGGTGCAAGTATACACTGCCGACAAGTAGTATAAAATGGACAGAGTCCAAGTATTAAATCTCAAGAGAATGGAGTATAATAATCCAATTAAGCAAATGAAGACCTCCTTAAAGTTTGTGATTAAAAAGTAATCAAGATACAATGACTTGATTTGGTGTGTGATGTGAAAAATAAAAGAAAAGTAAAGTATACTGAAAAATTAAGGAAAAACAGTAGGAAAAATAAATGTTATAAAAAGATAAGAAAAGAAAAGAAGGATTTGAACCATTTCAACTTTAAGGGGAATTGCACCCACCTTGCACCCGCAACTTACTTTGCTCAACTAGACCTAGACACAGTCTAACATGAAACTAAAAAGTACTTGAAAAGTGAAGGATATATAAACATGCAATGGAAGCGAATTTGGATGCATTATACTCTAACATGCTCAATATTAAGGATAAACATTCATGCACAAAAGGGGAAAAACAAAAAGATAGAAATTACAACCTTTGTAGATCAAATTCTCCTTGGTTTCTCCATGAATTTGAACACCACTTGAATGTAGACAACCACAAGAGTCTTCTCTACTATTCTCTAGCCTTAGATTGGATGGTGAGATCCAATTTTGTGATGAATTTATGAAGGAATGAAGCTTGGTCAAGAAGAAGAGCTATAGAGGAATTTTGGCAAAATAACTCTTAATTTACCAAAATTCTTAACCCCATTCTCAACCTAAATCACCCTTATTTATAAAGGATTATCATGCAACTCAAATGCACAATAATTTGACAATTAATTGAACAATTTTTGTGGCAAATTATGGAGTTTACAACTAAGCTAGTTGCTTAGTTAGTGGGACAATCAAACCTTTCAAAATCAATTTAATTCAATTTTAAATGAATTTTTAAAATTGAATTAAAAATCAATTTTTAATTTAATTTTTAATTTATAAAAATAGTACATAAATAAATAAATAAATAAATAATTAATTAAATAATAAAAAATTAATATTTAATTAATTAAATATAATATTATTTTAATATTAAATAATAAAATAATATTATTTTTCCCACTTATCCCGATTTTTCTAAAAAACTGATATGAATCCCTATTCATATAATTAATATTTAAATCATATTTAAATATTATATTTAGTTCTCTTTGTCTGTTTAAATCGTAATTAAATGTTAATATGTCAGACATATCACATATACCCGACATTCATTCCTTAAGCCGAATTTGAATATTTCAAATTCATTCACCATATAATCTAAGGTTTTTGACCATTTGTGAGCTAGTAGAGGGACCTAATGGACCTACAGATCATGAGCTACAACGACCCGAGATTAACTGGCCAAACTCTTTAACCTCGTTAACCAACATTCGTTAACTAATGGGACACTCCATTAAAACCCGTAGTTGCACTCTCCTCACTGTAGATATATTTCTATCCACTTGATATAACCATGATTAGTAAGTTCATCCTTCACAGGTTGTCCGTAATCGCAGCTAGGTCAAAATTATCGTTTTACCCCTGTGATTACATCTTGTTCCTTAAGTCCCATTGATCCTCTAATGAACAATTGGTTTGTGATTCTATCACTAAACCGAGTCCTTTTCGGTCCAATAAGAGGATGGGGCCCTTCTTCAAGATCTGGAATCAGTACTTAAGAGAACAATCTATCTACTAACCCTAAGTCGGGTAGGAGTGAATTTCATCTTGCAAGATTATGTCCCCAACTGTCCACTCTGTCTTACCCCCTAAAATGGGAGGCTTACTAAGTCGGCATACTTGGGTCACTCTCGCCCATGCAGATCTAAGGATAATCCCGAATAAACAGGAGTTCATAGTTAGCTCAGGATTGAGATCAAGTTATCTAGGTCATCTAGTTGAAATATTTAGTATTTTAACAGTAAACAACGTTATAAAGTATTAGTGACTATTTCGTGGTCCGGTTTTATGCAAACTCATTGGACAGAACGCCTCCACTCACATATCCCCACATGAATGATTTAGGATCACATCATTTGTATCAAATACAAAGTGGGTCATATTCCATAATGTCCTCAAGATACAATACCCAGCCTTATCCCTATACTATAGACCATTTTGGCTATTAACTCAAACTTGATCCACTTTTATGTCACTACATATAGTTCAAGTTTTTATTCTAAAGCCTGAGGTTCTTAGTTTATTGGATTTAGAGTTATATTAACAGTCACTTTATTTAATAACATGTTTACTGAATAACCCGATAACAACTTTATTGATAAAAAGAATACATGTTAATGTTTACAAACTACGAGTTTTAGGACATAGAACCCAACACATATTACAAATTTGATTTGTTTACAAATTACAAATACATGTTAATTTTTCCTTTAAATTTGATTTGTTTTTACTTAATATAATAAGATTTGATGTTGTTTGCTAGTGATATTCAGGAATTAAGCAAAAGAATGGGATTTGGAGTTCAAAAACGATCCATATTTGCCTAATAAAGACAAGAATGGGCTTTCCACAAAATAGAAAAAAAAAAAACCAAAGGTGCTTAAAAGGGGCATCGCGGCGCTCCACGACGATGCTCCTCCACGACGCTATATGCAATGCCTATACCTGTGAGCTTCAATTCGAGTAGTGCCGCGATGCTGCAATAACAAAGTTTCCATATTTGTGCGGCAGCATTGGCAGCGTTGCAAAGGGATTAAATAGTGATGGTTGAATAAAATTTTGACATATCAATATATTATGAATTTGAGAATTGAAGAAATAAAATAATGTAAACAGTAGAGAAATCGACACAGAGGTTTATGTGGTTGACTAACATTGAGTTAGCTACGTCCATAGGGAAAGGGAGAGAATAATTTTATTATCGAAGAAAATACAGATTACAGAGGTGTCATAGGGATATAAAGTTATATGTAGGTACATCTTGTGATTGGTTATTTGTAGTGCCAAGTAACTTATTCAAGACACTGAATATAATACATAGTGCATATTATGTAAATGAATGCTAAAATAAGGAGATGTAGTACATGAATTTTAAATAGCTTGAAATAGTGGAACTATATTGATATTTTTTTATAATCCTAAATAGTTTACTCATGAAATTAGATCGTATTTAATTCTTTAAATCAAATACTTTATATGAATTAGATGATGTTTAATTAATATAGATTGATAAATTGTTTGTAGCATATATGAAAATGCACAATATATATTGATAAACTATATATTAGTTACTGAAGTCCATATCTTTATTTATATATTGCAAAGCAGTTTATATCATTCAAAGTCTAGTAGTAATCATTTTCACTGCAATAAAAATAAAAAGAAAATTAAATTTAGAATGGAAAAAAATGAGTGTATGTACCAAAGTTGATATTGTAATTCACAATAACTTTCTTGTAAAAGTACTTCTTTATAAACAACATTTTTTGTAAAAGTTGTTTTGGTTTTGGTAGAAGTTTGTGATTTGATGAGTACCTTTGTTGTTGACATTGAAGTGTCTCTAGATAATGCCACATATAATTGTCCATGAGAGAAAACATGTTTTGGCAAATATACCCCAACATTTGATATGGTTTGGCCTTGTGCATTATTTATTGTCATCGCATTATTTATTGGAACATATGTTGAATCGCAAGTGTGCAGTGCGACTTCCTAGCATAATTGCAGCAACAACACCTGATGTCGTAGTTGCTAGTGCAATCATTCGATCGTATTGTTGCAAGTAAGGCACGATACAAAAATATTTTTCCAGTATCTCCTAGACCATCTACGAAAAAACAATCCACCTTTTATGCTTATTACTCTTTCTAATATTTGATCATACGCTATTTTTTGTTCCAGGTTCAATTTTGTAACAACATCAATATCTTCCTTTGAGATCTCAATAGCTTCCTCATCAAATATTTCTTTTGTATTATTAGAATTTGCTTCTAAGAAATTTGATTTTATAGATGGCAAGTCATAATGATCTATGTTTTTTTCCCGTAAACCCTAGAAACCTTTTCAAATCTATAATGTAAGTTGAATTTGATCTTTAGGAATACTGTCAGTCAATTCCTTGTAGTCTTCTGACATTGTATGTGACCGACCGAGCGTGTATGAATGGTGAAAATATAGAATGAATGAGGTCTACGTATAAGTATACATGATCGATAAAGTAATAAACTTGGAGTATTCCAAGTGTCAAATCCCACAAGACTAGATTGAGCTTAGATTAATTATGACTATGGACCAATGAAACCAAGATAACCAGTGAAAAAGTTTGTAATTTGGTAGGTAAAAGAAAAGTAAAAACAATAAACACTGGTAATCAAACAGGAGCAAAGAATGCTACAACCGTTTGGATGTTGTGCCTTAGATGATGTGACTGCATCATACTGAATAAATGAATTACACATGAACAGGAATCTACACCTATTCGGCCTTCTGTTAAGTTCTTTTAGGAGTTATAAGCAGCTAATGCCTAACGTTTCCATGGTTAGGTGGTGTCCCACCCCCTCCCAGATTAATCTCGCTAACCTGAAAGAAGGCGTGAAAATAGCAAATATCACCCTTTTGCGTTACACTTACTGCCCATCTCATACCATGCTCATTTAACCACCCTGACTAACGCTTAAGTGTTAATTAAGACTAGTTATTATAGAAATCAGATAATTTATATTACAAGATTACAACTTCTCTCTCTTAATCCAAAATCTAACTACTGTGAAGAAATTCTATTTCGTGGCAGACCTCGACTTTGAGCGACAACCAGAACTCCTCTGTTATGTGAGAAAGGGAAACATAAAAGAAAAGAATGAGCTAGAAGCTCAGTGAGTTGTAAATAACATACAGGGTTCTTCACAACCCTTTTCAGTAAATAAGCTCAAACATCAGCAAATCGAAATGAGGAACTACCCAAACCTCGACCTTGGTTAATGTTGCGTTCATAAAGTGCAATGCATAAATATGATATACAATGCGTGCTTTTCCACTAATTGGCTAATATGTATAATGTCATGCGATGAACACAAGCTTTACCTAACTTGAATCCAAGTGTAAATTCAAATCAGGAACCTGGTGAGTCTTGGGTCGAACACAAGGACTTTTATGCTTTTGTGATTTTAACCTTGCGGTGATAACTATGCGATGAATGTTTATACAAAGGTGGAAGAGGTGATAACTATCATAAAATGTAATTACAATACAAGAGAGTTAAGAGATGAGCAAAGGGGCATATGGTGACTGTCAATGAAGTATTTTTCTACTCAAGTAGCATGCGATGACGTTTGAAATAATCTTAATAACAGTCAAGAATTTCTACAGCATGCGTCTACGCAAGATTCGCGATGTCAATCATATAATTTTGTAGCAACCTCTCGGTCCATAACCCGCACTTTTCCTTATCTCTAAGGTGCATGCGATGACTGACTCGTTAAATGTATCACCTTATCTCTAAGGTGCTACTTCCCACTATTTAATGCTTTTTACACTTTCTTCACCCTCTTAGGCAAAAACTCAGGCTTAAACGTATCTCTCAATAGTTTAAAGCAAGGATTAATGATGTATTAAATAGTAAAGCCCCTAAATATGCATAGATTCAAACTTTCAATAGATCTTCAAACATGTCAAAAAGAATAATATACAAACAAGCAAGTAGATGGATGAAACATATGGACTTGTATTAATATTTGAATCAGAAATCTCTCAAAATCAATTTAGAATACATTTACAAGTAAGAACTAGAATGAAGATGTCGGGCTGTTGAGATAATCTCTTGATTTCGCTGGCTTGGGAATGGCTACTTGATGATAATACTTCAAGGCGGAATATGACTCTTGCTTTTCTGAGAAGAATTCTGGACTTTGTATTCAGAATTTTGCAGAGAAAAGCTTGAGGATTTGACAATGGCGATGCTCTTCACTTTTTTGGGGAAGCTGATCTCTCGACTCAACCAACCCCTTCTTCAGTTTTTGAGCTGACTATTTATAGGCGTCAAATATGACTCCTCTCTAATGATTTTCTGACTCATCCATTAAATTCCATGCCCTTCTGCGCCGCTTGCTTTGTCACAAGTTCATTGGCTCTGCCATGAATCAGTCAATCAGCTACCAACTTGTTCTGTAGATTTGACAAATGCCGCTTGCACGTGTCAGACCTTTTTGCGTTCATCGCATGGTTCATTTTGTAACATGTTGGTCGCCTTCTCTATGATTATGCGATCATGGTTTCAACATTTCTTCAGATTTTGTACTGTTTCTCTTTATTCTTGCGTTGAAACAAAGATATTTTCGTGATTTCTCATTTTATAGCATTTGTAAATACCTGATCGCAAAGTATGCTTATTTGCTAAGATTTATATCATATTTCTGTCATTTCCTTGTGAATTTCTCTAATTGTTTTAAAGAAAAGAATAGAATCTACAAGTTATCAGTTAACCCTATAACGTATTCGTTCATTGTTGTTTCTACAACCACAGAAAATAACCATAACCTCTATGTGCACATAGACTTACCTCTTATGGACTCAGACGCTAAACGAGCGATCCTTCGACCATCCCACACGAAACTCTATCCAGAGGCTCAAAAACTAGGTCCTATGACCCTCTGACCATCCTGTGAAGTTCCACCCTAGGCTCAAAATCTAGATCCAAAGATCCTCTGATGATCTTGACTTGTTCATCTTTCACCACCATTTGCACCACATTAACATGTATGGAATCACAACAAAAACATTTAAAGGAAAAGCCACTCACAATTACAAGCAAGGACTTTTGGTTTCCGAGTCTTTTTAACCTCGATCCGGGCTCTTTATTCCTCCAAGATCGAGCTTGCTCAACCCTAAAAGTGCCAACCTAGAAAGCTGGTCTACGAAAACAACTACAAACGTTCAAACAGTCAGTTGCGCATAGACTAACTAGTTGGGCGCATGGACTGCTCAGTTGGGTGCATGGGTTGCTCAGTTGGGCGCATGGGTTACTGACCTCTTCCTCTTTCACGACCAAAAACCCATATTATTTCTATGGTGATTTGCAAGTGAGAACTCTTTTACTCCCAACCTTCTAGTTTTAGGCTCACGAAACATCCTTGTCGATACAACCTCACCTCAAAGCATGATAGTTTGACAACAAGTGACCTTAACATGCACGAGCTAACTCGCCTCTTCATGCATGCTACCAACTCAACTCATCATGCATGCTGCCAACTCAACTGCTCATGCATGCTGCCAACTTAACTCCTTAAGGTTTCATCTCGAAGTTGGCCACCGCCACCTTTTGATGTTTGGTTAAAATCTCACCCCAAATACACCATGTGTCTACTTTCCCTTCACCATGAGTCCAACTTCCCCTCATCATGCATCCAACCCTTCCTTTTTGCTGAGGCATGCGTCCAGCCCTAGCTATAAGGATAATGAGTTGAATTCTTCACATTTTGTTTCATGCGTCCAACCCATGCTTCTTAAACTAAGTCCAACAATCTAGGCTTCAAGTTCACCACATAGTTTCCATTCTCAAAGCATAGCTAACTTCATTCGCAAAGCATAGCCAACTTTCACAAACTAGGCTCCAAGTTCACCACATAGTCCTAGGTTTACCTCATAGCACCAAATCGCAAAGCGTAGTTAACTTCCATTCTCATAGCATAGTTAACTTCCATTCTCCCAGCATAGTTAACTTCCATTCTCACAGTATAGTTAACTTTCATTCTCAAAATATAGTTAACTTTCACTCTCAAAATATAGTTAACTTTTATTCTCAAAATATAGTTAACTTTCATTCTCAAAGCATAGTTAACTTCCATTCTCAAAGCATAGTTAACTTCCATTCTTAAAGCATAGTTAACTTTCATTCTCAAAGCATAGTTAACTTCCATTCTCACAACATAGTTAACTTTTATTCTCAAAGCATAGTTAACTTCCATTCTCAAAGCATAGTTAACTTCCATTCTTAAAGCATAGTTAACTTTCATTCTCAAAGCATAGTTAACTTTCATTCTCAAAGCATAGTTAACTTCCATTCTCACAACATAGTTAACTTTTATTCTCAAAGCATAGTTAACTTCCATTCTCACAGCATAGTTAACTTTCATTCTCAAAGTATAATAGTTAACTTCCATTCTCACAGCATAGTTAACTTTCATTCTCAAAACATAGTTAACTTCCATTCTCACAGCATAGTCAACAACTTTAAAAGTTCATAGCATAGTTTCTCTCAACAACTTCTATACCCAATTTTTACCTCATAGTTCAAGCTTGGACAAACTCACCTCCTCTTTCCCTAAGTTCAACGCATAGCTCTCCGAAGCCCCAAAATTTTTTAAGTTCACAAGGCTCAACTTATAGAATTTTGTGAAAGTTTTGGGTGTTACAACTGGACCTTAGATTAATTCAAGTTTAGCTCCTTTATCCTATGGTGTCACTTATTTCTAAGGTAACGTGACCATCCTATGTCTAGGCTCTTAGTCCCATATCCCTTTCAATTGAGCAAGTTAGAATGCAAATTGATCTAATATGCTGTGCATGCATATTTGTATGTCTTTCAAAAATAACAAAGGATATTGTAAAGGATCATAACAACTAAAGTAGTGGTTAACTCTTTGCCTATTTCCTAAATGTGCATGTACAATTGTCTCTCTCAAATGGTATATTACCATCATTTCCTTCAATCCATATTGTAGCAACTTGATCAGCTGCAGGTATCAACTGTAGGTGTATTATACACTCGTTGATCTAAATTTATATTGCTAACTATACAAATTTTTAAAATTTGGAAAGATGACATGTCTTTCGATCTTGTCAAGAACTTTGCATATAGGTTTCCTCTCAATATATATCAACTTTTCCACGATACTTTCATCCGATTGTGCCTCTTGTAATATGTTTATCCTATTTTCAAGCTCATTTATTGTATCATAAAAATACAATTGAAAGTAAGTTGGGTTATCTTTAGGTATTAATGAAGGTAGTTCATGATATATTTGTCCTTGAGTTTGAAAAGTGTAAACATCATGCTTCGAAGAAGCTAGTTCCTTATCCAATTTGACACCAAAAGAGGTAAATGCAAAAATACTATTATATGCTCTAATACGTTTCCTAAACATTTGTGCATCTGTTGTGTCTGAAGTAATAATGAAGAATATATGAACATAAAACATAAGCCAATTAGGATGAAGATCAAATTCTCCTTGATTTTTCTACGAAATTGATCACCGTGTTTGTAGACTACCACAAGAATCTTCTCTACCATTCTCTGGCCTTAGATTGGATGGTAAGATCTAATTTTGTGGTGAATTTGTGAAGGAATGAAGGTTAGAGAGGAGAAGTGCTTTTAAGAGTGAACATCATCCCCACAAACCAACACGAGTCCTTTCAGGATGCTTTGTCCCTCACTCACATGCATCCTAGGAAAATCTCCAGGAGGTCACCAACATAAGATTGCTCCAAGCTAAGCAACTGTGGAGTTTTTATGATTAAACCACCGAACAGGAAAGTGCACCTTGTTGGTATAGGTAGTAACTTTCAATTCTTTTAAGCCTTTCTTAACCATGCTTTCAGTCCTCAGGATCCCTCTCATTCGGATATGATCTCGGTTCATTCATGTCCCCCTCCTAAACTCGGGTCGTTACATGCCCACCAGTTTCCGCTTGGTTCGTCCCCGAGCCACACCTTACTGGGAGAGGTTCCGCTCTGATACCATCTGTAACGCCCCAAGCCCAGGATTCGGACCAGGATTCAAAATCCGGATTCGGCAACTGATGGCCCCAACATTCCCCTGCATCCCCTGCGACCCGGGTACGTCACCAATGAACATCATCCACACAAACCAATACGGATTCTTTCAGCATGCTTTGTCCTCACTCACATGCATCCTAGGAAAATTCCCAGGAGGTCACCAACATAAGATTGCTCCAAGCTAAGCACGCTTAACTATGGAGTTCTTATGATTGAACCACCGAAAAGGAAGGTGCACCTTGCTGGTATAGGTAGTAACTTTCAATTCTTTTAAGCCTTTCTTAACCATGCTTTTATGTCCTCAGGATCCCTCTCATTCGGATGTGATCTCGGTTCATTCATGTTCCCCTCCTGAACTCGGGTCGTTACAACCATTTTACTCCAGTGAATACATCTTGTTCCTTAAGTTCCACCGATCCTATAATGAATAATTGATTTATGATCCTATCACTAAATCGAGTCTCTCTAGGGCCAATGAGAGGGTGGGACGGGTTCTAGACCTGGAGTCAGTATTTCAAGAAACAACCTATCTACTAACCCTAAGTTAGGTAGGAGTAAATTCCGTCTTGCAGGACTATATTCCTAGCTATTTACTCGGTCTTACCCCTAAAATGGGAGGCTTATTGAGTCGACGTACTCGGGCCACTCTCACCCATACATATCTAAGTATAATCCCCAATAAACAGGAGTTCATAGTTAGCTTAGGAATTAGATCGAGTTACCTAGGTCATTTAGTTGAAATAGTCAGTATTTAACAGTAAACGACATTATAAAGTAATAGTGACTATTTCGTGGTCCGGTCTTATGCAAACTCATTGCATAGAACGTCTCCACTTACATGTCTCCACATGAACGACTCAGGATCACATTGTTTGTATCAAATACAAAAATGACCTACATTCAATAGTGTTTCCAATATCAGGTACCCAACCTTATCCCTATACCATAGACCGTTTTGGCTATTTACTCGAACTTGATCTCCTTTTATGTCACTACATATAGTTCAAGTATTCATACTATAGCCATGAGTTCTTAGTTGATTGGATTTAGAGTTATATTAACAACAATTCACTTATTCAATAACAAGTTTGCTGAATAACCTCGATAACAACTTTATTGATAAATAGAATGCACGTTAATGTTTACAAACTACAAATTTTAGGACATAAAATCCAACAAATAATGGTTGTAGTTCTTGAGGAACATCCATCTCAACTAATCTTATTTTGCCAATAGAGCAACAAAAAGAGGGTAGTTCATATTCAAATTTCTTAGCGCCACAATAAACACAAGATGTTGGTTTTTGTAATGCTGAACATAACGAATACTATGAAACTTGACCTATAAGATATATTTATATATACATAAATTAGATATTAATACTAACCGCATTCACAAATGTTAAAAAAAATACATAATTTTGACAGATTTTTCATGTGCACTTCGGTTGTGATTACCATTATTATTCATTTTTCTTTTGTGTTTGTGAGTGCATATAAAATTCACAATGTGGGTGTAATTTTTTTTTTTCTGTTATATTTAATGATTTTACAATTGAATTAATCTAATCAATTTTCTATTATTAATTTACCCATTAATCTTCTTAATTATTAGAAACATAACTAATGTGAGAATAAAAACTTAGCTAACCTTAAATCTTTATATTTAAAATAAAGAAACTTAATGAACAATTACATTTGAAAATGAGAATCCATTACGTTTGTGCATATTCCCTTCAAGTAAACATTTTTTTTTTCGAAAAATCTATTGATGCAATTAATCAAAGGGTAAATCATGAAATAAATCATCTATTCCTATGAACCCAAAAAAAAAAAAAAACTATTCGACAATAAGTAAATATACAAATATATATATATATATAGGCTATAACGTCCCAAAATTTTCAAGTATTATTAAATTGATTTATTTGAATTTTTGTGTTAATTTTGGAATTTCGAGGATTTATTTAATTTAGGAATTTGAAAATTTGGTTTTTTTTGAAGAGTTAAAGAAAATGAGAGAATTGTGAGTGTATATATATATATATAAGGTCTTGGAGTGCGTGCAAGCAAAAAGAAAAGAAAAGAATTTATTTTCTTATTTTTCTTCTCTTCTTCATGTCTCCAGTGCCGCGTCTCTCCCGTCTCCAGCCATCCTCAACCAGCGGCCTTCTCGCGTTCGTACACCGCCGCTGGTTCGCGTGCAGTTCAGTCGTGCATGCGCTGCTCCGATTGCCGTTAGGGAGTGATGCCTGGTCGTCAGCCACTGTGTTCGTTCGGTGGTGCAGGTCGTCGCTGCCAGCGGTTATTCCGTCTGCCGCTGTCCGTTGGGCTTCTTCGAGGTAAGAGTTGTTTTTGGGTCAGATTTGGTGTTTGGCCAGTTGCTGACTTGGGTTTTGGTTCCGTTTGGTCAATTTACAGCACTATTGGTGTTCGATTAAAGAAGGGAAAAGTTGTGGGCCTGTTTGTTGGGTAAGTAATGGAGTTTCTGAATTCTAAATTTCTTTTGGGAAAAAAGGGCTTTCACTATTAACTGTAAAATTCGGGTTTTGTTATAGGTTTGATTTTGAGTTCAAGGAACCGGCGAGGTAAGTGATGCTATTGTTAGGTTGACCTTTAGGCCAGACACCAACGCATATTGTCAACTTTAATACTGTGATAGTGGGTGACCTATATTATTCATGAATACTGAGACTCTGTTATTACGTATGTCTTAATTTCATGTTAAAATGCCCTCGTCACGTCCCATATTACAATACCGTGAATCGACAGGTTCACTCCCATGTTTGACGGTGTGTCATCAGGCCACTAGACATGCATTAACTGACGTGTTCGCCTCCATGTTATGATACCGTGGGTCATCAGGTTCACCCTTATGTTTTAAGGGTGTGCTTTCAGGCCACCAGACTTGGTGACTGGACGGACGACTTTTCTACTTCCATGTTTACTCAGGACAGTATCAGAATGCTTGCGATCCCGATAATGGGGTCACTTACTGAGTATTTTAAACTCATCCTTTTCTCAGCTATGAATTCCATGTAAGGATAGGAACGGACTGACGGGTGACAAGAAGGACCCGTGACCAGGCCAAAAGGGGACGAGGCAGGAGCTTCGCATTATGTTTTATTTTTCTTTTTCTTTTTAGGATTTTCATGTCTTAAACGGTCAATGATTAATCCCTTAGTTGCTTCCATTATTTTTTTTATTTATTTATTTTGCTATTTAAGTTGTTTTAAATATTGTTTTCTGCATTTCTGCAGGGGTACCCCGAATAAAGTTTACATTATCTTGGTTTTTTTTTTTTTTAATGTTTTTGCCTACGTTGAAAGAGAATCGTTTTAAAGTTTATGCATGCATGTAGTAATGTCTAGTTAGCGTGTGTCAATAGTCGGGTCGTTACAATTGGTATCAGAGCCTAAGTTTTAGATTCTATAGATTGACTTACGGTGTAAGTCCACATTGTCTTATTTGGCCATAACGGGTTCTTCGTCGCTGCCAGGTCTGTCGATATATATATAGGGTGTATGTATGCAGAGAGGGTTAGATGTGCGGGACTGAACCTGTTTCATTGTTACTTTCGGATGGTTGTCCTTTATGATACAACATTTGCTAAGGATTGTTATGGGAGGTTGTTAGGTTATGGCGCCAAAAGACAAAGGGAAGAAAAAGGTCAGAAGAGGACTACAAGATCCACCAGCCTAGGACCATCCAGCGTCAGGAGCGCAAGACCCCGAGGGCTAAAACCTCCACGTGCCAGAGCAACCCCCGCTGCCTAGGGACCCTTATGGGTCAGGGTGACAAAGAACACAGACCAGGAGTCGAACCGAGGGTACGACTGTGCCTTTGCAAACACCTATTCCTCCAGGCACCCCGACCAAGTTTACAACTACGACAGCAGCAATAGGGGAAGTGTTACTGGAAAAAATGAAGGATATGATGGATGAGCGACTGACCCAGTTTGCCAGTCTTAGCAAGTATCAGTCCAACTAGTTCAAGCGCCGCAGGGGCAACCCCAACAAAAATAGGAGAAATTTTTATTATATTCACATTCCTCTTTATTCTCAACCTGTTGTATTAAAATAATAAGAAATATATTTAGAATGAATGATGTTAAAATATGCATATTAGGACATGAAGAAATAATATTAAGTTTATGTTGTTTCTTACCATTTTCGTTTGTTTGGCATACTGAATAATTGTGCATCCCATAAGATATTCAGCCGCATAAAAAAGAGTAACATATGTTCAATAACACCATTTTAAACAACTTTTAACAATGATCTTCTCACAAAAAAGGCTTTTGGATTGTTACATTGGAGATGTGAAGTTGTATCACTATTCAATGATGAGTAAACTCTTTTGTTACAAGGTTTGCAGTTTTCATACCATGGTTGTTCCTTATTAAGAACTTTGACTATTGTTGGTTTGAATGAAAACATCACGGGTTCTTTCAGCATGTTTTGTCCTCATTCACATGCATTCTAGGAAAATTTCCAGGAAGTCACCCAACATAGGATTGCTCCAAGCTAAGCACGCTTAATTTTGGAGCTCTTATGATTGAGCCACTAAAAAGGAAGGTGCACCTTGTTGGTATAGGTAGTAACTTTCAATTTTTTTAAGCCTTTCTTAACCATGTTTTCATGTCCTTAGGATCCCTCTCATTTAGATGTGTTCTCTCAGATCATTCATGTCCCCCTCCTAAGCTCGGGTCGTTACATACCAGGTATGCAATTCATCAACCTCATGAATTTTAGGATTAAGCTGTATGACACTGATCATTGTAGTTGTTAGACCGAATTCATCTACAAACACAAATTAATAATGATAATAAATAATAATTATTACTATAACTATAATTGTTAAAATTATATAATGCCTTTGTAGAAGTCCCCTTTTACATGGAGGAAAATTGAAATTGGATTTTTATCAACTTCATCTTCAAGCAATTCTGCTTCATTTTCTGCCAAAAAATCTCCCCATAAAGCTATTTTCATGTTTTTCAACCTATTTGATATTGAATAAACATATAGTGATTTGAGATAACACTTATGTGAGGAAAATACATGTATGTTGTATCATATATGAGCGTTTGAATGTTTAAAACAAAAGTTCATACCTAGAGTTCGTCAAAACAACCTCCCTCTTTTTAATGTTTCGGGCACCATTTTTTTGACTTTTTATATTAATGATTGGCTTCACAACAGTCATAATTCCGATGACATCTATAATTAAATAATTATTATTAAATATTAAATACAAAAAATCATCTAAATAAAATATTTTTAAGGATATTTATTTATTAAAGAAAATATACCTATTATCTTTTGTTTTTACCTTCCAATGACTTGACTATGTCCTTAAAATCAATGAAATTGTGGGTGAGTGGTTCGATTGGAATCACTTCACTAGATTCTTGAACTTCAGTAGTAGCTAATAAAGACAACTCAATATCTTGGTTCACATTTAGAAACCCATTATCAATCAGTTTCACATTTTTGTTGACAATGAAATATGATCCATTTTTCTTTAAAGTTTGCTTTAATCTTGAAATAGTTTCATTATACATGACAACTTGAATTTGGGTTACCTAGAAATTTCAAATATTAGAATATTAGAACAAAGTTAATTATTTTATACAAAAGCACTAAATTCTAAATATTTATGTCAAATACTACATAATAATAATAAAAAATACCTCTTCATCCATTAGAATAAATTTCAACACTTAGAGTGGACCTCTTTGGTTAGAATATGTTTCCACGGTTCCTTTTCGAATAACCTTAACCTTTACCTCCAAATTTTTTAGCAACATATAATTTTCTAAAGACATGTTGATGTAATAATTGAGAATAGGATTGGTGTCAATAGAGAATATAGAATGGTGGAAAATGGTGAATGTTATTTTCAACTTTGGAACCATTGATATATATAGTGCTAAGATGAGGAAAGTGAAAAGTTTGTGGAAAATTATAAGTTTTTGTAACATTTGAAAATATGTATTAATGTATTAATTAGGTATGTTTAATTTAAATATAATGGGGTTATTATAATTTATGTTTAAGAGTTTTATTCTTTTAAAAAAATGGTATGTTTTGATACATGGTGGGCTTAGTGAGATTTTAATGATAGAGAAGAGTGTGAGGTTTAGTGGGGTTTTAATGATAGAGAGGAGAGTAAGCTAAAATATAAAACTAACTTTTTGAAGACCCATACATTGGAGAAATTAAAAATGAAATATTAGTGGGGTTTAAATGAGAGAGAGAGGAGTGAGCTAAAATCTAAATAATAATAATAATAATAATAATAATAATAATAATAATAAAATAGCTTATGGATGTGAGTTTAGTGGGGTTTTAATGAGAGAGAGAGTGAGCTTTAAATAAAAAATAAAAAAAATAAGAAGTAGAAGGAAGAGTTGAGTTTGACGTGAAGGTTAAATTAGGTATTTAAGAAAAATGCAAGGATAAAATTGTCTAAAAAAGTTTCTTCTCACATTTGTATTTTTATATATATTATAGATTATAGATAAAGAGTTATTTTATTCAACTTTTAGTCTAGTGTAAGTCAATCCAATAAACTAAGATCCAAAGTTATTTTATGTAACTTGAACAATATGTGGTAGACATACAAGTGGATCATGTTCAAGTAATAACTTAAAAGGTTTGCAATATATGGATAAGGTTAGGTACCTTATCCTGGTGGCACTGCAGATACGACCCACTTTGTAGATGTTACAAGAGTTGTAAGTGTTACAAACGATTTGATCCAAATCGTTCATGTGGAGACATGTGAGTGGGGGTATCTTATACAAAGAATTTGTATAAGACTGAACCACGAAATGATTAATATCTCTTCATAACACCATTGACTGAAGAGATTAACATTTCACAGGATGACCGTATGTAACTCGATCTCAATCCTGAGTGAGTTATGAACTCCTGTTTATGAGGGCAGTCTGTTGATTTGTAGGGGTGAGAGTGGCCTGAGTCGCTGACTTAATAAGTCTACCATCTTGGGGACTTGTTCAAGTAGGGAGCTGGGAACATAGCTACACAATATGAAATTCACTCATTTTCATCTTTAAGGTAAGTAGATGAATTGCTCCCATAAGTGCTGATTTCAAGTCTTGAACAATGAGGTCTCACCCTTTCATTGGCCTGAAGGGATTTAATTTACAGTTGGACTATAAACTGATTATTCATTTGAGGGATAACTGATGTTTATAGAGTAAGAGGTAATTACAGGATGTAAAACGATAATTTGACCTAGCTGTAATTACGAGCAATTCATGAAGAGTCGACTTACTGATTATATCCATGGACATAGAAATATATCTACCGTCAAAAGAGTGTAGCTGTAGGTCTTTAGTGGAGTACTGAGTAGTAGCTAATGAATGTTGATTAATTTAATTTTAATTAATCTCGAATCATTGAAGCTTTTAATCTGTAGGTCCATTAGGTCCCCTGCTAGCTCACTAAAGGTAAAACAAGGATTAAATAGTTTTGAAAGAATTTGAATTGTTCAAATTAAAAAAGGAAATGTGCATTAATTGTATAAGATACAATTAATATAATGTATAAAGAATTAAATACAAAATTAAACTATATAATATGAGAGAATAATATATTTGAATAAGATTCAAATATTTAATTATATGAATGAGATTCATATTCAAACTATAGTTTAAATATAATATCAATGAGATTCATATTTAAACTATAGGTTATGAGAGGGAAATACATTTGAATATGATTCAAATGTAATATTAGTTAATTATATGACATTTAATTATTTATATATTAATTAATTAGATTAATTAATATTTATTAATTTAATTAAATTTAATTAAATATGATTTAATTTAATCTTAATTAAATATGATTTAATTTAATCTTAATTAAATATGATTTAATTTAATCTTAATTAAATTTTAACTCCCCATAGCAGATAGATTATGGTTTTGTCTTCACATATTCTCTCAAGATCTCAAGAATTCTTTGAAATTCTCTCAACACAAAATTAGAGAAGAGAAAAGGTTTCTCTGGAAAAGAAGTTTTCTTCTTCCCTTTATATTCCAAAAGGTTGGTTCCCACAAACCTAATTCTTGCCAGAGCATAGTGGGAAAGATCTTGGTGATGTCTTGTTCGAGACTGAAAAAAAATTACTGAGATTGTGATCACAACATGGATTAGGAGAGGATTGAAAAATAGTTTTTAAAGGTAATTTTCTTCTTGTAATTCTTCTTGAAAAGCATGTTGGTTTTGATTGTTTATTCTTTTCCTCTGTTTTTCACTGTTTTTCCAAATCGAATTTCAATGGCACAACGCGTTCGCGCGCACATTGGGTTCGATCCCTTCCATTGGTATAAGAGCCAGGTTGTACCTTTGTTTTTGGATTTGGAACCGAAAGATAGTAGGATAGGTAGGTTGTTTTCTGCATTTTGAATGTGGGGTTTTCAAAATAGATAATTTCGAATTTGGGCATTAGATTATTGTTTTTACTTGATAAGATCACGTTAGGGCCCAGTTTTGAGCGTTTAAATTCAGTAATCAAGTCTGTAAATCCGTGTCGATCCGGGAGAAAATTTTGCTTATGAAGAAGATCGAAAACGAAGCAGAAACGAAAGAAAACTGTAACGACCCGACTTCCTAGGACTTGTATTAGGCCATCACTATATGTGTTGGAGATTCGGTAGTTGGTTTTATATTTTTATAAGGTTGTGTTTCTTCGGTTCTCTCGATTGTCTCAAATAATGTCTTAACATCTGTTTTGACATGTCATATTTCTGGAAGAATATTTGACTTTACTAATCTGAAATTTTAAAGTGGAATATTTGTATTTCCTAAACTGGAAAATCTCGACAGAAGCTTATTGATAGATATTTTCCTTTTATGGAGAAACACATTTTGTAGTAAAGGAAAATATTTTGTATGGGAATTCTTTCCTTATTTGAAATCGTTTGTTAAAAGGAGAAGTAATGTCGTCTTCTAGGGCTGTTGCATCAGTTTATTTTTCTTGAAGAGAGTTTTGATTGTTGGTGGCCGAAGTTGTGCTTTATTGTATTTCGAGATTTGTCCATTGTAATCCGCTGTGTAAGTTCTTCCGTTGAAGTTCTCAAATCTTTGATATTCACTATCTTAGGGAGAGCCTAAGACATCACTAATTGAGAAGGGATTTCTCAAGCCTTAGAGGGAGCTTAAGGCATTGCAAATTGAGAAGGGAGTTCTCAAGACTTAGGGAACCTAAGTTTCACGTGAAGGGAGTTCACTAAGTCACGAGGAAGATAATTAAGCTGAGAGGGAGTCTCACACGCTATCGGAAGCCGAAGTGTTCATCACTAATATTATCGCACTTAGGGAGAACCTAAGTACTATTGAGAGGAAGTCTCACATCTAGGGGGAGCCTAGGTGCATTGCAAGTTAAGCTCCGCAAGAGTCACTGTAGAAGTGGTTACTTTATAGATAAGTACTTTATTGTAAATGCTTAACTCATTCAATATTAGTGAATTATCTTTCTGGCACACTGCCCCCCAGACGTAGGTGGTTTATTGTCGAACTGGGTTATTAACTTCTGTGTGCAATTACTCTTTTACTTGCTGTTATTTTTCCAGTTGTTAAAGTGTAAGTGAATGCTTTTCGTTTAATATTCGTGGTTTGAGTAGTGAGGTAGCTTATCGCTTTTTCAATTGGTATCAGAACGAGACACCTTTATCTGAGGTGTATTGTTCATGAACGAGATCAAAGAAGGAGGCTCTACCACTTGACCCCTAGTTCTTGATGGAACTAATTTTGCCTACTAGAAAGTCAGAATGACCGCATTCTTGAAGTCCATTGATAGCAAAACATGGAAGGCTGTTATAATGAGATAGTCTCATCCCACTATAAAAGGTACTGATGAAAAGGAGATTTTAAAACCTGAAGCTCAATGGACGGAGGCTGAAGATGAGCAGCTCTGGGAAATTCTCGAGCCTTTAATGCCATATTTAATGGTGTTGATCGCAATATATTCAGACTCATTAATACGTGTGTCTCTACTAATGAGGCTTGGGATATTTTTTTGGTTGCTCATGAAGGTACTTCTAAAGTCAAAATGTCGAGGTTGCAGTTGTTAACATCAAAGTTTGAACATCTTAAGATGCATGATGATGAATCAATCGTCGAATTCAAAAGAAAAGAAAAGCATTTGCCTTGGGAGAGAAAATTTCAAACGAAAAGCTTGTGCGAAAAGTGCTTAGGTTCTTACGTAAGAAGTTCGATATGAAAGTTACTGCGATTGAGGAGGCCCAGGACATATCAAATTTGAAGTTTGATGAATTATTCGGTCTTTGCTCACTTTTGAGATGTCTCTAGATGGCAAGCCTGATAAAAGAGATAAGGGAATTGCCTTGCAATCTTCTTTTGTTGATGAACCAGATGATTTTGATGAAGACTCTGAAGAATCTCTTGCAAATTCTATCTCTTTATTATCTAAACAATTTAATCGAGTTCTTAAGAGATTTAGAAAAAGAATCGGCAACTTCAACTCAAAAAACACTAAAGTCGGAAGTGGATCTCTTCCCTTTAAATAGTTAAAGTTGCAAAATGTCAAGAAAGAAGCTGACAAATCTAGATATTCTGAAAATCAATAGACACGACAGTTAAATGTAGATAATTTGAAGGTTACGGACACTATCAGACTGAATGTCCTACGTTTCTGAAGCGCTAGAGTAAAGATTATGTATTGACTATGTCAGACGATGACTCAGATGAAAATGACTTGTCACACCCTCCCCCAGATTACCCTTTTAAACCTGGGAAGAAGAGCACAAAGGAAGTTGATTTGATTGAATGATTTATTTAACTTTGGTTACATTTTAGGATTAAGTATATACTTATTATTATGGTTATTAATAAATGGAAATTAAAGAAGTTAACTAAGGAAATGGGAATTGATAATTAGTGGGAAAATGGAGAAAAAAAGAAAGAAAGAAAAGAGAAAGGTAGGAAAGCAAAGGTGCATGTCGGTGGAAGTGGAAATGGGTTTAAATGGGAGTGCTCTTATTTTTCTTCCTTATTTTTGCATTTTCTGAAGCTAGGAGACCAATCTCCACTCTCCTTGGTCTGAGAAGAAGACGTTTGAAGGTTTTCTTACCAGATTTGTGGCCGGAGAATGGCTGGAAGGGAAGAAAATGTAACTGTGGTCTGAAATTGAAGAGAACTCAAGCAGTCTATAGTATCTGGACGCTTTTGAGCTGTAGAGAGCAAATTTCAAGCTGCAATTTTTCGGTTAGTAAGTTAACTCAATTATTAAAAACTTTTGTGAAGGTTGTTAGAGCTGAAAATGATTAGAAGTAGATGAAATTGCAGGTGGAAGTCAATGGATAGGAAAAATCGTGAAACTGGAGAGATCTCTGATTTTTGTAGCGGTTTGAACTTTCTAAGAGGAGTTGAAAGCTGAAATTGGTAAGGTTAGTTAATTAATTCGATTTCTAACAACTGTTCTGTAGAATGAAAAACTTAAAAATGAAGGGATATGAATGATTTCATAGGTGGAACAGAAAAGGGTTGCAGAAATCGTGAAGTAAGAGTATCTTCTGGTTCGAGATGATTTCTGGACAATCCAACGGTTTTTAGGTCTTGCTATCTCAAGGTAATTTGTACAGGACTTTAATATGAAGAGTTGGATATAAATTTCACTTAATTTGGTTAAATATTGAGCGAGTTATGAATTTTTGAAATTTGGTTGGAAATCTAGAACTCTGAAGCAAGGGAAAATTCATGAATTTGAAGCAGCTTTTGATATAAGGAACATTCTGGGAAAACCACGAGAATTTAGGTCTTACACTCTGAAGGTAATTTGTAGAGAACTTAACTATGAACATTTGGCCATAGTTTGCTTATGTTTGAAATGATGCATATGGGACGAAGTTTACTCAAAAGCAAGAAGTCTCGAGCAATGTTATTTACATGTTTTATGAACCCTATTTCTTTATAAATAATTTGATTATGCCAAAACTATGTTTTATGCTCGAGGTTGACTAAGAATGATTTATGAGCTTGTATGTGTGACTTGCAAGGCATTATATGCTTCATGTTTCTTAAATATGTTTTGCAAGGTCTTGATTATTGAGCATGGTTTAGTTAAATGATAAGTACCCTATGTACTGATACCTAAGGACATTGAGACGGTATCGAGATGAATATGTAACAATACCTAAGGACGTTGAGACAGTATCGAGATGAATATGTAACAATACCTAAGGACATTGAGACGGTATCAAGATAAATGAGACCCTGATATATGAGGACTTCAGTGACGTATTAGGACAGCCTGATGTATATTAGCTCTATGTGCACTCATGAGGGCTTATGATATTACGACGTTGAGAGTGTTGAGCTTGCTCCACCTCAACTAAGGATTTAAGGGTATTATGTTTTTAAATGAGAACGGTGTTTAGGAACTATGATCCAAAATGAGTAAAGTACTTATGAACTATGTTTTAGATGAAAAATACTTATGAACCATGATTTTAAAGTTCTATATCTATGAAATGTTTTATGCAAAGAGTTTCATTTATGCTTAGGCAAGCATGAGTTAGTACGAATGTTTTAACAACTCTGTCACTCACTAGACGTATGTTCTCTTATTCTCCAGGTAGCGACGATTTTCAGGAGCTTGACCTACCCTCGTGAAGTTTCTGCTGCGGATCCTCCCTTAGTTTGTAAATATTAGATTTTGAGTTAATTGGCATATAGTAGAGGGACGAAAAGCTTGGGTTAGAAGAAATCTTGTTGTGTAAATTTAGCAGATGATTATGTAACCTCTACTTCTGTTTATATGAACATGTGGTGAATGGATTTCTGTATGCTTGTGTAGTTGAAGAGCGAGTTATATATGAACTGTTTATCAGGTGTCCAGGTGTACAGGTTGAGTAAACCCCTTGGGTTGCATTGTTTGTATGTTAATGAGGAGAATGTCATATAGATGAATGTATGTAACTCATGCTCTTTCCTAGGTTTAAAAGGGTAATCTGGGGAGGGTGTGACATGATGAACCTGAAGAAGATGTAAAAGCTTAAGGTTGAGGGAACATGAATAGCTGAGTTGGAACATCTGACACTTCATCATACGAGAATCCAGATCTTGACATTAGTTTGGGAAGTGATGAAGGTGATAGTTCTATGTCCCGTGATCCATCCTACAGAGCTCTTTTTAACAAATGGCAGGATGATTTGAAAGTGCTAAATGTTCAAAAGGAAAGAATTGAATCTTTAATGGAAGACAACTACCGACTCATGGCCACTATTGCTGATCTGAAGCGTGAATTGAGTCAAGCAAGAGCTGAAAAAGAATCAATGTGTAAGTCAGTAAAAATGTTAAACTCAAGTACAGAAGTTCTTGAGGAAATTTTGACTCAAAGGGAAGCCTGCCAGAGACAACTCTGGTCTTGATTTTTTAAGAAGCCAAAGCACCCAAATTGTTCCAACTCAGCTCAAAGGGAAACAAAAGATAGAACTTGTTAAAGCTAAATCTACAGAATCTCAAGCCAGAGCTACAGCTTGTCCTAGTAGAACTCCCTGGAATGCTCGTAATTTTGTCAAACCAAGGTGGATCTGTCACTATTGTGGTAAATAAGGACATAAACGACCCTATTGTTTCTTGTTAAAAGGGTTTGTCAACCATCCTAGGAGTTCAATCCGAACTTCTCATAATCCCAGGAACGAGCATCAAAGAAAAAATGAGACAAGAATAAAGAGTAAAAAATTTAAATGTCCGTAGCTATGTTGTTCTTACTTCTTTTTGGTCTCTACAAAAGATGCATGACACCTTGATAGCGGAAGCTCTCGTCATATGACGGTGAGAAGGATTATTTTTCCAATCTCCTAGTTGTCAACTCAGGAAAAGTATGTTTGGTAAGGGTGCGTTTGGAAGGATCATGGGAAAAAGCCAATTGAATTAACCAAGCCTTCCCACATTGAACAATGTCATGCTGGTTGAAGGTATTACTGCCAATCTTATCAGCATTACCCAACTTTGTGGTCAGGGTCTGAATGTGAGTTTTACTAAAAATCAGTGTGTTGTCACAGACAATGATAAAACTCTTGTTATGACAAGTATGCGTTCCTCTAACAATTGTTATTTGTGGAATCCTAACAATGTATTACAGGTGTGTCATCTATCTAGACAAAATGAAGCTAATATGTGGCATAAACGTCTTGGACACATAAGTCTACAGACAATTAAAAAGGCTCTAGCCAAAATTGTCATATCTGGTTTTCCATCTTTGGCCACTTTAACTAGAGTCATTTGTGGTGATTACCAATCAGGCAAGCAGACTCATTTGTCACATAAACATATTACTTCTTCTGGATCATCTCGCATTCTGGAACTTCTTCACATGGACCTTATGGGTCCTATGTAGTCTGAAAGCCTGGGAGGAAAACGATATGTTCTAGTTGTTGTTGATGACTTCTCCAAGTACACCTGGGTTTGCTTTCTTCATAAGAAGTCAGATGCATTTTCTGTTTTCAAAGCTCTATGTCTTCAGTTACAACGAGAAAAAGAGCTGCATGTAATATGTATTAGAAGTGATCATGGCAGAGAATTTGATAATTCTAAATTTGCAGAATTTTGTAATGAAGCAGGGATTCATCATGAAATCTCAGCTCCTATTACTCCTCAGCAAAATGGAGTAGTGGAACAAAAAAATAGAACTCTCCAGTAGATGGCTCGTGCAATGTTACATGCGAAGAAACTCCCATTAATTTCTGGACTGAAGCTTTAAATACTGCTTGTCATATTCACAATCGTGTTGTTCTACAACTAGGTATCTCGAGCACTATTTATGAAATATGGAGGGAGAGAAAGCCTATTGTCAAATATTTCCATATTTTTGGTAGCCATGTTACATTCTAGTTATAGAGAAGCCAAAAGGAAATGGGATTCCAAATCTGATAAAAGGGATATTCTTAGGATATTCCACAAATAGTCGAGCTTACCGTGTTTACAATAAACGAACTCTTTGTGTCATGAAGTCTATTAATGATGGAACATACTTACTTGATTCTACTGCAAAGGAAGAAGAAGAGTCCAGTGCTCTTTCACATGTCAATACTAATGTTAATAACATCTTGTCTGACACGCCAGCTGATGAGATTTCAGAGACTCCAGAGGGAGATGATCATAATGTTCTGAGCAGATTGATGCAAACAACAAGTAGCCATCTAGCAGGGTGCGAAAAAATCATCCTTCCAGTAATATTATTGGGATTCTTGATCAAGGGGTAACAACAAGAAGAAAGGACAAATTGATTACCTAGTAATGATCAACAATATCTACTTTACTTCCCTACTTGAGCCTAAAAATGTGAAAGAAACACTTCAAGATGAATGTTGGGTTAATGTGATGCAAGAAGAGTTATGGCAGTTTGTGAGAAATAACGTTTGGTCTCTTGTTCCTAGACTAGATTCTGTGAATGTTATTGGCACAAAATGGATTTTTAAAAACAAGTCAGATGAAAAAGATAATGTGACCAGAAACAAAGCAAGACTTGTTGCTCAAGGTTACACTCAAATAGAAGGAGTGGATTTCGATGAAACGTTTGCTCTAGTTGCTAGACTTGAAGCAATCAAATTTTTTCTTGTGATATCTAGTCTTATGAAATTCAAGTTGTATCAGATGGATGTCAAGAGCGCATTTCTGAATGGCTACTTGAATGAAGAAGTGTACATAGAGAAGCCGAAATGATTTGTGGATCCTTCTTATCGTAATCATGTTTATAAACTCAACAAGGCCTTCTACGGTCTCAAACAGTCACCTAGTGTAATGACCCGACTTTCTGGAAGTCGTTACTTCATGCATGCATACATCTCAAAACGACACTTTTCGTATATTTGATTAAAATCAAAGAAATTTATAAAATAAATAACTTCATTAAATTTAAATAATTAAAAACCTTGGATCGAGGTACCCCTAGAAGTTATGGAAACAAAACTGTAAATTTTGCATAAAACATCTAACCACAGAGTCTCACACCAACAAATCATAAACTCATAACACATAATAAGTGTGCATGCTCAATTTCCATGGATCATAAAAATCATCCAAATTTCACTAATAACGTTGGTAACATGAACTGGGGCGCCTGGCACAAATGCAAGTCGATAATAACGTCACTTACCTCAAAATTTAGCCCAATGTAGTAAGCAATTAAACTATGTCGATTCCTTGAGCCCAAAACCAATCTTAAAGTGAGGTTTGAACCAAGATTGCCCAAATTTTCAACAACTCAAACCTAACACAAAATCAGCATTAAAGAATTAACCCAACTTTCTAACAACAATAAAACTTCCAAAATAACTTCCAAAACATAGTCACTCACCAAAATTGATCCAAAATCGCCAAACTAAACTTTACTTCGCTGGACAACACGCTTCTATCTTCGAAACCTCTCTACAACTCTCTCCTAACACCAAGAATACAATGAAATCAACCAATTTGGGTCACAAATTAATGGGTAATAAGAAATTGCAAGAAAACTCACCAATACTTGAAAAATATCACCAAGTTTTACAGGTTCTGTTCAGCAGCGATTACGGAAAAACCAGAGCTCACAACAACAATCCAACCGTTCAAAATGAGACCCTATGTGTCCCGAACAGGCTGACAACATTTCAATACGAACCGACGGTTGAAACTCTAGAAAATGACAATGTTCCGAGAGCTGTCGCTGAAAAACCAAACTGAACTGCTCTCTTTCTCCTTCGCCGTTTTTTCGGTGTATTTTTCTCCCTCTCTACCTTATTAGGTCACTTAATAATATATATATACAATCACAAACCTTAATTCCTTAATAAATTAGGTACACATATATATTTTAAAAAAAAAAATTTCCTCCACCAATTCATCTAAATAAATCAAATCTCCCAAACTAAAATTCAATTTCACCAATTGAATTTAACCCAAATCTTTTATTATGTTTAATTTAAATTGAATTATCTTCTAAAAATAATTCAATTAAGCCTTAAAAATTTAAATAACACACAAATAATTAAGATTTTGGGTTGTCACACCTAGAGCTTGGTATGAAAGATTGACTCAATTTCTTATCAGCAACAGATATTCTCGAGGGGGAGTTGATAAAACTCTCTTTATAAAGAAAGCTCAGGAGAAATTTGTAATTGTTCAGATCTATGTTGATGACATCATTTTCGAATGGATGTCACAAGAGATGGTTGAGCTCTTTGTTGAACAAATGAAGAAAGAATTTGAGATGAGCATGGTGGGAGAGTTATCATATTTTCTGGGATTCCAGATTAAGCAGTTTAATGAGGGCATCTTTATCTCGCAGAGTAAGTATGCGAAAAATATTGTTAAAAAGTTTGGCCTTGAAAAGGCTAGTGTTAAACGAACCTTAGCTCCTACACATGTCAAAATCTCCAAAGATTCAGCAAGGACTCTTGTTGATCAGAAGTTATATAGAAGCATCATTAGGAGCCTACTCTACTTAACCGCTAGCAGGCCATATATTGCTTTTACAGTAGGTGTGTGCGCTAGATATCAGGCATGTTCTAAGATCAGCCATTTGCTCAATACAAAGAGAATTATTAAGTACATCAGTGGGACAAGCGACTATGAGTTACTATATACGTTTGACACAAGTAGCTCTTTGGTAGGCTACTGTGATGCAAACTGGACAGGAAGCTCGAAAGACAGGAAAAGTACCTCTGGTAGATGTTTTTTTTTTTTTGCAATAACTTGATTTCATGGTTCAATAAGAAACATAACTGTGTTTCTCTATCTACATCTGAAGCAGAATATATTGCTGCAGGTAGTAGTTGCTCTCAACTGATTTGGATGAAACAGATATTGCAGGAGTATGGTGTTTTACTATGACAACATGAGTGCGATAAATATTTCAGAAAACCCAGTACAGCACAGTAGAACGAAGCAAATTGACATCAGACACCATTTTATTTGTGACTTAGTGGAGAGCAAACAAATTACCTTGGAGCATGCTTGCACGAAAAATCAAATTGTTAACATCATTACAAAAGCTTTGGATGCAGTTCGTTTTGAGGCCTTAAGAGCTTCATTGGGCCTCTGTGTCCTAAAAAAATAGCAATTAATTTGTTGGGCCTGACAAGTAAGAAGAATGACCCATCTTGCATGCAAGCTGAAGTGGAGGAGAGTGCTTCAAACAACCTTAATCACGGTTGTTGGGGACTTGAACATGTTTAATTACCTCTTAATTTCAAATTTCTTTTTGAATTCGAAGTTCTGGCAGTTGCAGCTTGACAGGTGCTATAGAAAGTTAGTGGGTTTTTGGTGGTTTCAACCGTTTCGGTTCTTTCTCAAGTGGTGTTCCTGTGCCATTACCTTTACTATGGTTCGAACTAGACAGAGAACTCACACTTCTGACAGTAAGATGGTGAGATACAAGGAGAAAGCTAAGCAAAAGCTGATTGTTGAAGATGTGCTCCTCCTACCTCGACTAACAAGTACGGTGTTCGTGTTCGGGGTGTTCCTGTCGCTCAAACTGAGATTAGGGTTCCTCCTCCCGCAACCAAGAAGAGACGAACTAGAGTCAATCAACCCTCTAAATCCAAAGGGAAAGATAAGGTGAGTGTATCATCTCTCACATTGATTGATTTGATAGGAACTGGAGTAGAAATTCTTCCAAAAAAAGAAGAAATCCTCTTCCAGTAACTCTTAAGGACACATGCATGATTTTGTTGTTTGCCCTAGAAACCCTACTAAAATTATTGAATCGTCTGCACCTCTTGATGAAGAAGTTAGGGTTACTGAGGGGAGAGAAGCTATTGATCAATCTTCTGATTCGCATATTGAGTCAAATGTCCTTGTTACTGTTATTTGTGAAAAAGATAATATTGTTTTGTTTGAGTCTACCATGCTTGAAACAGAAGGGGTCTCTGTTTTTGAAGAAAATGTGTTGAGTGAGTTTGTTAACAAAATTATTTTTGATACTGTTGCTGCTATCCTTGCTGTTACTGAGTCTTATGTTGTTGAAAATGTTGCTGCTTGTTTGAGTGAGCCAAATATTACTGGTTGTGAAAATGCTTTGTCTAAAGAAGAAGGTGTTAAGCCTATGTCTAAGACATCTGATATGGGAGATGTTGAAAGACATGGTGAGGTTTGTGTTGATAAGACTAATGCTTCAATTGAAGCAAAGGCTGTTGAAGGTGAGTTTGCTGCTGATACTAAACAAGATGCTAGTTGTCACTTTGTTGAGAATCCTCCTAGCCTTGCCCAAGATGATAAGAATGTTGATCAAAGTACTGGCAAAGATAGTGAAGATGCCTCTACTTCATCTGAATCTCTGTTGAAGGAAAAGGAAGATATTGAGGATAGAGTCGATGCTTTACCTGAGACATTAGATCATGAGTCTGAAAAATATATATCCAAAGAAGATTCAAATTGGGGTTTTATTAGTAGTTCTGATAATGACAAGTCTGGTCCAAGTCATGTTACTAGAGCTTCATCCAAAGCCGAAGGTAAACGGCCAACCTCCTCCTCTGTTCCCCCTATGCCTTTGGATGGAGTATCCTTCCACATTGAGGAAGGTGCAAACCTGTGGAAGTTTTTTGTCAAAAGATCCATTGTGGATGAAAAGAAATTATCTGATCGGGCCGAAGATTGTATTGAACTAATGGATATTTTGTTGAATGCTGGACTAGAACGAACTATTCTAAATTTGAGGCCCTTTTATCTGCAAATCGTGAGAGAAATTATAGTGAATCTGACTGCCAGCTTTTCTGATCCAGAGAGTCCTGACAACCAAAAGGTCCATGTTCGTCGATATCCTTTCTTGTTTTCTCCTGCTCTTATTAATTAGTATCTACATCGTACTATGCCCGAGAATGTTGCGGAACAGCGCCCTTCGTTGAGGGATCTTGTGTTTGAACTGACTGGAGGAGCTAGGTCCTCGTGGCCTAAGAAAGGTCAATTGCCTACAGCAGCTCTTAACGTGAAATATGCTCTGTTGCACAAGTTGGGTATCTCTAACAGGTGTCCTTCCTCCCACAAGTCTGGGTTGTCCATCTCTCTTGCTACTCTTATCTACCAAGTTGGAACTCGTGCCCAATTTAATTATGAAATGTTTTGTGTTGAATCAACTGAAGCGACATGTGGGGTCAACAGCTCTTAAACTGCCTATATGTTATCACGTCTAATTTGTGGTATCTTGTTGACTAAAAAACCTGATTTGCTGTATCCTGCTAAACCTATTGGTCCTTCACCGAGTTTGTTATCTATTCCTCCTAAGCTACTTCAAGGGCTTCATCAACCTGACTTTAACACTACGGGCTTAGAGTTTCCTTCTAGAATATGAGTTTGGAAGTCGGGTTCTGAAGCTTTTGTCCTCTGAATCGCGGGATCTTGACGTGCTTTTAAAGAAACTTCAGGAGCACAAGGATGAAGTTGATGAGGTGTTAAGATTGATGTGGATCACCTTGTCCAAATCTGGTGTGGGTTCCTCATCCAGGAGGAATGTTTGATATTTTTCCAGCCAGAAAGGGGGAGTAGTCTTTGAAGGTTGCTGGTGGAGTTGCTTGGGTTACTGGTGGAGATGCTTGTGTTTTGGTTGGTGTTGATTTGAAGTGTGGTTGGTTTTGGTTTGATGAAATTTGTTGTTTTGTGTTGGACTTATCATGTCTTTTCTGTTGAGAGACTTCTACTACATATTATTCTTATAGATGTTTTGACTTTTATTCTAACATCTCTCTAATTGTTCGTGGATGTTTGGTTGTTAATTCTGACTATAACAATATTTGCCAAAGGGGGAGTTTGTTGGAGATTCGGTGATTGGCTTTATATTTTTATAAAGGAGTCTTGATTGTCTCAAATTTAATTAAATTAGATTAAATTAAATAACTAATTAATTCTCCAATTAATTAATTACCAAATTAAATATCAAATATTTAATTTTAACTTGCATTTGAATCAAATTCAAATACATTTCTCTCATAACCTATAGTTTTAATGTACATCTAATGTGCACTAATTTAACCTATAGTTTTAATATAAATCTAATTCATATTAAAATAATATTTGAACAATTTCAAATATTTAATTCTCTTACAAATTAACTTTGAATCATATCCAAAATTATATTTATACTATAAAATTTAATTTGTAAAATAAACTTTATATTATAATGTATCATTATACATTATACTTTTCCCTTAATAAATTTGAACTTTTCAAATTTCATCCAAGAATAAATTACCTCAATATTCTTTACAAGCTAGGAAGGGGACCTAATGGACCTACAGATCAGAAGCTCCAACGATATGAGATTAACGGGCTAAACTCATTAACCACATTAATCAATATTCGTTAACTGTGGGTACACTCCACTAAAGACCCACAGCTGCACTCTTCTCACTGTAGATATATTTCTGTGTCCACGGATATAGACCAATAATAGCAAGTTAGTCCTTCACAAGTGTTCGTAACGCTAGTTAGGTCAAATTACCGCTATACCCCTGGGTTACTTCTAAATCCTTAAGTACCAGTGTTCAACTAATGAACAACCTGTTTATGGTCCAACCATCAAACAGAAACCCCTATCGGGCCAGTGAGAGGGTAGGGCCCTTTGTTCAAGTCCCGGAGACACCACTTAAGGGAACACTTATCTACTTACCCTAAAGTCGGGAATGAGTGAAATGCATCTTGCATAATTATGTTCCCAGCTCCCCACTCAGTCTTGTCCCCAAAATGGTAGGCATATCGAGTCGGCAAACGGGCCACTCACACCCATACAAATAAAAGGACAATCCCTCGTGAACAAGAGTTTATAATATACTCAAGATTAAGACTAAGTTGCCTAAGTCAACCTATTGAAATAGAAACCTAACCAGTCAACGGAGTTACATCTGGTGGTTACTATTTCGTGGTCCAATCTTATGCAAACTCATTGCATAGGATACCCCCACTCGCATGTCTCCTACACGAACGCGTTGGATCATTGCGTTTGTATCAATCAAATACAAAGTGGGTCGTATCCATATTGTTACCAGCCCTATCCTTATACTATGGACCCTTTAGGCTGTAACTTGAACATTGATCTTTATATGTCTCTACATATTGTTCAAGACTCATAAAACAGCCTAGGATGTCAGTTTATTAGATTTTAGGGTTATTAAAACAAGATAAAATAATCAATAACATTTAACCATTTATTAATGACGGTCAAAATACAACATTTACTATCTACGAGTTTTAGGGCATAAAACCCAACATGGTAGACATACATGTGGATCGTGTTCAAGTAATAACCTAAAAGGTCTGCAATATATGGATAAGGTTGGGTGTCTTATCATGGTAATGTTGCGGAGACGATCCACTTTGTAAATGTTACATGAGTTGTAGGTGTTACAAGTGATTTGATCCAAATCGTTCATGTTGAGACATATGAGTAAGGGTATCCTATACAAAGAGTTTGTATAAGACCAGATCGCGAAATGTAAATCTCTCTTTATAACACTGTTAATTGTAGAGACTAAAATTTTATAGGATGACCATAAATAACTCGATCTCAATCCTGAGTGAGTTATAGACTCCTGTGTCCTTTGTTTTTGTATGGATGAGGGTGGTCTGAGTTGCCGTCTCAATAAGCCTACCATTTTGGGGATTTGTCAAAGTAGGAAGCTAGAAACATGGCTACACAAAATGAAATTCATTTCTTTCCGCCTTCAGGAATGTAGACAAATTGCTCCATTAAGTGATGACTCCAGGTCTTGAGCAAGGGGCTCTTCTCTCTCATTGGCTCGAGAAGAATTTGTTTATGGTAGGACCATAAACAAGTTATTCATTAGAGGATCAGTGAGACTTAAGGAGAAAAAAGTAACTACAGGAGTAAAACGATAATTTTGACCCTTTGCAAGCCCTGTTTGGACAACCATCAACATCTGTCATGCATGATGCGATTAAATATGTTTACAACTGTCGAATGAAGGAAGGATCTTCCGTCAGGGAACATGTTTTGAACATGATGGTCCACTTCAACGTTGCAAAAGTGAACGGCGCAGTGATGAACGAAACAAGTCAGGTTGGATTCATCATGCAATCTCTTCCGAAGAGTTATTTTCAATTCAAAACGAATGCGATGATGAATAAGATTGAATACAACCTGACAACCCTTTTTAACGAATTACAAGATATCTTTGGTAAAAAACAAAGGTTCTGAGGCAGAGGCAAATGTTGCCACTACCTCAAAGAGGAAATTCCTTAAGGGATTTACCTCTGGAAGTAAACATGGACCTTCTTATCAAAAGAAAGGCATTCAGAAAAAGAAGAAGGACAATAGGAAGGGGAAGGCTCTGGCTGTGGGAAAAGGCAAGGGAAAAATTGCAAAAGGAAAATGTTTCTATTGCAATGAAAATGGGCACTGGAAAGAAATTGCCCCAAATACCTCGCCGAGAAAAAAGCTGAGAAAGAAAAGCAAGGTAAATATGATTTACTGGAAAATGATAACTTAACCTGATACTAGATTCAGGGGCCACTAATCACGTTTGTTCTTATTTTCAGGAAACTAGTTCCTGGAAACAGCTTCAAGATGGCGAGATTACTCTCAGGGTTGGATCAGGGGAGCTTATCTCGGCCAAAGCAGTGGGAAATATGAAGTTGTTTTTTAGAGATAGATTTGTTTTGTTAGAAAATATACTTTATGTTCCTAATTGTAAAAGGAACTTAATATCTATCTCTTGTTTGCTGGAACATATGTACAAAGTTACTTTTGATATTAATGAAGCGTTCATTAGTAAAAGAGGTATTCCAATATGTACAGCAAACTTAGAAAACAACTTATACAAGTTAAAACCAACCAAAGTTAAAGTTGTTTATAATACTGAAATGTTCAAAACAGCCGAAACTCAAAATAAAAGGCAACGTATTTCTCAAAGTACCTATCTTTGGCACTTAAGACTTGGTCACATAAATCTCAATAGGATTGGGAGATTGGTTAAGAGTGGACTCCTAAGTCAGTTAGAAGACAACTCTTTACCACCTTGCGAATCATGTCTTGAGGGGAAGATGACCAAAAGATCTTTTTCTGAAAAAGGTCTTAGAGCCAAAGAACCCTTAGAACTCGTGCACTCGGATCTCTGTGGTCCAATGAATGTCAAGGCACGTGGAGGGTATGAATATTTCATTAGTTTTGTTGATGATTATTCAAGGTATGGTCACATTTATCTAATACATCACAAGTCTGAAGCTCTTGAAAAATTCAAAGAGTATAAAACTGAGGTTGAGAACCTCTTAGGTAAAACCATTAAGACACTTTGATCAGATCGAGGTGGAGAGTATATGGATATGAAATTCCAGGATTATATGATAGAACATGGAATTCAATCGCAACTCTCTGCACCTGGTACGCCTCAGCAGAACGGTGTATCTGAAAGGAGAAACAGAACCCTATTAGATATGGTTCGATTGATGATGAGCTATGCTCAGTTGCCTAGTTCGTTTTGGGGATATGCAGTAGAGACTGCTATATACATTTTGAACAACGTTCCTTCTAAAAGTGTTTCAGAAACACCTTATGAGTTATGGAGAGGGCGTAAAAGTAGTTTACGTCACTTCAGAATTTGGGGATGCCCAACACACGTGTTGGTGCAGAATCCTAAGAAATTGGAACGCCGTTCAAAATTGTGCTTTTTTGTAGGATATCCCAAAGAAACGAAAGGTGGTTTGTTTTATGATCCTCAAGATGATAAAGTACTTGTATCGACAAATGCTACTTTTCTAGAGGAAGACCACATAAGAGATCATCAACCACGCAGCAAACTAGTATTAAAAGAGATTTCCGAAGAAACTACAGATAAATCAACAAGAGTTGTTGATCAAGCTGGTCCTTCAACAAGAGTTGTTGATAGAATTAGCTCATCTGGTCAGTCTCATCCTTCTCAAGAGTTGAGAGAGCCTCGACGTAGTGGGAGGGTTGTTCAACAGCCTGACCGTTACATGGGTTTAACTGAAACTCAACTCGTCATACCTGATGATGGGCTAGAGCATCCATTGAGCTATAAGCAGGCAATGGTTGATGTAGATCGTGATCAGTGGATCAAAGCCATGGACCTCGAAATGGAGTCAATGTACTACAATTCGGTCTGGGAACTTGTAGATCAACCAAGTGAGGTAAGACCTATTGGTTGTAAATGGATCTACAAAAGGAAAAGAGATCATGCTGGTAAAGTACAAACTTTTAAGGCTCGACTTGTGGCAAAGGGTTATACCCAGGTTGAGGGGGTGGACTATGAAGAAACCTTCTCTCCTGTTGCTATGATAAAGTCGATTAGAATACTTTTATCCATTGCCACGTTTTATGATTATGAAATTTGGCAAATGGATGTCAAGATAGCTTTTTTGAATGGCTATCTTGAGGAGAGTATCTATATGACTCAACCAGAGGGGTTTATAGAACAGGGTCAAGAGCAAAAAGTTTGCAAGCTTAAACGATCCATTTATGGGTTGAAACAAGCATCTCGTTCCTGGAATCTGAGATTTGATGCTGCAGTTAAATCTTATGGTTTTGAACAAAACGTTGATGAACCTTGTGTATACAAAAAGGTAATCAACTCTACTGTAGCTTTCTTAGTATTATATGTAGATGATATCCTTCTCATTGGGAATGAGGTAGGATTCCTAACTGACATAAAACAATGGCTATCGACCCAATTCCAAATGAAAGATTTGGGAGAGGCTCAGTTTGTTCTTGGAATCCAAATAGTTCGGAATCGCAAGAACAAAACGTTAGCCATGTCTCAAGCATCATATATTGACAAAATGTTGTCTAAATATAAGATGCAGAATTCCAAAAGAGGTCTGTTACCATTCAGACAAGGAATTCATTTGTCTAAGGAACAATGTCCTAAGACGCCTCAAGAGGTTGAGGATATGAGACGCATTCCCTATGCTTCAGCCGTTGGGAGTTTGATGTATGCTATGTTGTGTACACGACCTGACATATGCTATGCAGTAGGAATTGTCAGTAGGTTTCAGTCCAATCCTGGATATGATCATTGGACTGCCGTTAAAAATATCCTCAAGTATCTTAGGAGAACGAGGGACTATGTGCTCGTGTATGGAAATAAGAATCTGATTCTTACAGGATACACAGACTCTGATTTTCAGACCGATATAGATTCTAGGAAATCTACATCGGGATCAGTGTTTACTCTAAATGGAGGAGCCATAGTTTGGAGGAGTATCAAGCAAGGCTGTATTGCTGACTCCACCATGGAAGCTGAATATGTTGCTGCATGCGAAGCAGCCAAAGAAGCAGTATGGCTTAGAAAGTTCTTGACCGATTTGGAAGTAGTTCCAAATATGCATCTGCCGGTCACTCTGTATTGTGATAACAGTGGCGCAGTTGCAAATTCAAAAGAACCTAGAAGCCATAAACGCGGCAAACACATTGAGCGCAAGTACCATCTCATTAGAGAGATTGCACAAAGAGGAGACGTTATCGTCAAACAGATACCGTCAGAAGATAACATTGCTGATCCGTTTACAAAGGCTCTCACGGCCAAAGTGTTTGAGGGTCATCTAGTAAGTCTAGGACTTCGAGTTGTATAATCTAGGGCAAGTGGGAGAAATACATGGGTATCTGATGCCCTAGTTTATTGTATTTCTATTCTCTCTGTAAACTCAGCACTATGTATATACCCCACGAGGAGTTTTAGTCCAAGTGGGAGTTTGTTGGGTTTTATGTCCTAAAACTCGTAGTTTGTAAACAATAACGTGTGTTCTATTTATCAATAAAGTTGTTATCGATGTTATTTAGTAAACTTGTTATTGAATAAAGTGAATTGTTGTTAATATAACTCTAAATCCAATAAACTAAGAACCCATGGCTTTAGTATGAAAACTTGAACTTTATGTAATGACATAAAAATGGATCAAGATCAAGTAAATAGCCAAAACGGTCTATAGTATAAGGATAAGGTTGGGTACCTTATCTTGGAGACACTATTGAATGTGGCCCACTATGTATTTGATACAAATGATGTGATCCTAAATCATTCATGTGGAGACATGTGAGTGGGGGCATTCTATGCAATGAGTTTGCATAAGACCGGACCACGAAATAGTCACTATTACTTTATAACGCTGTTTGCTGTTAAATACTGACTATTTCAACTAGATGACCTAGGTAACTCGATCTTAATCTTGAGCTAACTATGAACTCCTATTTTTTCGGGATTATCCTTAGATCTGCATGGGTGAGAGTGGCCCGGGTGCGCCGACTCAATAAGCCTCCCATTTCAGGGGTAAGACCGAGTAGATAGCTGGGGACATAGTTTTGCGAGAAGGAATTCACTCCTACCCGATTTAGGGTTAGTAGATAGGTTGTTCCCTTAAGTACTGATTCCGGGTCTTGAACAAGGGGCCCCACCCTCTCATTAGCCCGAGAGGGACTCGGTTTAGTGATAGGATCACAAACCAATTGTTCATTAGAGGGTCAGTGGGACTTAAGGAACAAGATGTAATCACAGGGGTAAAACGGTAATTTTGACCTAGCTGTGATTACAAACAACCTGTGAAAGATCGACTTACTTATTATGGTTATATCAAGTGGACAGAAATATATCTGCAGTGAGGAGAGTGCAGCTACGGGCTTTAGTGGAGTGTCCCGTTAGTTAACGAATGTTGGTTAACTAGGTTAAAGAGTTTAACCGGTTAATCTCGGATCGTTGGAGCTCATGATCTGTAGGTCCATTAGGTCCCTCTACTAGCTCATAAATGGACTAAAATCTTAGATAGTGTGGTGAGTAATTTTGAAAAGTTCAATCTTGACTTAATGAATGAAAGTCGAATATATACGATATATCGACGTTTAATTACGAATTAAACGGACAAATAGAGTTATTTATAATATTTAAATATGATTTAAATATTAATTATATGAATAGAGATTCATATCGGTTTTTTGGAAAAATCGGAGAAAAGTGGAAAAAATAATATTATTTTATTTAATATTAAAATAATATTATATTTAATTAATTAAATATTAAATTGTTTTTTATTTAATTAATTATTTTTATTTTTAGAAAATCAAATTAAAATTCATTTTAAATTCATTTTTGGAAACTATTTAAAAATAGAGTTTAAAATTGATTTTTTGAAAAATGGATTTTCCCACTAACTAAGCAAGTAACTTAGTTGTTTGCTTCACATTAAGCCAACAATTTGAGAGTTTGAGTTGTCAAATTTTGATGCAATTGGATTGCATGTTGTTCTTCAATAAATAGAGATTATTTTGGCTTAATTGGGGTTAAGATTTTTGAAAAATTAATGATTAATTTTGCAAAATATCCTCTATAACTCTTTTTCTTTCCCAACCCTCATTCCTTCTCAAATTCACCACAAATTTGGATTCCACCATCCATTCTAAGCCTAGAGAATAGTAGAGAAGACTCTTGTGGTGGTCTACAACCAAGTGGTGTTGCTTTCCATCAAGGATTGGAGGAGAATTTGGAGCTTCAAGGGTATGTATTCTTGAAACTTGTTTTTTTTTCTTTTTTAATTGCATGTTTAATCCTCAAAATTAAGCATCTTAGAGTGAAAATTGGACAAATTAAATTCCGCTGCATGCTGTTATATCCTTCAATGTGTGCTTATTATCAAGTCGAAATCTTGCATTTGCAAGACTACTAGCTCAAATAATTAAGTTAAGATCACAATTCCTGATTATGGAATTAAGAAAATTTGTCTTGATAATGCTGGTGAATTTACGTCCGAAGCATTCCATGATTATTGTATATCAATTGGGATACGTGTTGAACATCCTGTAGCTCATGTCCATACACAAAACGGTTTAGCAAAATCATTTATTAAACGGTTACAATTAATTGCTAGATCAATGAATATGAGATCAAAGTTTCCAATATCTGTATGGGACCATGTGATTTTGCATGCAGCGTCGCTTATATGAATTAAGGCAACAACTTATCATAAATACTCCCCATCACAATTAGCATATGGTCAGGAACCTAACATTTCCTATTTGCGAATTTTTTGATGTGCAGTATATGTTCTAATTGCTCCACCACAACGTACTAAGATGGGTCCTCAAAGGAGGTTAGGAATATATGTTGGATTTGACTCCCCATCAATTATTAGATATCTCGAACCCCTGACGGGTGATGTATTTAATGCATGATTTGCTGATTGTCATTTTAATGAGACAAATTTTCCAACATTAGGGGGAGGAATTCATAAGTTGGAAAAAGATATTACATGGAACGCATCTTCACTATCTCATTTAGATCCCCATACAAATCAATATAAACTGGAAGTTCAAAAGATAATTAATATGCAAAATATAGCAAATCAAATGCCAGATGCATTTACAAATGCTAAGAAAGTGATTAAGTCACATATACCAGCTATAAATATACCCTCTAAAATTGATATCCCAATGCAACAAGCTGTCATAACTAATGAGTCAGCAACGCGCCTGAAGTGTGGTAGATCAATGGGTTCCAAAGATAAAAATCTTCAAAAAATAAAAGTAGTTAATAACTCGATTGAGAGTGTAGATATTCCAAAAGAAATCTAAAATTTAACTCACCGCAAGGATATCGAAGAAGATCAAACAATTGAGGATAATATTAAGATTTCGAAAAATTATGTCATAACAAGAAAACGATGGAACTGGACTGATATAGTTATTGACAATATTTTCGCTTATAATAGTGCTCATGATATTATTTCTGAATTTGAGGATTATGAGCGAAAATCTGTCAGAGAATGTCAAATTTGAAAATATTGGCCTAAATGGAAAGAAGATATTGAAGCAGAACTTAGCTCACTCTCAAAACGTAAGGTTTTCGGGCCAGTAGTCTAGACACCAAAAGATGTCAAGTGTGTGTGATACAAATGGGTATTTATAAGGAAAAGAAATGAAAAGAATGAGGCCACAAGATATAAAGCAAGGCTGGTTGCACAAAGTTTTTCGCAAAGACCTAGTACTGATTATGAAGAAACATATTCTCTCGTGGTGGATGCAATAACATTGAGATATCTAATTAGTTTGGTTGTGTCTGAAAAATTTGACATGCATCTTATGGATGTAGTGACAACATATTTATATGGATCTCTTAATAATGATATTATATGAAAATTCCTGAAGGATTAAAAATATCAGAGTCATGTACATCAAGTCATAGAGAATTATATTCGATCAAATTACAAAGATCATTGTATGGATTAAAGCAATCTGGACGAATGTGGTATAATCGTCTTAGTGAGTATTTGTTCAAAGAAGGATATAAAAATAATCCTATTTGTCTATGTGTTTTTATAAAGAAATCGCAGATATAATTTGCAATTGTTGCTGTACACGTTGAGCTTTGAATATAATTGGAACCCCCTGAAGAGCTTTAAAAAACAATAGATTATCTTAAGAAGGAATTTGAGATAAAAGATTTAGGAAGAACAAAATTTTTCATTGGGTTGCAAATTGAGCAATTAGCAAATGGGATATTTATTCATCAATCAACTTATACAGAAAAAATCTTTTAAAAGATTTTATATGAAAAAATCATATCCACTAAACATTCCAATGGTGGTTCGTTCACTTGATGTGAACAATGATATATTCAAACTACGAGAAGATAATGAAGACCTTTTCGATCCTGAAGTACCATATCTTAGTGCAATAGGTGCACTAATGTATCTTGCTAATAACACAAGACCAGACATAATTTTTTCAGTTAATTTATTAGCTAGATATGGCTATTCTCCAACAAGAAGACATTGGAATGATGTTAAACATATTTTTCGATATCTTCAAGGAACAATTGATATAGGTTTATATTTTTCTAATAAATCGAACTTGGATTTAGTTGGTTATGCAGATGCAGGTTACATGTCCGACCCACATAAAGGCAGATCTCAAACAGGTTATGTATTTACAATTGGAGGAACTGCTATATCATGGCGATCTATGAAGCAGACAGTAACGGCCACTTCGTCAAACCATGATGAAATCCTGGCAATTCATGAAGCTAGTCGAGAATATGTATGGTTGAGATCAATGACACAACACATTCGTGAAGCATGCGGCTTGTCTTCTAACAAAAATCTCCCAACGGTATTATATGAAGACAACACAACATGTATAAATCAAATCAAAGGAGGATATATTAAAGGAGAAATAACGAAGCATATCTCACCAAAGCTCTTTTACACCCATGATCTTGAAGAAGATGAGAGATCACTATTCAACAAATTTCTTCTAAAGATAACTAGGCAGATTTATTCACAAAAGCATTACTCGTTGCAACATTCGAGAAGTTGGTGCACAACATTGGAATGTGTCGACTCAGAGATCTTATGTGATGTTTTCATGAGGGGGAGTAAATGTGCTGCACTCTTTTCCTTGACTATGGTTTTATCCAACAGGATTTTCCTAGCAAGGTTTTTAATGAGGCGGTTATTAAAGTATATGAATAATGTACTCTTTTTCCTTCAATAGATTTTTATCTCATTGGGTTTTTCCTAGTAAGGTTTTAATGAGGTTTATATTCTATACGCTATGGACAGATAAAGGGGGAGTGTTATAAATATTTGAATTAGATATAGATGTCCATAGATTCTATATCCCTAGATATTATTTTCTAATATCTTTCCCTTGATCTTCTCCATATATTTAGCTTTTCTAGATCTTGTAAGCTCTATAAATAGTGGCCATTGGGACCTTTTGAAGAATACAATTGAATAGAGAATAATTCACTCTCTACTTTCTCTTCTTCTTTCTCTTGTTTTACAATAATATATATATAGTTTAAATAAATAACAATAATTAAAATTAAAATAAAGAGAAAAAGAGAAAAAAAAAAAGGGAAATACTCCCCTGCAGTTGCACGGGAGTGGATAGTGGGATGATGGGATAACATCCCTCACGTAATGTTGACTTTTCTGTATATTGATACAAAACTCATTATAGAACGGAACCGAATTCTCAAAAAATTGAATTTCCCTTTTCTAATTCTCTCTCAATCTCTCTCAGAAAATTCTTCAATTCCCTACCAATTTGGATCCCGTAATCTAATTGGTCTTCACTGCGAATAGCTGGGTAGACTTTTTTATGGTGTTTGTTTGTGACAACCCAAATTTTGAGGTAATCTTTAATTTAATTGTCTCTAATTATTTGGGAAGTATCTTAGAATTTTTAAGGTTTAATTGAATTATTTTGAGGAGATAATTCAATTTAAGTCAAACTTGATAAAATATTTGAGTTTAAATTCAATTGATCAAAGTTGAATTTTTAAATTGAGGGATTTAAATTTAAGAGAGAAAAGGAAGAGGAGTAAATATATATTTATGTATATATATTAAATGGATTAGGGTTTTAAAAGGAAAAGGAAATATATATATATATATATATATATATATATTATTAGTGGCCTCGAAGTGCATGCAAAGTTAAAAAGCCATACTTTGGCTAAGTTGTTTTGGGGCGTTTGGGATAATTTTGTGATTGGAATTAGGTCCTAAATGTTGGAATTAATTTTGATTATTGATTTAGGGTTTGATTCAAGAATTTCACTCAAGATAAAAGAGAGTTTGGATTGCTAATTTGTTTGGGCATAAATATAAGGTAAGTAATTGATAACTTGTAGAAATACAAGTTATTGTCTCTCTTTTCTTAGAGTAATTGTGAAAGAATGTTGAAAAATGCATCATCTAATGTTTAAATCTATGATATATTCTTCGTATGCATACAAGCTTGTGAATATGTTGAAGAAAGATTATTTTGTAATTTAACTCCTTTGAACGCCCCATTTTGCAGAAAATCAAGGTTCAACGCATGTGTCGAAGACGAATGAAAATGCATACATCGGACACATGGCACTAAAAGACAAATCCTAGTACCTGGGGTAGCCTGATCCTGACAGCTAGAGACAGAGGATATTTGGCCCCTGAGCCGCTGAACAGTGACAGCCTACTCGGTCAAAAAGGACGATTGCGAAACGCAACCTGATCGTCTACGTTAGAACCTTATCTGCTGACATCATAGAAAGTACAATTTTTGGGCTGTAAAAGCCAGCTGAATCCACAGATCAAAGAGTTAGACAGTTAGATAATTTAGAGTTAGCTAGTTAGAAATTAGATATTTTAGAGATTTTTCTTCATGCCAAAGAAGAGTTTGGGAATCACATAACCATCCTCCATCTCTCCCCTCTCGGCGACAGTCAAGTGCACCATCTTCATCACCATCGAAGACTTGCCGAGCATCAACCTCAAGAGAGAGTGGAGCTTTAATCATTTCCTCTTCTCAACGCAAGCAGACATCGGAACCACCATCTCTGTTGGTGAACAGGACACCGTTGCCACCAGCTTCATCTTTTCATCTTGTCATTCCATCTTTTGTATCTTTGAGTGTATTTAGTTGCTTGTATTGTGAAAGAACTAAACCATCTCTTCCATTAATATATATATATCGATTTCTTGCATCATGAATCACTTCTTGTCTTCCATCTTTAAGTTCACTTCACAAACAAGCATGAGTAGCTAAATCACTTGAAGGGTTGGAGAGTAACATTCATCAACCTTAAGAGTTCAAGCTTAGTTTCTAGTTCGTTTACATCGATGTATTTTACTCTTCATTGCTTAAATCCACTTGACAACTTGATTTAAGTAGAAATAGTTAACTACTTGGAAGAGCAAGTAACTATGGATCTCATCTTTGCAACTAAGAACTAATCCTAGACATAGGAGTCATCCTAGGCTTAACTAAACAAGCATGCATCATAGATATATGATTTATGTGACTCATCTGCCAAGAGGTATGAACGATGCAAGTTTAGGAGCACGAACCATGAAACTAAATAAGAACTCAACCGGTTGATGAAGGGTTTTCTCCAACCCTTTTTTCTTCATTTGAAAAAAAAACTAAAATCTCTTTGTTTACACAAACTACATCACTGATTCCCAGCTTCTTTGTTGCACATTACTAATTATTTTATTTCACACATATTCATCATTAATACTTCATTCTATTTTTAAACTTCTGCGAGTTAGACATTTCATTTATCTTTTCAGCCACAAATCCCCGTGTTCGACCTCGATCCTCACCGATAAATCTTGATATTAGTTTATATTTGGCCTAGTATTGAGAAAAACTTGACATTTGTGTACAATCAATTGAGCATATCTGAGCATACATTAGTATAACACTACCAAACACAACAGTAATCTTATTACTGAAACTGCCCTTGTCTCAGGCGATATAGTTAGAAAGATGTTGTTGACTACTCTGAGATTACATATTTGTTTTTTATGTGATTTATATGATGTAAGAGGATATATGAGCATGATAATGTTTCCATGAGATATGTCATGATTCTATGTTGTAGGACCTTTACGTATGTTGCTATTTGTTAGTAATAATTACTCTCCTATCCCTAGTTGTGTATTCACCAGAGGTTTGTGTTTCCTTCTGGATTCACCAGAGGTACGTGTTTCCTTGGGATTCACTACAGGTTTGTGGGTACAACTCACCTACAGTAGGACAGATTTAATTATTCACTCAGATAGTTATGTAAGATAAGTGGAGGTATGCATATCCCACCAGTATGATTGCATTTAAAGGACATAAATGCATAGCCTGAACCCGGTAGTGGGGTAACTTACTGAGTATTTTTATACTCACCCTTTTCTTATGTTATGTTTTTTAGGTAGGGGAAAGAATGCATTGGCGCATGACAAAAAGAATTCGTAATAGTGTCATAGGACCAGAAGTAGCTTCCGCATAGTTTTCATGTTCTTAAGCCAGTCTATGTCGTCTAAATTTCTTTTGGAACTTTTAGCATAATTGTTATTTCATTTTTCCAGAAATTTATGTTTTAACTATTTTGTAATAGGGGTACCCCTCCCAAGGTAAGGAATAACCAAATACACCAAAGGATGCGGTCAATACAACCAGAACCACGCATGTATCCCAAGTCAATTCATGAGGTTTTTTAGATCCACCAATAAGATACACTCGGAATATGCACAAATTACTATAAAGTAGGAGGGTTTTAAATGCTAGATCGAACAAAGGTTTTGAGTTTTTAAACTACTATTTTGTAAAAGTTATTTATTTAATAAAATTTATTTGTTTTTTTTTTTGTTATACCTTTTAAAGAATTTTTCTTTCCAATTACGCATGCATGTAGTAACGTCCTATTAGTAAGTCATAGAGAGTTGAGTCGTTACAATTGGTATCAAAGCCTAAGTTTTAGGTTTTGTAGACGGATTTACTATGTAAGTCCAGATTGTCCCATTTGGCCACTAACGGATTCTTAGTCATCGCCAGGTATGTCCTTTAAGAAAAAGGCTATAGATTTACGTGGAAAAGACTTTGCTTGATTCATAGATATAATTGACATGTTTTCTTGACAAAGAATTTGATATAGATTAATGTGCAAATGTTAGGAGATGACCGATGCGGAAACTGCAAGTGCACGGCTCAAGTAATAATATAGAACAATTAAGTCCAAGTATCATTCCACTGAGGATAGAATCACAATTTAATTACTTAGTTATTCTAGGGTTAAATTGATTTGATTTGAGGATTCAAATCGATTGTTTGTTTTGTAAAACCTTAGAAAGAAAATAAAGTTTGGGAAAATCGAGAGTAAAAGAGCGTTCTAGGGTATTGAATCCTTATTTAATTCATTATGCAATATTATAGTGTTTCACGGAATTGATCTCAAATCATATGCCTGAGTCTAGAAACTTGATTTCAGATTATTTTCTATCAAGAACAAACCTTTCTCATGCAACCTAATTGATTACTAACATCTTGAAACCAAATTAAGACTAATCTTTAGCAACTTTCATTATTAATCTAACTATTTTCATGAGAGATTAACAATGATTCATTGTTATAAGTCCAATTAAACATGCAATCCATCAAATTACACATCTAATCTAATAAGCATTGAAGACCAATCAACACAAAATAAGTATAATAACAATGAAAAGCATAGAATTGCATTAATTCATGAAACGTTCTATAAGATTAACATAACTTCATAAATAATTCATCAATACCCTAAAACTAAAGAGTCTAGCCTCTCGTAGTTGTAGACAACATAATTGTATGCAATTTCAATAAAGAGAAGAAAGAAGTAAGAGAGAAATAGGAGAACTCTACTATCGAATAATCTCCCGTTGTGGAAACCGGCACGACTCCTTTGATCAATGCCTCGGGAACTCGAACAACCGCCAAACTCTCTCAAACTCAACCTCCCTTTCTTTAGTGGCAAATTCAGTCTTTCTGCCTCTCTAATTTCATGAATAGGGTTGTTGAATATCCCCCTTATTTATAAAAAATGATTTCCTAAATTATCTTTAATTTTAAAATAGGGAAGCCAGCATCGCTACGTTGTAAAAGAGCGTCGCGGCACTAGTCTAATTTCAGCCTAGCATAGCGCGTTGCTCCATAGTAGCGTAGCTATGCTGCCCCAGCATCGCTACGCTTTGGAAGAGCGTAGCTATGCTCTCGAGTGTGCCAAAAATAGGTGCTCTCGGGTCTTAAGTGTAAAGGGGCAGCATAGTGATGCTCTTGCTCTACGCTACCCTGTTTTTCTAGGATTTTTTAGCTATCTTTGACTGATTTTTGATTGGTTTGATTCCAATGCTTCCAAAGCTCAATCGCTAATGAGCCTCGTCTCTCTCTCCCCATTAGTTTCTCTTTCTAGACTTCGTCTTTCTATCCACAGTTTGCTGCTGGTAGCTGCTGCCATGGGTTTATCTGTTTAGCTCGCCAGCCAGATCTTTCCACTTCCGACTAGATCCATCCAAGATCTAGCGACCATCCAATGATTCTCGGAAAAAAGAGACCAAGCAAGGACAATTCGAATGATTTTCCTTTGATTCTGACGGTGACCAAGTGATTTCAGCGATTTGGACGAATTTCTAGCGATTTCAGACCTAGCAAAACTGGTTTTCTTTTAGTTTTTGCGATTTCTACGAGTTGGGACATACAGTTGGTATTTTTTTTCTTCTTTTTTCTAAAAATTAGAATATGTTATATGTGGTTGAAATACTGTACTATTTTTATCGTATGTACAGTAATATACTACAATCTTTGGGCTTAGGCTTTAGGTTTTATACTATATACTCTATCATATGATATGTTTGGGGGTTTATCATGTATTTATGTCTTAATGAATGTGTTGGGTATTTTGGTATAAATGATCAATGAATAAGGTTAACTTATATATATTACAATATTTTACGGTTTATATCATATCATATGATAAGTATATATGTCTTAATGAATGTGTTGAGTTTCTGACTGCTGTAAAAGATAGGTTTATATGAAATATATTGGAATATAAAAGAGGAAATGATATTATATACAAAGGTACCTTTAAAGGGTTTATATGAAATATATTGGTACATATGTGATACCAACACAATATAAACATACTCAAAATAAACAATGGAATATAATAGACAAAATCAAAATGCATAGGGTAGATATTACATTCAATATATACAAAGCTATGTTGATAGCTCTTGAAAAGAGCTATTTTTGTGTCTTTAATCTAGCTTGCTTGTAATGTTTTATATGATTTAATGTCGATTTTTGTAGGAATTCGAGCAATTCATGCATTTTGGAGTGTTACAGGCCGTTCGGGGTTGATTTGGAGCATCAGAAGTGAAATCGGACACCTGGAGCTTCAAGGATGTGAAAGACGAAAATGCCCTTAATGGTCAGCGTCGTTGGCTACACTGCAAGGCAGAAGCGTGCGCTGCTGGAAATTAGTTACGCTGCCTTGCAGTGTCTGGAAAAAGCCAGTGTCGCTACGCTGCGGGAGAGTGTAGCAACGCTCTCGCTAGATTTTATAAATATCCTTCTTCTCTTTTAGGGTAAGGGATGGTGGATTTGATGGAGGCCGAGGAGTTCTTCAAATTTCTTCCTCTCCCTCTACTTTTCTTCCATCTTTAGGGTAGATTTTACATTTCTTTTGGGTTGTAGCCCATGGTTTGGATCTCTCCTCTTTGCTTTGTCTATGAATCAATGAGGTAACTTTTTATTTGGTTTTGAGAGCAAGAACCCATGTATATTTCTTGAGATTTCTGAGATTGGGCTGAATATATTTTGATTTTATGCTTTCTTTGAATCTATTTTAATTTAGATGTATGTTTGTGTGTGGATTGACGTCCCTATCATGAATGTACGTCTTTGCTAATAGATTAGGCTTGCGTGTTTCTCTTATGTTCATCTAGCTTAATCACCTAAGTAGAAATTAGTTGAATCTTGTATGTTAGGGTTTATAGCTATCTTGGATCTTGGAATGCATGTTTCAACTAGGTTCAAAGGATAAACTTGATTAATTGATTAGGTTATCCGATTAATTAATCAACACAATAGAATCCTTAAGCTTAATGCACTTGTTCTTAGTTCTATATTGACGCTATTGAACAAAATAGACTTAGGGCCATGTAGGATAATTAGGCTTTTCGTTGAAGCTTTAATTACTAGTTAGGACGCTTGCATGGTTCGTTTGTAATTAGTTGTCCGCCTTTGTAGAGACTAGTTTGGTCGAGTCAAGAAAGTTGTTGTGCATGGATAAATCAAATTCATGTCTAATTAACGAAATTGATGATTGAAATTTCATAGGATCACTCTTGCTCTCGAATCTAAATAAACTCAATCCTTGGTTACATTTACCCTTGCACTTTTATTTACTTGCCCGCTTTTCTCTATTTCACACCAAATCTCCCCCCTCCCCCCTCCATTTAAGCTCTAACTAGATAATTAGTTCAACGAAGCATTATTAGTGCTTGTCTCCTTGTGATTCGACCCCAGAATTATCACTATTATTACGCCATCGCAGTAGTAGTATAGGATTCGGTGTATTATAAATTTCTTTTGATTGGAGGTTTTTTCGGGAATTAAACAACGCTCGAAAGTTCCCCCATCATATATTTAGGCTAACAACAGGTAAAAAGACATCAACAAATGTTTATGCTAACAACAGGTAAAAATACACCAACAAAACCATGGAATATTTAAAAAGAAACATGAATTAGTTAGAAAAATCAACAAGTTATCGTGAAACCGTATTTGATTATATTTCAAATTATATTTACCAGTATATTTCGTATATTGGTTATAATGTTTTCAAACATCTCCTACAATGTTCTAAGTATATTTAAAAATAATCATGAATCTGCCAGAAAAACCAATAAGTTTCCATGAAATCAGTTGTATTTGAGTACATATCAAATATATTTACCAGTATATTTCATATTTTAGTTAGAACCTTTGTAAACATCTAATACAATGTTCTAAGGTATATTTAAAAATAGCCGAAAAGAAACTAGTTGTGAAGATGAAACAATGAAGAAGAAGAAGTTATTGTTTAACAAAAAAAAAGGAAAAAAAAAACGAGAGAATTCTCTCTCCAATAAGATTGAAATCTCAACAAATTAATTATAGGAAAATTTTTACAAATAGAAAAAATGTCAAACTATTTACAGAAAATAGCAAAAAAAACATTGATAGACATTGATAGACTCCTATCAGCATCTATCAGTGATAAACTGCTATCATTTCTATCACCGATAGACCCTGATAGACTTCTATTAGCGTCTATCACAACAATCTAAAAATTTTGCTATTTTGTGTAAATAATTTTCCTCATTTTTCTATTTCTAAAATCTCCCCTTAATTCTATTGGACATTCTCTCTCCAATATCAACGAAAATATAGAAATTTTATTAAAAAACTCAACTAATTTATTCTCTCACATAATTAATGCTATTAAAATTCTCTCTCCAATATCAATGAAAATATAAAAAATGAATTAAATACACTTTCTCTCTCCATTTGGAAATGATTTAAATAACTAAAGGAATTAATTCTCTCACATAAATGTATACTCTCTCTCCAACATTAAGAATACCTCGTAAATATGAAAAAAAAAAAAAAACAATCATCCACCCACGAAAAGGGTATTTTCGACGAAAAAAACTTATTTATTAAAATAACAATAAAATTAGACATTTATGAAAATAAGTTTTCAAAAGGGATTTAATATCTAAATATCTCATTAATTAATCTCGAATCATTGAAGCTTCTAAGATGTACGTCCATTAGGTCTATCTACTAGTTCATTAAGGGTAAAACAAGGATTAATTAATTTTGGATAAATTTGAATTGTTCAAATTAAATAAGGGAATGTGCATTAATTATATAAAATACAATTAATATAATGTATTTAGATACATTATAAGATAAAGATAATTTTGAATTAGATTTGAATAAAAATCGAATATTAAATAATATGAATGAGATTCATATTAAAACTATAAGTTATGAGAGAGAAATACATTTGAATATGATTCAACTGTAATATTAATTAAATATATGATATTTTATTATTTTATATATTAATTAATATTTATTAATTAAATTAAATTAAATTAAATGTGGTTTAATTAAATTTTTACTCCCCATGGTTAAGGGGAGTTAAATGTAAGTTCAGGGAAGTTATACGTAACTTCCCCCTCTCTCAAAAACAAAAAAATAATGTATTTTGGCAGATAGATGGTGGTTCTGTCTTCACACATTCTCTCAAGATCTCAAGAATTCTCTAAAATTCTCTCAACACAAAATTAGAGAAGAGAAAGAATTTCTTTGGAAAAGAAGTTTTCTTCTTCCCTTTGTATTCCAAAAATTTGATTCTCACAAACCCAATCCATGCCCGAGCATAGCAAGGAAGATTTTAGTGGTGGTGTCTTGTTCGAGACGAAGAAAAATTGCTGAGATCGTGATCACAGCATAAATTAGGAGATGATTGAAGAATAGTCTTCAAAGGTAATTTTCATTTCCTTGTAATTCTTCTTGAAAAACATGTCGATTTTGATTGTTTATTCTTTTCCTCTATTTATAATTGTTTTTCCAAATCGAAATTTCAATGGGACAAGGTGTTCGCGCGCTTCCACATTGGGATTTGATCCCTTCAAGATTAAATATTCAATTTGATGGATTGTATGTTTAACTAGACCTATAACATTGGATCATTGTTGATCTTTCATGAAAAAATTGGTTAATAATGAAAATTGATTATGACTTTGCCTAATGTCATGCTTCTTAACTTGGTTTCAAGAGATTATTAATAAAGTAGGATTTCATAAGAAAAGATTGTTTTCTCAAGTTAATAATTCGGACTTTAACATATCTATGACACAATATTCTATAGAACTCATTCATGACTTAATGAATTGAACAACAAAATCAACACCCTGGAACGGTTTTTACCTGTGAGATTCAATCTTTGTCTTTTAGTTTTCCTATTAGTTTTCAATCATCATCGTTTTTGTTTTCAATCCTTAAATAAAGTCAACAGAATTCTAGAATAACTAAATTAATCTATGCATTTGATCTCCTAAAGACGATGCTCGGTCTCTCAAGGCTATTTTACTATATTATAACTTAACATGTCCACCTGCGCATATCAGCAACTCAGATGTGCCTGCATCTTTGCTCTTTCGAGCGTGAAGGGGTTAAGTCATATGCGATCAAATTGCACCCATAATCTACCCTGACAGCTCTTTTTACTGTGAAAATAAGTCTTGTGCTATAGAGGTAATTTGATAGTTTGTAAAGTTATAAATGCACAAGTCATATCACCTACGTTAACTCAAGTATAAATTAATGCAACAAGAAGTAGTACTTGGATTATTCCAAGGTCGATTCCTCAGGGACAGAGTATGAATCAAAAGAACCCTCAAATCGTTCATAAATCTTCTTTCAATGCTATATAAAGAGTGATTTCAAACGCGTTGACCGTGTGTTTAATGCTACAACTTTGCTAATAGTAAAAGTAAACAGCGTAAAACTGGTAAGATAAAAGTGTTTAAAAGAAATGGTTGTGAATATATTAGATAACAAATGTGCATACTTGACAACTAGACTCCCTAAGATTTCATAGTGAGAAAACCTACTACACTCATCTTTCGATGCATTGTAGAACATCGAATTAGTTGGAGGTCACCTGTGCTAACTCAATGCATTTACTGAGTAATAAGATTCATGTGCTACTGTTTTATCTCAATTGGCCAGATGAAAAAAAAGCATTTTTAAGTAAGTAAGAGATTTTAAAGCAAAAAGATATGCAGAGTATTAAAGCAAACCGTTGATTCCTACTAATAATTGTTACATCATAGGGATTCTTAGTCAAGCCTTATACTAGAAAATTAGCCACTCATAGTCATGATGAAATATACCCTCAACAAAGAATAGATAGAAAATATAACTTTTAACAAAAATGAAATAAATAGCTTAGACGTCTGTGCTGCTACAGCTTTGAGTCTTGAAAGATTGTTCTTTTGAAAAGCGTCCAGTAATTCAGCACGTACATTCTGGCAGTGTTTCCCCTTCAATTCTCTCCTTTCTTCTCTGATAATGGAATTCCAATGTTATTTTAAATAGAGAAAATGTAGGGCCTACATGGGCGAGCCAATCATATTTCTGCAGGTCCTCGATTCTGCAGATTGTGACATCCAAATGTGATAGGCGGCAGGCGACTTCCCATACCTCTGCAGCACTCAGTAATTTGACGTGACTTGTTGATTAGATGGCACTTAAAGATAATGTCGGTTCAAAGGATGAAGATGCCTCGACCTACTATTACTCCAGAATACTAATGCTGCAACTTTGTTCATTAAAATTGTGCAAGTCTCACTTTGTAATCATCAAATTTAGTTACTTTTATAACATGCTTTAGTTTAACACCTTACATTTCCTTTCTTATATAATTCTAATTGAAGGATATATGGACGTGCAACGGAAGCGAATTAGGATGCATTACATTCTAACATGCTCAATTTTAAAGATAAACTTTCATACAAAAGAGGGAAAAATAGAGAGTTGGAAATTACAACCTTTGTAGATCAAATTCTCTTTGATTTCTCCACGAATTGGAACACCAATTGTTTGTAGATCACCACAAGTGTCTTCTCTACTATTCTCTGGCCTTAGATTGGATGGTGAAATCCAATTTTGTGGTGAATTTGTGAGGGAATGAAGGTTGGAGAAGAGATGGAGTTCTAGAGAAATTTTGGCAAAATTAACCTTTTAATTGCCAAAATTCTCGACCCTAAATTCAGCATAAATCATCCTTATTATCAAGGATTAACATACAATCCAATTGCATATCAAATTGACAACAAATCTATTCAATTTGTTGGTTAATTGAGGAGTTAACAACTAAGCTCTTTGCTTAATTAGTGGGAAGTTCCAAGATTTTGAAAATTCAATTCTAAATTGAGTTTTAAATTCAATTTTAATTTGATTTTTAAAATTCAATTTTAATTTGAATTTTAAATTTTAAAAAAATAGTTAAATATAATATTGTTTTAATATCAAATAATAAAATAATACTATTTTTTCCACTAATCCTGATTTTTCTAAAAAACCAATATGGATCCCTATTCATATTTTTAATATTTAAATCAAATTTAAATATTATTCTTAACTCTCTTCTCCCTTTAATTCGTATAAACGTTTAACACGTCTACACATATCACATATATCTAACGTCTATTCCCTAAGCTGGTTTTGAACGTTTCAAGATTATTCACCACACTATCTAAGGTTTTATTCGTTTGTGAGCTAGTAGAGGGACCTAATGGACCTAAAGATCATGAGCTCCAACGATCCGAGATTAACCTGCCAAACTCTTTAACCTAGTTAACCAACATTCATTAACTAACAGGACACTCCACTAAAGCCCGTAGCTGCACTCTCCTCACTGTAGATACACTTGATATAACCATAATTAGCAAGGCTTCACAACTTGTCTGTAATCACAGCTAGGTAAAAAATTATCGTTTTATCCCTGTGAATAAATCTTATTCCTTAAGTTCTACTGATCCTCTAATGAATAATTGGTTTGTGATGCTATCACTAAACCAAGTCCCTCTCAAGCCAGTGAGAGGGCAGGGCCCCTTGTTCAAGACTTGGAATAGTACTTAAAGGAACAACCTGTCTACTAACCTTAAGTCGGGTATGAGTGAATTTCATCTTGCAAGATCATCTCCCCAGCTATCTACTTGGTCTTATCCCTGAAATGGGAGGCTTATTGAGTCAGCGTACTCGGGCCACTCTCACCCATGCATATCTAAGGTAATCTCGAATAAACAGGAGTTCATAGTTAGCTCAAGATTGAGATCGAGTTACCTAGGTCATCTAGTTAATAGTCCGTATTTAACCGTATACGACGTTATAAAATAATAGTGACTATTTTGTAGTCCAGTTTTATGCAAACTCATTGCATAGAACGCCCCCACTCACATGTCTCCACATGAACAACTCAGGATCACATCGTTTGTATCAAATACAAAATGGGCTGCATTCAATAGTGTTACCAAGAAAAGGTACCCACATTATCCCTATACGATAGACCGTTTTGGCTATTTACTCGAACTTGATCCCCTTTTATGTCACTACATATAGTTCAAGTATTCATGTTATAGCCATGTGTTCTTTAGTTTATTGGATTTAGAGTTATATTAATAACAATTCATTTATTCAATAACAAGTTTATTGAATAACCTCAATAACAACTTTATTCATAAACAAAATGCACGTTAGTGTTTACAAACTACGAGCTTTAGGACATAAAACCCAAATTTAGATGTTTATTTGTCTCAAAACATGCTATAGGACCAATAAAGATTTATGATTTAAGGGCACAAAAGGCTTACTTTCGTAAGAAATCAATTACCCTTTAGGTAATTATGCAATTAAACACATATTTCTATGGCTAATTTAAAACTTAAATAAGCGAGCATGAAATTCTAATGATTCTATAGGCATTATCCTATTTCTAGAGGTCAAACAAAATCCATTGCTTTTATGACAACTTTATATTATCCAAGTCTTTTGATATTAGACTCAACATGGTTTACCCACCTTAATGACCAGTTTAGATTAATAATTAACAATAAAACTAACAAACGCAAATGACTACTAAGTGTTGAGCAAAGTAAGGATGGAAAAGGTGTGGCTTTTATTCCTTCCTTATAACATCCACATATTTGAAACCCAAGGAAAGGACTAGTTCACAATAGGAAATAAATAACACAAAAGATAAATAAGAAAAGAACTCATATTAATGTAGGATTTAAAAAGTACAATAATTGTTAATAATAGTATCTAAATAACATGAACTAAATCTCCTATGAAAAGAAAAGAACAAGAAAGATGAAAAGAAAGAACAAAGTAAAAGCTCTCCAAGTTGCTCCTTTATCTAGCTAGCTTCAATCCGTTTGGAGATGAACAAAGCACTTACACTTATTCTTTCAAAGTAAGTGCCCAAGAAAGGATATGCAACCCGTGGGAGGATCGAAGCAACATTTCCCTAGAGATTTCATACAGAAAAAGAAAAGAAAAATGTTGAAAATTAAAGAGTTTTTCTAAGAAGGATGATTGATGCTTTGGGGAAGAGAAACCCACCTTTTATAGACTTCAATGAGTTAGAGTTTCCATAAAAATTGTTTACAACCCTTTCCTTATAGTCTAGACGGAAATAATGAAGATTTTATCTTATTTGGGCTGAATTAGAAAAGAATTTGCAAATTTTAAAAAAATCTAGAAACTTTCTATTTTTTTGCAGGTTTTGGTTGCATGATCTTGGGTGCAACTTACGCACAATTTCTATACTTCCCAGTTTCATTGCATTATAATGAAGTTGTGGCTGCATCTTGGGTGCATTTCTGACTCTTCCCATCTACTTTGCATTTTGTCATCTAAAGAATTGCGACCACATCTTGGGCACATTTTGGACAGTTTTCTGCAAATGACGTAAAAACACAAGAATAACTAAAAATTTGACTCTTTTTTTTGCACATATTTTGCATTATTTCACTAATCATGACTAAGACACATGATTGACTTGTTTTTGCATAAAATTACTCATAAAACTATCAAATATGACATTAAATGCATGCTTTCTACTCAATAACTTAAGCATTTTAAGGCTAAATAATTTAGCTAAAGTAGAGTTACCACACCCCAAACTTAAGATATTGTTTGTCCTTAAGCAATTTTAGGCAAAAACAAAGAGCAATTATAAAACATTTGGAGACTATCCTAGAGCACCTTGGAGCGTCCTAGAGCTCGTTGAGACGCTCTCCCTCAGGGGAAAAACTGTCTTCTTGCATTCTTTATGATCCGGTTGATGTTTTTTTTTGGCTCCAAATACTACATTTAGCTCCATAATTCCAACACATTAATGTAAAAACAAGAGGGAAAATTGATGAGATTTTTCTGTATTGTTTCTAGTCGATTAATTTAATATTAGATTCACACCAGAGAGGAAATTGATCTTAAATATATAGTGTTTATAAAAACAGTGCGTCGGTTTTTTTTCTTCCAAGAATCATGCTTCAACTGAGTGTTGGCTACCATTTTATAAGCCTCCAAAGGTTAGCTAGGGTTTCTTCTAAACTTGATGGGCAAGAAAATCATCTTCCATAATGGCGAGAATCAAGGGAAAATTCCTCATAATTAGCTCCGTAAATCACACCGAAACTATCTTATGAGTCTCGTGCAGTTACAATTTAGGTGCTTTTGTAATTCTCTTGCACAAAACCAAAAAATTAAGAAATAAAGACCTATTATAAATATTATAATTTAGGTATGACGTAGATGTCCAAGCTTAGTGTCCTAAAAAATAATTGTCAATCTCTCATCACTCCATGTGTGACTCTACGTGTTATCTATATGTCTCATACTTAGAAATCATTAGTGTCTATGTATTTCCACTTCCTACTTGCCAATTTGCCTATAAATAGAGGCATTTGGTGAGAAAATCCGCTTCATATTTCTATTTTTCATATTTTTCTATTTACATAATTGCTTATATTTTGTTATTTTATTTTATTTATTATTATATTATATTTCTCCATATCCGTGTTTCCATTGTGCTCTAATGTACTCCTCAATTTTATAGTAGTGTTTGTAGGAGTAAAACAATGGGATTTGGCTTTCCCTTCTAAAAGCCCCTTCGATGTAAGTATTTCTTTTTGTTCTTGTAGTTCTAATTATGTGCTTATTACAGTTGAGACTATTAGCTTATGTGGTATTTTTTTTATTCTATGGGTAATACTTGGGTGCATCCCGAGTAGCACCCATCTTGATGCATCTCACCCTCATCACTCACATAAAAAAAATCATTAAAATATTTCAAAAAAAAAAAAAAGAAGAATTTGTCAGATGTCAAATTATGATGGAACAATTTAGTGGGATGCACAAAAATAGGTGTTACCTGTGACGCACCTAAATATTTTTCTTATTCCATGCTTTGAAGTAACTTTGACTTCTTTATATGATTTTGTAGGTAAGTTTAAAATAAAAACAGGTTTGTTATCATCAAAACATTAATTAATTAATTAATTAAAATTAATTAATTTGAGATTAAGGGCCAAAAACCAACATCATTTTTCTCACTTGTTTTGTCTGCATACTTTTAAATTCTGATGGTAATCTCTTAAAATCACTTATATTATCTATTAAGGTCTTGCTCACATCCATCTTGTTAAAACTTGAAATTTAAATATAATATTTATATAATAATAATAATAATAAATTAGAAAGAGACCTACAGGGCGGCGATGAGGAATGGAGCAAGGGTGGGAATACATTCCCCGTTGGCGTTTCCGTTTAAGTTACGAGAAATTTTTTTCACACTCCCTCCTCTAGGTCCCCACAAGAAAATGAATATCTCTACTCACAATGATTCCTGTTGGAAAGAATTTTGTTGGGTGTGAACAAATTTTTAGTATTAAAGACAAGTTTGATGATAATGTTGAAAGATTCAAAGTAAGACTTATGGCTAAGGACTTTACTCAGTCATATGGTATAGATTATCAAGAAACTTTTGCCCCTACTGCAAAATTGAGGATTCACGTGTTCTTTTATCTATAGTTGTAAATCTATTGGCCCCTTCATCAAGTTGATGTAAAAAATATAGTGAATATTATCAATGTAAAGTTGATCATACTCCATTTACCTTAAACAACAAAATTGCAATTCTTAATGTATATGTAGATGGTATTATCATTACAAGAGATCATCTATGAGAGAACATTAATCTAAAAAGATGCTAACAACTAAGTTTGAAATCAAGAACTTGGGAAGTTTGAGATCTAAGGATGGTACTATTATTTCTCAGCAAAATCTTACATTCTAGACTTGCTAAAAAAGATCGAAAATCTTGGGCGTAGACCTCTGAAAAATCTATGGATCCAAATCTAGGCCAATACCAAAATCAAGAGACTAGTCCAATTGACAAAATCATGTATCAAAGACTTATGTAATATTTTGTTTGACTTGTGTAATATTTTGTTTAAATGTCATCGTAGATCTATTAATAGGATTTTAAGATACTTGGAAAGTACTTATGTGCCATTATTTAAAAAGTCATCAAACAAAATGGTAAAACTTTATACTTATGTTAGTTGGCTGGATTAATTGATCAAAGATCTTCATACGGATATTACTCGTATATTTGGGATAACTTAGACACTTGGAGAAGTAAAAAGAAGTCAGTTGTAGCAAGAAGCAGCGCATAAGCTGAATATCAAATGCTAGCTTTGGAAATTTAGAAGATTTTGAAAGAACTAAGATAGAATGGTTTGTGAATTTAGAGTTCATTCAAAATGGTTTGTGATAGTTAAATGGCAATCAACACAACAAACAATCCTATACATCATGACATAACGAAACACATAATGATAAATTGACATCGCATATCTGCAAAGGTCGATAATAACATAGTAGAACTAAACTATGTTCCATCTCATCATCATATTGCTGACATTCTCACCAAAGTATTACCGAGAACAAACTTTGATGAATCTAACTATAAACTTGACTTATAGTCCATATACAACAAGAACTAGGGTTGCACAACATGAGAGAGAGTGAAGATTTGTGTATAGTATAATTGCAATATTAAAATATTATTCTTCTTTTTAATCTCTGAATGTTTATATAAAAATTCAACAGTAATATGGATAATATTGCAACTTTTAAAAGTATAAAGATGTTTTTTTGAAATAAATGACAAAGTTCAACAGTATTTCATATAATTTAACCTTCCTTTTCTAATCAATTTGCTTAGTTATATTTATTCATTGTTGATGATTCCTTGTATAAGAAAAATATTCTCCCCAAAAAATAACACAATTATTGCTAGAAGACAGTTTTGTGTGTGAAATGTACAAACATTTGAACAATATGAAGCACATAATTGGGTTGAAATAATGACATCGAATCACCTAAAAGCACACTACACTTTCAGTTCTTCTAATGATAAATTACTTGAAACTAGCCGAAAGAAGAAGCCTCTACCAATAAAATCTAGCAACTTTACACTCTCACTCTCTCTACCATCCCTAGTTGAAGAATAATGAAGATGCCTTTATAATGAGAAACCAAGAACACAGCAACAACAACAATGATAATCAAAATGCAAACTTGTAAGAAGTTTTGGAAGCCATTCAAATGCTTAAATGTTCTTCCCTGGGCAAACTCTGCACAATATCAGACCATCTACCTGGTGAATGGTCACTACTGTTGGATGAGATTTGAGCCTCTGCTCTTGTATCTCTTATCATCTTTAGAACTTCCCTCATTGTAGGTCGGTTCTGCGGCATTAGCGAAACACAAGCCATTGCTATGTTCAAAAGTGCTTGAAGTTTCTCTTCAGATGCCTCGTTCCCAGACGCAGGATCGTCCCCGGACTCCGTTTCCTCTTCTCTAACTGAACTAACCCACTTGGGAATGTCAGAACCATGTTCTTGAACAAGATCTTGGAATGGTGTTTTCCCAGTAAGAAGCTCCAACAGAAGAACACCAAAACTATAGACATCAGCTTGTTGGGTGGTTGGCTTACGGATATCACGACATTCAGGAGCTCGGTAAAAGAGTGAGGTTGCACTAGGTTCTTCGAGCGAGTCGGGATCTCGAAATAAGTTAAGACCATAATCAGTAAGACATGACTCAAAGTCGGATCCTAATAGTACGTTTGAGGATTTGAGGTTTCCATGTGTTGAGCCTGGGTTCTGGTGGATGTAGAGCAGACAGTTGGCCAAGTCTTCAGCTATTTTTAGGCAGGATGTCCAATGAAGAGGCTTTCCTCCGCCTGAAGTTCTCGATCCTGTAATGGAAGGTTAAAAGAAATATTGACCGAACCAAGAGAAATTTACAAACTAAGAATGCTCAGATGCACATTGTGTTATGGATCTACAAATTTTATCAAAGAGTAATACTTAGGTGTATCTCAGACTGCACCCACCTTCATACAGCCTACATAGTATAAAAGCACGATGATGTAGTTGCAAATGAAATATTTCTATTAGAGGAAACAAAACTCTTTTGTGAAAAATTACAATAGTGAAACCTAAAATAAATCTTTGTTTAAATTACTATTTTTGTCTTTGTATTTTGTTACTCGTTCCATTTTAGTTCTTGTACTTTTAAAAGGTCCAAATTTAGTCTCTACATTTCAACAAATCTTAATAAAATATTAAAACACCATTCAGAGTACTTTGAATCTCATCCTATTTCAGTTCTTATAGTTAGTTTGAAGTTAATTTTCATTGGACTAGGTAAGAATAAAAACTATTATTATTTTCATTCGAGAAAACACACAATGTGAATATCTTTCCAAAATTTATAGAGAAAATGGTAATACTAATAGAGACTAAATTTAACCGTATAAACTAATTTTAAGATTTATTGAAAGTACCAAAACTAACGTTAGATATTTGAAACTGTAGGAAATAAAACACAAGAAGCATCAAAGTAGAGGAACCACAGTGGTATTTTAACCTAAATCTAACCATTTGTAATACAAAAAAACTAATACCCGTAACCCCCTAAAACTACCAACCTCAAACTGGATTACAAAGAAAAGAACTCCAGCAAACATATATATCAGAAGTACAAATGCTAAATATTGGAAAGGAACAATCCATGAAGCTGCTGCAAGTTTAATGTAAAAGAAAAAGAAAGAAGGAATGTGCCTTCCTGATCAATATATGTTTTTTAATTATATATGAATCTTAACATTCATTCCAATGATTTGTAGATTATAAATATTTTTATTTATGATATTTAATTTACGACAAGAAGTGATGAAATGTGCAATATTATGAGAAAAGTTAAAGCAACCAACTTTCTTAAAGAGAATAAAACATAACTATATTAATGCAATGCCTGATAACAAAGTTTGAAAAAGATTTATAACCAAAAAAGTGTTCCTTCAAACATTCATTTAAACAAAAAAAAAAGTGTTCCTTCAAACAGAAAAATGCTATACTAGATGAGCCAACATCATGTGGAAAAGAAATTTAAAAATCAATTATACTCGTATACTTGCATGTTTAGAACAAGTTTGATGGTTTCGTATTCAAACTTTATTATATTTCTTCTTTTTTAGCCAACTAATTTTTCAAACAAACATATAAGAAACATTTGAAATTTTAGTTTTAGTGTTTCACAAGTCTCCCACATGTTTCCAATAGGTTGTAGTGTCGGCTGTCCGGTAAAATGTTGAGCATGTACATAGTACTGCTTCTGGACTACAAAATCCATGTTTTATGTCAATAATGACAGCTCAGATTAACAAAATGCAGCATGTCATCTATAATATACTCCAATCTAGCACACTTCTCTGGACCTTTTTCCAGAGGAAAGAAGAAACAGAACAAGAGGACCCCATTTTGACTACAAATATTTGGACATACTAATGGTTTGCATTTTACATTTATACATTGAAAAAGGATGGAAAAGAGCAAAATATAAAATAATGATAAAATGAAATGGAAAACCTTCAGGTCAACTAGCCTAAAGATTCAAACAAATCTACTGGTCAGCAAAATCGGCAATGTCAGAGTTATGATGAAAATGCCATGTGAAAAGAGACATGAGAGAGAAAATCAAGGGAATAAAATAATAGCAAGAAAAGTAGTACTGGCATGAAAACAATGGCATATTTTAAGCACATAACTCTAAATCAACTAGAGATTAATGCCCCATTTACAGAAAACGCCAGCATGCGCAGCTGAGGTTTGAAAGATGAGTTGTCAACCAGAGGAAGGTGAATATACTTATATCCAAATGAATCAAGAACTATTTTAATCCTATTCATACATTTGAAAAGTGGGGACAGGAAAATTATGAACATTGTCGTTATTAAGCTGGATGGAAATCCTTCCAAAATATGACAGATCTATGTAATGGGAAAACATATTGCGTGGTGTGCAGAAGAGTACTACGGTATTATGCACAAGAAGGGCCCATCACAAGACAATGATACAATAATGAATGGATAATCATCTTCACGATCATTCTCAAAAGCACAACGATTAAGACCTTTCACCCATATTTAATATTTTATTTTCATTATCCTTTAACATCCATCCAGAAATGTGTTCCTAGCAAAAGAACATGAAAGGGGTGGATGAAGAACAAAGCATGTCAACAAAAAAAGGGCCCCATAAGATAAAAGGAAGGATTAAAACTTGCAAAAGGAGGTCAGCGAGGCAACGGGAAGCATGGGGAAAGCCACGTGATATGTGTATCTAAGCTCAACTTTTGGCCAAGTCTACCGCAAGACACGAGGTTAGCTTTACCAGAGCGTGTCCCCCACGCTTCTCCATGAATGCCCAGAGTATCCTGGCCATCTATACCTACCTCTAGCTCTCCCTATTTTACGCAAATTAAAATTAAAATTATTGAATACGGAAAGTTATATACTTTTCGCTGAATTTTGTCTTAAATATTCAAATTTAATTTTATAACAACATCAAATCAAGTTGGTACGAAAGACCATTTTCTTTTTGTCCCCTTTGCATATATATTTTCTCAACAAGACATCATTGAATGCTAACTTTACACTTTACTAGCGGTAATATACTATTGAGTATTAACTATTGAGAACCCGACTCGTGTGCCAGAAAATTATTCAGCAAAATTTCAACAAATAAATGATTAAAAAGTGCAAAGGGTGACCGACACATACCGTGGATGAGAGAGAAGAGACTGCCATTAGGGAAATAATCGTATACGAGCAAGCGTTCCTCCTTAGCCTGGAAATATGCCCTAAGAGGAACCAAGTTGGGATGTCTGAGCCGCCCAAGAACCTCCATCTGCCGTCTGAATTCCTCTGCTCGTGGGTACCTTGAATCCTTCAGCCGCTTCACTGTCACAATATACCCAGATTCCATCACTGCCTTGTATGTGCTTCCGATGGTCCCTCTGCCCAAAGTCTCCGCCGAAGCTTTCAACAGATCTTCCAAGCTATAAGTCATTTTCTGATCCCCTGCTCCGCAGAACACTAGACTCCCTAGTCCTTCACTTTCCCATGAAAACCCCCCTTGTTTTCCACCGTTATTACCTCCTCTACCACCGCTGGGAGTTCCAGATGTTTCTTCCATTCCCATCCCCATCCCCATCCCCTCGTCCCCGATTCCTTTGTTTCTAACCTCCGCAAGGCTCTTTCTTTCCTTACATTTGCAAATCATACACATTAAAAGAATGATTAATAGCAGCCCGACAAACCCACCAACGCTTCCTGCTATTATCTTCACCAATTTGTTGCGTCTTGAAGACGAGCTTGAGTTCGGGATTTGTGGATAAGAGGGACTTAATGATGGCGCAATGGAAATATTTCCACAGGGGTTTTGAACTTGTTCTCCACAAAGTTCCAGGTTGCCGGAAAATGACGAGACATTGAATCGCGCCAAGGTGGGGGTTACTGGAATGTCGCCGGAGAGATGGTTGTTAGAGACATTGAAGAATCGGAGACTGGTTTGATTGAAAGGAGGAATGGAGCCGGTGAATTGGTTGTCCTGCAAGTGTAGAACATAGAGACGCCGGAGTTTGAGCAATGACTCTGGAATGGGGCCAGATATTTGGTTACCGGAAAGAACGACGACCTTCAAGCGGTGGAGATCGGAGATGGAGCTCGGAAACTCGCCGGAAAAGTTGTTGTCGCTTAGATAGAGGGATTTGAGATTAACGAGACCCGAGAGGTCAGGGATTTGACCGGAAAGTGAATTTCCTTTGAAACTGAGAACACGAAGCTGATCCAAACGATTCAAAATCTTGTGGTTAAGAACACCGGAGAGATTTAGATGCTCCAAAACAAGCTTAGTTACCCGCCCATTCGCGCATTCTTTAACCCCTTGCCAGTGGCATACAGATCTTCCCCGCCATGGAAGCGAGTTCCCAGGGTCGAGAGATTCTTTCAGTGCTAACAGAGCTTCTGCATCTCCAGCTCGAACCAGAGGCAGTACACAAACCAACAAAACGAAGAAAAATGGAGAATACCTCAAAACTATAAGTTTCATCGCAGAGAACACCTTGAACTCACGATCTCAAATGCGAAGTAGGTCCTCTCGCATCACCAAGAAAAGCACAGAATCGAATCAAGCAAGCCAAGCAATATTCCCCTTTCATTCATCTACTCGCTGTTGACTCCTTTAGACTTAGAGTCCTTGTTTTTCAACATTGTGCCTTCAATCAAAACGGCTACAGTTGGAGTCATTTTCAGAGTCTTAAATATCTTTGACCAAAACAAAGGAAAAGAACGCAGTCATCTACCTCTTGGAGCTCCAGTCGGATTGGCATTGCGAACAGTCTCATATTCTGTAGACATGGAGTTAAGAACAAGATGCTCTCCAATGGCGACGCCCTCGGGAAAACACAGACTGTAGAAACTCATTCACTTGTAAAAACTCAGGGACATCGTGACAAAACCTTCACGTGAACTCGCAGACGAGAAATTAAGCGATTCTTCTCTCCTCCCCATGATTTGCATCCAATTATTTATTCAAAACCTGCAGGCATTATTAAATCCCCCAAAACCTAACTTCAAAAAACACAAAAACAAAATTAAAAAAAAAAAAAAAAAAAAAAAAAAAAAAAAAAAAAACCTAACAGAGTCAAAAATTTCTCGAACCACTAAACAAAGAACACACTCCAATTTTCCCAACTTCAACAAAAAATCCACCACTCCATATTTTCTCACACTCACCTAATGAAATCGGCGAGTTCCGAACTGCAATCATCAACGAAGTCCTTCCGTTCCATCACTTCCGTCGATTAACAAGCCTGCATTACCATTGCCGCCGGTTGAAGGTTGAAGATCGATCAGAAAGTGGTAGGTTGGTTGAGGAATGGGATTGGGAGGGGCAAAGGAACAGGAATTACAGAAGATATAATTGGAAATTGAAGAAACGGGTGCATTGCCATGGATCTCTGTACTGGCTGCGTGACAGTAGTAATAATTCAAGAAAGAGAAATAGAGAGAGATACTCAGGAAATTGGTGAAAGAATTGAATGGGAAAGAAAAAAAGGCTCCCATTGGTAATTTCCTTTTTTTTAATTAAATAAACGATGGAGTAGAGAAGGAAAGGGGCGCTCAACGACCTGACACGTGTTTTCATTTATTAATTTTCTCAACTAATAATTCCTCTTCTCTTTTCATAAAAGAAAAAAAAAATTGTTCACGAAGCAGGACGAAGACAGAGTTATGAGAAGCGGGCTTCATGTTCCTGTCTTCACTCTAAATAAAAATAAATAAATAAAACTTGTTAGATTCGTGAAGATTGAGGTGGAAATTCTTGAGAGAAAATTACTGTTTTTTTTTAAGTTGATGTTTTTTTTTCACATCTTCTTCGACTCACTTTCATTGTTAGAAGATATTAGCTCGTTGTTAATTATAGTACTTAAAAAAGGTATGGTATCTTCTCAAATATAAAACAATGAGTCAAATTATTTCTAAATATAAAAAAAATTTATAATCTATCAGTGACTTTTTATTACTCGTTGCTCAAACGATAGAATTTATTTACTTATCAATAGAAATCAATAGAATTCTATCGCGGTCTATCACTAAAGACAGTGAAATTTTTCTATATTTGTAAATAGTTTGATATTTTTTTTATTTATAATAATTTTCATAAAAAAAATTGGTTAATTATCTATATTGTCCCTTGCACACCATCGATGAAGATTTAAAGCGACAAGTGCAAGTGTGAAAAAGTAAGAGTAAGGAGAAGCGTGAATGCAAGATAGTATCATTATTACATTGGATTAGTTAAACGCGAGTGCAAGAGAGAGAGGGGTAAGGAGTGTGAGAGAAGGAGTAAGAGCCCTAACGTGTGAACGTACCATTGTAAGAATTGAAAAGATTAATCCATTTGGTGTTGTTTTTTTTTTCCTTTTTAGGATTATTCTAATATTTTTTATTCTTTCTTCTAAAATTAATTTATCAAAATAATTGTTGTTATTTCCTTTTTAATATCTTCTCTTTAATGTCAAATTGTTTCTATATTAAAATGACGATTTGCATTGTTTTAGTTAGTGGTAAATTTAAGGAGGTATTTACGTATATCTTTTCTTACTCTCTTGCTAATTGATTTATTGATGAGATATTTTTCATTATTGAGTGAGTGATTTTTTGTTATAAATTTTTAATATGGTCGAAAGTGAAATGACCAACATAAAATATAATTATAATAATTTTGATTGAAGTTTTTGATTGTTTTTTTTTTTTTTTTTTTTGCATAAAATCCAAAAAAGTGAATTCTTTTAATTTACATAAGATAATTTATATTGTGTACTAATCCTTTAATAATTTAATCTCTAAGTATTCTTCTAATTTATGTTCTAATGTTTTCTTACCTTCTACAACTATACATATGTAGCTTTCATCATTTGATCACACAATTATAATAATTAAATAAATTGAAATAATTAGGTCTTTTCAAGAATAACCTCAATTTCACATATTAAAATCACGAGGTTTTTGTTTAGGGTTCGTTTGGATTGATGAGAGAAAAAAAATGTGTTTCAAAATGTTACTTTTATTTAAACTCTTTCAATAAAATTGTTTAAATACATTTTAAAAGCGTTTCAAAAACTATTTTCAGTTGTTGGCAAATACTCCAATTTTTTTCGAAATGACTTATTTTTTTTTAATTATTGTTTTTAAGATTCAGAGCAAACACCATTACGACCACAAAATTAAGCTCATCCATACCAAAAGTCATTTTTTGGAAAAAAAAATTTAGAAAAATTTCAAGAACTTAGTCTTAAACTATAGCGATTGTATAATTACACACTTGTATTTTAATTTTGATTAATTAGACCACATTTCATAACCCATTTGGTAAAAAAAAATAAAAAAATAAAAAAAAACTCTTTCACCTATAAATTTCTTATTTATCTACTTTTTACAATGTTTTAAAAAACCAAACCAAATTTTGAAAACTAAAAAAAGTAGGTCTCATTTGGTAACCATTTGGTTTTTGGTTTTTAGTTCTTGAAAATTAAGCGTATAAACACCTATTTCACTCCTAAATTTCTTGCTTTTTTATCTACTTTTTACTCCTGTTTTCAAAAATCAAACCGAATTTTGAAAACTAAAAAAAGTAGTTTTTAAAAATGTGTTTTTGTTTTTGGAATTTAGGTAAATGTTCAACTCTTATATTCAATAAATATGCAAACTATTGTAAAAAAAAAGTGAGGAAACAAGCTTAATTTTCAAAACCAAAAATTAAAAATAGAATGGTTACCAAACGGAGCCGTAGTTTTAAAATTTTATTTTTAGAATTTGAAATTTGGCTAAAAATTCAACTTTTATATGCAAATCATTCTAAAATTAAGAGGAAATAAGCTTACTTTTCAAAAACAAAAAACAAAAAAAATGAAATAGTTACGAAACGAAAGTTTAAAATCTTTTTAATTTGTAAAATTGTTGAATAAAACTGTCATTAAAAATACACAAACTATTCTTTACCTACATGTATTATTTCAACCAAACTCTTTTAATTATAAGATTGTTAATAATAATCACACTATGAATATATGAGTGGAACAAGACGATTTGGAAACCATTTCTCTTTTTATTGTTTTATATTATAATTTCAAAATCTTATGGTGTGCTAATAAACAGGAAGTAGTCAATATGAACATAACTTAATTGACATAAAGTATGTAAATTCAACCAATAAATCAAACTTTAAATTTCTCTCTTTTTTTTTTGACAATATGTAAGATGAAGAAATCGAACATCCTAACTTCGAGATTAATAGTATAATTTTTATGTCAGTTGAATAATACTCATGTTGGTAGGATCTCATGTTGTTCAACTCAAGAAATAAAAGAAAATAAAATGAAAATTGGGTTAAATGGTCACAATTGATACTATGAAGATATAAATGTAATAATAATCCTTACAACTTAGGAACACTTTATGCATCATGTGATGGCTTTATTGTAAAATTTTGTAACTTTAGGAAAGTAATGGATGAAATTAAAATCGTGTAACTTATGGCCATGCGTCGTTTTACAATTCCCCCTAAAAATTTAATCTAGGTTTTATATAGGTCATATTTTATAACCATTTGTTTTTATTTTTTATTTTTTAAAATTTGTTTTTATTTTTTTATAATTTTTTTTTTGAAAAATTGTTGTGTATAGAAAAAAAACAAAAGTAATTACACATATAGAAAAAAGTGCACCCCATGCTTTTGTATTTCCCACTTTATTTTTCTATGTGTAATTACTTTTGTTTTTTTTCTATTTGTGAAAATACCCTTTTTTTTTTTTTTGCAATGATTTTTAT